>CM076573.1:521392557-521992557 GCA_034641835.2 Pinus albicaulis | reverse complement strand
TCAAGCAGTCATCCATGTGGTCCAATATCACCATGATCTTCAAGATTTAACATGAAGTAACATATGAAGGCAAAAGATCTCAACCATAGTACCAACGACATCTAAGTCATCCATGTGTGAGCACACAAAGATACTTATCAAGCAACTGTGAGCTCAAAATCTCATCATAATAACCAATGTACAAAGTCATTATCATTTGAGTATCACAAAAACCAAAGAACAAGCAAGTCATATTGCCAACAATGCAATCATTAGTATTCAACCCTGCTGCTCCCCCTAAATCAATGCTCTTCCTTAGCTTGCAATGCGAAGCACCTTCAACAAAGACGTCATCAGCAACAATCTCTCGCATGATCTGTCCTCATATCCGAATTATAAGACCTTCACTTCGGCAACGAATACTCTTCATTCAACAAGCAAACAAGACACATCCATAATCTTCAACATAAGACATTAAGCATCATATCATTATTTAGAACGAGAAAATACGTCGTTTCTCGAGTCAATAACACGATTATTAACGATCGATCGATGCTCCCCCGAGCCTCTGCTTCCGTATCTTCATCTATCGGATAAATTCTCTTATCATCAATGCATACGCGGCTATGTCGTCGGAACTCGCGTATATACGCGACTTTGTTTCATATAACCTCGCGTATGGAAAGTGAAATATAGAAAATTTCACACCTTCATCTCCTCCGCAAATTTTACCTTCAGTTTCGTCTTTTTCTTCACACCGGATGCATCGTCGTAAATACATAAAAACGGAATAATCAAATCAACCAAGAGAGTCATCATGCATTGCTCCCTCCGTGACGATACATTACTAAATCTCCTAATGTATCCCACATCATTCCCGTGATCAATAAGAAAGGTCGGCCTTCGTGAGGCGGATGATCGGCGAGTAGGGTCGAAATTCCCTACGTTTCCGATCGGTCCTCCTTCTTCTTCCGCATTTGTTTGAACTTTCTATTTGTGTGCTGGAAGTTATCCTCTTTCCCGGATCTCGCTCATCCCGCATTCTTTTTCTACATGTCCATACTTATTACAAGCATAACATCTCATGTGGCCAGAGAAATAAACATAAGAATCACAATGAGTATTTCTATTCTTCTTCCTTTTACAATCGCGGGCTTTATGTCCATACATGTTACATGAGAAACAATATCCCCCCGAAGAAACTAGAGTAATCTTCCTACGAGTAGAATCCGTTTGTTTGAGGCCAGAAAGATGCGCTCTCGCAATTTGCCGCAACATGCCCATAATTATGACATTTGAAACATTCAACATTATTGAATGACTTCCTTTGAGATTTCTTCATTGTTGGTTGACCTTTTGTCTCTTTCAACTCTTCGGAGTTTTGCATTGACTTCCTTAGAATCTTTAGCACTTCCTTGTGAACTAGATTCTCCTTTAACAGCTTTCATGAAAACCAAGACCAAGTTTGATAGCGAGGGAGACCTTTGATTACTCGTAATATTGTCCAGAATATTAGTACTATCATGAAACCTCAAAAGTTTAACTTTTTCTTCTAGTTTACCTTTGAGAATGTTTACCTCAACCTCCAAGGCTTGACATTGCTTTGTCATGCTTTCTTCTTTTCTTCTTCCATCTTCATCTTGATCCTTCAGATTTAGGATCTCTTCTTTCAGCCAATTTTCATTTTCTTCACATGTTTGTTCCGCACTCTTCATTCTTCTTATTTGATTTTTCCGGATCTTCTTTGAGAGATGATTTCTCGCTTCAAGGCCTTCCTTTTCAAAGGATTGTAGAGGTTCCTCATTTTCCTTACTTGATGCTTCTAGCTCGCTTGCGAGAAAGATGATAGCAAACTTCAAGTCCTTCATTCTTCTTGCTTGATTTTTCAAGATCTCGCTTCTAGATCTTTAATTCGATTGGATGCATAAGTATGAAACCTTTGATACTTGTCCACTTGTCCATTCGGCATTTCGTTTGATCTTTCATTTGTGAGATCATCTCTTTGTAGATAGTTTCTTGCTTATTGTATGAACTTTGTAGTTCTTCAACTTTAATCTTGAGAGCTTCTTCTAGATCCACAACTTTACTTTCACTATCTTTATTATTGTTTGCACAAAGAAGAGTATTACAAGTGGCCTTCTCCTTTTTTCTTCTTTGCCATGAGTGCTTGTAGATCTTCGTCGAATGCTGTTTCATCTTCTTCAATTTTTGCTATACATGATTTATGAGGTATCTCCTTTCCTCGAGTAACCTTCTTCTTTTGCTTCTTCGCCATGAGCACCTTCGGATCTTGAGTCAGAATCTTCTTCATCTTCACTGGACACTTCATCATCATCTTCTTTTGCATAATAATTCTTTCTCTTTTTCAAATTGTTTCCCTTTACCATGTTTTTCTCTATAAGGACATTTAGCAAGATAATGACCAACTTTTCCACACTCAAAACATTTGAAGGGAAGCTTACCTTTGAATCTTCCAAGTACCTAGTTGGAGCTTTCTCACGAAATTCACTTCTTCTTCATCGGATATATAAACTGGATTCTTTGACAACTTCCTTTTCTTTTCTTCTTGTAGATGCCTTAAAAGTTGCTTCTCTTATTTGAGAAGGACCTCCTTGTCTCATTTCAAAAGCGATCGAGAGTACCATGTAATTGAACAATAGTAAGAGTTTGCAGATCTTGCCTTTCTTCAATAGTTGAAACTTTAGAGTCAAATTTTTGAAGTCAAAGATCTTAAGACCTTTTCCACGAGTAGTATCGCTATGGTTTTCACCCAAATTTCTCATCCGATTTACAATATCATCCGGACGAAGAAAGAAAGCGGCAACACTCTCATCACTATGCATCTTCAAATTTTCATATTCAATTCTAAGAGTTTGGAGTTTTGCACTTTTTTACCTTTGTGTCTCCTTCATAGCTTAGAATGATTTTTGTCCCATATGTCTTTTTGCTAAATGTAGCCGCATCACTTTAGCAAATTTCGATTCGTACATGCTTCCCAATAAGACACTCAACCTTTGCTTTGGCATTGATTTCATACTTCTTTCTTTCGACTGCATCGGTAGGGATATTTGCCGAGTATTGATAACCTTCTTGCACGATTGCCCATACATCCGCACCAAGACTTTGCGGATATGCTTTTGTTCGTACCTTCCGTAAAATCGATTGCTTCCATTGAATAGAGGTGGCTTTATAGACATCACTCCTTCTTGACTTCCCATTGCAACGGATCTCCTTCAAGCGATCAAGCACGCAGATAAGGACCACCCTCCGATACCAATTGTTGGGAAAAATACCGAGAGGGGGGGGGGTGAGATCGAATGCATTCTACCGCATATTCAATACTTTTACTTTTCTTTACTTCAAAACCCATACGCTACTTTCTCAAGAAGCATACTTGCGTATATACGCTGGATATCCTTTATTAAACTTGCGTATACACATATATCTAATTATTTCATTAGTCCTTCACTTAAATCATTTCATCATTCGATCATCGGATGTTTAATAAACGATAGAACATGTGCAGAAGAACATAGTAAACCATCACACAAGCATCACACATGAACACCGAGGATTTTTTAGGTGGAAACCCAAGTCTGGGAGAAAACCACCGCTGCAGCTTGCTCGACCTTCAATATTTTATTATAGAGAAAACATCTTACAACATATGTGTCAGGCGTGAGTCTTTCGACTCAGCACGCAAGCACCCACTGCGCTCGTTTACCGGCCTCTCCCGGAAGGGAGCTACGACTCCCCGACTCGTTTACCGCCCTCTCCACGGAAGGGAGCCACGACCCCCGATCTCGTTTACCACGGCCTCACCCGGAAGGGAGCTACGACCCCCGACCGAGGGCTACAACCCTCGGCACCACCTTGGACCACGTTTCATCAATTTTTCACACTCGGATCCAACAACTTCAATAGAACACCACTTACGAGGCCACATTTCATCATATTTTCATACGGACCCTTTCCATACTTTTAAGTACGGACATACATCACCAACGGATACATATCAACACGGATCGATAGTGAGAAACCCAAAGCAGATGCAGTTAGATATTTCATACCCCCTTGCTTCAACAAACCCTAGTTTGCATACGCGCTTCCTTCACTTATGTCGCGTATATACGCTCTTTTCGTCCACACAAACCCAACGTATACTTCGTTTAGTATATTTTTATTGCGCATACGCGCTTTTACTTCATAGAAGGCTGCAGTATATACGCGCTTCCTCCGCAGTAAGTAGCGTATAGATCTTCCATCATTACAGAACGGCATACTTCATCGGATCGGACATTCAGCTCGGATTCAACCCTTTACTTCGGACAGATGTTCGCACAGATTTTTCGCCTCATCACAGATCTAATCACTCCATAAACAGATCTAGAAAATACAAGTACATTTCAGATCTAAAGGTCCCGCTTTATCATTTCTTCATAAATGCTTCATAGATTCAGATCTATCATCAAACCTTTACCCTTTCCATACAGATATACTTCACAGAGAAGTATTCATTCAAGCTCAGACATCTTGCACTCCCTATCATAAATTGCACAATGAATTTCTTCTCCTTATATAGGTTCATCCTTTTTCAATACCATGAGCCCCTTTTTCAATACCATGGACCAAATCAATACCATAAGCCAAAAAATACCTGGACGGGGTCAATTAGGCGGATCATTACCCAATACAATGGGTCAATACCATGGTGATTACCCTTGGTTTTGCACTTTTTGAGCGCTTTAGCCCATACGCTACTGGGAACGTTCTTTTCCGCGTGCATACGCGACTTTCCCTAGACCGATCTGCGTATATCAAGAAACGTACTCTTTTTCATCATAGAATTAGCACATGCTGAATTCCTTTTCTTCATTGCCTCTCGTACACACTCGTAGATACATCGGATTCGGTTCATCAAACCGTATTCTATCAAGCACAACTTCATCAAAGTAAGTTGCCATCATCTTTATCAAGTGGGTTTCCTTTTAGGGACAACACTCAACATCATAATATCAATAAGCATCATATCACCTCAGATTTACATCATTTACCAAGCCCATCAAGTCAAGAATAACATCATCAGGTGGATTGCCATCAAGGACAACACAAGTCAATAGTCGCATGTCTTCATCTTCATTTAGTGGGTTGCCATCAAGGACAACATCCTGCATCATATTTCCAACATACTGTACATACCGTGTTTTTCTTTCTTCAATGGTTCATCTCTTTTAGTCCATTCCTTGGTGCATTCCACCAAATTCGCATTTTCCTTGGAAAATTTCTCCATAAATTGTTTGTTGTAAGTTGCCTTGGGCTCTGGCAAATGATACATAAACCTCAAATTTTCTGGAGTAAATGACCCAATGACCTCTTTTTGAGTTCTGAATTGTATGTCCGAAATTTCAGTGGTATCCAGCACCCATTTGATCATGTCTGTATATGGGAGAATTCTGGGCCTTGCTGCAATCCGGTGCAAAAAAGAACAAGCTAGCTCTGTAAGAGATGCTTCGGAAGAATTAATTGAACCCGCGGTAGCCACAACCTCCATTACTCTTGGGTTTTCTTCTTCAAGCAAATTGAACATACCCTCCCAGGTGGTGATACCAGCATCCTTGTTGCAAGCAGTGTCTGCGTATAAGGAAGCCATCTTTTTATTTTCAGAATTTGAAGCTTTCTCTTTTTTTCCAGAACTCGAAACTTTCTCTTTCTTTCCCATAATGCTCTGAGTCTCGCTTTGCATAGTCTCCTGTTCTTCGCGCCTGCGGTTTTACGAATTAAGTGAGATTAATGATATGAGAAAGGTGATGGGATAGTTTTAAATGCTGAAGGCATATGAAATCTATTATTAATCGTGAAATAACCCTTCGATCAAAACAAAATCCTTTTCCATTAATAATTGACAATCCATTCATAACTTGACATTAAGGCGCATAACGGGTCTCGATTTACGAAAATATTTTCTTCGTACAATGAGCTTCAAGAATCTGCAATAGTGCGATCTGCGATTTGTTCTGCAATATCGCAAAATCGCAGTATCGCAAATCACAGTTTTCATAAATTCAAATCATCGTAAAATCGCAACTTTCATATCATCACAATATCGCAAATCGCAACTTTCGCAAATCGAACTTGTAACATCACGAAATTACGATATCGCAATATCGTGAAATCGCAATATCGCAAAATATAATATATGAATAATATCCGTTAATATGTTTTCTGTGATATGCGACTTGTGATAAACGTTTTAGTGCGATGTCATTGGATCGCGGTATCGCAATTTTGAAGATTTTGTTTTGCTCAACATATATTCTACATTTTTGTGATGAATGCGATGTTTCCTTCAAAGAGAGATTTTATTCTAATCTATCTTAATTTTGCTTAAATATTTTCCAAAGAAATTTATTTAATTCCATGATAGTAAGTTTTATTGAAACTGAAAACAAACATCAAAATTTTTTTTGAATTTTAAACTAAGGGTCCCCACTTATTTAGTATTATTACTAATACTAAATAAGGAGGGGGGTTGTTGCTGGCCACAACAATTGGCGATTCACTTGGAAGAACCAGTTATCTTTGGTTTTCTTTTGAATTTCCTAAACTTTTCAAAACAGAAAATCAAACTTTGTTATAAAAAGACAAACTACATTATGCTTCAATCTATGAATGATATTTCATTTCTTCTATGATCAACTTTGACTATTCACT
This sequence comes from Pinus albicaulis, assembly GCA_034641835.2. Classification (NCBI taxonomy): domain Eukaryota; kingdom Viridiplantae; phylum Streptophyta; class Pinopsida; order Pinales; family Pinaceae; genus Pinus; species Pinus albicaulis. Next base: position 521,985,867 of record CM076573.1, on the reverse strand, counting down.
TCCTCAAGTTAGTTCCTGTATCTACATCAGTCATTACTTGGTTTTAAAGATAAAAACAAAAGGCTTCTCTGTAAATCAGTTTTAAATATGCTCATTTGTCGTAGGTAGAGCCACTGCTGCCAGCAAGCGTTTATAGCCTCGACAAGGTTCCCTGTTACCCAGCAATGATCATGTGTCCTACTTAGAGAAATATACAATTTTCAAAGAGAAATCCATATTCACACTTATTGCTTTTATTTTTCTTTTTCTTCTTAAAGAACAATGTCTTGGTTTGGTAGCCAATTTATGACAGTGCCATTCACTTGATTTATAAATTTGCTAAACAAGCTGGCTCGTGATGAGACCCCTTGCCTTTTGATTGCAATAATATTAAGTCATTGCCCTGTTGTGATATGCAGTATTGGCAAAGTCAGCAAGTTATAATATATATGATCATGATAAGTCGGCTCGTGATGAGACCTCTTAATCTTTAAGTTAAAAAGTGCATCATTGGATTATTCCCTGAACTTTGAAATTTTCTAAGTGGGGAGAAAGTCATTGTTTCCTTAAGATAATTCTGGACGACAATAATAGAGTTTTTTGGAGAAGAACTTTTCTACAGAGAATCTTTGTTTTGTTATTGATACCTTTCATTGAACTGATATAAAACAATTGCTCACCAAAATTTGTTTTCATCAAAATTTTCAAAGTTGAAACTAATATCATTTTTAGATTTAAAACTTTTAACTGTATCTTTGAATAATAATGATCAATATTCTGAAAAAAATTCTATTTATATAAGTGAAGAAATAAAATCTAAAAAGATAATTAGTATCTTTTTGATGAATTCCAAATGTAACCATTAACAACTGGTTTTATTATGACAAATAAAGAAAACTAATATACAAAGTAGAAGAATGATCTCCTATGGAAAATATTTTTTAAGGATCTGTCCATTAACAGGTAAAGACTCTCTTTTCCATGTTAAATCCTGTAACATGAAAGTAGATGAACCTATGATCTCTGCAATTTGAAAAGGACCAGGCCACATTCGTTGAAATTTCGTATGTTTTCCTTTTTCCTCATGAGCTTTGTCCCATTTTAGAACTAAATCTCCTATCTGAAAATCCTTTCTAGTTATCATGTTTGAATCAAAAAAAGCTTTAACTAATGTTTGATGATGAGCATGAGTTACTTTAGCCTTTTCTCGTTGTTCTTCTAACTTAATTTTTTCCATCTGCCTTAATTGTAAAGAAGAAGTTGGTTCTTCATCAATATATTGGACTAAGGCTAAAAGAAGGGATTGTTAGATGAGTTGGAAGAACCACTTCTCTCCCATAAACTAAATTAAAGGGAGAAGTGCCAATAGAGGTCTTCTTCATTATTTGATCTTCCCATAAGGCATATATCAAAGACTTATGTTAATTTTTATGATTTTGATCAATGGTTCGCTTAATGATTCTGATTAAGTTTTTATTAGTGGATTCAACTAACCCATTACCCTGTGGATAATAATTGGCAGAATATTTAAGTGCAAATTCAGTCATAGCATTACCAGAAAAATATGATGTATTATCAAACATTAAAGCAGAAGGTAAACCAAACCTGGTGATTATGAACTGATCTATAAACTCGATGATATGCTCGGCATTAGCAGTCTTGAGAGGGACTGCTTCTACCCATTTCGTAAAATAATCAGTTGTTGTAATGATATACCTATGTTGTTTAGAAGAATGAGGAACGATCTCACTTATTATGTCTAATCCTCATTGATCAAAAGGATGCTCAATGTTGACTGGTTGTAATGGTAATGATGGTTTCTTTTGTCTTCCAGCTGCAGTTTGACAAATTTGACATTTCCTTGCATAGTTATGTGAATCTTTGAATAATGTGGGCCAATAATAGCCCGCACGGAGGATCTTATGTGCAGTAGCATCTCCAGCATAATGTCCACCTGCTGGCCCATCATGAAATTCCTACAAGACTTTTTCAACTTCAGATTTCTCCAGACATCTTAGAAGAACATAATCATAATTCATTCTAAAAAGAACATCATTTACAAGTTGATATTGTTTAGCCTTCAACCTTAGAGCTCTTTTCTTGGTGTAATCGAGATTTGGGGGAGCATATCCATTCTTCAGATAAAATATGATATCAGCATATAATGATTCAACATCGTTTAGGCTTACCTCATACGTTTGTATCTCCTCAGATGTTTTTTCAGAAATAAGCGATGCTCCAACTAGTATTTTGCAAAATCCTTGACCTCTTACAATATTTTCTAGTTTGATTTCTACATCATATTCTTGTAAGGCAGTAACCCAATTGGCTCTTTTTTCACCCACATCTTTTTGAACTAAAAGATTTCTTACCGCTGGAAACAGTACTATGATTTTTGTATGGGTTTTAAGTAGAAAGGGTCTGAAATATTTAATTGCTTTGAAAACAGCGTAAGCTTGTTTCTCCACATCTGAATAATTCAATTCAGCTCCCTGTAAATTTGAACTGAAAAAGGCAATTGGAGCTTCTGCTTTGTCTTGATTTGCTTGAGTAAGTATTGCAGCATAAGATTTATCAGAGGCAAATGTGTACAAAATAAAAGGATCGGAAAAATTTGGAGTTGCTAAAGATGGAGCATTGATAATTGCTTGTTTGATCAGATTGAATGCTTCATATTCGTCTTTACCCCATTTGAAGTTTGAATTCTTTTTAATCATGGCTTGCAAGGGTGATACAACTCTTGAAAAATCTAGCACAAATATTTTTACAAAATTAATCTAACCAAGAAAAGATTGCATAGCTTTTTTGTTGTGAGGTAAAGATATTTCAGAAATTTCCTTGATTCTATCAGGATCAATCTGAATTCCAGATTTTGATACTATGAATCCAAGAAGTTTTCCTTCACTTAATGCAAAAAAAGACTTTTTTGGATTAAGTGAAATTCCATACCTTTGACAGCGTTGGAAGATCTGCTTCAGATCTCTAAGATGATTGCTTCGTTTTTTAGAATATACAATTATATCATCCAAGTAAATTACCACTGATTTGTTAACTAATCCCTTGAAAGCAATGTCCATCGCTCTCTGAAATGTGGCACCAGCATTGATCAGACCAAAAGGCATCTTTTGATATGCGTAAGTACCCCATTTGGTTCTTAATGTAGTTTTCAATTGATCATCAGGATGGACCAACACTTGATTGTATCCAGAAAAACCATCTAAGAAAGATATTAATTCTGATCGTGCTACTGCTTGTAATATTTGCTCCATAGGAGGCAAAGGAAAATTATCTTTTTGGCAGGCTTTATTAAGATTTCAAAAGTCAATGCAAATTCTAATGTCTCCGTTCTTCTTTCTAACAGGAACCATATTGGAAACCCATTTAGAATGTCGAACGGGAAAAATAATCTTGGCTTTCAATAGCTTATTGAGTTCAGATTTGATTTGGTTTTCTAGATTGGGGTGGATCTTTCTCAACTTCTGTTGGACAGTTTTTTCATCATTGATCATTGGGATAGTATGTTGGATGATAGAAGTGTCATAAGTTTTTAGTTCATCGTAGTTCCAAGCAAAGACACTTTTATATTGTTTCAAAAGATGAACGTATGCTAACTTTTCTTCAAGAGCTAGGCCAAGGCCTAAGTTGATATTCTGTGGTTTGGCATCAGTTCCTAGATTTACTAATTCATAATTCAAAGTTGAACTTTGTAATTTTGAATTAGTAGATCTTTTAAATCGATCTTTCAAACCATAAAGGTCTTCTAACTTGACTATTGACTTTGGCATAGCATTATTGGTGTTATCTTGACGCAATTGTCTATCATGTTGATCTTCATCAATTATCTGATTAGTGTAAGATCCTTCAGATGTGAGAAAATCTACAATATCAGGATCATCATTGAAAATCCTCCAATTGGTAACGTTATCAGGAATCGAGGGTCTAAAGATTAATTCAATTGAAAATCGATCAGGACTAAAGTCTTCTGTAGGAATGAGGTTGGAAGCTACATTAGCTAGGAGGTCTGAACTAGCGTTCTGAATTTTGGGAATTGATGAAATATTAAATGCTATAAAATGTTCAGTCAGATCTTGGACTAAATATTGATAATGCTTTAAATGCCCTGATAAACAATGTATGGTATTGCGTACCTATTTAATTACAATTTCCGAATCTCCGAAAACTTGTATATATTTGATGTCTAATCCGATTGCTTTATATAGTCCTTGGACTAAAGCTTCGTATTCTGCGGTGTTATTAGTGCAATCGAATTTGAGTCTGCAAGTTAACATAATTTTGTTTCCCTCTGGACTAACTAATACACATCCTGCCCCTGCTCCTTCATTAGACTTAGAACCATCAAAAAATAATTTCCAAAATAAAGATTTATTTACAGGAGTATCTACAAAATTAATACATTTAGAACTATCTGTTTGAGAATAATTTTCTATTTGAGATAAAACAGAATGTTCTAAATAAGGTGAAGTATGAGCATTGAAATTTCCTAAGAAAGAATCAACTGAATAATTGCCAATGATATTATTGTTGTATGCAACTGGTTCATTATCTCCTTCCAATTCTGTTACTATGTATTTTTGATGTTTTTCTCGTTCAACCTTTATCTGATTTGGTTTACCATTGTAAGGAAGCCACATATGCGACCAATCAGTTGCGAAATATCCATGAAGTTTTTCTGACCAATCTCTGCTAAGAATTAAGCCATAAAATTCTGGAATATCTTAACTAAAATATCAATGACTTAACATACCTTTGGGTTTGATGACAATCTTATGGTAACCTGATTTAATTCGCCAATCACTTCCACTTGCGATCGATCAAGTTGAACTATACGCACAGCAGCTTTTTGTGGTTGAATGTTCAACTTTGCACATATTGATTTTGGTAGAATATTAGATGAAGCTCCAGAATCCACTAAACAATTATGCAATTTTTTATTGAAAACTTCATAAGTAAGAAGAAATGGAGGAGTATGAGATCTCGACCTTCCTCCAATTAAAGCGATATTTTCTAGATCATCTTTACTGGTCGCATTAGCTAGAGGTCTTCCCATCTCGTTGGAAGCTTAAGAAATTACAGGTCAGGCAAAGTTTTTTCTGGTACATCATGTAATTCTTTCAAAAGTACCTTTTGCTGGTGCTTTAACTTGCTCAATTCATAAAAAGTGATGTTAGCCCTAGTCTTCTTCATGTCTTCTATGATATTATACTCCATTTCATCAGGAACAATCAGTGTTCTCGACGGAGTTGATGAATCTGTCTAGACTGGGCTGGTTTGAACTGCTTTAGATGTCGTTTTCTTGGGTGCAACTTTATCCTTATTCAATGAGCTTGTGCTCTTTGACTTAGGAGTAGATTGAGGAGGATCAAGTTGATTTCTACTTCGAGTGCTAACAGGGGATACTTCTTGATCTTCCTCTTCTATAAGGATGAAATCCCACATACCTTGTACTTCTACAACTTCTTCTTCATCAGTAGTCTCTTCATTAGCAGTTTCTTCTTCTTCTTCTTCTTCTGATTCAGCATTAGTAATAGCATTTGGTGGCTTTGGATCAGTTGAAGGGTTTCTTCTAAAAGGCTTGAAAGATTTTTTAGAAGATGTTTCTGCCACTTGTTTCTTAATGTCAACCATTTCGATAGACATGGTTTTCAAAACCTTTCGCAGTCCTTCTAAATCAAATGGATCTTTTTTTTGCTTTTTCTTGGGGTCTTTCTTAAAAGTGACTTTCTTGGATTTTCATTCTTCTATCGCATTTTTCTTTTCCATGGCTATGATACATTTCTCTACTGCTATTGCTTCCTTCATATTATCTGCTAAATTTGTTTTGTTAGCCCTATCAACGAAGATTGCTATGTTTGATGGTAGAGCAGAAATGTACCATTCACTTTGCACTTCTTCACTAGGCTTGGAAGCAGTAGGAATTTTGTTTAACAATTTATTGAAACGTGAATTGAAATCCTTGACAAGTTCCTTTGAGTCAGCTCTAAGATTAGACAGATCATTTATCAAAGTCGCTGTAGACCTATCATCACCAAATTTAGTCAAAATTTGATCTTGAAATATATCCCAACTAGTAATGGATCCAAATGGTAATGAAAAATACCATGATCTAGCTGCTCCTTGTAGAGTATAAGGGAAAAGTCGGACGACAGCATCTTCATTATTAACTCCATTGAGATTTATAGACAGCATAAAATTGTTTATATGTTCTTCTGCTAACATCCCTGCTTCAGGATTAAACTTAGGTAGCCATTTTTCAGGATGGGCTCGTAACTGACTCAAGGGTGCAGGCATTAAGACTGCTCCTAGATTATTCCATGGAATTTGGGCCATCACTGAACTACTAACAGAGGAAAGTGTAGAAGATGAGGATATTATAATTGCAGATGATTGAGAAGGTGATGTGGAAGTTCCAGTGGAATGAGGAACAATAGTCTGAAGTGGAGGGGTGGACGGTTGACTTTGTGATGAAGAGGTTGAAATGGGTGATGATGAAGAAAGAGTCTCGCTGTCAGACACTTTAGATGATTTCCTTGCTCTTTTCCTTGTAGGTAAAGGTAACTCGGTTAGCTGAATGCCAAGCTTTTCACTCTATAATCTGGTAAGAGGATGAGCATGATTATATTGCGAAGTTACACTACTTTGAGATTTATCAGATCTTTGAGGTGATATTGAGAATCGTTGAAGTTTATGAATCAAAGATTCAACTTCAGGAGGTTCAATATCAGATTCTTCTGAAAATTCAGGGTTTTTAACAGTGTCTGTTGCTCTTGTGACTTCTGGCTCTAGATTTACAATTTCTGAGTGCGATGGAGAAGTCGGGGGAGATGGTGAGGGTGATTTGCTCTCGGAATGGTATTTAGATTTAGATTTACTTGCCATTCATAGTTCGTGGCCCTCCTTCTAGTGCAAAATATGTTGAAGCCCCAAAAATCGGATCTACAACAAGGGGGATACCCACCCGGTCCGGACCTTGGTTAGCAGCTCCTTTTCCGTTTGGTGTAGTGGGTCTGAATGGGGATAATGGGACCAGTTTCCCAATTTGTGTGTGTGTGTTGAGAATAGATATTTCCTTTGAAAAAGGTTCCTAAGTGAAGTTTTTTTTTATGCTATTTCTAATCTAATCATATGCAAATTGTATTCTAATTAAAACAAAAATATCTAATTCTAAGCTAAACCCGGGGTAAAATCTTGTTTATGCGATCTAAAATGATTTCGAATAACAATCGGTAATAAAGATCATTCAATTTCTATAAGAAAATAATTCAATAAAGATAAACTATTTCATATAAAAAGTTAGATGAAACAGTTGTGAAAAACATATCGCATAATAAGTTATTCATACATTAAGTATAAACAAATAGTCATCACCGTACAAAAGTGCAAAATGATAACTGAAGTATTCAAGCATCAATATATAAATAACTGAACATAAATATCACTTTTAACACAGAAGCAGAAAAAGTTAAGAGATAAAAGTACCATTTATAACTGGTTCTACTCATGAGCTAGAAGCAATAATGATTTATATCTTCTAAATCCAACATCTACTAAGAGTACAGAAATGCAACATCAGTAGAAGATACTAGACATAGATATCAATAAATCTCGTTCCATTAATTCATCAAAACCTCCTCTGAGGGTGCAGAAGGGCATGTTCTGAGGATAAGTTTTTGACAAATTTCTGGACCCTTCTCTAAATGCATGATAAGGGTTTAAATACTACTTAACTAAATCTAATTATGGTTTATTACAAAAATTTAGGATTCGGTTTAAATGACTGTCCTTTTTCTAGGCAAAAATAAAGTAAAATTAAAAACTAAATCTAAAATTAAAACTATCAACTAACTACTTATGAACTTGGTCTTTGAATTCGCAAGCATTCAGCATTGAGTTGAGTAGAGGTGGCCGGCCAACTTTAGATTTCAACTGCCCCGAAAAGACAGAATCGGCAAGTGTAGGCGTGATTTTCTCAGCAGAATTAATAATGCAATTAAGAGTGTTGCATTGACTGTGTGGTTTTACTAGATATGTCCAGTAAGAATCCCATTTAATCTTGTCAATCCTTGAATTGATTTTGCTTTTTATTCTGCCTTTTGTTTCCATTCTGTTTGTAATTGATGTGCTTGTGGTAAATATCTTCGAACAGTTTCTGAAATCAAATTAGCCTTGTGCAAATTTTCATTTACACAATCAGTAATATGGCCTGCTGCTGTAGCTGACTCCTCTGCCGCTTTTTCTGCTTCTCTGATCTGTGCATCCCAATTATTGAAAAGTATTTCTTTATGACTGTCATTGATAATTGGTGCTCCAGCTCTTTTTCCTTCCTCTGTCTTTTGCCATGCCAAATAATTAGTAACTCTTTCATTAATTAAATCATAATCATGTCGCAATTCTACAACATGATTAGTGATTTTGTCACTTTCTTGACAAAAAGAGTTCCATTGTGAAATCTTCTGGCATAATGTATCTTGTTGTTGCAGTAGTTGATTGTTCAAAGAAATAGATTTTGAGATAAATTCTGGAAGCTTGGGGTCACCTTTGTGCTCCTCTTGGATAATCTGTATTTGTTTCTCTTTATCAGCCAAGCTTTTCTGATACCCAATCTTCATTTGATGAAACTCTTGTTGTAGCTTTTCAAATTTCATCTGTGCTTCACTGTTGGCATGTGCTTGCTGCAATTGTTGTTGCAGAACCTGTATCTGATCTTATTTTTCATTTAATAACAGCTTTACCTCAGATGCTTTGTCAATAGTCACGGAGGCATAAACTCCTGTAATCTGAGATAGCTTAGTAAGATTATCAGTTGGTTCTGTAGTAGGGTCTTTCCATAAGACATCTAATTTTTCTGCATCAGTAGATATTGCGCTCTCTAATTTTCTCTTTTTCCTTTGCTTTCTTACTACTTCTTTATACTGTGGGCTGTAAAATACATCCAAAGGAGAAATTTCCTCTATATTAAGTACAATTTCAGAAGAGGGAGTGATGGGTATATGTTCAGTTTCTGTGACATTGCCACTTATTCCCGTGCTTAAACCCTTTGTCTGTACAGAGGTTTGTGTATTCTGTCCTTCAACATTAAGCAATTCATTAAACGTTTCCAATTCTTTATCTAACTGAGTGCTAATGGATGGTTGCTATATAATGAGAGGTAGAAGATTCAATTGTGGAGTAGTTGAAGTTTGTAATTGTGAGAGCTCTTTTGACTGAGCTGTATCCTTGACTGAGCCTTCACTTTTATCCTGATCAGATTTTTTAGAATTTTCAGAAACTTCTTTGTTAGACTTTGACTTATACCTTTCTGAATCTGAGCTGCCACTAAGACTGACGCTAGGAGTTGGTTCCCTTGCGGGTTCCAAGTGTAAATTATCCAAAGGAATAGTGGTCAATCTTCTTTCTCTGTATACTTTAAACTCTTGAAATTCTTCTGGGGAGAACCGTGCTTGAGCTAAATTCAAAATATCTTTGAATGAACATTTTTCCTGAAACATATCATCAAAAAGATCTTCTTCTCCAGAGAATACTCTTACTTTGACTGCGGTGGTGAAATCCTTGACAACATCATAAGGGTCAAATAGCCTTCTAGAAAACTTGAACAATTGTAAGCATGTAATATTGCTTACTTCCTTAAACGCGTGACCAATATCAGATAATGAGAATGTTCCACAAGAAATAGGAAATTGTGTCCAGATGGCCTTCTTCTTATCCTTTAATTCTTTTGTTAAACCTCCTTCGCCACAGGTCTGATATGCAATTTCCCGAGCTATAAGTTTATCCGGAACATACAGGGGTAAAACATGAGGGGAAGCAGAACTCCCAAAAACCCTAACATAGGTAAACATCTCTTCTCCAAACCATCTTGCGATAGGGAGAATGTCGACTTCTGCTTCCGGAGAAAACCTTGGAGCATCCTTATTATACAACTTTCTATGCAGAGGCAACATTATGCCATGGAAAATCTTGTAAAAATGAGGAACGAATCTTGATTCCCACAGTTCTTTGTGATATACATGAATGGGCAAAGGATCTTGGATTTTCCATTGCCAGCGCATTAAACGGAACTTAGAAACAAAGCAAATTGAATCCATAATATAGGCAGACAAGTGTAAAGGAGGATAAATCCTCTGAGAGACGGTCCGTTTAGACCAGTAATTAAAAATAGCAGTGGCTAAATTATCAGACAATATTTTAGCCCAGTCCACAATGGTGGCGTTAACAGCAGCATTCAATAACGGAAGCCATTCAGGCAATACCTTATTAATATCATGCTTTCCAAAAATCCTACATAACATAGCAGTAGCAAAACAATATGGAGAGGTGAGTGCACCAGTACTGTACATACCGTGTTTGTCTTTCTTCAATGGTTCATCTCTTTTAGTCCATTCCTTGGTGCATTCCGCCAAATTCGCATTTTCCTTGGCAAATTTCTCCATAAATTGTTTGTTGTAAGTTGCCTGGGGCTCTGGCAAATGATACATAAACCTCAAATTTTCTGGAGTAAACGACCCAATGACTTCTTGTCCTTGAGTTCTGAATTGTCTGTCCGAAATGTTAGTGGTATCCAGCACCCATTTGATCATGTCTGTATATGGGAGAATTCTGGGCCTTGCTGCAATCCGGTGCAAAAAATAACAAGCTAGCTCTGTAAGAGATGCTTCGGAAGAATTACTTGAACCCGCGGTAGCCGCAACCTCCATTACTCTTGGGTTTTATTCTTCAAGAAAATTGAACATACCCTCCCAGGTGGTGATACCAGCGTCCTTGTTGCAATCAGTGTCTACGTATAAGGAAGCCATCTCTTTATTTTCAGAATTCGAAGCTTTCTCTTTCTTTCCAGAACTCGAAAATTTCTCTTTCTTTCCCATAATGCTCTGAGTCTCGCTTTGTATAGTCTCCTGTTCTTCGCGCCTGCGGTTTTACGAATTAAATGAGAGTAATGATATGAGAAAGGTGACGGGATAGTTTTAAATGCTGAAGGCATATGAAATCTATTATTAATCGTGAAATAACCCTTCGATCAAAACAAAATCCTTTTCCATTAATAATTGAAAATCCATTCATAATCTGACATTAAGGCGCATAACGGGTCTCGATTTACGAAAATATTTTCTTCGTACAACGAGCTTCAAGAATCTGCGATAGTGCGATCTACGATTTTCTCTGCAATATTGCAAAATTGCAGTATCGCAAATCACAGTTTTCATAAATTCAAATCATCTTAAAATCACAACTTTCATATCATCGCAATATCACAAATCGCAACTTTCGCAAATCGCAACTTGTAACATCACGAAATTACGATATCGCAATATCGCAAAATATAATATATGAATAATATCTGTTAATATGTTTTATGCGATATATGACTTGCGATAAACGTTTTAGTGCGATGTCATTAGATCGCGGTATCGCAATTTTTAAGATTCTGTTTTGCTCAACATATATTCTACTTTTTTGCGATGAATGCGATGTTTCCTTCAAAGAGAGATTTTATTCTAATCTATCTTAAGTTTGCTTAAATATTTTTCAAGTAAATTTCTTTAAGTCCATGATAATAAGTTTTATTGAAACTGAAAACAAACATCAAAAAAAAAAATGGATTTTAAACTAAGGATCCCCACTTATTTAGTATTATTACTAATACTAAATAAGAAGGGGGGTTGTTGCTGGCCACAAAACTACTGTAGGTGCCTAATTTTCACTAGTATCATCATCTTTTTGAATCTCAACACTCCCTCTCAACAAGAAAGGGATTATCCTTCACCCTTATCCTACCTCTATGGTATTCAAATTTGCTCCTGGTGAGCGCCTTCGTCAGAATATCTGCATCCTGATCTTCTGTAGGAATGTACTAAACCAACATGATCTTCCACTGCACAGAATCTCTGATATGATGATACCAGATATCTATATGCTTAGATCTATCATGAAACACAGGATTAATCGAGAGTTTAATGAAACTATGATTATCACAATGAATCACTATAGGATCTAAATGAGAACGGAACAAACCGACCAGGATCTTCCTCATCCAGATAGCCTCACATGCAACTTGACTTTCTGCCATGTATTCCGCTTCCGCTGAACTGAGTGCCACGGATCTATGTTTCCTGTTGTACCAAGAAACAATTGTAGATCCGATACTGAAAACCCCTCCTGATGTGCTCTTTCTATCTGTTGGGCTGCCTGCCCAATCTGCATCCATGAAGCCATGCAAATTCACCTCATCCACCTGTCTGTACCATAAGCCATACTCAGATGTGCCCCTAAGATATCTCAAGACATGCTTGCTTGCCTTCCAAAAGAGCTTGGTAGGCTTAACCATCGCTTGACTAAGTTGGTTCACCGCATAGCATATGTTCTGTCTTGTATTAACTAAATACATAAACAAACCCACCAACTATCGATAGACAGCAGCATCTGCTACCTCTCTAGATGTAGTTTTCTCTTTCCTCCAGTTTCTAGTGAGAGGAGTATCCATGGGTTTGCAGCCCTCTATGTGAAATTTACCGAGTATCTCCCTTGCAAACTTGCCTTGAGACACAAACAATTCACCTTCTCGCTGCCATATTTCCAATCCAAGGAAATAGTGAAGGAGGCCCATATCCTTCATCTCAAACTCCTTTGCAAGGTCCTCCTTGCATGAGTGTATCGGCTTCTCATCACCAGTTAGTATTAAATCATCGACATAAAGAAAAATGATTAAAAGCTTACCGTCCACCACAATCTAGTATAGCTTTGCATCCACCTCACTCTTCGTGAAGCCAAGTCCAGTGAAATAGTTGTCGATCCGAGTGTACCAAGCATACGGTGATTGATTCAGCCCATATAACACTCTTTTGAGTCTGCACACATGCGACTCACTACTGAAGATCTCAAATCCTTCAGGCTGATCAATTTACACTTCTTCCTCAATGATCCCATTAAGGAATGTAGTATTCACATCCATCTGATGAATGTTCCAACCCATCTATGCTAAGAGAGCAAGGATGGTCCTTATGGAAGACTACCGTGCGACAGGTGCAAAGGTTTCTTCATAATCAATCCCCTCAATATGTGAGAAGTCCTGGGCCACAAATCTTTCCTTATACTTCTCAACACTCCCATCAGCAGCTTTCTTTACCTTGTAGATCCATCTTGAACCTACCACTGATTTATCAATCGACCTTCGAACAATTTCCCAAGCACTGTTTCTGAAAATGGAGTCATACTCCTCCACCATTTCATCTACCCACGTGGGCTCCTACACTGCTTCCTGAAAGGAATATGGCTCAGTCACAATACATTTTCTCATGAGAGCCATGTATCCAGTGAATCGGTGAGGAGACTATCTATGTCTGCGCTGTGAAGTAGGGACTCCTACATTCTTTTCTGCATCAAGCTTCAACCTCTTAGCTTATGTGGTATGCCTTCTGTCAGTTCTAATGTTTGGCTCTACATGAGTGGACTCCTCCACTCCATGAACCTCCTCCTGTGGTTGATCCACATCTAAAGACTCATCTTTGGGAACAATTAGTTCCTCCTCTGCACGCAAGTCTGGCTCCCTCTCAAGCGAAAACTTCAAGGCTTTCTCCTCATTGAATTTTATATCCCATCGCACCACAGTGATTCGACTGTTTGGAAAATACACACGATAATAATGACATTTTTATGTGTACCCCACAAATATCCCAACTTCAGCATTCGGCTCTAGCTTCTTCCTGGTGTTCTTGGTCACATGCACATAAATAGACGAGCCAAAAATATTAAAGTGAGAAACATCCAATTCTTACCAGTAAAAGCTTCTTCGGGTGTATTCATGCCAAGTACTCTATGAGGACAATGATTTTGCATATAAACCACAGTGTTGCATGCTTCCACCCACAAGTGCATTGGTATGCCCTGATCATGCAGCATAGCTCATGCAGTACCCACGATCATTCTATTCTTCCTCTCTGCAACTCCATTCTGATGTGGGTTATGAGGTGCTATGAGTTCTCTTCAAATTCCTTCTTTGCTACAGAAGTCTTTGAATTCGTTTGAGATATATTCACCACCATTATCACTCCGCAAAGCCTTCACTTTCTTCCCCGACTCTTTCTCCACCAATTCTTTAAACACATAGAACTTTGAGAATGTTTGATCCTTCTTCTGCATGAAGAAGATCCAACATCTATGAGAATAGTCATCAACAAAAATAACATGATACATGTGTTTTGTTGTTGAAGCAACTGCGAATAGCCCACACACGTCTGTGTGAACTCTTTCCAAGATCACCCAAGCATGGTTCTCCTTTTCATGAAAGGTGGTCTTCACAAACTTACCCATAGTACATCCCTTGCATTGATCTAACTGTGTAAGAGTAACCTTGGGAAGCCCAGTAGAAATATGATGCAAAATCTTCACGACGCCATTGTGAATATGGCCCAATCGCCTGTGCCATAATTCGCCCTCATCTTGGCTCACCACTTCATCTGCTTTGCCCACCATTGCAGCGTAACCATCTACCTCCAACTTGTAGAGATTCTTAACTCGATTCCCCATCCTCTTGGTTTGACACAGTGTTTTATGTCACAAAAAAGCTTTTCCATCGCTGAAAACAACGTCATAACTTTTGTCCTTCAACATCACGATTGAGACCATGTTTTTCGTCAGACCTGGAACATGCATAACATCTTTCAACAAAAATGGTTTACTTGACTCCTTCTCAAAGGTAATGGTACAAATTTCGGTCGCACTGTATTTTCCATCATCAACCATCTCTATATGCATCTAGAGATCTTTCTCCTCCAAATCACTAAAATCCTCCTTATCTCTCATCAAGTGGAAGGAAGCACCACTATCAAGATACCACACCGATCCCATTGTGTTTGAAACCAAACATGCGATCAAAGATAAATCAAGTTCAAATTGCGAAGCAAGGGCCTCACCAGCTACAGCTCTAGCAGCCTTCTTGTTCTTCTTTTTCTATGTTCAGTTAGTGGTGAGATGCCCATGTTCGTGACAGTGAAAACAATTCACCTTGGACAAATCTAGATTCTTGCCTTTAGCCTCGAATTTTGAATGGGATTTATTCCCCTTCCATTTCCTTGCTTTGGCAACCAAAGCAAAATCCTCTTCATCATCATGCTTTGATGAAGATCCATCCCTATTGTTCTACCTGAACTCCTCCTACACTAGATCCGACCATAGTCGTTCCCAATCTGGCAGTTTTTCCCGTACGTTGACAGAGTCTTGATAACTATGCCAACTCTTAGGAAGTCCCAAGAGATCCAAACCCACCAAATCATCATCAGCAACTGTGATTCCCACACTCCCCAGTTCATCCCGACATTGGACAAACTTTGTGAGATACTTAGGAATATTTTCACCCTTCTCCATCTTGATATTTCTGAATTTATCCTTCACTGCCAATTTCCTATGGTCGTTGCTACTTTGGAAAAGATTTGTCAAATCCTTCCACATTGAAAATGGAGTGGCTTTCCCATGAAGGCTTGAGACAATATGGTCTCGCACACCTTCCAACAGAATCCTTCTCGTCTTCGCTACTTTCTTTTTTCAGGCGTCAAGTAATGCAGCGTGTGTCGAAGTGGGCTTAGGAACATCATTGTCGATGAATTCCTTCAAGTCATTATATTCAAGCACTGCCTCCATCCTATCCTTCCATGAAATTTAGTTCGAGCTTCCCTCACATGCATACTCTAACCGCAAACCATTGACATCCATTTCGATGTTTACTCAACTATCGCACCAAGAAATTCTTGCAGCAAATTCAAATTGTTTCCACCAACAAACTCAGTTACTGCTTCAATATTTCAATCTTCTTAGCTCTAATACCATGTATAAATTTTAATACAATTATGTATTGCTGGATTCTCCTGATCTAAAAATTATATGCCAATGTTAAATACAGAATCATTCTACTTAAATCTTTGTCGAAATTTAATCGCCAATTGCAAACACATGAAGAAAGATCAACCACACATAAAACAGATGTTTTTACTGGGAAAGCATAAAGCTAAAAACTCCACTATCATATATTATGTATATATCATGGATCATGTGTTGAAATTTGGTTACCGAAGGATAGGTGGTTCCCTAAGGCTTTGATCTTTGGCCTAGGGAAGAGTGTCCAAAAGAATTTAATTTTTCTCCTAAAGTGACTATATAAAGTTATAAAGTCAAATCTAATTTAAAAGTGACTTTAAGTGATAAAGTTACTAAAGTCTAATTTTAAAGTGACTTTAATAAAGTCAATGTGAAACTAGAAAGGAAAAGTGACTTTGGAAATAAATGACTAAGTGGGTCTTTATTAAAGTGGGGTGGATTAAAAAAACAAAAAGTGAGATTTAAATGAGCATTTAATCTCAGCCCTAGATCTAAAGCTATATTAGCCATTAGATTTTGGGATTCTCCAAAAGTCACTTAGGGTTTGGTTAAAGGAGGAAAAGGAGGGAAAAGGTCATTGATTTTTTCACGAGCAGATTGAGAGAAGAGGAGAGAAAGAAAAGGAGAAATTTCTGAGCAGTGAGGAGAAGGAGGGCAGCTGATAGAGACTTCAACAAATCCGTACAGTAGCAAAGAGGCACGGTTCCCAAAGTATAAATCCGTATAGTAGAAGGTTGGCACATTTTTCGAGGAGGCACAATTTTCAAGAAATCTGTACAGCAACTTTAGCACTATTTTCTGGGTAGATTCTGGGCACAAAAATTGAGGAGAGAGACTGCTAGTTGGTGGCACAGATTTCAAGGAAATCCATACAACATCTATACATCAGCTTCGGCACAGATTTCGAGGCAAAAAGAGGTACAAAAATCGAGGAGGTACTGTTGTGTATTCTATACAGTCCATACAGTAGTACGATCGTATAATTGGGCACAAATTTTGAGAAATTCATTTCAGCATTTAATGATGTAATAAATGATGTAAAATTTTTGTTTTGAGTTTTTCCTATTTTACACGTTTTCCAAGGTGGGGTAAAAGCACGGAAATCTAAATAAGTACATTTATTAAATTGCTGGATTTTTTGCTGTAAATTTTGTCTCACTGTAAAAGCATTTATAAGAAATAAGGAGCTTTCGAACTGGTTTTCCCCAAGAGTTGTAGGGGGTTTTTCTAGGATCATATTGACCAAAAATCAGCATGTCTATTTTCTATGTGTGGCTGATTTATTTTGCTGAGTTTTATTTCTGTAATTTCCAACATTTGAAAATTTTCAGAATTTGTGTTTTCAGAAAATATTTATTTTTTTAGCTTGTTGAATGTATGCCTATGGGAATGGGCATTTAACTATATGGATAAATAAGGAGAAACTAAAAACCGAGGCGAGAAACCGAAATTTCTACATGGTATCAGTGCTATTTTGTTGAAAAGACAATTTGGCACAGCAAGAAGGAAAAATTACAGCAAGCTGATTTTTCACACTGAAAATTTTACCTTTATTACAGCGTGTTATTTTCAGCTTATTTAGGACAGCAAGCATGTCTTTGGGCTTGAGGGTGGAGGATAGGTTCAATGGGCACAGTAACTACATTGTTTGGAAGGAGAGAATGTAGAGTATCTTTGAGAATGGAGAAGTCTAGGATATCATGGTGCATACCGCACAGAACCCTATTAATGTGCCTACTGATGTTGTTCAGTTAGCAGTCTTTAATAAAAAGAATAACAAGGGTAAGAGACTGATTCTAGATGGAATCAAATACCATTGCATTCCTCATGTGAGAGGAAAGAGATATGCTCATGAAATGTAGACAGCAATGACCAATCTCTACTAGAGTACCAATGAGAATAGGAAAATGGTCCTAAGGGAGAAGCTAAAGACCATTAAGATGGGTAAGATTGATAGTGAAGCTGGATATCTCACAAAGATTACTAATGTGAGAGATGCATTGGCAGCAGTTGGAGAGGTCATTCCACTCACTGAGTTGGTGCAGATTGCAGTGAATGGCCTTCCCAATTCATGGCTGAACTTTGCTGATGGGGTTTGTGCACGTGAGACCCTTCCCACTTGGGAGAGGTTCTGGGATGATTGCATACAGACAGAAATCAGAAAGAGTTAGCTTGGGGAAGCCAAACCAGTTGAGCAGGATGAGGATGTAGCATTGTTGGCAGGAGGAAAGAAAGGCAAGGGAAAGAAGCAAGCTTCCACAAGTGGTGGTGGGGTCAAAGGCAAAGGTAAAGGTAAACAGGGGAACACGCAGAAGGACTATTCCAAGGTGAAGTGTTGGAATTGTCAGAAGATGGGACACTATGCAATTGTGTGTTCGGAGAAGACGAAGAAGGGAAAGAACCAATGCATGGCAGCATCAGTAGAGATAGAGGACTTTACAGACAGCTTTGACCGGAAGTTTGGGTTCATCGTTTGTGATTCCACTAGTGCAGGATCACCTGCCATGGAAGTTGAGAGAGAGTATGAATTTCCCTCCACTAGTGGAGCATCATTAGATATCTGTTATGTTGACAGTGGGGCTTCACGTCATATGACAGGAGTCCGTGAGTACTTCTCAGAGCTTTCAAAGAGTGGCACAGATATAGAAGTAGTACTCGGAGATGATAGCGTTGTTAGAGCAGTCGGTGTGGGGACTTTGACAATTAACAGGGAACCCAAACCTCCCTTGAAGGTGTCAGATGTTCTATATGTGCCAGGAATGAGGAAGAACCTCATATCCATCTCAGCATTGGAGGACAGAGGGTATGAGATATTGTTCACAAGAGGATAGGTGTTGATATATCCCAAGGGCGCTCCAGCTGATTTAGCCAGAGTTATTGCAGTACGCCATGCAAAGGTGTACAAGTTTGCATTTTAGCCCCTTTTTGAATTGAGTAGTAGTATCAGCAGCAAAGCTAGTAGTTCAGATCTGTGTGAGATTTGGCACCGCAGGATGGGTCACATGTATCATGGATCCTTGAGGACATTATGGGAGATCACTACAAGTGTTCCAGATTTCAATACTGATCACTTTGATACATGTAGAGGATGTGTGATGGGAAATTTTGCCAAATCCCCTTTTCCCAGTAGTGATAGCAGATTGACTGGGATACTTAATTTGATTCATTTTGATGTGATCGGTCGGATGTCTCATGTTTCCTTGAGTGGTTATGATTATTATGTATTATTCATTTATGATCACTCCGGGAGGACCTGGATTTATTTCTTGAAGACCAAGAGTGAGGTCTTCAAGCGGTTTCAGGAGTTCAGAGCTCTTGTGGAGACCCAGACAGGTCAGAAGATCAAGTACCTGAGGTCAGGTAATGGAGGTGAGTACACCCTTGGAGAGTTTGTTGATTATCGTGTGGAGGCAGGCATTAGGAGGGAGTTCAAAATTCCTTACAACCTCCAACAGAACGGGTTTGTGAAGAGGAAGAACAGATCCATTGGAGGGGCTGCCAAATCCATGCTACATGATCAGGGGCTACCATTGTTTTTGTGGGCAGAGGCTTGCAACACTACTATATATTTGCAGAACAAGAGTCTGCATCATGCCTTGGGTCATGTGACTCCAGAGGAGGCTTTTTCTGGGAAGAAGCCTAATGTTTGTCATCTTTGTATCTTTGGTTTTATTGCATACACCTATGTACCCAAGGAGAAGAGGACCAAACTAGAGCCCACTGCAGAGAAGGGTATCTTTGTGGGCTATAGTGAGACCTCGAAATCCTTTCGAATTTATATTCCCGCACTGAGGAGAGTTGTTTTCAGGTGGGATGTGAAGTTTGAGAAGGATAGGGCTTTCAGGAGGTCACAAGAGTTAGAGTATCTGGATCAGCCAGACCCTCATGAGCAGTTGAGTCAGTCACAAGGATCCAGTGGGCAGGGATCAGGAGGATCTGGAGGTATATCGATTACGGTGTCAAGTCCGTCAGTGAGCAGTGGCTCATAGAGTCAGAGGGGTGGTGCTTCAGGTAGCATGTAGAGCAGTTCACTAGGGAGTCCACTGATGGATAGTTCACATGGTATTCAGTGTTTATAGGTTCAGGTTCAAGCAGGGGGACAACAAAGAGACAGTCACGAGTTCAGGCTCCTGATGATGAGGAGGAGGAGTTTCATTCTCCAGTGGGAGAAGTGTGCTCAGGGAAGAGGAAGCCCAAGTGGCTTCAGGATACCTTGAGAGAGGACACATCTATTGCTGGGCCTAAGAGGCCTGTTAGAGAGAGCAAACCACCTGATAGGTTTTGTAGCTATATGGAAATGGTTGCCAACATCCTTGACTTTAAGTCTTCTAGCTATGAGGAGGTAGCTAGCCAGCAGGTCTGGAGAGAGGCCATGCAGGAGGAGTATTCGTCTATCATGAAGAATGATGTTTGGGAGGTGGTGCCGAGGCCTGAGGGAAAATTTGTGGTTACTTCCAAATGGCTTTACAAGGTAAAGCATGCTGCAGATGGCAGTATTGAGAAATTCAAAGAAAGGTTTGTTGCTAGAGGTTTCTCCCAGGTAGAGGGAGTTTATTATGAGGAGACCTTCACTCTCGTGGCTCGATATACTTCGATTCTCTCCATCATATCGATAGCAGTAGAGATGGGTTGGAAGATCCACCAGATGGATGTGAAGACCGCATTTCTTAATGGCTTCATACAGGAGGAGGTGTACATTGAGCAGCCACAGGGTTTTGAGGTGCATGGGAAGGAGTCCCATGTGTGCAGACTGAAGAAGGCCCTTTATGGCCTGAAGTAAGCTCCCAGAGCTTGGTACTCCATGATAGATACATACTTGCAGGAGATGGGTTTCATAAAGAGTGAGGCAGATCCGAACCTTTACTTTATTGTGATAGGTGAGGAGCCTCTCATTCTGGTGTTGTATGTAGATGACTTGGTCATTACAGGTGCAAAGAGACTCATAGAGTAATGCAAGAGAGATCTTGCATCGAAGTTTGAGATGAAGGACATTGGATTGATGCATTACTTTTTGGGTTTGGTTGTGTGGCAGGAGGAGGGGAATTTCTTCCTAGGGCAGGGGAAGTATATTATGGACATCCTTGGCAGATTCCACATGGAGAATTGTAGACCCATGTCAACACCAATGATCACCAACTGGAAGAAGCTTCACCCTTTAGATTCCGAGTTGGTGGATTCCACTTTGTATAGACAGCTAATTTGTTCTTTGATGTATTTAGTCAATACTAGACCAAATATATGTTTTGCAGTCAACACGATGAGTCAATTCATGCGTGAGCCCAGGAGGGTGCACTGGGTTGCTGCAAAACACATTTTGCGGTATTTACATGGGACAGTGAATTATGGTTTGGATTATAGGTAGGGTGATGGAGTGAGATTGGCATGTTACACTGATTCTGATTGGGCAGGTTGTGCTTCTGATAGGAAGAGAACTTCAGGTGTTTTTTTTGTTGAAATTTGGTACCGGAGGACAGGTGGTTCCCTAAGGCTTTGATCTTTGGCCTAGGGAAAAGTGTCCAAAAGAATTTAATTTTTCTCCTAAAGTGACTTTATAATTTTTATAAAGTCAAATCTCATTTAAAAGTGACTTTAAGTGATAAAGTTACTAAAGTCTAATTTTAAAGTGACTTTAATAAAGTCAATGTAAAATTAGAAAGGAAAAGTGACTTTGGAAATAAATGACTAAGTGGGTCTTTATTAAAGTGGGGTAAATTAAAAAATAGAAAGTGAGATTTAAATGAGCATTTAATCTCAGCCCTAGATCTCAATCTATTTCAGCCATTGGATTTAGGGATTCCTCAAAAGTCACTTAGGGTTAGGTTAAAGGAGGAAAAGGAGGAAAAGATCATTCATTCTTTCATGAGCAGATTGAGAGAAGGAGAGCAAGAGAGCAAGGGAGATTTCTGGGCAGTGAGGAGAAGGAGGCAGCAGCTTGGCACACATTCCAAGGCAGAATTTAATTTTTCTCCAAAAGTGACTTTATAAAGTTATAAAGTTAAATCTAATTTAAAAGTGACTTTAAATGATAAAGTTGCTAAAGTGACTTTATAAAGTTATAAAGTCAAATCTATTTAAAAAGTGACTTTAAGTGATAAAATTACTATAGTCTAATTTTAAAGTGACTTTTAATAAAGTCAATGTAAAATTAGAAAAGGAAAAAGTGACTTTGGAAATAAAAGACTAAGTGGGTCTTTATTAAAGTGGGGTGAATTAAAAATAGAAAGTGAGATTTAAATGAGCATTTAATCGACCTAGATCTCAATCTATTTCGGCCATTGGTTAGGGATTCCCCAAAAGTCACTTAGGGTTAGGTTAAAGGAGGAAAAGGAGGAAAAGGTCATTCATTCTTTCATGAGCAGATTGGGAGAAGGAGAGCAAGAGAGCACGGGAGATTTCTGGGCAGTGAGGAGAAGGAGACAACAGCTTGGCACACATTCCAAGGCAGCAGTTCAGCAAGTCCGTACAACAGAGTTTGGCACACATTCCAAGGCAGATTTTGGCACGATTTTCTAGAAGGCCGTACATCAGCCTTTTGGCACGATTTCCAAGAGGCCGTACAGCAGGTTAGCACAGATTTCGAGGCAGCAAAGGGGTTGTTTTATTTGGCACGATTTTCTAGGCAGGCCGTACAGCAAGTGGCTGTACCTTTGCACGGAAATCGAGACAGATTCCGTACAACAAGTTTTTGCTGTCTTTTGGCACGAATTTCGAGGTCCGTACAGCAGCATTTATTGCTGTTTTGGCACAGATTTCGAGGTGGCCATACAGCTGCATTTATTGCAGATTTTGGGAACGAAAAATGAGGAAATCCGTACAACATTTATTGCTGTTCCTGTTTTGTTGTTTGCACATTTTCCGAGGCGGTGGTTAAGCACGAAAAACGAGATAAGTTGTAAAAGTTTACTTGCTGATTTTTTGCTGAATTATTTCTCTCACTGTAAAAAGCATTTTTCCAGAAATAAGAAGGAGCTTTCGAACTGGTTTTCCCCAAGAGTTGTAGGGGGTTTTTCCAGGGTCACCTTGACCAAAATTACTGAGTTATGATGTGTTGAATGACTGTTTGTTACTGCTGTTATTTTATTTCTGCATTTTCAGCATTCTGAAAAATTTCCAGAATTTGTGTTTTCAGCAAAATTTATTTTCCAGTTGTTGAATGTATGGTTATGGGAAAGGGCATTTAACTATTTTGGAGTAATAAGGTGAAAACTGAAAACCGGGGTGGGAAACTATAAATTTCTACAGCTTTTCCTCTTTGTTCCTCTTCATGATAGGAGAATGGGTAGTGTAGTGACCAAGTTCACTACACTTGAAGCATTTGTTCTTCGAAACGTCCTTCTTTCTTCTACGCTGCTCTTGCTGCCCCTTTGATGCAAGGGCTGCATTCTCCTCTTCCTTCACTTCTGCTTTTGTCCCACTGTTGTTGCTGTGTTCCAGGTTACTCTTAACCAAGTCTTGCCTCAACTCCTCTTGCTGCAAATTGTGAAAATTTCTGAATGTTACTTTATGCAGAAATCTACTGTTAGATCTGGTTATGCTCCTCCTACTTAATTAAGTTATTAAACTGAAAATTCAGATTAATATCGAAGCAAAACACATAACAGACTTTCACCAATTCAGATCTAGAAAAAGTACTCACAGACATAGACAAAGTGACATAGTGATTTTATGGACAATAGTCCCCGGAAAAACCCAATGTGGGAAAAATGGTCTCTAGCAGCTGAATGGTTTTATTATTAAGAGTATTTCTGAATACAACAAATTTGGGTTCCATATCTGGAAAACTCGACAGAGAAAATATAGATCTGCAACTCACCGGCTGTTTTGAAGCCGAAATATTGACTGATCCACACCCTCAAACCAGATTTATAGGACTCGGCCAAATCTAGGCCCTATAAACCCCAGCGCTGCCCCTGAAGCCCTTGCGTCAGTCTCTGTAGCCTCTGCGTCCCTCTGCACTCGCCTGGAAAGGGCTGCCTAACCTAGACTGGGTGACACAGTCCCTATGCTCCCCCTAATGGTCTCTGCGCAACCTCTGAGGGTTTCCAGCTGCCTGATGCTGCCCTGGATGTGACTGCGCAACACCTGCGTAGCTAACGCTGCCTCTGCACTGCCTTTCTGAAGTTGCTCTCTGTCTCTTGTTGATTCTAGACATTGAGATCAGATCATCCCCTTTGTCTAAACTCCCCTCTTTGCAGCTGAAACACTTCTGAGAATTCTTAGCAAACCCTACCCTAGAGTCTCAGCGTAGCTTCAGTGCTCTGCCTTTGTGTGCCTTTACAAACGACCCCAAGCCTTTCCTTTATACTTTTGTCGTTGGGAAACCAATGACCATGATCAAATCTTGAATCAATGGCTAAGATTAAAAGAAAGCTTGATCCGCGTGACTTAAGACAATTTCATCACATGTTTAATTTAATTAACTTTAATTATTTAATTTTCCTAAGTTTAGACTTAGGAAATACATTAAAATAATTAATTAATTAAATATCTCCCAAACCAGATGAAATTTGCCAAATCCCTTTCTGGGTCTTTTAGATCATATGTACTCTAGTCCCTCCACAAATTTTGGGAGCTAGAGCACATCCGATGCTACCCCAACTACACAAAATATCAACACTCCTACACAGAGTGTGCTCTAGCAATACATCAGACCATGTATCACGAGATTTTGGGCACTGGTTTCTATGTTGTTGATGCTTGGCCTACTGCCACTCAACTTTGCACTGCTGCTGCCATTCTGCACTACTGACCATGACGCTGTCACCGCCACTGCCACATCTGTGCTGCAGCTCCCTCTCAATCTGCTGCATCAGTGATGGCCATAGCACTGCCACTGCTAACTGCTGCACTGCGACTTCAGTTGTTGAGAGAAACAACTGAATCTCCTGCCCAATCATTGACAGACAAGTCAGTTGGGTTGCAACATGATCACTGAAACTCCATCTGTGCTGAAATCTCTCACGCTGTTGCTGCACTGCGTTGTCCTCTTGAAGCCTCTACGCTGTTGTAGCTCTGCTATGTGTTGCTGAAGTCACATCAGCCCCTACGCTGCTGCCACCTCTACGTTGCTGCTGCAGCTGCACTGTGCTGCTCCTTTCGGCCTTCAGATCTGCCTTTGTTTCTTCCGTGATTTATGCACCTACTGCTCCACTTGTCTCGCTACTGTCTTAAGGCTCTCATAGCTTGGATGTGATCCAAGAGATGAGCTGCTCAAGGATACCACCCTGATTCTGTAGCTGCTTTACAGACCATGTTGCCCCACTTCGTGGTTCATGAGCGCTCATGGTTGCATCGTCTTCTAACCCATCATCCACCACAACAGCCTTGGAAGAAGAAGCTTCCTTGTCCTTTTTCTTCTGAGGACAATTGCTGGCGAAATGACCTAGTTCGCCACACTGGAAGCACTTGATCTTAGACACATCCTTCTTCTTATTTCCCTGTTACCTCTTTGATGCCAAGGCTGCATCTTCTTCATCTTCCTTTTTCACTTTACTCGATCCCGTGATGTACTGCTGCTTGGTGATTCTGCGAAGTTCTTCTTGACGCATGATTGCCCACAAGCTGTCCCAGTCTAGGAGTTCCGCTCTGCCCAAGATGCTTTGAACAAAGGTTTCCCACTCATCTGTGACCGCATTGAGAGCAATCCTGAGAATCACATCATCCTCCACCTTTGCACCCGTGGCAGTCAACTAGTCTCTGATCAACTGTAATCTGAAGAGAAAACGTTTCACGTCTTTCTCTTTGGTCATCATGAATGACCGCATCTGAGTCTCCAGAAGCATCTCCTTCTGGACGGATTTTCCCTCATATAGGGACGTTAAGGCCTTCTACATTTCATGGGCTGTTTTCTTCTCAGCTATATGTGGGACAATATGGTCCCTAATTCCATCCATTATCAGTTGCTTGGCATGTCTAGCAACTTCATTATGCTTCCTCAAGAGATCTGCATTGGTCAGCGTGGCCAAAACTTGTTCTGCATGGTCTCTTAGATGATATGCCTCTACGACTATCAGGATTCTAGCCTTCCAAACTAAAAAGTTGGATAGACCGTCCGATCTGTCCTGATCATGTAGTCCATGAGGAGCCATCTGCTCAGAAATTTGTCGGAGCTCCTTTTCTTTGTGTTAGAGATCTAGATGTAAGGTCCTTGGTGAAACAATCACCTTCTGCTCCCTCTGACAACTGATTTCCCTTCTTGGAAATTTGCCAAATCAAACAATGAATCAGCTCTCTTCGATCCTTAGATCAATCTGCAAGTTTATTTGGCTAGAAACTCTTTGAGAAGCTGATCTCGTCCTGCTCTTTGTCACTAGTGCTTAGTCTAAAATTCTGAAAACTTCAGAAATTTAACCCAACTAGCACGTTCTGAAGTTCTACAGCTTTGCTTCCAGCACTTCTGGATCTGACAGCTCAGATCTGCGTCACCCTAGCTGGCTTCAGACAATCCCAAAGTTGTCTTTGCGCTGCCTCTGCGCAGTAAGTGCGTGGGCCTGCTGGGAGACAGTGTAAGACTGCGTCACCCTGCCCTCTGCGTAACTCTGCTTCTCTGAAAACTGCGTTGTCCCTTCAGATCTGCCCTTCTGTTGCTGCTACTGCTGCTGCACTTCCTGTTGCTTTCTACAGCAATACCCTTCAGTCTTTTGCTGGTGACCCTCCTAGATCTGCAATTGCTCTGATACCATGTGAAAATTCTGAATGTTACTTTATGTAGAAATCTACTGTTAGATCTGGTTATGCTCCACCTACTTAATTAAGTTATTAAGTTGAAAATTCAGATTAATATCGAAGCAAAACACATAAAAGACTTTCACCAATTCAGATCTAGAAAAATTACATGCACACATATGAAAAGTGAGACAGTGATTTTCTGGACAATAGTCCCCGGAAAAACCCAATGCGGGAAAACTAGTCTCTAGTTGCTGGATGGTTTTATTATTAAGAGTATTTCTGAATACAGCAAATCTGGGTTCTAGATCTGGAAAACCCGACAGATAAAATATAGATCTGCAACTCACCGGCTGTTTTGAAGCCAAAATATTGATTGATCTACATCCTCAAACTAGATTTATAGGACTCAGCCAAATCTAGGCCCTAGAAACCCCAACACTACCCCTGAAGCCCTTGCGTCAGTCTTTGCAGCCTCTGCGTCCCTCAGCGCTGGCCTGGAAAGGGCTGCGTAACACAGACTGGGAGACGCAGTCCCTACGCTACCCCTAAGGGTCTCTGCGTAACCTCTGAGGGTTTCCAGCTGCCTAACGCTGCCCTTGGAGTGACTGTGCAACACTTGCGTAGCTGAAGCTGTCTCTGCGCTGCGCAGCTGTTGCCCTCTTGCTATTGATGCTCCTGCTTCTCTACGTTGCCTTTCTGAAGCTGCTCTCTGTCTCTTGTTGATTCGAGACATTGGGATCAGACCATCCCCTTTGTCTAAACTACACTCTCTGCAGCTGAAACACTTCTGAGAATTCTTAGCAAACCCTGCCCTAGAATCTAAGCTTAGCTTCAGTGCTTTGCTTTTGTGTGTCTTTACAAATGACCCCAAGCCTTTCCTTTATACTTTTCTTGTTGGGAAACCAGTGGCCATGATTAGATCTTGAATCAATGGCTAAGATTAAAAGAAACCTTGATCCGTGTGACTTAAGACAATTTTATCACATGTTTAATTTAATTAACTTTAATTATTTAATTTTCCTAAGTTTAGACTTAGGAAATACATTAAAATAATTAATTAATTAAATATCTCCCAAACCAGATGAAATTTCGCAAATCCCTTTCTGGGTCTTTTAGATCATATGTACTCTAGCCCCTCCACAAATTTTGGGAGCTAGACTACATTCGATGCTACGCCAACTACACAAAATCTCAACACAGATCTGCCCACATGCGATCCCACTTTGGCAACATTTCCCTGCCCAAAATGCTTTGGACAAACACTTGCCATTCTTCTGAGACGAGATTTAGAGATATGCACACCATCTCCCTAGGCTGAGGCGCTGACCCTACAGCTGCCAACTGATCTCGGACATCCTGAAGCCTGTGGAGAAAGTCGTCTATCCGTTCTCCCTTTTGCATACGTGTGCTCTACAACTTCTCTTCTAGATACATATTCCGTTGCTCGGAAGATCCTTTGTACAACGTGGCCAGGGAGTCCCACATTTTTTGGCCGTGCCATGGGCCGCTATACGGGATACGACATGATCCCGAAGTTCATCAAGGATCATTCTCTTCGCCTTAGCCATCTCTTTCTTGTATGCCTTCAACGAATCTTGTTCTGCAGGGACAACCACCACACTATCAATGTAAGTTTTGAGATCAAATTCATCTAGAAAGGAAGGAGATCCTAGCCTTCTAGGTCACCTAGTTAGATGCTCCATCTAATCGATCCTGATCTCTCAACCCAGCTGATGCCATCTCGCCAACCAAATGTCGAACTACCTCCTCTCTCCTTTGCGCAGCTACTGACTGGCTCTACGCGCTCCCTACTAGAGTAAGTAGATCTGCTCCTGGCTACTGTTGTTTTGCAGTGAGAAAACAAATTCCTTGGCTAGGAATTCTCTGAGGTAGGAATTCCCTCTCTGTGTGCTCTTCTTCCCTTTTGACGCTTTTCTGCTCTAACAAACTGCTGCAGAAAAATTGCGTCCCAGTTGAAGATCTGCTTCGTGTGGAAACTGTTGCGCTGCTCCCTCTGCCATTGACAAATCTCAATTCGAAAAATCTTATTCTCTATCGACCCACTCAGAGAAATAAATTTCCACGAAAATTTGCCCTCTTGGCTATGGACTGCGCAACTCCTCTGGGGTTTCGAATTGTTGCCTATGCAGTGCTTTCGAAATCCCTCTTCCGTCTGCAACTGAGCTCTTCCTGCTTCACCTGCACTTTGATACCATGTGAAAATTCTTGAATTAGAATCTCAACTGCAACAACTGATTAAATTTCTCCTAGTTGTTAATAACTAAACAAGTTATTTATGGTGTTACACAACAAATATCGAAATAAAATCTACCACAACCTTCATAACATAAAATACTGCGGAAACAAAATACTGCGCAGGAAAGAAATGAACACACTCGTACACCGTTATTTTTGGACAAACGTCCTCGGAAAAACCCAATGCAGGAAAACCGATGCAACAATTGAGGGTATTATTATTATGCAGTAGTTTTCTGAGTACAAATATATGACTGCTTAAATTGACAAATCGTACAGAGGAAAAACTGACAAATAAGTCATGAGCAAATCTCACTGTACCACTGGGATTTGACACTGACCTTAGCTCTGGATGAGTTGCTCTGTGTCGCCTTTGCGCAGTGACTGTGTCACCCTATGGAGTCTCTCTGTCACAACTAGGAGCAATCTTCTCTCTTGCCATTGGATCTTATGATGACTGGAAAGGAGGCCCTCTTGGCCTTAGTAAACTGTCTCCCGCTTCTGACACTGAACCTCGACTATTCCCCTACAAAATTTTGGACTCCCTCTAAATCTTTGCGCTGCCTTTGCGTGGCACTGTGCAACCTCTCTATGGCTCTTACTGCCTCCTCTGCCTTGCACTCATTGGAGCTGGAAAATCTTCCTCCGACCAACTATCCCTGCCCCTCACTACAAAGAAATCACCCGATCTCTCTTCGACAACTGCTGCGCTGCTATCTTTAGAATTCGATCTCTAGATCTCTCTCACTCGGTGTGTTCTCCAAGTGCCCATTGAGCTCCTTCTTATAATCTCTCGTTGACATATCAACGACCAAGATTAAACCTTAATCAATGGCTCAGATTATCTTGGACTTGATCCACGCCTTTATCTAGAAGATTCACACCCGATTTAATTAATAACCTTTAATTATTCTCATTTCCTAAGTTTAGACTTGGGAATCCATTAAAAATAATTAATTATTTTAATTAAATCATCTCCAGGTGGAATTTCCCCAAACGATTTTTGGGTATTGGAGAATGCATGTGTCTTAGCCTCTACAAAATCTTGAGGCTAGAGCACATCTCATGCTACAAAAATCAACACCACGTAGCTGATTTCTTTCTGCAGGGCTGCTGGAATTAAGAGGGAGCTGATATTTCCCTACAATCCTCAATAGAATGGCATTGGTGAAAGAAAGAAAAAAACTATTATTGAAGCTTCCAAAGCCATGCTTCATGATTAAGAGCTACCTATATTTCTCCGGGGAGAAGCTTCAAAGACAATTTATGTTCAAAATAGATGTCCACACTCAACACTGAATCTTGGATTATAAGACTCCAGAAGAAGTCTTCACAGGTGAGAAAACCAATGTTGAGCATTTGAGAATTTTTGGATGTCATGTTTATGTTCATGTGCCTAGGGAGAAAAGGACCAAGTTGGAGCCTTCTAGGAAGAAGCTAACTTTTGTTGGCTACAGTGAAAATTCCAATGTTCCACCGAGTTTCTGGGATGGGGAAACATGAGAGCGGGTATACGCACAAGGGGGGACGTATATAAGAACCACAAAATTTAGAGAACTTTCGGGGAAACGAGGGGACGTCAGATTCATAAAAATTATAAAATTATTAAAAATTTAATATATGCAAAAAAAAAAAAAATCCCAAAAATATGTAAATAACTAAGTTAGTAAATAGTAAATCTTAATAATTATGAAATGTACATCTAAATATGATCATCATTTCATATTAGACTATTATGAATCATAATTATCATTTGACATTTTAGCAATCATCAATGCAAAATTGTAAATCTAAAAGTAAATTACTAAATTGAATCCATCATTTGACATTATGCAATGTTCCATCTAAATTCATCATTTGGCAATGGGAATTAATATTATGCAAGGTACATTTAAATTAAATTAATCATTTGACAATTGAAATTACACAATGCACATCGAAAATAAATTCATCATATGACAATGACATTATGCTGAAGTCTAAAATAGCCTTAGAATCTAAACTAAAAGTAAACATAGAAAGCAGTGAAATACTAGTAAATTTCTCAAAAAGTACTAAATAATAAATCACAACGTTAATCCTGTGGCACCAAGTCACAAAATGAAAATCAGAACTCCAAATGTCTCAGGACCCCAGTCGATGGTAAATTTGAATCACAACAAATTGTAGATTGAAAATGTCGAGCAACGACAGTAGGAAAATGTCGAGCGACAAGGTAAAATGTTGAGTGACAATAGAAGGAAAATGTTGGGTGGTAAGGTAAAATCGTAGGGTTAATGAGAAATGTGAATGATTATGTTTTAAAGTTTTAATTTATCCTTTAGTTTTTATTTTCATTTTTTTTTGAATTATATTAATATTTGTAATATTTTATGTTTTTAATTGTTATTAGCAAAAAAAAATTGGGGGGACATGGGGGGAGTCGGGACGCTTTTTGTCACCAAGAAAAAGTCCCCCCCGGAGTTTCCTTGAGTTTTCCCCAAAAATGGGGACATGGGGAAACGTTTCCCCGTCCCGAGAGTGTGGGGGAGCGGGGAAGCGCGTCCCTGTGGAACATTGGAAAATTCAAAAGCTTTCAAAATTTATATATGAAGACAAGATTCAATTGAGACTTACAATGATCTCATTTTTGACAAGGATGCTGCTTTCTGGAAGTTCAAAGGATCTCACTTGGACTTTGATGATGAGATGCAGGTGGCTCCTAAGAATGTGGAATCAAATCCTAAAGAGCTTGAGCCTATGGAGCAAGATCCTCTAGAAGAGTCAGATGAATACATGGATTTGTTGGTTCACCATGAGTCATTGTACTTGAGACTAGAAAAAGACTTGCCTAGTTTGAAAGAACATTATAGGAAGTTAGAGGACATGCAACACGTCGTGGGACCTTCAAAGAAAGAAAGAAGCCAAAGAAGTATTCAGGTTATGCTGCAATGATGTGTAAGATCATTGAGTCTAAACCATCCACATATAAAGAGGTTGTTGAACATAAAGTTTGGAAAGATGCCATGATTGAAGAGTACCATTCCATATTGAAGAATGATGTATTAGAAATCGTTCTAGGACCTAAGGGAAAATCTGTTGTGTCTTCCAGATGGATCTTGAAATATTCCTAGTGGTGAAATATTGTTTTTCTCCATAAAGGTCCATAATTCTTCTTAGCCTATATAATGACTCACAAACCTATATAATCTTCCTTCATAAATCCCAATAACTCTGACATCTATACTAGACCCCTTGGATAGCACAAGTATTTTGCCATGCACAAAAGCTACTATCTCCTTTATCTTCAAAAAATGAAATAAAGACGAGATTCTTTTTCAAATCTGGTACATATATAACATTGTTGAGATACACATTGTTACCCGATTCTAGCTCAATGGGTGCCTTTCCAACTCCTTTGACTGTATAGCTGTGATTGTCTCCAAGCTCTACCCTTTGAGACATCCTCTTTTCCATCATGCTAGCAAGATTTCCACGATCTCCTATCATGTGTCTTGAGGCACCATTATCTACCAACCACATATCATCATTATCTGCAATAGAGGCTATTAAAACGCAATAGTAAAAGAAGGCTTTGTCACATTTAGGCTTCTGTAGATGATCATCTTCAACATCGATCGCGGAAGCATATTGTTTACCCTTTATCTTTTTGTTATTAGCCATCTCAAGACAATCCCTTTTAAAATGTCCAAATTTTTGACAACCATAACATTGAGTCTTCGACATGCCCTCCTTCCTTTGGGAAGCAGGTGATCTTCTTCTTGAATTCTTAGGTTGTGTTGAGGCCTCAGAAATCTGTGGCAACAACAAGGGGGATAACCACCCGGTCTAGACCTTAAAGCAACTCCTTTTCCATTTGGGATAGTGGTTCCGACTGGGTGCAATGGGTCCAGTTTCCCAGATTTGGGTTTTTTGTATGATTGTTGGATTTCTCTAAAAAGATTTGCATAAAGAATTACTCAAAACTAAAACAAATTTATTCTAGAATGCAAAAATTGAATTAAGTCTAATCTAATCTAACCCGGGATAATTCTAATTTCATGCTATTTAGAATGATATCTATTCAGTCTGTGATGATTTAGATCAATCACAGACTTAATAGGATTAATACTTTGTAAGATGATTCTTTTGAGAAATAGTTAATCAAAAGAAAATGTAAAACATATCACACATATTCTGATGATCATATATAAAACAAATCAATTTCTATCTTTATATCATACAATAGTGCAATTGATATTTCAAATAGAAACAATTGATTTCATATATAATTCATGAAAGTTGAACTTATCACTAATATTTAAAATAGAATTTAGTATAGATGATAATAGTACCAGATGTATACTGTCCTGTTCATTTGATCAACAATAATAGGCCACAATCAATCCTTCTATCAATGAGTCTTTCAGAGAATACAAAAGTGCATCAACAGTAATCAACAAAATGATGTATAATTGAAAAGGCCATGTTCCATTATTTCATCGAGGCATCTACAAACTTACAATAAAGCATTCTTTGTAAATGTTCTCAATAAAATTCTGGACCCTTCTCTAATTGCATGAGAAGGGTTTAAATACTACATTAACTACTTACAAAAATAGATTATACAAAATACCCTATGAAGTGGTTTCAAACAACCTTCCTCATTCGTAGTGCCTATTTGCTAAAATTGAAATTATTAAAAACAACCTAACTTATAATCATGCCTGATGATAGATTACCGCCAGCTTTGCTTTTTTGCTCACAAATATCTGACATCGACTGAACCTATGGAGGCTTCCTGAACTGAATCTTCATTTGCCCAGCAAATATAGCATCCTGTAAAAGTGGCTACATTTTTTGTATGGAATCCAGAGAGCAAATCAATGTCATTACTTGACTATGCGGTTTAACCAGTAATTGCCAGTATGATTCCCAATCAGTTTTCTTCAACTGTGCAAGCGTTTCTTCTCGGAGTTGACCTGTGTTTTTCCAACTTTGTTCTAAATTTCTGATATCAGGAATTGATTTGTGACTTCCTTCTTTAATCAAACCAGAGGTATGCAACATGTGGTTAATCATTTTGACCATACTCTTTGATATACCTGCTGCTTTGGCTATGGCCAACTCTGCCTGTTTTACTTGTGCATCCCAGTCAGTAAAAAGAATGTCTTTGAAAGTTTCTTTGATCTTTGGGAGACTTGACTTTCTCCTTTCCTTTGAATCTTGCCATTCAATATAATCAGAAAATTTAGTATTGAGTTCATTAAACTCAATTCTCTGGTCAATGACTGTATTGGTCAATTGTTCACTGATTTCCAAGTGTGGGATTATGTCTGACATTTGTAAAATAAACAAGTTTTGCTGTTTTGAGAGTAAGGCATTCAATGCCAATGCTTCTTTTATGAATTCCTCTGCAGTAGGAATACCTTCATAGTTTGTAAGCTCTTCTCTCAATTCTTTAATCAATGTGTTTTTGCTAGATAAGTCATTTTCATGATTTATCTTAAGCATTTCCATATCTTGCTTAAATTTGAGGAGTTGCTGCTCTACCTTCTGATTTAAACTGCTCCTTTCTTCATCCAATTGCTGCCGTAGATGCATGATCTTATCATCTTTTTCTTGAACTAAAATGGATACTTCGACGGCCTTATCCATCGTTGCAGTAGTGTATGTTCCAGCAAATTGTGATAGCTGAGTCGGATTTTCAATTGGATTTGAAGGAGTGTCTTTCCATACAACGTCAATTGCTTCATTTCCTGGAGGCATTTCAATCCTTCTCCTTTTTCTTTGTTTCCTTACTACAACTTTATGGAGAGGGCTGTAGAATACATCCAGTGGAGGGATATCAGTTACCTTTAGAATAATCTCATCAGTTGGAAACACAGGAATGACTTCTGTTTCTTGGGAGGTTATCGCAAGACTTTCAATGATTTCTTTTGCCTAAACTGTTTGTCCCTTTGGAGTGTGAAATTTTGTATCTTTTTGTGAAGATGATACCTATGGGGTATTTATCAATGTGTTGCTAACTGGAGTCTAGATTTTATCTAGTTCACTCTGACTTTGTGAATCTGTTTGTTCTGTTTTGCTTTCTTTGCTCCCTTCAGTCGCATAACTGGTAACTAAGACATTTTGAGGGATACGTTCGAGTCTTTGTTCTCTGTACTCGTTGAATCTCTGTATTTCTTCTGGATTTAGGTTCAATTTGACAAAATTTTGGACTTCTTCAAAAGTCCCAATTGATTGCAAAATGTCTTCAAATCTATCATCAGTGTGTATGATAGGTTTGACTTTAACTGACTGAGTAAACTTGTTAGCAATCTCCTCTGAGTTGAACTGTCTTGAGGGTAAAACGAGGAGCTTCAAAAGCTCAATCTTCTGACATTCTTTCAATGCATGATTGAAATTACCGAGGGTGAATGTACCACATTGAATTGGAAAACATGGCCATAAGGATTTTTTACTATCTTTCAAAGATTTGGTGAGTCCATTGCCAGCAGTTTGGTAAGCGACTTCTCTTGCCGTTAATTTATTAGAAACATACAAATGAAGAATATGTGGGGGAGCGGAGCTTCCAAATACTCTAATAGATGAAAATGATTCTTCAACAAAACATTTGCCTATCATTTGAAGGTCTGCAAGAGCTTTCTTAGTGAACCTAGGGCTCACTCTGTCAAACATAAATTGATGTAATGGTAATACAACTCCATAACATAGGCTATGAAAATGTGGTGCATAATTATGCTCCCATATCTCTTTATGACTCAAATGTATAGGGGTGGGATCCTCGGGAGTCCATTTCCAACCCATAACTGGAAAACTCGTAGAAAAACAGATAGCATCAAAAATATATGCACTCATGAAAAAATGAGGGACGGGTTTGGAGGAAGAAGCTATTGTTTGGCGATATTCATTATTCGCTTTAGCTAGATTTTCAGAAAGAATGGTTGCCCAATTCATGATATGGGAGTTAACACAGGAATCAATCAGGGGAAGCCAATTTATGGAGAATTTGGTATTATCAGGGAGACCATATAATCTGCATAGTATTGTGGCTGCAAAATTGTAGGGGTTTGACAGTGAGGCGATAGGGTACATACCTGATTTCTCATGTTTGAACTTGTTGTCCAGTTTCGTCCAACCTTGAATTTTCTTGAAAGGGTCCTCATTGTTCTTTGCAAATTTCTCAACAAATCTATTATCATAGATGTCCTGTGGGTCAGGTAGCTTGTACATAATGTTCAGGTTATTCGTCTTCAAGAATGGTATAGATAGCTTGCCACTTTGTGGCACCTCCATCAGCAGTGCAAACTGTATTTGAGACTATTGGCGACATTTCGGTGTATTCTTCTTCTGCAACAGTCTGTTTGCTGTGTTTTTGCATTACTTTGCGGATGGACATATCTTGAAAGAAATCCCCATTAAAACAGAGTAAATATGAAATGATGGAAAATATATTTGAAATGACCAATTCGAAAAGAAAAGATCTGGGAAGCAACTATTCCATTAATTATTCGTAACCAAACAATAACTATTTGCATTGGGATGATACAACACACTTAATTGTTTCTGACATGATTTATTTCACGTAAAACCTTTATTTAAAACTTGTCAAATCTATCGCATCGCACCCTTTGAATCTATCTTTATGAAGCATATTAAATTTTGTTTATGCGATATGCGATTTTGCGATATCGTGAAATCACAGTATGGGAACATCGCAAAATCAGAGTTGTCGCAATATTGGAACTTTGGTAAAGTTTGCTTAAGGTTTCAAATATTTATTTGTGATGTGCGATTTCTGCTGTCGCTTGTGAAACTCCGATCGCTGATCGCAAAATCAGGATTTCGCTGTTTTGTTACTTATCTTTTAATGAGAAAAGATCATGCGGGATGCGATTTGCGATAGGGTATTTTCAAGGATGTTTTTATTAATTTCTTTTTGTTTTTATGTTTTTATTAAACAAAAGCAATAATGTTTTTGGGAGTTTTAATTTTTTATCTAAAATGAAAAATATATTTTTAATAAGGGTCCCTATTTCTATTTATCAAAGGTCTAGATTATTTTGAAAAATAAAAATGGGGGGGGGGGGGAGTTGTTGCATAGCACAACAGGTTGAGAGCCAAATTTCTTCTTTCCTTTATTCTTGAAGTGAGTTGCAAGTGCTTGAGAAGCTTCTTCCTTTTTGTCTCTCGATATAAGACTTGATTCTTCTTGAGCACAAGAGGCCCACAATTCATCAAATGAGGGAGTTTCCTTTTTGCTGCTTATACTTGCTACAGATGCATCCCGTGATCTCGATAGACCATTGTGTGTTGTCGTCGCAAGATCTTGATTTGAAATAGTTTCTCCAATTGCTTGAATTTGGTCTTTGATTTGAGAAATCCTTACGAAATATGAAGCTACGGTGTGATCATTCGTCATCGTTACATCACTAAGTTCATTCTTCAGACTCATGGCATGACCAACATTCTTGATAGTAAATAGGTTAGTTAGGGCATCATACATATTTTTGGAAGTATCAAGCTTTGGAATGGAGGGAATTAGATGACCTTTGATAGAGTTCACAATAAGACTCATGGCAATGATGTCATCTTCCTTAAACTTCTCCTTTCTTGCAACATTTGTTGGTTCTACAACTTTCCCTGTCACAATATCCAAAACTTTGTTCATTGCGAGAATAAGGTCAATCCTTAGTTTCCAAGCTTTGAAGTTTGATGCTCCTTTCAACTTGTTTTCAGATTTCATAGATGAAGCCATGGGTGCGAATCAACAAGAAGGACATCAACAATGGTGATCTGAAATTAGGGTTTCTTCAAAGGTGATCTCAATGTTCCTTCTTTCACCAAAGCTTTGATACCATGCTGATTTTCTAAGTGCAATAAAGACTAGCACAATATTTCTGAAGAATTGATAATTGCTTTTGATATTGACTTTCTTTTAAACTATTCCAATATATCATTCAATAATTGTACTTAAAAAATTGAACCATACAAGAGTAGTAGAATAGTAGATATCACAATGCACAAGAGAAGACAAGATTTACCCTAAGAAAACCCACTGAGGAAAAACCCATCAACCTTTTCAACAGAGAAATTCTTCTGTGCAACAAGAGACACATCTAGACCTCTAATCATTAACTAGTTCACACTTGGTCAACCTTCGAAGTTAAGCCACCCAATCCTGTTCGAGCACTTCGCTTTGCTTGATTAGACCCATAATTTCGACTGTCCTGCAACTGCCAGTAAACCCAAAATTTTGGTCCTTGCAATTGCCTATAATTCTGATCACCTGCTATAGAACTGCCCAAAAAATTTGTGAACTAGAAAAGAGAGAAACTATTCACATGTTCGAGCTTAAGAGAGAGAAAGAGATGTAATTCGTCTTCTTTTTTGTCCTCCTTGTCCTTCTTGATCTTTGTTAGGATGCCTAGAAACTGTCTTCACAAGAGAGTG
Source organism: Pinus albicaulis (assembly GCA_034641835.2). Classification (NCBI taxonomy): domain Eukaryota; kingdom Viridiplantae; phylum Streptophyta; class Pinopsida; order Pinales; family Pinaceae; genus Pinus; species Pinus albicaulis. The sequence goes on along the minus strand of CM076573.1, from coordinate 521,947,647 downwards.
CGAATTGGTGGTGGAAGAATGAGGTTGAGTTGCGTTTATATGGTGATCTACTGGGTTGAATGGGTGTGCCCTTTGCATTGGTCCGAATTGACTTGGAGGGAGGCCGACTTGACAAACTTGGAGCCAAAAATTACAATTTCAAAATTCAAATTTTCCTCTTTCAAAAGTTGCAATAGAACTTTGACTCAAAATGTATTTTTTCTTTTGTCTCTAGCATTTAAAATGTGCTTTACGATAATCGATATAAATACATCAAGTGGCCAAATATACATTATAAAGATTGACCATATTTACAAAATTCAACATAGGCCCCTTTAGGGCATGCATTGAGGGCTAAAAGGTGCCAAGTGAAGTGCAAAAGCCCTCTAAAATTGAGATGTGAAGTTTTGCCTTCACATTTTTGTCAATCACTCTTTGTGGGCCCCAAATTGCATCTTGGGGTTAAAATGTGGTCTCATGGGTCTCTAGGTGGCCAAAATGTCTACCTTTGCTCCAATAGTGGGGGCTTTCTGTTGAGAATTTAGAGGGCTGGTGTTTATCTCAAATTCTCTTCTTGATAATTACTTGTGAGCTTATTTCTCTTGCTTAGATCTTTTCTTTATTAGCGTATTATGTCTTTCATCAAGTCAATTATCAAAACACAAGAGACACAATTTTTAGGCTCTTCAAGCCAGGGTCAAAACCTCTCCCTCTTGGAGAGGAAAACTCGTAAGTAATTCTTCTTATAGATCTTCAATTGACAAGTACCATTACCATGACCTAGACCCTTGACTTCAGTATGCCTCCAAGACCCTGTCACTGCTCTTCTTGTCTTTTTCTTGTTGATCCTTCCTTCTGCATTGCTCTACACCAGTACTAGGAAAACTCGATTTGTGGTTAAACTATCCTTGGCCTCCTTATTATTGATCTATCCTTCAACACTCTAGAGACTTCTTCCTTGCTGTAATATATACTTCTGAGATATAGACTAAGACTTATGTGTAGCCTTACCTTACAACTGTAGTGATCCCTTTGATATGGATGTTCTCCTTCGCACTGTATCACAAATTCTTCCTTTGATGAGATAGCCCTCGGTCTATCTTGTCTTCAGCCCTAGGTATATACTTCTGAGATATAGATTAAGACTTATGTGTAGCCTTACCTTACGACTGTAGTGATCCCTTTGATATGGCTGTTCTCATTCGCACTGTATCATAGATTCTTCCTTTGATGAGATAGCCCTCGGTCTATCTTGTCTTCAGCCCTAGGTTCTAGTCCCTTCTTCGCTTTATCTTACAGTCCTTGAGACAGACCCATGACCGAATGTGAAAGCCCTTATCTTCACTGTAATGTCAACCTTCTTCGCATCATACTTCAGATCTGAACTTCACACTATGATATCAGAGCATGATTGAACTGTATTTAACCCTTAACACTTCGCTATAATAGTCTTTCTCCGCAGGCTGTACCTCGCACTTTTTCACCTCAGACCGATTCGAAAATCTCAGAGACATACGAACTTTTCTGCTGTAATTTCTGCACAATTCACTGGGGTATTTATAGTTGTTCGTCCTTGTAATTAGCCGACCTGTCAGTGATCTAATGTAACCTATTTGAGTCGACCTTTCAAGGGGTATTCTACCGCGTCTTCAAGCTGACTTCTTCCAACAATTTCTAGAGCATGATGACAAGGTCTTGAGGCATACTTTTTGACCTTTACAAGTGTAACAATCCTTCAAATACATGACTCTAAATTATACGTTTATGACAAGATGACAAATCCCTAAAAGACATCAAGAAGAAGTCTTTGACCATTACAAATATACATTTTATTATCTTTGTCTTCTTCTTTACATAAATACACAATTACATAGTCAACATGAAGACCGACCTAGTTATACTTTTCCACACTTTCAAGTTGGTGTTAGCACTCCCATGTGTCAAAGTGTGAGACTATCCTCCTCTGGGCCCTGGATCAACTGCCATGCCTCTAATATTGCTAAGCTGATTGTGTGAAATTTTCGACAAGGAAAATATTTTTGCAATACTTGGTTTATTTCTCCTACTTATGAGATAAGTTATTTACAGATGCTTCAGTAAATTCTGAAATAAACACATTTGCAGATCTTCACTATCATCAAGAGCATAAGAGCAGAAAGATAAATTACACAAGTAGCACAATAGAAACAACCATGAACACAGTTATTTTTAGACAATTATCCCCAGAAAAACCCAATGTGGGAAAACCGGTGCAACAGATGAGAGTTTTGTATTTATCTTAAGAAATGGAAAGTACAAGTACAAGAGTCTGATGAGCAGATAAAATTAGCAAACACCTGGCTGAATTTTCTGGAACCTCCAGACCAAGGTTGCGAGGAAGCTTCTCCCCCCTGATCTCGCTCCCAAAACGCGCTTCGTTCGGGAGCTCTTTGGGAGCACTCGTGAGTGCACTTCCGAGCCTAAAAAAACACTCCCTGTTTTTTTAGGAGCGTTTAAGGGAGTGCTCGGGAGCGAACACTCCCTGAGCACTTCCCCCATTAAACAAACGATTCGGGAGCATTTTTTTTAATGCGGGGAGCGGTCGGGGAGAGTTCGCTCCCAAACCCTCCTCGGCAAAAAAAACGCTCCCCGACGCGTAAAAAAAAAATTGGACGTCAAATTCGGATTTTTTTTGGGAGGGAGGGAGGGGGGGTTGGGTAAATAAAAGCCCACCCTCCTCATTTGGTTTTTATTGTTTTAGTTTGAGAGTGATAGTAAGAGTTTGAGAGTGAGAGCAAGAGCTTGAGAGTTGGAGAGCAATTTGGAGAGCAAGAGAGCTTGAGAGTTTGGAGAGCGGAAGTGCCAAGGAGAGAGCATAGAGCAAGCTGCAAGAGAGCAAGAGGAGGATTGCAAGAAAGAGGTAGGTCTTCTAATCTAGTTTTTTATTTTCTAGGAATCATTTTTAAGTTGCTCAAAAATGAAAACTTGATTTTTTTTCTCAATGTTGCATTTCCTATTCCCATTTGGCATCCCTCCATTTTTTTTGCAGGCTAGAAATTTGAAACTTGAAACATCATGGCTATATGGCTAGAGAATTTCTTCATGTTGGTTCTTTTCTTTGTAATAAGGGTGTTGGAGAGTAGAAGAAAGAGGCCCATTAGAGAAGAGGAGGATGAAGAAGTGGGTTATAGTGGATTTGATGAAAATCCTGAAGAGGAGGAGGAGTATGCTGAGGAGGAAGGGGAGAGTGGAGAACATGAGGTCACACAGACTCCAACTAGACAAGACCAAAGTCAAACACCTTTGTGGAAATATGTTCAGAGGCAGGAAGGAGGGAAAGGTGGTGGAACCATTAAATTTCTTTGCCCCCATTGCAATAAAGAATACACAGGTTCATACGCCCATGCCAGAAGGCACCTTTGTGGGAAAATGCCAGGGGATGGAGAGAAAAATCTAGGAATCAAAATTTGTGTAAGTGTGCCAGCAATAGAGAGAGAGAATTATAGAAAGGAAGAGGAGGCTGCCGTACAGAGATCTAAAAGATCTAGGGCTTTCATTGATTCTTATACACCATCAGGTCCATCACATCATGTAGAATGAAGTCCATCAACTTCCACCCATGGCAGTGGATATGGAGGCACACCTGGACCAAACATCTCCTTAAGGCGTAGAACCATATCCGATTTCCTTGACAAAGGGTGTAAGAATGATGTGGATTAAAAAATTTTCTGGTTTCTATAAGCATGTGGGGTGTCATTCAATGTTCTTTGCTCACCTTATTGGCATGAAATGGTTTTTGCCATTAATGATGCCCCTAAAGGATACCTGAGCCTTGGGTATGACAAGGCTAGAACCATGGGACTTGATCATGAAAAAGCTAAAATAAACAATTCTTTGGCTAGAGTGACAAATTCTTGGAATGAGCATGGGGTGTCCATTGTATCTGATGGATGGACCAATGTAAAAGGAAAGCCATTGATAAGTGTTCTGGTTGTGTCGGTTAGTGGTGCAATATTCCTTTCAACATATGATTATTCAGACAAATTCAAGACCGACATTAACATTGTAGAACCATTACTTGAAATATTTGAAACTTCTGGGCCATACAATGTCATCCAAGTCATCATTGACAAGGCTGCTAACTGTAAGGCAACAAGAGCAATTATTGAGGATAAATACCCCAACATATTTTGGTCTGGGTGTTTGGTTCACACAATGAACCTTTTGATGCATGATATCATTAAAAACAAACAACCTCAATTCAAATGGCTTGGTGATTTGTACAAGAGAGGTAAAAAAATGATAAGATTTATTACAAATCATAGCAATACCCATGGGATTTTCCATACTCACTCCAAATTGGAGTTGTTGAAGATAGCAAAGACTAGATTTGCTAGCTATTACCTCACCTTCAGGCGCCTTTTGAAGGTAAGAGAGTCATTGGTTGCAATGGTATCAAGCCCACACTGGTAGGTATTAAAGGACAGGGCAGCGACAATAGTTGACAAGCAAGGTTTTGAACATGTGGAGGAGACCGCCCTTGACCCTTTGTTTTGGGCACGTGTGAGGGAAATTTTGAATTTCACCAAGCCCATTTATCACATGATTTGGTTTGCAGATACAGATAAACCAGTGATTGGGGAGGTTTATGAGCAGATGGATAGCATGTTGGGCCAAATAAAAGATGTTGTTAAGGATAATGATCCCAACTTGTATGCTATGATTCATGATTGTGTGTGTGCACGGTGGAATAAACTCAATGTTCCACTACATGCCTTGGCATATATCCTTATGCCAAAATACTACTCTCCATCTTGGTTGGGCCAACCTGCACCTGGAGGTGGGGTTAGGATCAAACCTCACACAGATCTAGAGGTACAATAGGGATACATGAAGGCATTAGACAAGTTGGTTACCAACAGGGAGGAGTGTGCTGCATTGCGCCTTGAATTAGGAAGATACTTCAGTTGCACTGGTAACTTTGGTTCTTTCCAGGCAATGGAAGACAAAGATAGATTTGATGCTCTCACATGGTGGGAAGCATATCGTGGCATGGGACTTTTGCCAAAGTTGGCAAAAAACGTTCTCTCACAAGTTGTGAATACTTCTTCTGCAGAGAGGTGTTGGAGACTTGGAGCACCTACAGCGTCATACATAATGTGAGAAGAAACAGGCTGAATGAAAACCGAGCCGAAAGCTTGGTTTATGTGCATTACAACTTGAGGTTGTTGAGTCATTACTGTGATCGGGCATATGAGGATCAATCATATAAAGTTTGGGACAACAACCTAGAGGATGATAATTTGGAGGACGACACTGTACATATGGAAGAATTGGAAGCAGAACTTTTGAGGGATGATGATGTAGATGAAGCATCAGCAGCCATGCCACCACCACACGCAGGGCCAGTCCCACCATCTAGTAGTAGTGCGGGTGCCAGTGCCAGTCCTTGATATTCAAATATTGTTCCTTTGCAGATTCAGCCTCCACCTACATCGTCATGTTGCCCTCCGCCTTCTAGTCATGGTTGTGGACATGGTACTCCTGAGAGTACTAGAAGGCCACCATTGCCTCGTGGTTCTCACAAATTAGACATTTCTCATGGGCGTGGCAAGGGGCCAGCCAATAGATAAAATAGATTTGTTGTTTACTAGTCTTTTCTATTTTCTAGTAGTTTTTATCTTTTATAACTGTTGAACAGTTGAAACTTGACTCTTTCATATTTAATGACAATTTAAATTTGAAGTTTGAATTTGAAAGGTGAAACTTTGAAGTTGGCATTTATAAGTTTATAAGTCATTATGAATTATGAATATGATGCTTCATGAAAGTTATATGGTGATCAATGAATCAATGATGATAAATGTTATATATCAATGATGATAAATGTATATTGAATTTTGAAATCAATGAATCAATGATGATAAATGAATTATGATATATATCAATGATGATAAATGTTAGATATTGAAATTTGAAATCAATGATGATAAATGTTATATATCAATGATGATAAATGTTATATATTGAATTTTGAAAGCTTGAAACCTTTAGATTGATGATTTGCGAGACTCAAGAGTCAATATGTTGTATGCTTCCAACTTGTGGGCGTGGTTGATGAAGATTATAACTTCTAGATGATTGATGTTATATGATTCAATCTATGCTTTTATGTTTTTTATGTCTAATTGATCATTCTACATGCTTTTGTTGACATATATGCATCAATATATATATATATATATATATATATATAGAAAAAAACGCTCCACGAAATCTTTCCGGGACTCGGGCACCGAAAACTCGGCGCTCCCGCTCCTACTCCCAGCAACCTTGGTTTCCAAACAAATTTCAGACCCTCGGGGTGACCTCCTTCACCCTCTGTGTCATCCAACGTGAGAGCTCTACGCAATCTCTCCCTGGACTGTGTGATTCTGCGTGGAGGAGGTCTTACTGCTGATCAGCTCATCCTTCCCTTCATCCTCCTGACTTCTGCTTCCCGATAACTGAGTCCTCCCTCCTCCTTCTGCTTCTACAACCCTGCCTCTACAATCTCACCCATTGAAATAGAATTCTCTTGCTTCAGAATCGATTTTCTTCGGGTACTGAGAGTGTCCTCGGCTTGATTTCCAAATGGCCCTCAAGTCTCTTCTTATAGTCTTCTCGCTGATGAATCAACGGCCAAGATTATATCGTTAATAAATGGCTCAGATTAAAAGATGACTTGATCTTCATTTTCTAGAATATTCAAACTCTGCTCTATTAATACCCTTTAATTATTTAATTTCCCTAAGTTTAAACTTAGGGTTTTGCATTAAAATAAACAAAGTCATATCCGAGTGGAATTTCCACAAACGATTTTTGGGTTCTCTAGATAACTATTGTCCAAGCCTCTATACCAAAACTAAGACTTAGAACGCTTCTTGATGCTATAGAAATCAATAGATTGGGGCTATGTTGGGTCAAGATGCATCATCCCATAAGATTCATCAATATAGAGCAAAGTTTTGGAATGTTGTGGTGTCGGAGGTGCCCATGGGTATTTATGATGCTTTGTTGATGCTTAGAGTCACATGGATCTCAATTCCTCACCTATGGGTGTCAATATTCTCCTCTGGAAGACTTGAGCCCCAGTTAAGTTGTGCAATCCATGTTTGTGGAACCACTTGATAATCACACACAATATCCAGTGCTAGAAACTAAATCTACATTAATCATTTTTTCATCTAAGTGAACCAAGCTTGAAAGTAATTGGAAATTTGACATATCAAATAAGGCTTCCCTTCTAAAATGAATGTTGTGAACTTGCAATGGTGTTACCTCTTGTTAAATTTATAATACTCGCCAGTTTTATTTTCTCATGGCAAATTAATTTAGCCCCTACAATATATATATATTTACCCAAATAAATTCTGATTTACGAAAAAATAAAATCATTGGTGTTTGTAACTTCTAGAATTAAAAATATGTAGCGAAAATAAACCAAAGAGAACAATCACACATTGCAAAATTAGTTAACCCACAACAATTATCCGTCATTTCATTATATGGAAAATTTGGTTTATTCGACCCACAAAGATACAATACAAATTTGGAACTTGCAACTCGACTTCCTTTGAATGAATTCATCCCAAGTAAATCGGCCTCAGGGAAATTCGCCTCTAGATGAAATCAGTCTGAAGAAGTCGACCTCTAGCAACTCGATCTGTGCCCCGCCACTAATGCACACTAGGAAAAACCCCAACACTCCAGTGACCCAGCCTCCTCAAGATAAATACAATCTCCCTTTGGCAACTTGGCCATTCAATCTCCTCCTAGTCGGCCCTCCTAGATTTGCACAAACCCACTCACACTTCTAATTCTCTGTGCACTAGTCCACTGAGCTCACACATAGAGAAAATCACTTTCTCTAAATGAGGACTTGATCACACAACTTTTGCTCTTCGTGTTGTGTCTTCACCTCCTCACTAGGCTCCCTTTATAATATTCACTGAGTTCAAATCCTAACTCCATTATCCCTTCTAGAACCATCTTGGAGATCAATGATCGAGATTATTTCTAAGTCACTTAAATAATTAATTTATTTATCCTTGGAAAATAACCCAGTAGTCCACATTAATTAATTTACTTTAATTATTGTACTTTTCCTAAGTTAGATTTAGGAAAGAAGATATGTTAGCTATACTTGATCTGTATTTTAGGTTAATAAGGTACCTTATGTTAATAATGTCATATGCCATAGGTAGCTTAGCTTAAACATTTAGTTACTTTGTAAGTAAGAAAATATGAACAATCCCTTTCTCAACGGCCCACATAAAAAGATGTGGTTTGAAATATGAATGGTTGTCTCTCCTTTGTTCGTGTACTTGTGTTTTCTATTGTTGAATGCATTTTCTAACAAAATGAGCATGCATGAAAATTCAATTGAGCATGTTATGTAGAATTTATTTTGACAAGTAAATGTTCTTCTAGATGAAAATTGATTTAGAATTTCAAATTTTAGAAAGTGTATCGATTATTATATATGTCATTTCATGTCTTGTTAATAGCTCTATTGTATTCACAATTTAAAAAAAAATGTGTATGGATATCCATGCCTTTTTCTTTATCTATTTTGCTATTGTTGTGTGCATTTGCTAACAAAATGAGCATGCATGAAAATCCTATTGAGCATGTTATGTAGAATTTATTTTGACAACTAAATGTTCTTCTTGATGAAAATTGATTTAGAATGAGTGTGGAATTTTATATATGTCATTTCATGGCTTGTGGATAGTTCTGTTGTAACCACGATTTAAAAAAATGATGTATGGATATCCATGCCTATATCTGTGTCTACATCAATATTTGTATCCTAATAACTTAACCCTGGTGCATTTATCTATCCATTTCCATTATATTTGTCAGATATGTGTTTTATTCTCGAATGCAATATTCTAATCTGTTCCAAAAGGTGAATATAGTTCTTTAAAGATAAAATCAGTTTTTTTCTTGAAATCAGTTTAATTTGTCTTCTTGCAGTGAGTTCTACACAGTGATTCCGCATGATTTTGGCTTCAAAAAAATGCGTATGTATCCAATTCCTTTTTCTTTCAAATTTAGGCATATTTTGTTATTCAATTAAATGTTTATTGCCTAGAAAGATCGTAATGAATCCCTTTTGATGTTGAGCTTTGTCCTAGTTGTCCAGTCATCTCATGGTGTCTTGGTACTGGACAAAGAGCTTGGCAATTGAGTCATATAATTGTGTGTAATTGTTTTATTGGTTGATTTTGAGCTATTTTGGGTATTTGAAATGGACTGATTGCTACGAATGGCCAAATTGGGTGATGCTTCATACTTGTAAGTTTTAAGCTGCCATGTTTTTATTAATATCTTTCCATTATTTCAGGTGCTTTCATCATCAACACACCACAAAAAGTGAAGGGGAAGCTAGAAATGGTATTTTTTCAATATTTCCCAGTGTTGTACTGTTTTTTCATCCTAAATACTATAGTTTGGAGTCATAATTGACTGAAAAGTTATAGGAGGAAATTAAAAGATGTAGATCAAATTTCTAAGCATAAAACAAGATAGAAATATAATTGCAGTGCAAATTTACTGCCTGTTATTTTGGGATAAATCAAAGTCTCATCTTATAGTAATGATGCAGGGATAGTTTAAATGGGATGACCAATGCTGTTCCGCTGAGGATTTTAGTTTCTAGCTTTCTATGATAAGTTTTTAGTGCCACATGCCCTTTTTCTATTAATGATTCTTGATACCACATACATTCAGGCAAATAATATACAATATAACTTTACCTAGTTTCAAAACTTAATTACTCTTTAGGATCTTCTTTCTTTCTAAAACCATAACACCCTTTCGACCTTGGTAGTTTCTTTTCCCCATGTTAGAATATAGAAATAAGATTCAAAAGAATATATAGGTTGATTCCCTTTGTTTGATAAATAGTATTGGTCTTTGTGGGCTGTAAACATCATTATAATTTGCATCATTTTTGTTAGGATATTCCGACACATAGGAAATAGTTAAGAATAACTTAGCCTAGTGTAGAGTTAGGTAAAGTGTGTTTCTTTACCATGTACATTTGTAACTTATAATTCGACGGTTATCTCTCACCTCGGTATTAACGATACTTGATCCGTGGCTTGACACCCGATTGGTCCATGATCTCTATTTAAAGAGCATGGAGGGTCATTTGTCCTGTAACCATTTATGAGAGAAACATATGTAACTTTTCTTTTTATATTAATAAATTGCCTGAAGTGGCTGCGTTGGCTTAGGCCGTGGACTGTTTCTCTCTTTGAGGGTTTTAACCACGTGATTATACTGGTGTACTAATTTGTGATCTGTTTGTGAGCGGTGACCTTTGTTTCTTGATCTATGGAACTCACCCTGTAAATTCCTACAATTTTAACAGTTCTTACATCAATGTTTTACTAACAGCTGTGCATAGTTTATATCCTATGACAATCATATAGCAAAGGGACAACTTTGGTTCCTCTGTTTGTTGTTGAACTGTTAAACCTGTTGTGGCCTTTCTGAGAGGCACTAGTCTGCTTTGGATATCAGTTACCTTGCGTGTGGTGGTGGTAATGGTATTTGAAGCATTGAATATTTTTATTTTGGCTTGTCTAATATTATAAATTTATGTTAATTTTGGGCAACTAGGTCCAAACTCCATGTTGCACTGCTCATATGATGATGGGCATATTTTTGTTGGATTCCTCTTTCGGAGAGGTGCAAGATTGATCTAAAGATCATCTTGATCGGATGAGCAGAACATTGATTTTGAATTTATTTTCCACATGTGCAAGGTCGACCAGATTTATCCCACATGCCTAAGAGATGTGTCGCACACCCTCATTGATGGATATAAATTGGAGAGACTTGGAGGTCATTTTCTCATCATCTCATCACACATTCTCTCTTTGTGATCTGATTGGTTTGATAGCCTTTGGAGGCCTTTCTCTTCTCACACGTGTGGAGCGAAGCTACTGTTTTCTGTGCTGATCTGTTTAGGGCTTTCTGTTGTTTTCCGCTCTGATCTATTTAGGGCTTTTCTGCTGCAGCGTTGACCAACATTGACCATGGTCAACCCTTGGTCGTTTGACCTCAATCTTCTGCTGAAATTTCGATTTTAAGAGGTTGTACAACTGGGCACTAAAATTGAGGAATTTTAGGTTGTTTGACCGAAGCCCTAGTTTGTTGTGTTGATTTCTCTGCTGTTGCCTGCATTGACTTTTTTCTGCACTGTTCTTGGGTTGTCATGTGATGAGCTGTCTTTGAGGGCTGTGGGTGTGACACATGAAGGAGTGGTTGACCAAGAAAGACTTTGCTGGTTGAAGCATCCTGTTGACTGCCGTAACGCAACATCTCATATCTTTGCTGGACAAAAAGAATTGTAAATCTGATCTATATTTGGCTTGTCTACTATTGATCTATTATTGTGTTCTATCAACATTTTACTTTCATGTTTATGTGATTACTATTTTGTATTAGGCCTAAGAAAGATTGAAGTAAAAGTGCATCAAGCATAGAACAACATGGTTATCTAAATTTAACATGGTTTCAGAGCTGAGGTGAAGACAAAGTCCAAGCTGGTGTTAGAAGCAATCATTGAAGGAAGAAATCCCATCAAGGACAAATGGCCTCCTCAACCTATAAGGGTTTCAAGGCTGATGATAAATTGACTGATAAGTCTGATTATCATGCATGGAAGATGTCCTTGGATTTGGTGCTAGAAGATCAAGATGTCATGGACTATGTACAGGAGAAGATCCAAGAGCCTCCATCAAATGCAGCTGCTGCCAAAAAGACAAAGTATAAAAAGGGGAAATCAAAGCAAAGATGATTATCCGGATTCTATTCATAAGAACTTGGTTGCTTACATTTTTAAGCTGAAGACATCTAAGGAGATGTATGATAAGCTGGTGAGCATGTTCAGGGCTAGCAATGCTAATCAAATCCTCTTCTTCAAGAATCAATTGAAGAATATCAAGAAGGGTAAGGATGAATCTATTCAATCCTATTGTATGAGGCTCACTGAAATCAAGAATAAACTCCTAGCTATTGGGGAAGCAATACCTGATCGAGAGATGGTTCTTATTGCACTTGGAGGTCTCCCCCGTGATTGACATGTCTTCAATACCACTATTCTCAATAATAATGTGATTCCTGATTTTGATGAAATATTGACGAGATGCACTTAAGAGGAAACAAGAATGATGGAGTATGCCTCTAATGGTAATGGAAGTGACCCTATTGCCTTCGCCGCTCATACAAAGAAGAAGAACCATGGTGGCCCGAGAAATCAAAACCATGGTAGAGCGGGGCCCAAAGGAAGGAAGGGAAGATGTTACACTTGTAACAAGTCTGGTCACTATGCAAGAGAGTGCCCTAATAGAAGGGATTCTCCCAGGGATGATGACAACAACAACTCGAGAAGGAATGACAGGAACAACAGGTTCCAAGGAAAAAGGAAGGCTCCCTCTAATCGTAGTGGAAATGGGCAATCTTTCAAGAGGTCAAGAAATTCCAGGTACGATGAGTCTAATGTTGTTGATAATAAGAGAAATGAATTTATTCTTATATCTGCCCTCTCTGCTGCATTTCCACTTGACACCCTAGATGTCTGGTTGATTGGTAGTGGTGCTTCAAGATACCTCACTGGTTATAAAGAAGCCCTTTCTGATCTGGTTAAGAAGGATACTAATGTGGAAATTATCCTTGGAGATAATGCCACCTATCTCGAGAAAGGGACAGGGACTGTGACCTGCCATTTATCTCAAGGTCAAGTCATTCGATTACAAGATGTGTTGTATGTAATTGCTTTGCAGAAGAACCTTGTGTCCATTTTGGCAATGGAAGACAAAGAGTTCAAGGTGGCATTCGTTGATGGAGAGGTACTTATCTGGAAGAAGAACTTCAAGGAAGCTCTTTCCTTTGGTTTTAGAGTTGATACACTTTACTAGGTCGGAGGAAGTCCATTGGGGGCTATGACATGTGATACAACTCTTCGAACAGAGTTATGGCATCGGTGGTTTGCTCACCTTCATTACAAAGCCCTTCCCAAAGCAAGGAAGGTGGTGACAGGGATGCCCGAATTTAGAGATGATCATGAAGGTATAAGTCAGGGTTGCACTGAAGGGAAGCATACAAGGGGACCATTCCCCTCTAGTGTCACAAAGACAACTGATATCTTGCAGTTGATACATTCTGACTTATTTGGTATGGTGCCTGTGACATCCTTGGGAGGATGTTCCTATTACATGACTTTACAGATGACTTCTCTCGCAAGAACTGGATATATTTTTTGAAGAAGAAGGACGAAGCATTCAAATGGTTCCGTACCTTCAAGGCCTTGGTGGAAAATAAAACCAAGAAGAAAATCAAAGTTTTGAGGACCGACAATGGGACCGAGTATGAGTCAAATGAGTTTAATGATTTTTGTAGAGAAGCTGGCATTAAGAGGGAGACCACAACTGTGTATACTCCTGCGCAAAATGGTGTTGTTGAAAGAAAGAACATGACAATTGTGGAAGCTGCTCGCGCCATGCTATGTGACCAAGGTCTTCTGAAGTTTCTATGGGGAGAAGCTGCGAACACTGCTGTGTATGTTCAAAATAGATGCCCGCATTTCGCTCTGGACTCCAAAACTCCCAAAGAACTCTTCTCTGGTAAGAAACTTGATGTTTCTCATTTTAGAGTTTTTGGTTGTCTTGTTTACTTTCATGTGCCGAAATAAAAGAGAAGCAAGTTGGATGTTTCTGGAAAGAAAGGAATGTTTGTGGGCTACAGTGAAACTTCGAAGGCATATAGAATCTATGTGTCTGGTCAAAGAGAAGTGGAGATATGCCACATTGTCACCTTCGATGAAGATGCTGCCCTCAAGAAAGTGAGAAATCTTCTTAGCTCCAAGGAAGACAAAGAAGATGAAGAAGCAGGGAAGTTGGAAGAGCCGAAGGATGACCTGATGCCTGATGTTGAAGTACCTATGGATACCATTGATCCACCTTCAAATAAGAGAAGACCCTCATGGCTTAGGGATACTCTCGAAGTTGCCGAGAGACATATTTCCCCAAGGGGGACAATTCGTGAAAGCAAGAAGCCAAAGAGATACCAAGGGTATCTAGCAGCCATGAGTACGATAGTACAATCTGAGCCTGAAACATTTGAAGAAGCCGTAAAGCATCAAGTTTTGAAGGATGCTATGCACGAATAATACAAGTCAATTATGAAGAATGATGTCTGGGAAGTGGTCCCGAGGCCGGAGGACAAATCTATTGTCACCTCGAAATGGCTCTACAAGATCAAGCATGGATCTGATGGAAGTTTTGAAAAGTACAAGGCAAGATTCGTTGCCCGAGGCTTCTCTAAAAAAGAAGGCATAGATTATGATGATATATTTGCACCTGTGGCCCGCTATACCACCATCCGATCTATTATTGCCCTTACTGCTACGCAAGGATGGAGTCCACATCAGATGGATGTGAAGACCGCTTTTCTGCATGGATCTATAAAGGAAGAGGTGTATGTGGAGCAACCTCTAGGGTTCAAAGTCCGAAATAGACACCCATGTATGGAGGTTGAAGAAAGCCCTTTATGGGTTGAAGCAAGCCGCCAAGGCTTGGTACAAGAGGATAGATAACTACTTAATGAAGCTGGGCTTCACTCGAAGTAATGCTGATCCGAACCTTTATTTTAAGGTTGATAGAGAAAGGCCTCTCATTTTGGTTCTCTATGTGGACGATCTCTTCCTGACAAGTGCTGACCCTCTCATTCATCAGTATAAAAGGGAGCTAGATTCCGATTTTGAGATGAAATACCTAGGACTGATGCACTACTTCCTAGGCTTGGAGGTCTGGTAGAGGCCATGCGAGATCTTCCTCTCTCAAGGAAAATATGTCGTGAAGCTGCTGGAGAGATTTGGTATGGTGGACTGTAAGTCTGTGTCGACACCGATGGAACTAAACTTTAAGAAGTTGAGTGGAAACGCTGCTGGGCCCGTGCTAGCAAATCCTACCGAGTATCGACAACTTGTGCGGGCCCTGATGTTCTTAGTGAACTCCCGTCCGGACATATGTTTTGCACTGAACACTTTGAGTCAACATATGGTTGATCCTCATCACATTCACTGGATTGATGCCAAGAATCTATTGAGATATCTTCGGGGCACAATCAACCATGGGCAGAGATACACTGCCGGGAGTTTGAGACTCCATGGATATACTGATGCCGATTAGGCTGGCAGTGTGGTGGATCGCAAGAGCACATCTAGATGTTGCTTCACTTTGGGTTCTGCTTCAATATCTTGGATGAGAAGGAAGCAGAAGTCGGTGGCTTTGAGCACTGCTGAGGCCGAATACATTGCAGTGAATATGACCTGTTGTGAAGCTATTTGGTTGCGAACGCTTTTCAGTGAGCTGTTTTGGCATGTGCTAGATACCACCGTTATCCTTTGTGATAACCAGAGTGGGATTCGTCTTTCTGAGAATCTCGTGTTCCACGATCGATCCAAGCATATTGATATCAGGTACCACTTTATTCGAGATATGGTACAGCGAGGCGCTGTAAGGCTCGATCATATAGGAACTGATGAGCAGGTCGCAGATATTGTCACGAAGCCCCTGGGGAAGGTCCAGTTCCTAACCTTCCGTGAGGAGCTTGGAATCATGGAAAGACCCTATTCTAAGGGTCCTGATTGAGTTGGACTATGAGCTCTGGGAGCTCCAGGGGGCTTGGGGATAATTTCTTGGAGCTCTAAGCACATACGGGGCTAGGCTTTCCGAACCTTGTTGTGCTTCTGCCCCATCGTTGTGAGATATTGAATTGGTTCACCTCTCTCTGATTTGTGCCCCGCACGCATCCTAGCCATGGAGTTTCAGACTCATGGGAAGTACCTCTCATTTGGCCAATGAGGTTGGAAATGTCGATAGAGACCATAGAAAGACTGATGGACGCATCAGATATTTCTGTACTCTTTATTTCTAGGATGGCACGTGTCTAGCACCTTGATCTGGGATCAAGTATGATGAGGTTTTATCCTCTAAACTGACTTCGGGTCAGTAAACTAACTTCGGGTTAGTAGGAGACTCTTTTTGAGTCCGAGAGAGGTTTTTACCTCTAAAGCTGACTTTGGGTCAGCTATGTGTGATGTCTTTGTGACTCACCTTTTGTTCTAAAATAAAGAGTCAACAAAGCAAGTTACGACAGGATGACACACGATGTTTGGTGAAAGTACATGATGGATGGCACTTGTGGAAAGATGGAGTTCTCCCTAGTTGAGAGGGAGTGTTAATTTTGGGCAACTAGGTCCAAACTCCATTTTGCACTTCTCATATGACGATGGTCATATTTTTGTTGGATTCCTCTTTCGGAGAGGTGCAAGATTGATCTAAAGATCATCTTGATCGGATGAGAAGAATATTGATTTTAAATTTATTTTCCACATGTGCAATTTCGGCCAGATTTATCCCACATGCCTAAGAGATGTGTCACACACCCTCATTGATGGATATAAATTGGAGAGACTTGGAGGTCATTTTCATATCATCTCATCACACATTCTTTCTTTGTGATCTGATTGATTCGATAGCCTTTGGAGGCCTTTCTCTTCTCACACGTGTGGAGCGAAGCTGCTATTTTCTGTGCTGATCTGTTTAGGGCTTGCTGTTGTTTTTTGCGTTGATCTCTTTAGGGCTTTTTTGCTGCAGTGTTGACCAACGTTGACCGTGGTCAACCCTTGTTCGTTTGACCTCAATCTTTTGCAAAAATTCCGATTTTAGGAGTCGATACAGCTGGGCATTAAAATTGAGGAAATTCAGGCTGTTTGATCGAAGCCCTAGTTTGCTGTGTTGGATTTTCTCCTATTGCCTGCGTTGACTTTTTTGCGCTGTTCTTGGGTTGACTTGTGTTGACTTGTGATGAGCTGTCTTTGAGGGCTGTGGGTGTGACACATGGAGTGGTTGAACGAGAAAGACTTTGCTAGTTGAAGCATCCTGTTGACCACCGTAACGCAACAATATCTCATCTCTTTGCTGGACAAAAGGAATTGTAAATATGATCTATATTTGGCTTGTCATCTATTGATCTATTATTGTGTTCTATCAACATTTTACTTTCATGTTTATGTGATAATTATTTTGTGTCGGGCCTAAGAAAGATTGAAGTAAAAGTGTATCAAGCATAGAACACCATGGTTATCTAATGTTAACAATTTAATATGCCACAATATCAAGATTGAAATCAATGCATTGAGAGGCTATTTGTTGATCTGTGTGGGGCCTTGTCAACTGAAAAATCACCTTATCTACTTATTGTCACTTTGTCTTTGTTGTCATTCATACCTTGGTGTGCACCCATAAGCCATTTGAACTCTTGTAAATTTTCAATATTTTGGTCTACTCTCTTTGTTAGAATCCTACCCTAACCTCTCTACTTTAGCCTACATAGGAGTTAGTTAACTGTTGTATGTGTCCATCTTCTTTATATAAGGCTTGTTGCCTCAAAATCTAACAGGCCTTGGGAGGATAGCTCACAAAACAAGAGCTAGACCAAGGTACAACAATATGAGTTGTCACAAAATCCCTCCTTTTGGTAGACATTCACTTCAATTTCGTCCATAAATTTCTTTTCCCTAATTACTAGCCCTAAAGCTAACCATAGTTTTGGATTTAGCTTCAACTTGGGGGCTTCTTGAGAGGGTTTGATGTGCCTTTTTTCGTGTTGAAAATCATTGCTTGAGACCCTTTCTCCTCGCCTGGACCTTTCGCTGCCCCAATTATCAACTTATTGATCAAGCCCTAGGTCTTGGCTTGCTTATATTTGGTCTCTCTAACGAAAGTGTATTTCCTCCTCTTGGAGTTTTGAGCCTAAAATTGTGTCTTTCCATTGCAGACCTCTTTATTTCTCCTCACACCTCAAACCTGGAATACGTATTAGGCGACCTTCCACATATCGAGACTCCTCGTATCTATGAAATATGTAGAGTAGGGGGTTTTGGCTGTGGTGACAGTGGGCCATTACCCCATTGTTGCCTCTTGGTCTAGTTTAAGCCTAGTAGAGCATCCCTCTCCTAGGTCTACAAGATTTTGTGGCAATATTTTTGGCGTTGTTGCTGGGGACACGAATTGTGCATCTTGACCCCATACGACAATATAGATCCTTATTTGGTGGCTCCATTAAAAGATTGAATCCCTTTTTCTTCATTGAACTTTATATTCAATGGTTTAAGGGTGAAGCAAGCATCTCTCATGGCATCTTAAAATTTCAGTTGGGCGATTTCTGTTTGATTGTAATGCAAAGATCAAGGCAATGGCTCCCTGGGAATTGCGTGAGTTTCTGCATATTGAAGAAGGAAAGTGGGATATTGGTCATCGTTTTGACAATGATCCAATACATGATACTGATGATGGTCTTGTCCTTCGCCCATCTCCCTAACCATGTCACTTGCAACATGTCTCTAGGGACAATGATGGGAATGATATGCTTGAGGTTGCTCTTCATTGAAAGTTCATGAGCTTGATTGTTGAATTCTCTATGCTTTGGTTGCAAGAGAGGATCCAATGGCGTAAGTTGGATTCCTCTTCCTCATCTGTAATCACTTTGCATGTTGCATGATTCTCTTATTTTCCCACCTCCCACCCTTGTGGCTTTGGACTAAGTGATAAGTGGATTACAAAGTTAGCATGCATCAGACCACACGTATTTTGGGTGAAGAATTGTTAGGTTGGATCAAGCGCTCAACATACCTTGCAGCCAGGGGACATGCTATTGGCAATTGGACTAAGTGATAAGTGGATTACAAAGTTAGAACGCATTAGACCGCACGTATTTTGGGTGAATAATTGTTGGGTTGGATCAAGCGCTCAACACACCTTGCAGCACAGGGACATGCTATTGGAAATTGACGAGAAGCCAATTACCAATTTCCGTGATATAGAGAACGCTAGTCAACAATGTGAGGATGAATAAGGAAATTTAAGAATAACAATTTTTCGCCCAGGTTCAGAGTTGGAACTTCTGGTAGGCACCGATGTGAGAGATGGTTTTGGACCTAAACACATCGTCAATTGGTGTGGATGTATTGTGCAGAACCTGCACCTAGGTGTTGCTGACTCAGGATTTTTCCCAAAAGAAGGGCACCATTTCTACAAGTGCGTGGTCGACAGGGGCATTGCCTTTAAGAAGGCCAATGGTGCAAAGCTCTGGTCTTATGTCTCTGATCATCCTGACATCAATAATTTCTTCAACAACGCCATGGCTTGCAACACCAAAATTGTGAAGAATGTTATTTTTCCAAATACTAAGGCTTCGGGACTGGAACCGTCATGGCAGAGATTGACGTTGGGGGCGGGACTGGAACTGTCGTGGCAGAGAGTGACGTTGGGGGTGGGACTGGAACCGTTGTGGCAGAGATTTTTAGAACTTGTCAGAGGCATCAACTACGACCTCCGTCATGGTGTGACCTCTGCTCCACCTTTGCTAGGTGTGCATCACGTGGGATGAGACATGTTTAAGATGATTCGTACGAAGGCTGGATGAAAACTACTAAAAAGCGACCAATATAGAAAGACACGACTGTACGATGGTACCAAAGGGCTTACAAATTAAAAAAAAATTATAAGTCTTTATAAAATGATTATAGTGTAACTTTATTATTATAAAGTTATATTATGATACATTTTATAAAGTAACTTAAAAAAGAAGAAGAAGATATATATTAATATAATTATAATAAATATATAAAAAAAGAAAAAAAGAAAAATGTCTATTCCAAGATAATACTATTGAAGACTTACATATGCCGAAATAACGTGGGAAAGTGAAGGAATTGTTAGCGGTTAAAGCTTTGAGGACAAAGCTTTTTGAAGATTGGGGCAATGTAACGAATATAAATTATATAAAAATAACATAAGTAAATAAATAGTAATCATAATTATAGTTAATTAACGATTACTTAATGAAGAGGCATGTTGTAAGGTCTTAAATTTTTGGATTTAGTTAAGAATCCTATTGCTATTCTAATTCAATCTCTGAAATTCACCATCAGAATCTAACAGGTATAATTATCTAATTTTTTTTGATTTTCAATAAGTCTGGATTTTCAATAAGCATTGAAAAATCATTAACACTAACATTTTTATGAAAATATTCAGAATAAGAATTTAAGTAGTAATTCAGAATGAGAATACAGAATTTAACATTCAGAATTCAAAATTCAATAGATTACTAATATTTTACCTTTATAACAAAATAACCAAATTCATGAACTATATTTTAGATACTAACCTGATTTTCCTGATTTTCCTTGCTGTATTCGGTGATGATCTTCCTTACTGTAGACTCCTCTTGCTTCACTGCTTCTGTTCCTATTTTCGTTCCAAAAGACCAAAACCACCCAGCCAACTAAATATTGCTGCAGTATTCAGTTCCAAAATCTTTTAGTTTGAGAGATTTTGGCCCCCGTATTCAAAATTTCAAAACAATGGAGACTCTGTAATTCCTGATCTAGTTCTGTCTTTCCATCTCTCAACTCAACTCCTCAACCCTTTCCCCATTTTCTCCTTCATTTCCTCCCCCTTTCTTCTCCTCTTCATACGGTCAAATATTCCCTCTTAGGCGGTTACCACCTTCTCACCGCCTTCTTATTCATTTATTAGGGACATACGTGTAATCTCCTTTTTAGATGAGGGATACGTATTAGTTTATCTTGAAGTTCATAATTTTTTTTTTTTTAATTACTTTACTTTAATTTATTTTAATTATATAAAATTATAATATATATATATATATGTATTTAAAATTATTTTCCTTTAATCATATTTAAATTAAAATATAACTTCACATATATTTACATTAATGACTTATTAAATAAGACCATTTTTATTTACTAATGTTTAAGGTATCAGGTCCATTTATCCTTTACTCAGGCATCCTTAATAAATAATTATACTAGTGTAAGACATACGACGCATGCCTATGTAGCTATCATACACATATACCGTATGCTTACTAATATCTTTCGTTTATAATTAGAAATGGGTCACTACATTACTCCCTCCTTTTAAAAAAATTCGTCTCGAAGTTAGAGTTTATATGATTCATTTAATTATTTCCAGAGTTGGTGTGATTATGTGAGGATTGTATTTTTAAGATAGATTTTCTGTTTGGCCAATTATAATTGTATTTTATAACAGTTAACTTAATAGTGTTATATATATATATATATATATATATATATATATATATATATTTTAAAACTAATCTCCAAGCTATTCTAGAATCATCCTATCCTTCCTAATCTCTTCCGCTCCCATCCTCTATTGGGTATGCAATGGTGTCCTATATAGTGACTTAACCATTCATAGATAGTGTCGACTCTATCGACCTGATATCCTAGTAGGCATCCGACAGTCATCATCACACGTTTAGGAGAGCGTGACTCGCACAACCCTCCCATGGCCCCAGGTTTTGGAAGATAAACAGTGGGCAATACCTCCACCCTTCTTATAAGGACCAAGAGTAACATTTTATCATGAAATCTCATGGAGTCTCAATTGTTCTGAAATTTTGTCATCACATGGTCATTTTGGAACGATCTTATCTGCAATTTAAACACTTGTTCATACATCATAACACATGCAATGATATATTCAAAACAATTTGCATTCATATAACAATTTTGTGTAATTCATACATGCTGCTATCTATGACCTGACATATTTAGTCATTTCATATTAAAATGTAGTTATTCTGTTATTTCTATTTCTTTAATCATGCAGAAATGAAATAAATTTATAGATATCTTTATCTATAACATAATATATGATCTAATTTCATATTTCTGCAATGTTAATTAAATGACATATTTTATATTGGTATCCATGTACCAGTAAAGTTAAACAATAACATATATTATGTATCAACAGAGTCAAATAAACATCTTTTCCTTGTGGTATCCATGTACTAGCAAAATAAAGTTCATTTCTCAATGTTCAAAATAGAGTAGTTATATACACATAAAATTTTCAGTTTCTCAAAATTTAGCACAGGTTGGGGTATTTTTGACATATGGCCTCTATATCTTCCCAGGTAGCTGATCCAGGACTATATTTGTCCCACTGGACTTTAACTTGATCTACTAGACGGTTCCTTAGTTGTTGAACCTTACGTTCCAATATATGTAATGGTTCGACCGTGATGGTTCTCTCGTCTGATACCTGCAGTTCCTTCCAATGAATATTATGAGATTTGTCAACAGTATAGTGTCGTAAAACAAATACATGAAATACATTATGAATTTTATGCAAATGGGGTGGCAGTGCAAGATGATAGGCGACAGGTCCAACTTTTTCCAGGACTTTGAACGGTCCAATAAATCGAGGAGATAATTTTGTCCCTTTTCCAAACCGTATGGTGCTTTTATTTGGCTTGATGCGAATGAAAATCTGATCTCCTACTTTATAGCTTCTATCTGTCCTGTGAGCATCACCATAACTTTTTTGTCTATCTTGTGCCTCTTTCAATCGTTGCCTAATTTTCTTTACTTGTTCTTCTATCTTTTGAATTAATTCTGGCCCCACTATTACCCGGTCTTCTAATCTGTCCCAGCTTAATGGTGTTCTGCAGGGTCTTCCGTATAATGCTTCAAATGGAGGCATCCCAATTGAATTGTGATAAATATTGTTGTATGCGAATTCAACTAAGGGTAAGTACTTTTCCAAGTGCGATTGTTGGTCCATAACATACATTCTTAGCATATCTTCCAGTACTTGGTTTACCATTTCTGTTTGCCCGTCAGTTTCAGGATGATAAGCTGTACTTAAATTTAATTGAGTTCCTAGGGCTGATTGCATACAAGTCCAAAATCTTGATGTGAATCGTGAGTCTCTATCTGATATGATTTTCTTAGGTACTCCATGAAATCTAATAATTTCATTTATGAATACCCGAGCTACATCAGCAACTTCGTAAGTATCTCTTACATGAATAAAATGGTCGCTTTTCGTTAATCTATCCACCACAACCAAAATGTCTTTATGCTTTTGCGGTGTAAGAGGCAGCCCAACAATAAAATCCATAGAAATTATTTCACATTTTGTCATAGGAATGTCGTGAGGTTGTAAGAGGCCCTACTAGGTGACAATGATCAGTCTTTACTTGCTGACAGTCAAGACACTTAGTGACGAATTGAACAATGTCATGTTTCATATTTGTCCAAAAGAAGAGTTTCTTTGTATCAGCATACATTTTCTTTACTCCTGGATGTGCACAATACACTGCCCTGTGGGCTTCCTTCAGGATGGTGTTTTGAAGATCTCCACTATCTGGTATGTACATTCTTCCACGAAATCGTAAAATTCTGTCATCTTCCAGATCATATCCCTCAAACTTAGGTTCCTTTAAATGGTTACTATCCAGCTTAGACCTTACTTTTAAGTACTAGCTATCTCTTACAAGATGTTCTAGTACTCGTTTTCTTAAGTCTACTTGTATAGGTATGAGGGAAAATATTCGTAGTCTTCTGCTTAAAGCATCTGCTACTACATTCTCTTTCCCTTTTATATATGAAATTCCAAAGTCATATTCACTTAAGAATCCACTCCATCGTCTTTGTTTAGCATTCAAGTCTCTCTGAGTGAACAAATATTGTAGACTTTGGTGGTTGCTTTTGAGCACAAAGTTTCTCCCTACCAGGTAATGTCTCCATATCTTTAAAGCTAGTACCACAGCGACTAACTCTAAATCATGCGTAGCATAATGTTCTTCATGTGGCTTTAATTTTCTTGAAGCATATGCTATTACGCCTCTATCCTGCATTAATATTGCACCCAATTCTTGTTTAGATGCATCAGTACACACAGTAAAGTCTTTGTCCATATCAGGTATTTGCAAAATTGGTGCACTAGTCAATAATCTTTTAAGTTCAAAAAATGCTTTATGATATTTCTTAGTCCATTCATACTTAACACCTTTGCGCTGGAGGGTTGTAATAGGCTTCGTAATCTTGGAGAATCCTTCTATAAACCTTCGATAATAACTTGCTAAGCCCATAAAACTTTGCACTTCTTGTGCATTCTTAGGTATCGACCATTCCATGATTGGTTTCACCTTTTCAGGATCTACTGAGTTTCCTTCACCAGATATAATATGTCCCAAGTAATGAATCTCCTTTTGAAATAAAGAACACTTGGATAACTTCCCATATAACTGGTGTTCCCTAAGGCAAGATAATACTATTCGAAGATGTTCTTTATGTTCTTTCTCAGTCTTAGAGTATATGAAAATATCATCTAAAAATACTTGTACAAATTGATCGAGGTATTTGCGGAAAACACTATTCATAAGATTTATGAACACTGCTAGTGCATTGGTCAATCCAAATGGTACCACAATGAATTCATAATGCCCGAAACGAGTTCGGAATGCAGTTTTAGAAACATCACTTTTTTTTATCCTTAGTTGATGATAACTTGATCGTAGATCTATCTTTGAAAAGACCGCAACTCCTTTCATATGGTCAAAAAGGTCATCAATTCGAGGCATTGGATACCTATTCTTTACTATAGCTCGATTTAAATCTCGATAATCTATACACAATTGCAAGGACCCATCTTTCTTCTTGACGAAGATTACAGGTGCACCCCAAGGTGAAATACTAGGTTGGATGTGCCCTATTTCCAATAGTTCCTTCAATTGGATTTGTAATTCTTGAAGCTCTGGGGCTGTCATTCTATATGGTGTTTTAGAAATTGGTTCCGTACCAGGGTTTAATTCTATTGTGAGATCCATCTCTCTTTTAGGAGGTAATCTTGGTAATTCTTTTGGAAAAACATCCGAAAATTCGGATAACACCGGATATTGTTCTAAGGATGGTCCTTTCTCCTTGCTTACTTCTTGAATTGCATATACTTGACAACCTTTTCTTAAACAACATTTCATTTGCATTGCTGATATGAAGCGTAGGGACACTTTTCTCTTAATACCTTGGATTTAGATTGTCTTTCCTTCATCATTTATAAAAAGTATTGTTTTCCCATAACAATCTACCCATGCTTTATGAGATTCTAACCAATCCATCCCTACAACGAGGTCATAAGTTCCTAAGGCTGTGACATATACTTTTAGTTTGTCAAACAGACTCCTAGGTCAATTTTACATTCCTTAACACTTAAATCTATAGATTGAAGTTCTCCTGAAGTTATTTCTACCTTTCTGAAATCGTTTTGCTTGCAAGCTACCAACCCGCATTTATTTAATGCAGATGATGAAATAAAAGTATCAGTAGCACCAGTATCAAATAAAATTTTGAGTTTTATTCCATTGATAGTACCTGAAGGTTCCACAACAGTGGACTAATGTGCTGCCTCATTGTTGTTGACCATAGCATGGATTCTATGATTTCCTTGAGTACTTGATGACAATTTTTTTCCGGCTCTCTATATTATTTTTGACGAGACTTCTGGACAATCATGCTGAAAATGCGGTCCTCCACATCCCCAACAATTAACTTGAGATGGTCCCCTTGAGTCAGATTGTAAATTTTTTGACAAGGAACTTCGTCCTCTTGTGCCACTTCCTCTACTAGCAGTCCCTCGAGATTGCCATGGAATAGTGGTTAATGATTCAGCAGTTACAATATTAATGGTCATGGGAGTTCTTGCTCTTAATCCTCTCGGAGTAAATCTGTTACCATAAGGAGGTGGTCTAGAGCTACTTCCCTTGAAGAAGTTTTGGGGAGTTTTTCCTGTAAATCCTGGCTGTGCAGGTTCTGTTGGTCTGATATCTCTTTTAATTCCTAAATGTTCCTCGCATACCGTGCACATTCAACTTCCTCAGCTACTGATGACAGTTTCCACATTCTGACCATAGCATTGATTCGAGGATTTAATCCATAAACAAAACGCTCAGCTTGACGTTCGTCAGTATCTAGATAAGGAACATATTTTACTAGCTCCATGAACCTTATCTCATATTCTTTCACTGTTTTATTACCTTGGACTAACATATGGAAGGCTCCAGCTTGCTGTTCTTGAAAGAAAGGTGGTAAGTATTTTGCACAGAATCTTTCCTCAAACAACTCCCATGGAACGTTGTCGGATGTGAGATGTAGCTGTTTTTCTAAATTTCCCCACCAAACCAGAGCACTTTATCTGAGTTGAAATATAGCGATTTTTGTTTTAGAGGTAGAAGAATATTCTTTTAATGCAAAGCATCTTATCATTCTTTCTAACCATGCTTCAACACGTTCTCCTGCTCGTCCTTCTAAAAATTCCGGAAGCTTAATCTTTTGTAATTCTCTAGAAATAACTTCTTTTGGTGGCTTATAATCATAATCTTTAGACTTTTCAAAATGCTTTTCCTCAAGATGAGGTTGCTCTTCTTTAGCGTTGGTTGGTTGTGATTTTTTTAATGATTCCAGAATGGCTTCTAATGAGTGCATTATAGTAGTTAATTCAGGTGCTGGAACAATTGGTGCTGGAACAACTGGTGCTAATGTTGACCTTGGTGCTGGCGATGGTGATGGTGAGGGCGATGGTGATGAGGTTGGTGGTGGTGTTGGTGATGGTGATGCAACCCTATGGTGTTGTCGCCATTGATACATTCTTACCATTGTGACTTTTCCTAGTACATAATAAAATTTATAAAAATCAGAATACGATTTTAAATTTAATTTGCGTAAATTCAAACTCACAAATGGTTTATTTTTTTTCTTCTGAATATGGCTACTTCTATATTGATACAAAAAATAGTGTTACAGAGAGACCGAAGCCTCGAGAGTTCCAGCCCATTGCTGCGGCATTCTTACATTGCAATCTGATAATTGACCATCAAAACATTTAGGAGGTAGACCATGAGAGCTTTGAAGAGCAGTGATACTGTCTGTTCCTAAGAAATGATTGACATCTATGACTGGAAATTGAACAGACCTTGACAGTGTGACCCCTATAGAGTAAGCCAGAGTGGCAAGATTCTTACAATTTCGAACCATAACAAAACCAAAAATGACAGTTCGAAAACCTGTGACCAAAGCAAGAACTTGGACATAGATCAGAATATAACTCCCACGTAGGGGAGGTCGTCCATAAAGCAAAAGAGTGACCATAAGAACAGAAGCACAATTAAGCAGATGCACCATACTGAAGATGAACACCTTCAGGCCGACGGAAACCAAAACCCGGGAGCGCAAACCTGGATACACGTTAATGAGCAGAGGGAGGATCTTCCTCGACAATGAGGCAGCCAAATTTGTAAGGATCCTCATCTTCAGGAGGAGGGTCATCCTGGCGCTTAGGACCGCCATCAGTTGGAGCAGAGGAACTTGCCTGAAGGCCCAAGTTGGCTGCCTTGCCAGAAGAAACATTCTGCTGGTTGTTCGCCTGAGGATTGCTGTGCTCGGCATCTGCTATGGGCTCCAGAGAAGCCTCTGTAGTAGCTCGAACCTGGCCCGAAGAAACCTGTTTTGAGGAGGCTGCCCGAAGGTCGATGGTAACCGTTGCAAGGAGAGAGGTGTTTTTAATACTGCAGGGGAAATGGAAACGAGCATGGTGAGAATGCGCCCTGGAAGACAAGCGAAAGCGCCCAGCGGGATTAAAACGATTACTACCCCTTCCACGACCTCTTCGCGATGCAGGAAAGCGGACTGGTCCGAATTCAGAAGAGTAAGACGAAGAATCGGAAGTGGAGGGAGAGGATCTGCTGATGGCACGCCCACTGGTACCGCCACGCCTGCAACGCATTCTCGGGCGAAGGCGAGGCATGGTTTTATGGACAGGGGGAGCAACAAGGGCGGGATAAACTTGCGGGTGACTGGTAGGCGAAAAAGACTGGCGCGAAAGGTTACAGGAGGAGCAATTGGAGAAATGGAAGCCCGACAGTATGTCAATGCAACAGCTTAAGACGCAACGAGACCCTGTGCTGGTGCGTGAGCTATGCTCAGCAGCAGCAAGGGAGCAACATACGCGGAGAGGTTTAACACACAGGAATTCACCTGAGCGCGCCATAGCTGAAGTAGGAATGAGCAGGTATCAGGGAGAGAGCTCCCATAAAACTTCATTTAAGAGCCGGACAATGGCATTTAAGAGCAGGAGCATGCGAGGTTGGGTGGCGGTGGTGGTGAGCCACGCGCCAACCCACCTGACCAGCGGCTCGCAATTAATCAAAAAGCCCACCCGCATCCGGGACTCACAAATGGTTTATTATTATTATTAAGATTTCAAAATATTTTCAAAATCTAAATTCAAATTAAATTGAGCAAAATTATAATGGAAAATAAGACACTTTATTACATCATTAAATATATCACTATGCAAAAATTTAAAACTTTATATATTATTAAATATTTAAAATTTTAGATATTTAAATTACAAAACCAAAAGTCAAAGTTCTTATTATTATTATTATTTTTAAACAATATATTGGAAAAAATTGAAGAATAACAATATAGTATGGTTTTAACATGGCATATTCAAAATATGGTTGGAGGCATATTTATTGAATATGGTGAAGGCAATCAACGTATTAATCAAAAGTTTTCAAACGAAATACAAAGGTTTTTATAACCTAAAGTTAAGGGGTCGAACCTTGACTTTTCCCCATATAAATGTTCTTTTTTTTTTCCATCTATGTTGACGCTCCATTCAACATTAACGTAAAACCTTTGTTAACTGCCAACGGATATAGATAGAAAGAAAGAAAGAAAAGAAAGAAAGAAAGAATTTTTATATCATATCATATAATCCGCTCCGTTAACATATGCTCCAAGGTAACGGACCTTAGGTTATTTAATTGCCCACCATAGTAATACACCACCATTACTAATATGATATGTCCCATTGAAATGTAATGCCACCATAGGTAATATGTGTTCAAAACATTTTAAATGTTCACCATACGTTTTAATAACTTTGGAACTTTGTGAAATTTTAATTTAATTAATATAAAGTTTTAGAATTAAATATCCTTAACCTCGAGGACGGTGGAAGGGTCAATTTGATTCATTTGATTTAAAGTTAAAAGCAAATCCAGGGGGACGTTCATTGTTTACCCAACGTAACATTTAAAACTTTACCATGAGGAAAATGGAAGTATCTGGACCTCCATACTTTAGGAGCCCGTCCCTATCCACGCATTTATCTGTATATATTAATCGAATTTGTAAGAGAATAAAGTTGGGATGATTTGAAATTCAAAGGATGATAAAAAAAAAAAACTAAATTTTCGTCTTAATTCTTCATGATTCCACGTAACCATTAAAATTTATTAAGCACGGTTTTGTTTCATCCAAATTCATTCCTCTATATAACACTCTTTACTCTCAGTAAATCCAGTGCTCATTACATTATCCTAGAATCGAAGGTATAAAGAAAAGAAAGAAAGAAAGAATTTTTAATGTCCACGAGACTAAAAATAGCCTGCCCCACAGACTGATTGCTTCTCTATCTGACTCTTGTATTCGGCCCTTTTCCTGTGAAGTTTTACAATGAACACTCCCAGCTTATCGACAAACTCTTCGCTGAATAGATTATCCCAAGAATTAGCTGCCAGAATACCTGCATAGTTTTCCCTGGTGTCCTTGAAGGCCTCACATTCTAGAATGAAATGTTTTTCTGTTTCCACTTTTCCGGAGGAGCAAAAAATACATACTCTTTCTTCCCACATTTCTTTTGGCCTTTTCCAGCGCCCTGTTTCACAACGGAGTTGATGAGAATTAGTCCTTAATTGAGCAATAAAAATTTTAGATCTCCAAGAAATATTAGCCCCTATGTA
Source organism: Pinus albicaulis (assembly GCA_034641835.2). Taxonomy (NCBI): domain Eukaryota; kingdom Viridiplantae; phylum Streptophyta; class Pinopsida; order Pinales; family Pinaceae; genus Pinus; species Pinus albicaulis. The sequence continues at coordinate 521,917,914 of CM076573.1, read as the reverse complement.
CGCCTTTTGTTGATGGTTATGCGTGGGGTTAAACTCTTCTATGTAGTACTTCTTCTTTCTCTCTAGCTCTTTCTTCCAAGTATGTTTGTGGAATTTATCCATAACAAATTTTTTTATCTCTTCACTGTTTGTAGGACACGTGCTCAAGCAAATACCCCATTTACTAAACCATTTGTTGTTTTGCCGCATCCAAGTCTTCTGTCTCTTGCACAATCTGTCACTAAACACCACCTTAGGCCATCTGTCTCATGGCTGCTCAGTTTTTCAGGATATATGACTGCTTTCCTGTGGTGCTTCGATAGGAAGCGACCTGTTTCAAGAGGGCCTTGGGTTAAGGAAGCCCCACTTTAATCACGATTGTTTTTGTAATCAACGTTTACAGTTATTTCTCCAATTTGTTTCACGCATCTTGGTTGTCTGCTTTGACATAGTTCACAACTAGTAAAGCATCAGGGTCACTAGAAGCCCAAAAAGAGTTACAGGAGTGGTTCCGGTCCTGACTACTGCCTCTCTACACAATTTTGAAACATAAATGCTTTCCAACCCCCTAAAGTTCTTTTCTTTCTACAACCATCCCAACTTAAATTTCTGTTGAAGTCAATTCCGAGGTATTTGTAATCTACAACTTCTTCCAAAATGCTGCCTCCAATATAAACTTATGTTGGTTATGCTTTCTTTTGTTAGAGAAAACCACTATTTTCGTTTTGCTAATATTGACTTGCATCCCAATCCTTTTACAAAAATGCTCAAGGGAATGTAAATGCTCTTGCAAACCAAGAGCCGAATTAGCAATCAATATAAGGTCATCTGCGTACAAAAGAAGCCTGATAACGAACTTGCCCAAATGGATACCGTCACCCCCTTGCGAATTTAGCCACTCTTCAAACTTGTCAATATATAACCCAAAAAGGGTAGGAGACAATGGGCAACCTTGCTTGACCCCGATATCGCTTCTAAAACTTTCAGAAATGCCAGCTGAAGTTCTGATTTTGACTTTCACCTCTTCATACAACCTATGCACAGTTGCTCTCAAATGCTTGGGAACCCCGAGTTCCTCCATTCTGCCCCAAAGCTTATCCCTAGGAACCGTGTCAAAGGCTTTTCTGAAATCAACAAAGCAACAAAAAACTTCTTCCTTATTTTCCCTACCTTTTTCAATGATGTGCCTTAAAGTTATACAATGATCAACTGTGGAATGTTTAGGTCTAAAACCTGCTTGCCCTTTAGCACGTTTATTTCTTTCTTCTGCCCACTTGCTAATTTTCTTTTCCAACATGCTTCCAAATAACTTTTCAAACAAAGGGTTTATCATTATGGTTCTATAATTGGAAGGATTATTGACGTCACCACTCTTGAAAAGAGGTATTGCCATACTAGTTGTCCAATCTGTGGGGAACCCCTGTTGTAAGATGTTGTTGAAAATTTTTGTGATGTGAGGTGAAAGAAATTTTAAGCCCCACTTTAGATACTCTGCTTGGAGTTCATCTAAGTCTTTTGCTTGTCCAGCGCCCAACTTCTTGATACCCATCTCTACCTCTTGCACCGTGAAGAGTTTTGTGTCTGTGTTGACCAAGGGAGGAGGGTCAACCTTGGGATCCTGCTCATAAAGTTGTCTTGCATAGTCAAACCATTTAGAAGCTGTAATGTTGTTTTCGGTTTGCACCTTTTTCGATTGGAGCTCCTTCCAAAATAATTTGGGGTTATTTTTCCCGAGGAAGATTAGTTCTTCTCTCCTTGAAACCATAAAATCGGCTTTTTTCTTTTTTACTAACTGCTTGTAAGCTTTGAGCTTTATGTTATCCGTGTCTGATTACTTCCACCTTCTCCTTGCCTTTTTGCATTCCTCGTCAAACCAAGCATTAACCGGAAAGCAATTTTTTTCGGACTTCTTAATTTTTGCTCTTTTGCACTCGGCAAGTGCGCTTTGAATTAAATGTGTTAATCTGTGACTGTGAAGGCCATGAGATGGGATTTCCTCCTTCTTGAAGAGCCTCTCTAGCATTATTTTGAAGGTATTACAATTCTCTGGATTCAAAAGAATTCTGCCCTTTGGGGGATTTTGTTGAACACATTGATTTTTCGACCCTAATTGCTTTTTTCCGGTCCAAGAAAAACTTAAATAGATTGGCTTGTGATCTGATTTTAAGTCCCAAATTTGATCTCCAATCAACACTTCCTCCATTTTCTCACACAAACTATGCGAGCAAATTACATAATCTACGACACTTGCTCCATTGTAAGTATTGCAAGTGAAATTACCGGACTTTTCCCATTTAGTCAACCCATTACAAATGACTAAATCGAAAGCCCCACATAGCATAAGCAGTTGTTCTCCAAAGATATTTCAGCCTTTATCCTCTGAAATTCGTTTCCACTGATGATTACTCTCTTCTGTAAGCCAGATAGGGTCACTGTCTTCTTTACAACAAAGAATGCTAGCTTGTTCACTTGTAGTTCTAGCATTGAAATCCCCCACTATAAGGACTTCACCTAGCTGAGAATATATTGCAATATCTGTTTTTAGGGCTGCAAAGGGATCTTTGTGGTCAAGCCCTCTACTTTTGTAGATTTTTGAAACTTGCGGTGCAAAATAGCATGTTGCAATTCTAATGAGATTTCCATTTTCTGATATTTTAAGCCAAACAAATTGTTTATTTGGGTCTTCTTTTTCTAGCTGAATGAAACGACCTTCTTTTTCTCTTACTAATACCATGATACCCCCGTGCCCTTTGCCATTCCCTGCTGCCTTGTTCCACACTGCTATCTTCCAATAACCTTCAAACAAAGGTGTCTTACACCCTTCATGCTCATGTGTTTCTATGAGGCAAATTATGTCTCTACCTTCCGCAATAGGCCCTAACCCAGGTCCTCGTCTCCATGGGTAACCCTTGCAGTTCCAACAAACTAATCTTAAGGAAACCTGGGTAAGACTTGATTGCTATTTGTTTTGACATGCAAGACTCACAGTTGAGTCTTTGTCCTTGCTTGCCCATAATGACCTTTCTTCCTCATTTCTTGCTAAAGAGTTTGCTGCCTCTTCTTTGTTATCATTTTGTTGCATTGTTTTGGAAGGAGGTCCAAATTGCGCAATCACGGCTTTACCTTTATAAATCCATGCTCTTTTTTCCCTCATCTCTTGCTGCCCTAACTTTTGTCATTTCATCCCTCCTTTCCTCTTGCTGTCTTACAGTTAAATCTTCTTCTATAAAAAACCGAGAACCCCTTAAGAGTTGCTTCTTTCTCAGAATGATATCTTTATCATGCAAGTTGGGCAAGATGACTTTTATGGGCCTGGCTCTCTCACCGTTGAGCTTACCTACTTTCCATGCTTGACATACTCGTCCTTGCCATTGGAGTTTGTCTTTCAAGAAGTCTCTTGCAAGGTCAAGAGTACATTCATTTTTACCATACTCTTTCACCCCTTTAATAATTATGTTTCTTGCTCTATCCAGTCTTTCCTTGCTTTCTCTATCTTGCATGTTGTTAACCTGGATGTTTGTTTCTCCTTCCCTCTTAGTAGAATTGCCAACAACTTGAGCCCAAGTTTTGGAAAGTTTTGTGGGATCTTCTTTCCTCCCTTCTTTTGATGTTTCTTCATTGTTGTCTATTTGAACAACTGCTTTCCCCTTGTCCTGGGGTGGCTTCGCATTCATCACCTCTGTGTTTTCCGCTGCAAATTTCTTCATGTTTTGCACCTCCGCTTTCATGCGTTGCCATTCTGTTTTCCCTATTCGGAGAGCTTCCTGCAATAATGACACTTGCTCCTTCAGAACTTTGTTGCTTTCTGCTAAAGCCTGATTTTCAGCTGTTATTATATGGATTGTACAATCTCTTTCCAGCGCTTTAGCTTCTACTACTTCCAACCTTTCTTTTACATTTAAGAGTTCTCTCACATAAAGGTCGGATGACCAAGTGAGAGGTGTGGATGTGGGACTATATAAAGCATACTCATCACTAACTTTTCCTTTTCCTTTGGACTTGTTGCGACATGCTTGCGAAGAAAACTTGTTTGAATGTTGTTTCTTGCGAACAATACTCTCCCTTTGAGACTTTTTCTTCTTTGTCTGCTCCCATTTTAGACGAGCTAGTCTCCTTTTTAAAATGCCCTGATATTGTTTGGCATTGACCCAAACCCACTTCCCGGTTTTCGTTGATGAGGCAATTTTCACTTGCCCTATATCATTTGTTTCTACGGGTTCTAAAGTTTCTTGTTCCATTCTCATGATGATATTAAGGGAAATCAAAATCTCTGCCCAAAACTGACCCTTTGTTTTATGCTTAACTCTTCAATCTCTGTTGGTCTGACCACTGAAAACTTGCTGCTCTGTCCTTGCTGCTCTGCCCACTATCCACTGAAAACTAGCTGCTCTTCCCTTGCTGCTCTGCCCACTGTCCCTGTCCTCTATGCTCTGCCCTTGCTGCTCTGTCCCTGTCCTCTGTATAAAATTGACGAAGAACCATACATTAAAAAATCCCATTTCTGGATTGCATATTCTTTCCAGAAGTGCCCGCTGCCCCAACCACAAAAATATATTGGTTAATCATAACTGACTTGACCCCCAGTGGAAATGGGCAAATTTCGGTTCAGAATTTCGGATCTCACGTGAAAAACCTCTTCAAACACCTACTAGATTGGACCGTGAATATTTCAATCTAGAAAACTAGAGTAAAAACGCAATGGAGTTTTAGAGCGTTGTGTTGTTCATTCCAATGGAACTCTTGTCGGTATGAAGCTATCGGAGAAAAGAAATTGACGGTCACTGACGACGACATCAAACCAGGGTCTTTAAACAGAGAAAACACGGGCATGAGACATGATTTTGTGGTTGCTAAAGCAGAATACTCGAGCTACTGCTTCTTCCTAACTTCTTGTGAATTACATAAATATGAAACTTGCACTTTTGACATAGCTTTCAGGCGGACGATTATTAATTAATTAATTTATTTTTTCAAACCAACTTGATTTATCCTAAAGCCAATTTTATAAACTTTTTTATCTATTAATTTAAATTAAATTAAATTTATATTTATTTTGTAATGGTTTTATCTCAATATAACTACACTATATATCCGTGGATGTTTAACACTATATAAAATAGCTTTGAAAACATCAAAATACCTATATGGCTTTTAAGAATTTAAAATAAGAATTTAATCATATTATAATAGAGAATCAAGGAATCGGATATCATTACTCGTGGATTCCATAGAGGAAACCACGATTTTTATAGAGTTAAGGCGGACGAAAGGTTTTATTAAACGCCAAGTGGATTGGGCATGCATTAACCCTTATCTTCGTAACTCTATGTCATTATATAACAAGCATATCGGATTAATTGAACTGGCCTTAACATACCAACAATTTGTTTGACGGGTTATAAGTTGATCATCAAAATCGAAGGTAAAGGCTTTAATAACAAGGTTTAATTTGCTGATATGGGTTCAAGGCCCTCCCCGTACTCTTTTTGCTGAGCTAAATGTTAGATCGATCGAGAATAGCAATGGCGGAATGGTTGTCAATTGCAGCGTTTGTAATCACGTTGTCATTGGTGGTACCTCCGACTTCAGAATGGTGATTAAATTCTTATGTTAACTCTTACCGAGCAGTGCTCAAGTCAAGTGTACCAAAAACGACAAGCTCGGATATGGTTTGAATTATTCAATACTTATTCAATACCGTTACCACTGAGCATGCTACCATCAGAAACCCATGGTTTCTTTTTCTCTAAAATTTCTCTAAAAATGAAAATGGATTGAAATCTGATTTTCGTGAAAGTCCCTTATTTAACAATATACTCTGTTAAGAATAGTTGTCCATTACAATTTCTCCCTGGGTTTTGGGTTTCGAGAATATCTTTGTTTACGACATATATGTATATATATTTATCCTATTGTTTGTGGTTTTTTTTTAAAGCTCAGGAGAGCTAGATACCCAATTGAATGCAGATTTTGTTCTTCAAAACATACCAAGCAGATTCAAAATTGCTCAAATCAGTTCCAGAACTTTTCCTGAATTTTCTAAATTCCAATCTAGGTCAGTCCAGAAATTTTTTTCTAACTCAATTTTGGGGTATACGAATATTTTATTTTGTATTCGAATCAATCTTCAATTGGAAAATAGAATCGATTAGCACAGTTGCTGCCAGGTCAAATAAATTATCACCATGCAGGTGTGATGATAGGCTATGGATTTCGGCATTTGTACTGTTCAAATCCGAATCTCGGTGAAAGCAGTGAAGGGTGATTTTTTTTTTTTTTAGATTACTAAAAAAAATTCAAACATTCCAGTAACCTTTTTTAATTATTTAATTCAGTATTACAGCTGATATGCTGATGGTCCTGGAATTTTATTTGAACTCATACAGAATGTAGATAATGTGACAAAGGATCACATCAGCAGGGTTGGACGTGCATTCTGCTCTCTTCCTCTACCGGTCAGAACAGGATTGCCGGTACATGTGAATGGATGCTTGAAAATTTCCAGATTCAAATTCGAGACAGAAATAGAGTATGCCCTCAGACATATACTTGTCTCCTAGGTAGACTAGACTCTGTGTAAAATTTAGATATGGTATTTCTCAGATTCATAAGTATCCTAATTTTACTTATTGTATAAGTTCATTCTCTATAAAGATTTAAAATTTAGCTTGATTTTATTAGCAACAATATCTTAATAGGTTCGAGAGTTAAACCTGCTCTGATACCAAGTGTAAGGCCCTAAATTTTTGGATTTAGTTAAGAATCCTACTGCTATTCTAATTCAATCTCTGAAATTCACCATCAAGATCTAACATGTATAATTATCTAAATTTTTTTGATTTTCAATAAGTTTGGATTTTCAATAACCATTGAAAAATCATTAACACTAACATTTTTATGAAAATATTCAGAATAAGAATTTAAGCAGTAATTCAGAATGAGAATACAAAATTTAACATTCAGAATTCGGAATTCAACAGATTACTAATATTTTACCTTCATAACAAAATAGCAAAATTCATGAAGTATATTTTAGATACTAACTTGATTTTCCTAATTTTCCTCGCTGTATTCGGTGATGATCTTCCTTACGTAGACTCCTCTTGCTTCACTGCCTCTGTTCCTATTTTCATTCCAAAAGACCAAAACCACCCAGCCAACTAAATACTGCTTCAGTATTCAGTTCCAAAATCCTTTAGTTTGAGAGATTTTGGCCCTCGTATCCAAAATTTCAGAACAATGGAGACTCTGTAATTCCTGATCTAGTTCTATCTTTTCGGCTCTCAACTCAACTCCTCAACCCTTCCCCCATTTTCTCCTTCATTTCCTCCCCCTTTCTTCTCCTCTTCATACGGTTAAATTTTCCCTCTTAGGCGGTTACCACCTCCTCACTGCCTTCTTATTCATTTATTAGGGACATACGTGGAATCTCTTTTTTAAATGAGGGATACATATAAGTTTATCTTGAAGTACATAATTCTTTTTTTTTTTTTAAATTACTTTACTTATTTTATATAATTTATAAAATCTTGAAGTACATAATTTATTTTAATTATATAAAATTATAATATTTTATATATATATATATGTATTTAAAATTAATTTCCTTTAATCATATTTAAATTAAAATATAACTTCACATATATTTACATTAATAACTTATTAAATAAGACCATTTTTCTTTACTAATGTTTAAGGTATCAGGTCCATTTATCCTTTACTCAGGCATCCTTAATAATGTGTAATGTGTGGAATTACTACAACTAGCTGGTTCTCTTGTGCCCAAAATTTATTGAAAATCATTGTAAAGATTGTTAGATTATAGAATTGCACATGCTACTCATTGAATGACAAGTACATGAATGATCCTAGTGGATTGAAAGTTGTCTTTCTTCCATGAAAGTCCATTGATCTTGAGTGGGTAATTGTTGAAAACTTGATGATCACCCTTCCCTTCTCTTTTTCTCCAACAAAATTTTCGGCCTCCCATCCCTAGACGACTAATTTGGGCTAATTGCGAATTGCATTAGAGGAGTGATCTTTCAAATCCGTTTGGATATGTATTTGCATTGGTGTCTCCTCTAGCGGCTCTCTGATTTTGGAGCAATTCCCACAATTGGTTTGTGAGAAATCTCAAGTCCTAGCTGCATCTTTGAAAGCTTATCTTCAAAGACATAAGTTTAGAGGTAGTCTTGAGTGTCATTGCACATAGAACTCTAAGAAATTAATCATTCATAACCCTTACGCCATCCTAGCTTGACCTAGAGTGCACATTGGAGGCACCCACGATTACTCACAAACCCTAGGTCTCGTTGGGTTTTCTTTTTATGTCTCTTAAGTGGAGTGAAAACCTTTCTACGAAGAAGAATCATCATGCAAAGCCCTTAGAGAGTTCTTGCCTCACCTGAGAAGTCTTGATTCTAGGCATACTTATCAACATTGAATGTTCGATAACCCTAGGTCTTGAATTTTCCTCTTAGGTATTTTGTAATATCCCTAGGGAGAATTTACAATAAATAACAGGCACACATAGACATAAAAATGCACAGAAAAAAATACACGCATCAGAGAACCAATTAACCATAAAAACTACGTTGCTGAGCCATTTTATTAATATGAAGAGGTGTACAAATTAGGTGCTGGAAAGAATGCACTCGGGCTTGCTCAAGGCAAGCTATAGAAGCCCAAAAATGTAATGCTGAACACCCTCTATCTCTTTGCTTTGCGTGGCTGTAGCTCTATGCTGGAAATGCCCAGAAATGGTGCTGCTGCCTGGAATGATTCGCTACTAGGGCCGCTACGCTGCTTAGCGAATTTCGGGAAATTAATCGCGACTTCTACTCAACAAACCCAAAATAACCCACGAAGGGTTTGGCCAACACTTGACCTTGGAAATTGGTCCTCTTGGGCTTGGATGCCTCTGTTGCTGGGCAATTCAATCCTCCTAATGATTTTGCTGCTGGAAGCTGCAAAAATGCCCGAAATCCCTGTTAGAAGTCTTCCTAAGCCTTCCCACAAAATCTCCTCCAGAATCTCCCTTCACTCCTCAACTCCCGGAGTGACACCCTCTAGTGACTACGCAACCTCTAAGTTGTTGTGACTGCCTTTGCGTTACTGAAGAAGTCTCTGACTCTCTGCGCTGTGGTATGGGCTCTCTACTGCTGAACTGAATTAGACCAAGATAGAACACCTTCCTTGGGTTGGCACTCGAAGTCGATCGAAGCCAAGGCTAGGATCTCTGCTCGAAAACAATCGTGTGCTGAACAACACATGCATACTTGGCTCATTGCTCAAGCGTGCTCTATCAATAGAACATTTATGAAAACATGAATGAATGCCTCAAATAAGCCTCCCACGCTGTTTTTGTCCAAGTTCCTCCAACGTTCTTGTGGGCCCCATGCGTACCTCCAACCCCCATTTCGCTCCAATGACCGCGTAGGCTCCAGGTGGGCGGAAATTTCCTCCAAATGGGCCCCATTCTCCACTAAGGCCACAATATTTGGCCCCATGCTAATGTTTTGGGGCTCATAGATGCCTAAGTCTAATTGTGGGGCCTGCAAACCCACTTATCCTAAGTCAAAATTGTAATAGTAGAAAAAATGGAAAAAATTAATATTTCTACTTAGCAGAATTGCTAAGCAGGAATATTATAGTCCTCCCCGCCAAGATGTTGCTTGTCCTCATGCAACTGCAATGAGGGATGCTGGAGTAGCTGCTCCCCTTGCCAAGCAGCATCCTCAAGTGTCTTTCCCTGGAATCCAATATAGCCTCGGGCTGTAGCACCGAATGCCCCTCATCATCCATACGGGGTAGCTCAGTGGCTGCTACCAGTGTTGCGAACATTGCGAATAAATTGCGATTTTTTCCGCATGATGATTAAAACTCCGATTTAATTGGTGATTTTTTCATTTTTGAAAAAAACGCCCTAAAAATCATTAAAAAATCATAAAAATCGCCAAAAAATCTTGAAAAAATCACGATAAAATCGTAAAAATCGCGATAAAATCGAAAATCGCCAAAAAATTGTCAAAAATCGTGGATGCTTTAGATACTTGAAAATTTGAAATATTTTTTTTTTTTTAATGTTTCTGATCTTTTGCCGATTTTTATCGATTTTTTCCTGATTTTTACGATTTTTTCATTTTTTGGACCCTTGCTGATTTTTTCCCGATCAAGATTTTCTCAACATTGGCTACTACAACTTGTTGTCCCAACGCCTTTTTTAGGCAAGACACATGGAAAATGTTGTGCACCCGGCTCCCCGGAGGTAGCTCCAACTCGTAGGCCACCTCCCCAACCTTCCGAGTGACTTGGTATGGCCCATAAAAGTAGGGCTTCAGCTTCTCGGCCACCATCAGCATATGGTGCTTGTATGGTTGAAGTCTAGGGAAACAAGGTCCCCGACTTCAAACTCTCTCTCAACTTGACCTCTGTCTTCCTACATTTTTTTGTTGGTTTTGGGCCATTCTCATGTTGTCTTTGAGAGCCCTCAAAATGTCCTGGCTCTCTTGTATCCAGTCTTTGGCCCTTGCTGTCTCCAAACATAACATCAACAAAAAAAAAGCATCATATCCATATAGTGCTCGAAAAGGAGACATACCTATGGACATGTGGTACGTGGTGTTGTAGCAGTACTCTCCCATGTGCAACCATCGTATCCATGCTCGTTGTTGCCCGGTCACATAGTTATGCAAGTCGCCCTCCAACCACTTGTTAACTATCTTGGTCTGCTTGTCTTTCTGCAGGTGATAGCTAGTGCTAGGGGTGAGCTCTGTGCCCACCAACCGAAACAACTCTTGCCATAATCCTTCCATGAAACGACTGCCCCGACCATTGAAAATGATATTCAGAAGAGCATGTAGCCGAAAAATCTCCTTGAAGAACAACTCGGCCACCTGTGAGGCCGTGTATCGGGATGAGATGGCAAAGAAGTGTGCAAACTTCATCGAAAGATCCACCACCACGTAGATGCAGTCCTTCCCCTGTACTGTGGGCAGGCCGGTAATGAAATCCATCGAGATGCTCTTCCACTTCCCCTTAGGAATAGGAAGAGGTTGCAGTAAGCCCTCTGGGTGCCACTGCTCACCTTTGTTCCACTGGCATGTCCCTCACTCCTGGATATGTTGCAGAACATTGTCCTTGAGGCCCTTCCACGCAAATCGCTCCTCGATGGCCCTGTATGTCTTGGTGTACTCTTGATGTCCTGCTAGAGGTGAGCCATGGGCAGGCTATAGTATCTTCTATTGCAGTTGGGGATTTGGCCACCAAGTAGATCCGGTCCTTGTAATAGATCACCTCATTCATCGCCCGGTATCTATCATCTGTCACCATCCCATCAAGGACCTCACATGCAAACTTGTCCTTGGAATACTCCACCAAGAGCTCGGCCCTCCAATCTGGAGCAATGCTCATTAAAGAAAGGGAAGATGGCCTCCTAGACAACGCATCCGCCACTACATTGTGCTTCCCCTTGACATACTCTATGTCAAAATCATATGCCTGGAGCTTGCTCACCCATTTATGCTACCTCTCCTGTAGCTACTTCTGCTCCAAGAAGAACATGACACCGTTGTGATTAGTCCTCACTCGAAACTTGTTCCCCACCAAGTATTGCCTGAACTTAGCTAGCGCATGCGTAGTGGCTAGCATCTCCTTATCATAAATGGGGTACAACCTCTCATGAGGCAGTAGCTTGCGACTCTCGAAAGCTATGGGGTGCCCTCCCTGCATCAACACGACCCCCACTTCTTCTCTTGATGCATGGCAGTCCAATATGAAAGGCTGAGTGAAGTCGGGAAGTGCTAGCACGAGGCAACTTTTGAGGCACTCAAAAGCCTCTTATGTTGTGACTGTCCATGCAAATGCCCCTTTCTTTGTCAGATCTATAAGGGGTACTGCCAAATGTGAGAAGCCCTTTACAAACTTCCGGTAATAAGTACAAATGCCCATGAACCCCCTCAGCTCTGTCATGTTCCTGGTCTCTGGCCAACCTCGGATGGCCCTGATCTTCTCCTTATGCACACACACTCCATCAACTCCAATGATGTGCCCCAAATAGAGCATCTCAGTCAACCCAAACTCGCACTTAGACAGTTTGGCATAGAATTGCTGCTCCTCTAGGATACACAACACTGCCTCTACATGCTGCAAGTGCTCCTCCCAAGTCCGACGATAAATCAGAATGTCATAAAAAAGTACTAGCACGAACTTCCTCAACTGCCCACGAAATACATGGTTCATGCACGACTGAAATGTGGCTGGTGCGTTGGTTAGCCCGAAGGGCATAACCAAGAACTCAAAGTTCCCATAGTGGCACCGGAAAATTGTCTTAGGGACATCCATGTCCCTCACCCGAATCTGGTGGTACCTTGATCGTAAGTCAATCTTCAAAAAGAACTTCGCTCCCCACAGCTCATCCATCAGCTCATCAATGCGTGGGATGGGGTAGCGGTTCTTCATGGTCTTTTTGTTGAGGGCCGTTTAATCAACGCACATGTGTAGGGACCCGTCCTTCTTCTTCACCAGAACAACTGTTGAAGCAAATGAGCTAGAGCTAGGTCTAATGTGCCCCATTGCCAAGAGCTCATGGATGTCTCTCTCTATCTCATCCCAGTAGGCCTTGGGATGCCCATAGGGAGTAGTGATCACTGCCTGTACTCCTAGCTCCAACTCTATGGTATGATCAAACCCTCGGTCAGGTGGTTGATCAGGCAGTATATCTCCAAATACTACTGGGTGCCTGTCAAGGATAGCCTGAATCTCTAGATGTGGTGGCTTGGCCACGCCCCCAACCTCTGAAATCCTCAACTCTATAGCCCACTCAACATCTAAGTGCCTCAAGTCAGCCTCCATCCTATGGGCCGAGACTGTTTGTGGTGGGTAGGAGTGCATACTTCTTAGCAATATTGGCTTGTCAGCTAGATCTACAAACTCCATCTCTAACTTCCACCAGTCAGTGGTGGCTCTGCCAAGTGAATAGAGCCATTGGACTCCCAACACTATGTTGGTGTATGGTACATCCACCACAAAGAAATGGTCTGTCATGGAGTAGTTCCCCATGGTCACAATCAAGGCGAGAACATAGCATGTGCACTGCATAGTCCTGTCACTCGGCACAAGGACTAAAAACCTCTCGAACTCCTCTGTGGTGATGCCTCTCCTCTGGACCATCTGGGCATCAATAAAGTTGTGGGTGGCCCCTCTGTCCACTAACACTGATACACGTTGCCCTTGAACTATCCCCCTGATCCTCATAGTTAAAAACTTGGGTACCCCACGTAGTGATGCGAGGACCCCTCCAGAAGGTGCAAATGAAGCTCCCCCTGGTGGTAGTGGTGGCCCTCTCTCCTGAGGTGCTGCGTGTGAAAATTCCAAGTCCTAGTTCTGGAATCCTACTGCAGCAAACTTAATTAACTTCACCTGCTTGTAAATTACATTAACAAGTTATTTGCAGATTTCTTCTGTAAATATTGAAGCAACCTTCACTTAATTAAATTAAAATGCCAAACGAGGAACTGAGCAAGAGAAAAATATCACACAAGACATCGTTGTTTTTGGACAAATGTCCCCGAATTACCCAATGCAGTAAAACCGGTGCAATAGATCTGAGGTTTTTATTATTAAGCAACAGTTATATCTGAATACATCTCTGAATGTCTCTTTGGACAATGCAGTTACAAAGTATATCACTGATAGAGAAAAATTGTGAGATTACCTCACTCTGAAAGTCCTAGTTATTTGGTAGCTAAAATGACAAGCCCCCAGCACCCTCTGTGTTGTAGTTGCATTGGCCTACGTGGGGACCTCTGAAGGATTGCATTACCTCTTCCGCTGGATCGATCTGCTCTCAGAAAACCTGATTCCAGCCCTCCCAACTCAAAATCCTGATCTCCCAGCAAAATCTTAGACTATAGCTTGGAAACACTGCGCTGCCTCTGCGTGTGGCTTGCGTGGCCCTGCATCACCCTCTCTGGGCTCTGCGCTGCTTCCTCTGCCTCTTTGCTGAGTATTCTTGGCCTCGGACAAGATCCTCCAACCAAAACTGCTTCTGCCCCTCAACTGCGTGAGAATCTCTCGATCAAAGTTTTCCTCTGAGCACTGCTCAATTTAGAAAATTCGATCTCTTGATCTCTCGGTATATTTTTCCAAATGAATCTCAAGTCTTCTTTATAGTCTTCTCGTCGAGACTTCAACATCCGAGATTAGATCTCCAATCAACCGCTAAGATTCCATTTTGACTTGATATGTTTTTTCTAGAAGTTTCTCTCATAGTTTAGATTAATACCCATTAATTATTTTAATTTCCTAAGGTTAGACTTAGGGTCCCATTAAAAATAATTAATTTATTAAATAAAACCTTCTCTGGGTGGAATTTCCCAAAACAATTTCTGGGTTATGTGGAATACATGTGTCTAGGCCTCTCCACAAAGTTTGAGACTTAGAGCACATCTGATGCTACCACAAAGCTACACTGCGCAGTCATCTCCTACCATCTCAAAGCATGTCTCCTCCTCCCCATCACTGTCTTAGAAGACCTCTATGTAATGGGCCTTGCCTGCTGCACACCTATGGCCTAGTGCCAATGGCTCTTGACAAGTGAAGCATAGCTTCTTCCTCCGAAGGTCTCTCCGGGTATCATCATCCAGTTGCCCATGTCCCTGGTTGGCTCTCGGTGGTGGGACTGTCATATCTCTCCCCCTCTGCTGGAAACTGAGTTTGTTTGGCAGAGTTTCCCTAGTTTTGGGTAGGGCATCCTGTAGGTCCCTAGCTCTCCTCGCTACATCCTGCAGCGTAATAGACCTCACTAGCCCCGTAATGGCTTTGCCAGTCCCTCTATGAACATGTAAATCCTCCTGGACTACGATAAGATTGGCACCATCACAGATAGTCTTAGAAACTTTGAGATGTATATCTCTGAAGTCTTAGACTGCTTGAGCCTAGTCAACTCCCCAAAATACTCCTCAGGGTCCTTCCTCGCGAACCACTTCAGCACTCTCTTGGTAAACTCATCATACGCTATGACCCCTACGTGCCCTAGTGTGGTCAGCGCATGGAACCACCGGTCATGAGCTTCCCCTTCCAGATGTAGTGGGGCAATCTCGATTGCCTCGCCCTCGGTCATTTGGTTCAGCTAGAAGTAAACATCCAACTTCTCAACCCATGCCTTTGTTGAGCTCTTAGAGGAGCCATCAAAAGTAGGGAGAAACAACCTCCCCATGGTACACTGTAAATCAGTCCCCTGCTTGTAGCCTCTGCCACTCTGTCCCCTGTGTTTGTTGCTGTCCTTCGGCTGACAAAAATCTTTGAAAGTAATGGCTCTCCCAAGCTCCGAGCCATAGGACTGGTACTCTAAGAAGTACTCTCCATAGTGTGCTTCCTCCTTCTCTTACTGTCCTCCCGCTCCTGAAACTAGGAACTTAGGAATGGTAGACCGTGGGGGTGTGTATGGTACGATAGGCATATTGGGGTTAAATGATGCCTGGTGCTACGAGGTGCTGGATCCTCCTCCCACTTAGAAATCCCTTTGGATTCCCTTACCTTTGCTAGCATTGTTATTCTGGTGACCCATCTCCTCAATGTTCTTCAAAAGGTCCTGCACTGCCTTTAGTAGGAGTTGAGGAAACTCCTCCTCCTTGCTCTTCTTCTCCCCTTCTATGTCCCCCATTCTTGTCTCCACAACCTTCGGTTCAATGGTCACAGGGTTTGGAGTGATTTCTAACTCTCTTTGCTTACTCCTGTACCTCTTCCTTCGATATGTCATGTTCTGTTTGTCTTTCAGTGTCATAGACTGCGCTAAGTCTATGAGCTCTGATACCACTGTAATATCCCTAGGGAGAATTTACAGTAAATAACAGGAACACATAGACATACAAATGCACAAAAAATAACACACACATCAGAACACCAATTAATCATCAAAACTATGCTGCTGAGCCATTTTATTAATATGAAGAGGTGTACAAATTAGGTGCTGGAAAGAATGCACCTGGGCTGGCTCAAGCCAAGCTAGAGAAGCCAAAAAATGTAGTGCCAAACACCCTCTATCTCTCTGCTTTGCGTGGTTGTAGCTTTGTGTTGGAAATGCCCAGAGATGATGCTGCTGCCTGGAATGATATGCCACTAGGGCCTACTACGCTACTTAGAAAATTCTGGGAAATTAATCCCGACCTCTACTCAACAAACCCAAAATAACCCACAAAGGGTTTGGCCAACACTTGACCTTGGAAATTGGCCTTCTTGGGCTTGGATGCCTCTGCTGCTGGGCAATTCAGTCCTCCTGATGATTTTGCTGTTGGAAGCTGCCAAAATGCCTGAAATCCTTGTTAGAAGGCTTCCCAAGCCTTCCCACCAAATCTCCTCCAAAATCTTCCTTCACTCCTCAACTCCCGGAGTGACACCCTCAAGTGACTGTGCAACCTCTGCGCTGCTGAAGAAGTCTCTGCGCTGTGGTATGGGCTCTCTACTGCTGAACTGAATCGGCCCAAGTTGGAACACCTTCCTTGGGCTGGCACTCGAAGTCCTCCGAAGCAAAGGCTAGGATCTCCACTCATAAACACCCGTGTGCTGAACAACACATGTAGACTTGGCTCATTGCTCAAGCGTGCTCTGTCAATAGACAATTTTTGAAAAGAAAAATGAATGCCTCAAATGAGCCTCCCACGCTGTATTTTTCCAAGTCCCTCCAATGTTCCTATGGGCCCCATGCGTACCTCCAGCCCCCATTACGCTCCAATGATTGCGTAGGCTCCATGTGGGCCGTAGTTTCATCCAAATGGGCCCTATTCACCACTGAAGCCGCAATATTTGGCTCCAGGCTAATGTTTTGGGGCTCATAGATGCCTAAGTCTAATTGTGGGGCCTACAAACCCAGTTCTCCTAAGTCAAAATCGTAATAGTAGCAAAAATGGCAAAAAATAATATTTCTACTTAGCAGAATTGCTAAGCAGGAATATTACATGTTTCTTCGAAAGCCTTCCTTCATCAAGCCATAATTGATCCTCTCCTTTGGATGGGCCCTTGGAATCTCTTTATACCTCATCACTGATCCTATCATTTTAAAGTGATCTCCTCCAATATCGAGATTCCTCCCATCATCGAATCTCTGTAAATAGCAGGGGACACTGATTGAGGTGACAATGGGTCTTTGTCCCACTGTTGTCATTTGGTCTAGTAGTTGTGCCTTAGGTACCCCTGCTAGATTGTGTGGCAACAAGTTGATGTGTAACTTGGGGTTTTCATATGTCAAAGTTGTCTTGGTGGTTTCATTAGTAAAAAATTAATAAAGGTAGAACCATAGTTTTAAAAAACGGAATCGGGTTCCGACCAGGCCGAGGGTCGGCTCGGACTCGGACTCCGAATCGGTAATGACTCGGTCGACTCGGTTTCAATGACTCGGTTTTTGTAAAAAATACATTAAATATTAATTTTTTTGTACAAAAACATAAATTTAAAGATTTTTATTCATGTTTCCAAACACAAAGCATTACAATATAGACAAGTCACAAAAGACAACATATGATCAAAGTAGGCTCATGAATATATCCATTATATCAAAATTGCACCTAGTGCAGTGTCCAATACAGGATGATGATATAGAGATCAAAACAAAAAACATAATCAATGTCACTAACATCAAGGTACATAGAGGGATTGGTGCTCTTGATTAAATACGAGTTCCATACCCTAATACATGACAAAATTCGATGGAAACATTGCAACAACCCAATCCTTTAATCCTGAAAAACTGATAAGTCTGTTGGATTTTGAATGAGATCTAAAATTCTACTTTCTCCATATGAAATCCAATGAGGTCGGAACCACTCTCAAACATCCTGAGTCATTTCATGGTAATGTTAAAAATTTAAGTAAAACGATGAAAATGAAGATCAAGGAGAAAGTCACTTTTACTTTAAGAATTTAACATTACCATGAAGCTGCTCCAAAAACCAACTCCACAACTCTTTAGAAAACCCTCACAAATGCTCAAGCAAATTCAATGAGATAGATGTGAGGTATTGAGAGGGGTTGGGTAAGTTAAATAGGATGGGGAGGGGTTAGATAGCCTAAACAAAACCTAACAGCAAAAAAAATTTCATTTTCAAGTCCGATTTTAATTGTTTTTGGGCCCCTGGCCAGCTAGAACAAACTGGTCGGTTTAACTCGGACCAGGCCGAGCCGGCCGGTTTGTTACTGAGCCGGCCGAGTCGGTCAAAAAACCGGCCGGCTTGGTAACAAACCGACCGCCTGACCGGTTCAACCGCCGAGTCAGACCGGCCTACCCTTTGGCTCGGTCGACTCGGCCGATTCCGATTCGGTTCGGCCTGGTTTTAAAACTATGGGTAGAACTCATATAAATAGAGGTCAACTCATTTGTATTTTCATCATCACTTGTGGATGGATTCAGCTTCTTTGAGAGATTTTGGCGTGGCTGAAATAGACTTGTTTCTTGTGGAGGTGTGATCTCTTGTGGAGTATTTTCTTATGGAGAGATTCTCTTGCTTTGGAGACAACATTTTGGAATAATAAAGGATTGGTTCATGCATTTTCTTGTAAGTATTTTATTTTGTTGATTATCTTTATGGTTATTGCATGGAATGGATATTGTTAGGGTTTCTATTTGCTAGTTTTATTGAATAATTTTCAATGAAATCTTAGCAAAGTATTGCATGCATTACCCTTCAAGATTGGTGTGACAATCCCTTGTAGTGAACATTCATGTTAAGCTCTCCTCATTGACTTTATTCCCTCATAAAATGATAGCTAGTGTATGCAAATTAGGGTTTTTCATTATCCCTTACTCTATTCTAGGGTATGATTTTTCACAAGTGGATCTGCCTCTAGACTGCATCACCCAAGTTCAAGCACTGACTTTTCCACATCAGTGATCACATCACAAAAATTTCTTTAAACCTAAATCTTGTCTCCCTCAAAATTTCAGTCGATTAAGGCAAGCTGCTAGCCTAGGGTTAGGGCCGCATTCAGCTAGGGTGGGTGTGTTGTTCCTTTGGAAGGTTTCTACTTGTGTTTTGTGTCTCATTGCCTCACAATCACTCCATTTCCATCAGAGAATCTAGTCCTAGGCTTCAACTTAGGTCTTTTCGAAGACTTCTAGTCCCAAAAATTGATCACATTAAATCAAATAAAGCCTTCTTTTTGGCCTTGTGTATGTTGGTAAGCATGTTATCATTACTTATTAACAAACCCTAGGTCACTTGTGCCTTAGATAGGTCTTTTGGGGGACAAGCTTTGCCTTGTCTATGCTAATGTGAGCCTTGCACTTCAGTTGAGTGTCTATGATGACAATTAAAATCAAGACAATCTGCCCTAATTTTGGGGCAGAACCTCACCATGCCTTGGAAAATCTCTAGGAGGACATTTACGCTTAGTAGTAGGAAAATGAATGTTTCAAGCCATCTAAAAAGGGTCTCTAGCAGTATTTGCCTAATAAAAGCTTGTTTAAGAGACACTATCAAACACCCTGTTGAAAAGTTTTAGAAACTAGACAACAGAAATCATTCC
Organism: Pinus albicaulis; assembly: GCA_034641835.2. Taxonomy (NCBI): domain Eukaryota; kingdom Viridiplantae; phylum Streptophyta; class Pinopsida; order Pinales; family Pinaceae; genus Pinus; species Pinus albicaulis. The sequence goes on along the minus strand of CM076573.1, from coordinate 521,898,417 downwards.
CTACAGAGTCCTAGATGGCCTTGTAAAGCTCACAATCCTAACCATTATTCTTGGTGTATTTCCCATTCTTTATTGAGCATAGACTTCAAAGAGGTTCATCCTTCTTCAACCTGTTATGGTGTAGAGTAGAGACTTTGTAGGGGACCACCCTATAGCTAGCATTCCTGGTAGCCATAACAGAATCCAGGAAAGAGTAAGTGGAGAGAGTATTTTGAAAATGTTCACCAACCATACCTTGAATCTTTGTTGGATTGTTCTCATGTGAACCATTGGCTATGCAAGGCAAAGAGGCCTATCAGCTACCATTTGTTTTTTTTTTTTTTAAATTAAGAAGAACTTGGATCCCTGATCTTCCTCATGAATCAATTGTGACGAAGCAGCATCCTTGTTACTATGTTCTTGTACTCATCTCTTTGCACCATGAACTTCATTAATGCCACATCCTCCTGAAGAACAGAGTCATTTAAATCCTTGAGGAATTGTCAAGTTCATTAGATGTCTGGGGTGCATGATGTTTCCTTGCTGACTACCCTTACTTCCATTTTTTATTTCTTCTTTCTAATTTTTCAAGTTCTGTAAGAAGGGTACCATTTCAAACATTTAAATGAAAACTTTCCTTATACTTTTTGGCAAAAGCTTGTCAGAGTCTTGCAAATTTTTTCTCTGATCTTGTTGCTATTATTGAGATTTCTGATTTTGTTGAGCTGTTACATTTTATGAATCTTCTTTATGTCTAGATGAAAAACCTTTGGTGCAAGATTTCATCATGAGATTGTACAATATTTTCTCCTTTTCATTATGAGAAAATTTCAAGCATCTTTTAATGTTTAAGGTGAAAGTACTCAATGTTTCAGTTTAGGTTGATCCTATAATTATGTCAACATCTTTTTTACACCAAGAGGTAATGTTGAAATAGGATATGAAATTTTACTTATCATTTGTTAGTTGTAGGCCTTTTCTTTGATATTTCTTTTGTCTCAAATTGTAATTTTTTGAATTATACTATTAGCCAATTCAATGCACACATAATTGTTAATATCATACCCTTTAATGGTATGATTTAATTTTAACAAGATAAACAATTTGTTTTGTAGTGTTAAGAAGTCATCTTCTTTCTCTTAACCACTCGGATCCATTTTTATCTATTTATATCATAAATTATTGCCTAGATCTTGACACTATAAGACACTTTAAGATCTGCTGGTTGTCATAACAATCATGCTATAATCAAAATATACATTTATTGTTAACGATTAGAAAATAAGTTATCGTTTTACATTTACATTTCTTTCTCATACTGTTGTCACCCATAAGTACCTATCGAAAGTGTTTTTGTTAAAAAATGAGGTTTTATTCGTTTACAGCTTTAGATTGTTAATTTGTCTCTTGAACTAACTATTGCTGTAGCTGTTCTTTTGTGTTGAAGTTTGCTGCTTTTATAAAAATATATCTAGTGTGGGTTGGTGCTCATGACTAATGCTTTTGAATTTGAACACTTGAAGTGAACACTATATAATTTTGCTTTTGTGGATTGGTGCTCATGACTTGTGCTATTGAGGAATTGTGTTTTATTGAAGGTTGAGGCATTGGGTGAAATTGAACTTGCAGCAAAGTTATTGAAGGATGATATTGGAGAAGAGGTGAGGGTTTCCGCATAAATTTCTACCTTACTCTCTCTAAACTAAGTTTTAGGGTGTTCTATTGTAAGATTACTTTTCATTTAAATATATATATATTTTTTATATCATTGTTTTGTTGTACACTGTTTATTCTATTTTGTTTTCTTATGTTAGATATTTAGTTTACAATACTAACTGTATTTTGCCTCATTGCTTGTGCTTTGTATTATAACAATTATTTAATTAATGTTATAAAGTAAAAGGAACTGAAAACAGGCTTTGTAGAAAAGTGTTGTTGAAAGGGAAAAAGATAGGCATAATGAGTGCAAGTTTGGATGGCCAATTAAAGTTGGCAACTTTAGTAACAATGGGAAGGAATACCATACATGCCACTAATGTATTTGAAACGATGTGAAGAAAAATATTTCCAAATGGACTAGAGGTATTAGATTCAAGCATTCATATCTACCTTTTGAGATGTTACTGATAAGTTGTACAAGGGTTTCTTAGGGAATCATTTTACCAAAGGTTGAGATCTATTGGGAGGCTTAGATCAATGAGAGAAGGTGTGACAAGATGATGGTGAAGTTGAAGACAAGATCCATCAGTGGACACATGATTGCAAAAATGCTATTTTTTTTACCATTAAGGATGGGAGCTTTAATGAAAAGATTCACATATATGCAAATGAATGAATTGAAGAAAGATGGTTCACTAAAGTGTTGCTACCTTGTTATAGGAGAAAAGTAAAAGTTGTCATGATTGCATCACTTGAAGAACTCGTGCACAAAATTTTGGAGATTATGGATGATGTTGCAACAAATGCTAAATCTTTAACAATAATAATGGTGGAAAATTGTTATCCTCTATCAATCTTGTTAGCAACCAGATTAGATTTCTTGAAAATACAACTTGAGTGCCATCTTATTTTGTTTGTGGGTACACTACAAAATGGATTTGTTGGTCGATCCATGAATTAGTGCCTTTTCAGATTTGACACCTGGTTGTATTTTGTTGTTTTTCTAGGGCTTTTGTAGAACTATTCTTGAGAAGATCAGACATATATATTTTGTACAATTGATGGACAAAGCTTCAGTGGTGCAGGTGCCCTATACTTGCAGGTTAACTGCAGCATTTAGAACATGTATGGGAGGTTTTTGTAGTTATATTTTCCTGTATCTGATCATAGATTTGGACACTCTTTTGGGATATGTGCATGCGTTCAAATGTTAGGAAAATTTGAGAAGTTGCTAATTAAAAGTTTCTGTTTTCAGCAGCTACCTTTTTTTAACAACTTTTTAGAATGGTCAGATTGACAAACTTGATTACATTGTTGAGAATCAACTTGGAACATTTGACATTGTTTGAGTTCAGCTGAAATTTTAGGGTGTCATCCAACTATGTTTGAAACTAGTTTCCTTGTCACTCATTTTTAAAATGCAATGCAACATACAAAGTAGCCCTGCCTACCAAACAATCGAAAATGTAGAATTTATTTATGGATGACAAGGAAAAGTTTAACAAATTGTGCTGGTTCTTCAGGTGTCCTAGAGCCTTTGTTACCGGATCCGTCCACACTGGGAAATGGATCTGCGAATCCCCGGATTAGAAACGGATTCGGATCCAGTTTCACCTGGATACGCTAGAAAACAGTTTTTTAATGAGTGAAAATATTTTGGTAATGCCCTGACCCGGCATCCAAGATGATGCGATTGGTATTAATATCATTGGTTTTGGGATCTACAGGCTTGGTCGTATGACGCTGATACTGGGCTTTTTATTTATTCGTGGGGCATATGTAGTTTGGCACATTTGAACTCATATAGTTACATTATAGTTACATGATGTTTATATTTTAGATATTTTATAATAATATAATTTCTTTATAAATATATTATATTTTATTTACATTAATTTAATTATACTTTTATACCTATGCTATATTTTATTTACATTAATTTAATTATAACTTTATAAATATGTTATATTTTATAGACATTAGTTTAGAAATGTTATAAAAGAACTCGTATAGTTACATGTTGTTTATATTTTAAATATGTTATACTTTAATTATAAATATCCTATATTTTATTTATATTAATTTAATTATATTTTTATAGCTATGCTATATTTAATTTACATTAATTTAATTATAACTTTCTAAATATGTTCTACTTATATTAGTTTAGAAATGTTATAGTTTTATATAGTAATATTCTTGTGTATATATGTTATAAATTAATTATTCAAAATATAAGAAATTTGTTATATCAGAAATTAAAATTATTTAAAATATATAAAATTTATTATTGTGAACCCATACGCAGAGATTTAATTTGAAACCAATATTAAACTAAATGCATATTCAGCAGTAACATAAATCAGTGAAATGTAAGGTTCCCCACACACAGATTTAATTTGCAGACAAAATACATCCAGCAGTAAGGTAATTCGATGAAAATTTGCAGAGAAATTTAAATGAGAAGCAATTATATATCAAATGTAACATCCTACCTCGTTAATTTCCTAAACTTTGCACTAGCTTTCAGGGAATTTCAAAGTTTCTGCTGGAGGGAAAACTTAGCTGATTTAGCCTCATAATAACTCCTAATAACTCTTAATATAAAGAGGGTAAAAAACCATACGTGATACCATGTGTAAGGTCTCTGTCTTACTTATAAAACAAAACACTTATCTGATTCTCTACAGTTAAGCAGGATTTAATTTTTTTTTCTGCAAGAGAATTTAAACATGATTTCAAGCTAATTCTAAGTAAAATCACAGTAACCAGCTACTGCTTAAAACATAATAATTAACTGATGCTAAGAGGAGGAATACCTGGAAACGGAGAGATCCAAACTAGAATACCTGAAACCGTGATCCTCCTCTCCAGCTGATCGGACAGATTACAGAACACAAAATGTTCCTCCCAGCCAATTTAGGATTTTAATCCTAAACCCAGAGGACGCCTCCTCTGCCCCCGTGCCCAGAATCCAGAGAACAGTGAGTCTCCTTTCCACTCTTGATAAATTTTACCACAGCAACCTTCTCCATTTCATCACAACAGCCTTCCTCCCCTTTTCTTCCCCCGAAAAGCCCCCTTCCTCCTTCATATCTTCTTGTTTAAATAGCAATCTGCCCCACCGCCACAACACCATCCAGCTAAGACCTCCATAAATGTAGAAATGAATGTTTTGAAAGAGATGTCATTCGAATGATAGATGATAAGGTTGTATTTAAAGAGCTGCTATTCAAATGTAAGAGGATAAGGTTTGTATTAATGAGGTGTGATTCGAAATGTAAGATGATAAGGTGGTGATAAAGCGCTGTCATTTCAAATGTCAGAGGATAGGGTTGTATTAATGAGATGAAATTCAAATTCGAATGGATTTAATCATGGTGCTTTGAATCTTTAATAACTTTTTCTAATTTATTCTTTAAAGTTTGTTTTCTTTATGTTTGTATATTATATTTAAACCATGAGTTAAATATTTAGGAAGTAGGAACTTAGGGTGAGGGTTGTTACATACTTCCTCCCTTCGGAAAACTTCGTCCCGAAGTTAGGGTTCCATGTGCTCATATCAATGATTGTATTTTTGGAGATTAGGATGATTGTAGATGGCTGATTTTTAAGATTGAATTTCTGTTTGAATAAGCATGTATTTGCAATTAATTGTTACTTCCCATCTCCACCAAGTCTTCAAACTACTCTAAAATCATCCTATCCTTCATAATCTCTTCCACTCCCATCCTATCCGTCCTCTACAGGAATATGCCATGGCATCAGTTTTACTGATCCATTCATAGACCTTAAGGATATCAGCATCGATTACGTCGACCAGATACGCTTGTAGGCATCCGGCAGTCATCATCACACGTCTAGGGGAGCGTGACTCGCACAGTCCTCCCATGACTCCAGGTATCGGAGGATAACCGGTGGGCAACACCTCCACCCCTCCCAATGGGACCAGGGTCAACACCCTATCGTGGAATCTCAGGAGTCTCAACTGTTCTGGGGATTCTGTCATCACGTATTTTGGCTCTGTAATCTGTATTCTGCAAAGCAATTACTTGTACACCATCTGTAATGTAAACACTCGTACGCACATTACAGCACATGCATCTACATTGTTCATAACAAATTGTTACCCATATAACAATCTCTACACATTCCAAATATACTGTTATAAATGTAAACATTTGTACACACATTACAGCATATGCATCTATATTGTTCATATTCCTGAAATGATAATTTTAAATGACATAAGGCATGTTGGTATCCCTGCACTTAGTAAAGTCAACAATAGCATATATTCGGTATTACTAGAGTTAAGTAACATCCGTTCTTTATGGTTACCCATGTACCAGCAGATAAAATTCATTCTTAAGAGATAATTCAAAATAAAGTTTACAAATTCAAGGATAGGCTACGACCGCTCTCTATACATGACCAATAAGCTGTGTGATTGTGATTACATAGCTGTAAGTTAGGCTAGTATTTGATTATGTCATACTCTTCATAGTTAATAAAATCAATGGGAATCAATGAAGATAGTGGTAAAAGAATATTGAACCTTTACCCTTAGCTCCATATTAGTACAATACTATCATGTTTATTATGTAACATGATGAGAGATAAACCTCTATACAAAAGAGCTTTTATTAATTTATTGGATAGCATAGCTTATATAATACTGATCTTATGAATATGTGGACTACTAGAATCTTATAACAAGCCTAAGTATCACTACAGGTCAAGTATGGCTATTTCCATAATAAGTATACCGTGTGAAATAGGTGAAGCAAGAAGGTCTCTCTTATGTACGAGTAGAAGTAATAGAAGATAGGATTCCACCTTTATCAAGCCTATGATTGCTATTACATCTATTCTTATTCATACTTAACTAGTGAATGGTACAGGTTTATTACGGAATCACTTAGAGCACTCGAAACCAAGCTTTTATTTGTAAGCTCTAATCCAACTAGATATGGTATTACACTCAGTAAGCTATGAAGATCATATGGTTCACTGTCATTCAAATATTGCACTCACTCTGATCATGGTTATACACTCCTTATTATTACCCAATATACGTGTTACTTAAGCTCATTGATCAGTGTTTATTATGGATACTTATTGATTATAACCATTGTTGTAATCACAACTGTAATTAACAGAGTCAAGTAGATCACAGTTATTGTCAACACAGTTACTTTGCACCAAATTCTTGAATTTAAAAGGAAACATCCGAGGCATCTGAGTACAACCATCCTTCCTCCCAGTTCCTTCTTCAACGAGGAGGCTGCTGCAAGGGTCTGGGCCTGGTTCTCTTAAAATAAGAAACTTCCAAGGTTGCTCATAGAGTAAATTGTTAAATATAATCGTCAAAAGCACTATGTATTGACATGACAAATCATCAATATTAATATTTGGTTAAATCTCCTATTGAAGTTATCTTATATGTAGATCATAATATCATTACGATTACCTGCTAAATTTCCCTTCTGTTAGCAGAATTGTTGCATAAAATCGAAGATTGAAATGACTTGTAAATGGAAATAATTGAGATCACCCATTAAAATACATTTGTAATTAACAAAACATTAACAATATCTTTGCAGCCTAAGAAAACATAACAAAACATGTATAAGTGTTTACCTAAGGCAAGTGCTAATGATCAACTCCAATAAAGAACTGTAAATTCTAAGATTCTTTTCAAAATCAACTCATACATGTACATTTTTCCAATTTAAATTACAGAACATCTATCTGTATGGGAATCGAACAGTACGGAATTTCCCAAACCTTAAAGTTCCTATAAGCTAATCTTTCTTGAGATGCCACTTCCCAAATTGCAGTGTCACCAACATTTTGTTCCAACTGATCGATAAAGCCAGCAATCCGAATTTGAACCACTAGCTAGTGTGAACATATTTATAAAGATAAAAGGTATATTTTCCAAATTGAGATAAGGAATTTATTTAAGTGAAGAATTGTATTGAATGGAATTTGAAATCACCTAGCAGAATTGTTTCTGATGCTACAAAATCAACACCTTCTTCATGGACCAAATCCCCCACTTGTATATTTAGCCAATTTACCTTAATTTTCTTTTCTTCACATCTACATTGACCAATATTTGAAATTTCATTAGGCAAAGTTTCTTGAGCGTCCTCATTCAAACGAAAGTTGCATAGTTTTATCAATTGATTTATTGGAATTCAAGACTTGGTTTTTTTTTTAACATATTCACCTTCAGTATTAAATCTATTTCACAACTTAAATGAGCAGATAAAAAAACCTTACAGAGCCAAATCAGCACACAGAACACAAGAGTTTCATTTTTTGCAGGCACCCACCTATAGAAGACTACAATCTCCTTTTTGATGTCTAATATTTATTTTGCTTGTTGCTGATCCAATCAGTTCTCTGGTCTGATCTCTGCAATCTGATCTCAACACTTCAGGTCACTGATCTCTGGTTTCAATGTTTCAGCTCTCTGCAATTTCCCCTCAGCTCTCTGGATACTTTATCGCAGCAACCTGATCTGGACATTTAGTCCTCAACAAATCTGATACGTCCATTCAATGCTCTGTTCTGATCTTTCTCCTCAGATCTTCAGCATTAAGACATGCTGTCACACAATCACACTGTTAATCAGGCTTCACACTATGCTGTCACACATTCATACTGTTAAATCTGCCTTCACACTTTGCTGTTACTCAGTATTCACACATTTGATGCCCCCTCTTACACTTTCACAATAACATCCTTGATTTGTTTTACAATGTATTTATTATTTTTGTTTTTCTACTGGCACCCATTGTTTTAAGTCGACCTATGATTTAGACCCATGGTATAGTGTCTAGACACATGGTATTGAGCAAAATCTCTCAGTATTCCATTTGCCAAACAAACCCGATCTCTTAGCTTCTTTTTCAACATTTTGATTCCAGCGTTCTGTTGTCTGTAAGAGTATTATATGGGAGTATAGTTAAGTTTCCATTTTTAATGAACCATTTGGCTGCAACTCATCAATATTCCCTGTTGGAAACCAGTCATCTTTGATGGCTTCTTTTGTTAGGTCATCTTTCAGTAAACACTGTTTTACTCCTGAAACAAAGCTCTCTCTGAGATGTATCTGCCAATGCATCATAACCCATTTTTAGAACTGACTCAAGGTGCAGCTGTTGGACATACAGGACCAACTGTACCTAATATTAATAAATCATATGGTAACACAACAGAACTTTGTCCACAAGTTTCTGTCAGTCCATATCCTTGTAAAAGATGACCACAAGTAGTCACTCTTAAAAATTCCTCCACAGAAAAACTTAGGGGAGCTGTTTCGTGCAAGACTGCAAGTTATCTGATGCTTCTACTATGAATTCGATTCTGCTAACTGGGTTCTTCTTTAGTTTCTTATTCGTAAGTGCTTTTCTTGCTTTTATTTTTGGCTGGAGTGATTTTCCTTTTGTATAGCTATTTGAAACTTGATTCTCTCCTGTCGTTTCCATTATATGCTCATTTATATAAAAGCAGGGACTTTCAGTTTTTCATCATCTTTGCTGCTTTCAGATGCAGAGTTATCCAAGCATTTTTTGTAACTGTTACGTTCCTGACCATATAATAGTTTTTAAAAGAAGCTAGGGTCGCTGTTATACTAACATACTTTCTAAAATAAGATGCTAGTGAATAAATTTCAACAACCTACTGTTTATTGAATAATGATGCCTGCATTCACAAACCAAGAATAAATCAAAGATGAAGCTGGCTGGGAAGAAAGGTCACTTTCCCTATTTGATTATTCGTCCAAAACACCTTATACAGCAGTTAGGAAACAGTAACACCGACGGCATATGAGAGAGGATGATTTAATAAATAAGCATTGTCACAAACATTGGAAACTCGAAAAAGATGTGCGTTGAGGTGTGGATGTCTAAACACAATCATATACATTGGCATGTATATGGGCTTCTCAACACACATATATGTAGAGTTCATGAATTTCTAACTTAGAGATATGAGCAGAAACATATTATCTATATTACAACAATAGGAAACTATTAATCCAGACAGTTTGAAGTTATGATCATTCAGACATTTTCAAAAAAAAAAAAAAAAACTTGAAGAATATATAGAGATGAAACTATTGAAACTACAAATAACAAGCCGAAGGGAGGAGCCCACGACGGAAACTATTGAATTTGGGAAATAGAAGGGATATGTTTAAAGCTATCTTAATAAGAGTATGAATTGATGCGAACCTTGCTTTAATTCTGCAGATCTGTCGACACTGTGTTTGAGAACACCTGAAAGGTAATATTTGAAACTAGCAGGCTTGTAATAATGTAGTGTGTTCCATATGTTTATTTAATATATTTTTATATACAAAACTAGCAGACTCCAGATCAGAAGGTTGTGTGTTCGATTTACGTCGGGTTCAGTTAAGCGCTTGCCAATCTTATAAATATAGACACATGCCGTCCCACCGTTTAACTCTACCATATATATATTTTTAACGAAATGGTATTCGGTTATTAAACCCGCGGCTGTAGAAATCTTGGTTTTAATGCGGTCTTCCATATGACACACACCCCCCCGGCGGCTGACCACGACACCTCAGCGACTGATAGCCTCGGTGCCGAGAGTTCCTTTACGCACGGGTCCCGCTATGCGGAGTGGATGAAGTCGGTTATCAGTCTTTTTTTTTTTGATTTCAACATCTGTAACCACATTGGTATCGTGTCACACTTTATACTCTTCAGTCGGTCCCCTTTTTAAATAGTCGTGATACCAAAAATAGCTGAATGGAATGACTGTTGCATTGCGTGGAACGCTATGGACTTCAAGCCGAAATCATGTTCCTGAATAATTGCACAAGGGCCGAGCTGTGGGTAACGCTAATCGACCCACAAACTGTAAAGGCGATCCGGCCTGTTCTTGATCTGGTAAGCTTTTCTGCTCTTCCTATTTTTCTGATTAATCTGCGCGGATCAAACACTGGTTTTGAAAATACACGATTGAAGTAAAGCAATTCCCCAATCATCATTTCTACTATTTCATTTGAAATGGAGATAAATTGTGAAATACGCAGTCTTTAATTAAGTGGCAGAGAGCACAAAAAGCTTTCTGAAGAGCTTTCTCTTCTAATTGATCAGAAGGGCAAAACAAGCACGAGCTCCAATAATAACACGGACTGCTATTAAACATAAACAAATAAGCTCAACTCAGGGATTTAACATTTGAAGGTGAAACCTTGCTATTGCTGGAGTTGTTGGATTCTTGAGACCCTTCTATTCAGAGTGATGCAATAGATGGAGCACCAGCAACCCCCATCTCTCAAATACGAGATTGAACAATGAATAAGAAAAATAAAAGTAAAGTACTCTACCGCGCTCTATGGTTAGGAGGCCTCATTTGCAGTCTATACAAAGCCTTGAATAGATAGCAAGACATGAACAAGTGCATCAGTAGTTATCCATCTGTCACCCATTCCAGAAAGTTCTCAAACAGTTGCCTTACTTGACATTAAACATGACATTTATAAATGATGGCTGACCCTCTGCTTACTTTATGTTAACAAGTTTGTTGACCATCATCACCCCTTACTGTGCAAAGTTGTCTGGAGATGAGTAAGTGACTAGAGCTGTTATTAATTCAACTTCTGTTTAATATTTCAGGAAATTTTTGTACCTTGGTGGCTTCATTATTAACCTGAACGTTTATTGTGTGCCAATTTTACCTCGATTTCTTCTCAAAATTTAGGTAGGATATCTAAATAATTCTCTATTTCAAAGTCACAGACTTAGAATTGGCATAAAATTGTGAGAAAAGAGTGCAGAGTTTGAATCGTACAGTATTAACAAGGATATACACATTTTGAATTATAAAAAGCATTTTTCATTGGTATTTAATAGAGTCATGTCCCTGTAATTCAAAAGATTTAGACGCAAAGTCTCATGGATGAATAGGTAATATGGTATCTTGATTCTTAACCCTAATGATTCGAGACTTTAGGCTCTAAAGGACCGAGGAAGAGATAACAAAATGGTTAGCTATGTTTGTATGCAGGACATGAGCGGATAATGTGTTGCAGGGCTATCTATATGATGGTAATAATGAATAACTAAGAGTTGATGACAGAGGAGTATGGACAGGATCTTGATACAACCTGAAGCAAGTGTGCAGACCAACTGAAGTCATGCATGCTTTGCAGGGCTGACAGTACATTGATGCAGATTTTGAGCAAGAGAGAGATTTGATTTTGTAGGTGTAGGTAACTTTGTGAATTGATTTGGTGTTGAGCAAGCCGAACAGAAATGTGTTATTGTAAATTTTGGGTTGTTTGCCGTGATTTTACTGTTTCAATGAATATGAACCAGGATGACAGCGTCCTTTAGAATGAATGTTGAAGCATATTGCTCTTTCTGAATGGCTTATAACACAGTTTTCTTATAATACAGTTGCTAAATTTAAGCTCACAATCTGTTTACCTTCCATAACACCATCTCACTAATAAGCCTGAGAGTTTGAACAGGCTCTGATCTGCATTAACGTTTTTAAATTTTGGGAACAGCCAGAGACTGATTTACACAAGCAGCAAGCAGCAGTTTTATAAATGAATTCTTAATGGGCCTATAAGGTCGTAAGAGGGTTTGAAACTGCCCTCTGATACCAAATGTAGGATCCCATACGCGGAGATTTAATTTGAAACCAATATAAAACTAAATGCATATTCGGCGGTATATAAATCGGTGAAATGTAAGGTTCCCCACACAGTTTAATTTGCGGAACAAAATACATCGGCTGATGGGTAATTACGTGCAAAATTTAGAGGAAAATTTAAATGAAAGCAATTATATATCAAAATGTAACATCCCACATACATTTCATTTCCTAAACTTGCTAGCTCTCGAAATTTAATCTTACAAAACGGAGAAAAGCTAATTGATTTATCATAATAAAACCTAATAACTCTTAATATAAAGAAGGTAAAAACCATCGTGATACTATAAGGTCTCTGTCACCCATGGCTCAAAACACTTATCGATTCTACGATTAGCGAGGGTTTAATTCATGATTTCAAGCTAATTCTAAGTAAAATCACAGTAACCAGCTACTGCTTAAAACATAATAATTAACTGATGCTAAGAGGAGGAATACCTGGAAACGGAGAGATCCAAACTAGAATACCTGAAACCGTGATCCTCCTCTCCAGCTGATCGGACAGATTACAGAACACAAAATGTTCCTCCCAGCCAATTTAGGATTTTAATCCTAAACCCAGAGGACTCCTCCTCTGCCCCCGTGCCCAGAATCCAGAGAACAGTGAGTCTCCTTTCCACTCTTGATAATTTTACCACAGCAACCTTCTCAATTTCATCACAACAGCCTTCCTCCCCTTTTCTTCCCCGAAAAAGGACCCCTTCCTCCTTCATATCTTCTTGTTTAAATAGCAATCTGCCCCACCGCCACAACACCATCCAGCTAAGACCTCCATAAATGTAGAAATGAATGTTTTGAAAGAGATGTCATTCGAATGATAGATGATAAGGTTGTAATTAAAGAGCTGCTATTCAAAAGAAAGAGGATAAGGTTTGTATTAATGAGGTGTGATTCGAAATGTAAGATGATAAGGTGGTGATAAAGAGTTGTCATTTCAATGTCAGAGGATAGGGTTGTATTAATGAGATGAAATTCAAATTCGAATGGATTTAATCATGGTGCTTTGAATCTTTAATAACTTTTTCTAATTTATTCTTTAAAGTTTGTTTTCTTTATGTTTGTATATTATATTTAAACCATGAGTTAAATATTTAGGAAGTAGAAACTTAGGGTGTGGGTTTATTTACATTTATTATATACAAGTTTTAAGATTTGTAGATTATATTTTATATTAAACTTTTATATATTATAAGCTTATTATTTAATTCAAATAAAGTAATATGTCTATTAAATTATTATTATTATTTAATTCATATAAAGTAATATAACTATTAAATTATTATTATTTATCATTTAAATAGTTTTGTAATTTATTATAGTTTATAATTTATGTTTTATAAAATAATTAATGCTACTTTAATTATGCAGTATTGTATGTATTTTCATGAAATTCATGGGCACAAAACTTATAAACACTATTGTTGTTGATGGATAGTAATCACAATAAATTTGGCCATTGATATTAAAAAAAATATTAAAAATATATGTAAATATTAATTGTATTTGTCGTTTCCTCACTGTATCTGAATCCTGGTTTTTCAAAAATCAAGCGGATCCGAATTCTGGTAACTTAGGTCTACAGGCAAAAAAATTCAATTGTGAAAAAATTGGGATTGCATTGATATTTGATGACTATAAAAATTAATAATTTTATTTCAAAAAAAAAAAAAAATTATGTCAAAATTTGAGCTTTTCGTGACACATCCTAGGTGTTTAATTTTTTAGAGTATATTCCTATAAGTGTTCCTTCTAATTAATTCTTAATGGTGCTTGAAAAAGAATCCATATGATATTACTTTTAATCTTTGATATAATACATGATTTTTTCATTTGCCTTTGCAGGACTACGAATTTTTGTATTCATGAAGTAGTGCAAGTTTAATTTTCCGTGTGCATTATGCATTGATTGATGTTTCATGTCCTAACTTTCAATGAATGACTTAATTTTGCAGCTCTTATTAGGTAGGATATGGATTGATTATTTCAAATATATGTTGAAAGTGCTTTTCTTTAATTTGACTCAATGCATTTAATATCTGCAGGAAGATCCTCTATATTCTCATTATAAACGACTTCGTTGCAATATTCTTCCGTTGGATGGAGATTCTGAAGATGTGGCAATGGTACCCAATTCTATTTCAAAGTTCAAACATTATACATTTTTTAAAATATTGGTTCTCCTATTAAAGTTTGATTAACAATAAAAAGGCCACTATAGTTGTCTTTACATTATGCATAGCAAGTTATAAACTGTCTATTTTGAAAAGGAGTTTTTGGACTGTATCTAGGCCATGGTTCCCTGAAAGTTCCTCTTTATATTTTTTTGTATGAGAAAATATTGTAATAATATTTGATTTTGAGTTCCATTGGTTATCTCTCACACATACACTCTGAGTTTCATTGGTTATCTCACATGCACTATGGCTAATGAAACTTAACATCAGGAATCATGACCTTTCAGTCATACCCACATTATATTAATATAATAAGATATATTGGTTATTAGTATAAAATATTGTACTAATATTAACATCTGTGATAACCCTTATTCCCAAGTCAAGACTATACACTAACGTCTTCCCTTAAACTTATGTTAAGGACATTTTAGTAATCCCCCTTTAATGACAACTTACTTCATTACTAAGAAAGTATACAATTTAACAAATTTGATCTTTAACAACTATTTGGGAAATACGCCTTCAATATGAAAGCATTGCTAATAAACATACTTATCTCTAGACAATTACCATTGTAATGATGAATCTTGACTATATGAAGTGCTCTCAAGTTCTCATCAAAGAGTACATGTTTAAAACTATAACTTGCCAAATACTTCCACATAAATTGTAATATCTCAAATGGGAAACATGCAGCAATACTAAACAGTCATGCATTAAAATAACGCAATTCATCTAAAACATAGCAGGAGGCCAATAAAAATGTTCTTCAATAGTATTTACAACAGCAATATAGATGTATAATGAGGCCCATAAGATGCATTGCTGGAAATACAAGACATAAACAGAAAAAATTCCCTCAAAAGAGGTGCTGCAATCCACATGAATGGACTGAAATTGCCTAGGCAACGTTATTTTATTAGGCTGCAAACTACTGTTGATTACATGTGAAATCTAGAGTAGATCTGTGCATAAAAAGTCAGATCCATCACAGATCCATGCACTAGAAAGGATCCTCTTTCAGATCCTCTTGGGGTTTTGGGCATTACACCAAGTATAAGCAGTAGTTCTAAGATCTAAGAATGCAGATTTGCAGAAATATTCAGTGATTCAGAAGTATTCAGAAATATGCAGAGCAGATCTGAAATATACAATGTATAGATCTCCTCCAATGGATCTCAAAGTGAAGGGCAGATCCCCAACACTCTGAAACTAGCTCTCCAAATGGTGCACCCACACTTCCTGCAACAACACCTATAGGAATAACGCAGATCTGGAAGAGAAACTGCGCTGTAGGTTATAGATGATAGTTGGCCACATGCCAAGATCAGAAAATGATGCTCAATCACTCCAATACACTCCAATACACTCCAATTGGAGTAGAAGACTCCTCCACTGAAAAAGGGCACTAAAATGTCCTAGATTTGAATAGATCTAGCCTCCACTTGCTGCAGCTTGCAAAGACAACCAAACCCTCAACAAGATCTTGAGTTGTAGTTGAAAGGAGAAGCTTGGCTTCAAGCTAGATAGTGGACTATGCAATACAAGACTCTCCCAAGAGCTACTCAATGGGAAGAGGTGGAAATCCTAAACAGGAGATCCCAATGCTAAACAACATTTTCAATCTAGGCTAAACAACCAAAGAAAGCTATATGGCCTAAACAGACAATATATCAAAATATCATATCTTCAACAACCCCTCCATGCTGCCATCCCCTTCCTTATATAGATTAAGAGCTTGTAAACCCTAAACCACCTTCAATGAAATCTTTTTTTTCATTCAATCCATCTCCATCTAGAACTGCGTTGTGTCTCATTGATGGCCACTCCTTCTAGACAACGCTGTGGATTTGGTCAAGGTTGACCCAGTCAAAATATCCAGCCCCCTTTCACACTTGAGGGTGCTTGCTTACATAGCCAAGATTTAGCCTTTTTCACATTTGGCCTTGATTTATTCTTTATTAGGAGTTTGATAAACCTCCTTTACACATTTATTCTTTAAGCAAAGAAATAAAAACAAAAGTGGATATTCCAGTTAGTCTAGGACTAATTAGGAATATTACATAAATCTCCTTGGAATCGATAAAACAAACATAAGTTTAGATGACCATAAGCTACACAAATGGTCAATGAATAGTCTTCAATAAAGGTCAATATTCATGGAAACGAGCCTTATGTCCGTGTGCTTGTGAACGCTAATTAGTGTGGAAAAAGTTGCAATTAAATCGGTAAAGTTAGATTTTTTGGATTAGTCGATTTAATCCCAGTTGAAAAAATCAGGATTAGATAGAAAATGTCAGGATTAAATTAGAAGTTTTTCCAAAAAATCATGAGGTAGTTTCTTTAACGACTTTTTAATTTTTTTTTTGAAAAAATCGGGATTTTTTCAAAAACGAATAGTTTTGTATTTTAAAATTTTTCCAACTTTTTGCCGAATTTTTTAAAAACCTCCAGACTTTAACGTCTTTTTCAATTTCTGGACCATTGCCGATCTAATCTTGACTTCCAAATTAGCAATTTTGCTAATCAGAATATTAATTTTGGCAAATATTGATATTATTTCAGTTTTGGCTTAGGAAATGTGAATTTGGGGGCCCACAATTAGACTTAGGCAACTATAGGCCTCTAGACATTAGGTTGAGTTGAAATATTGCGCAATAGTGGAGGATGGGGCTTAATGAGGAGAAGTTGCGACCCACATGGAGGCAACGCAGTCATTGGTGCGTATTGGAGGCTAGAAGCACGAGGTGGGGCCCAAGGGAATGTTGGCCAACATTTGATAAATAGGAAGCATGAGGAAGCATGAGGCTCATTCTTGGCATCCATTAATCTATTTCGAATTTATCTTTGGCAAGAGCACGCTTGAGCAGTGAGTCAAGTCTGCTTGTGTTTAGCACACGGGTGTGTTCAAGCGGAGATCCCAGCCTTTGCTTCGGTGGACTTTGAGTGCCAGCTTGAGGAAGGTGCCTTACCATGTCTTGATCATTTCTAGCAACAGGAGATTCATCCGCAGCGCAATCATCACTTCAGCAGAGCAGTGGCATCCATAGCAGCACAGAGGCTGCGCAGACAATGAGTAGCATCACTCTGGGAGCTTGAGGAGCCAAGGAGATTTTGGAGGAGACTTGGTGTGGAGGCTTGGAGCTTCCTAACAGGGATTTTTATGGATTTTTGGAGACTTATAGCAACAGGATTTGTAGGAGGATCGATTTACCCAGTAGCGCAGTGAGCCAAGCCCAAGAGGGCCAATTTCTGGGGTCAAGGTTTGGGCGAACCCTTTGTGGGTTTATTAAGGAGAAGCCAAGATTAATTTGGCGGAATTCTCTAGGTAGGTTTTGTGAAAATTTCTGAATACACTCAAACAGAAACCCTACTGTTAATTTTCAGATTTACTTCTCCTACTTACATTAAGTTATTAATGTGAAATATTCAGCATTAACATCGAAGTAAATACATTAATAGCCTACACATGCAGATCTAAAACTAAATAACTTGCACAATGACAAAGTGACACACAAGGATTTTCAGGACACCTGTCCTCGGAAAAACCCAATGCGGGAAAACCGGTCTTCTGGTTGCTGGAGGGTTTTTATTATTATGCAAAATCTGAGTACAACATTTATGGGCACCAAACTTGGTTGGCCCTACAGAGAAAAATACGGCAAGCAATACTTTTATCTTCGGAGACGAAAAATATGGCTAATTCAACCCTCAACGGGGAATTATGAATTCGAGCCCTTTCTGGCCCACAGAAACCCCAACTTTGCTCTGAAGCCCTCTGCGTCAGCCTAATTGGCCTGCGTCAGACCCTGTGCTGCTCAGGAAGGGCCTGCGTCACCCCAGACTAGGTTACACTGCCCTGGCTGGGCCTGCGTCAACCCTTCTAGCATCTTGCTGCCCCTACGTTGACTCTGCGTGGCCCCTGCTGGACTGTGTAGCTCTTGGCTGCCTCTGCACTGCCTGGTATGCTGCCTCTTTGCCTCGATTGTACTCCTGGCCTGGGATCAAACCATCCCTCTCGCCAATACTGCCCCTCGCTGCAGCTGAAACACTTTTGAAATTCTTAGCAAACCATGCCCTAGAATGTCAGCTTAGTCTCAGTGCTCTGCCACTGTGTGTTCTCCAACTGACCCCAAGCTTTCTTCTTATACTTTTCTCGTTGAAACATCAACAACCGTGATCTAATTTTGAATCGACGTCTAAGATTAGAAGATGCTTGATCTGTGTGACTTGAGTCATTTTCATCACATGTTTAATTTAATTAACTTTAATCTTTTAATTTTCCTAAGTTAAACTTAGGGTCCTTAATTAAAAAGATTAATTAATTAAATATCTCTTAAACAAGATGGAATTTCTTAAATTGCTTTCTGGGTCTTGGAGATCTCATGTACTCTAGTCCCTCCACAAAGTTTGGGAGCTAGAGCACATCCGATGCTACCCCAACACCCCAAAATCTCGACACTCCCTCTTAGCGAGGCATATGCTCTAGCAACAATACTTCACCTCGAAGTTTTGCATTGATCTCTGGTGTGGGTCTCTGCGTTGATGCTTGGCTTGCTGCCCTTCATCACTGCGCTGCTGCTGCTCTCCCGTACTACTGCCCATGACGCTGCCACCGCCACTGCCACATTTGTACTGCAACACCCTCTCAATTTGTTGCATCGTGCTGCCAACTGCTGCACTGCAACTCAGTTGTTGAGATTAAGGAATTGAAGTACTCTTGCCCAATCTTTGACAGACAAGTTAGTTGGGCTGCATCTCATCACTGAAGCTCCATAGGCTGCTGCTTCGTGTTGTCATTTAGAGGCTGTTGTGCTGTTGCAACTCTGCACTGCGTAAGCAAACCTCCTCTGTGCTGCCTCTATGCTCAAGTCCCCTACACTGCTGCTACGCTGCGCTGTCCTCCTGAAGCCTCTACACTGTTGTAGCTCTGCACTACGTAAGCAAGCCTGCTCTGTGCTGCTGAAGTCACATCAGCCCCTTTGCGCTGCTGCTGCATCTGCACTGCACTGCTCCCTCTCAGCTTCCAGCTCTATCTTTGCTCGCCTTGGAGCTAGAAGCTTCCTTGTCCCTTTTCTTCTGAGGACAATTGCTGGCGAAATGTCCTAGTTCGCCGCATTGGAAACACTTGATCTTCGATAGATCACGCTTCTTTCTCCCTTGCTGCCTCTTTGATGCCAAGGTTGCATCTTCCTCTTCTTCCTTGTTCGCTTTGCTCGAACCTGTGTTGTACGGTCTTTCCTCTTGTCGGAGGATAACCCACATGTTGTCCCAATTGGGAAGGTCTGCTCTGTCCATGAGACTTTGGACAAAAGTTTCCCAGTCCTCTGTGATTGCATTGAGAGCTGTCCTCACCATGACATCGTCATCTACCTTGACCCCCATGCCAGTCAGTTGATCCCAGATCGATTGTAGTTTGGATAGAAAAGGGCCGATCTCCTCTCCCTTGGCCATCATGAATAACCTCAACTGGCTCTCTAGAAGCATCTTCCTACGGATCTTCCTTCATACAGTGTGGTTAGAGCTACCCACATCTCATGAGCCATTGCCTTCTTGGCTATGTGTGGAACCACAGGATCTTTGACCCCGTCTATTATGAAGTACTTGACATGTGTCGCTGCTTCATTATGCTTTGCTAGGAGAAGAACATTGGTCGGCGTGGCCATAACTTTCTCTACATGCTTCCTTAAGCCGTATGCCTCCATGACTACCAGGATTCTAGCCTTCCAGATTGCAAAGTTGGACAGGCCGTCCAACCTATCCTGATCACGTAATCCATGAGGTCCCATTTGCTCAGAAAATGTGTCGGAACGAATCCTCCTCTCTATGCTAGAGACTCGGATCTAGGGTCCTTGGTGAAACAAGAACCCTCTGCTCCCTCTGACAACAGACTCCCTCTCTTGGAAATCTGCTAAACAAAAACGAATCAGCTCTTCGATCCTCTGATTGATCTTCATACTTATTTGGCAGGAAATCTTCTGAGAAGCAGTTCTCCTCCCGCTCTTCATCAACTTAGCTTAGGCTAAATTCTGCACCGACAAAATTTTAACCCCACCAGCAACTACTGAATGTCTGCAGCTCAACTTTTGACACTTTGAACAACAATCAGCTTCTAGACTGCATCACCCTAGCTAGCCTCTGCGTGAGCAGACAGTCTCAGCACAGCTTCTGCGCTGCCTCTGCACAGTAAGTACGCGGGCCTGCATGAGTCTGCGTGGAGACTGCATCACCCTTGCCTCTGCTTGGCTCTACTTCCTTCTGCTACTTGCGTTGCCCTCTCTGGTTCGATTTTCTGCTGCTGCTGTTGCTCTCTCTACTGCTTTCTGCAGCAAAGGTTCTTCAGTCTTCTTGCTGGAGATCTAGGCTAGATCTGCAATCTCTCTGATACCATGTGAAAATTTCTGAATACGCTCAAACAAAAACCCTACTGTTAATTTTCAAGTTTACTTCTCCTACTTACATTAAGTTATTAATGTGAAATCTTCAGCATTAACATCGAAGTAAATACATTAACAACCTACACATGCAGATCTAAAACTGAATAACTTGCACAATGACAAAGTGGCACACAAGGATTTTCTGGACAACTGTCCCCGGAAAAACCCTATGTGGGAAAACCGGTCTTTTGGCTGCTGGAGGGTTTTTATTATTATGTAGAATCTGAGTACAACATTTCTGGGCACCAAACTTGGTGGGCCCTACAGAGAAAAATACGACAAGCAATACCTCTATCTTCAGAGACAAAAAATATGGTTGATTCAACCCTCAACGGGGAATTATGAATTCGAGCCCTTGGAAACCCCAACGCTACTCTGAAACCCTCTGTGTCAGCCTGACAGGCCTGCGTTAGCCCCTGCACTGCTCAGGAAGGGCCTGCGTCACCCCAGACTGGGTTATGCTATCCCTGCGCTGCCTTGGCTGGGCCTGCGTCAGCCTTGCTGGCCTCCTGCTGCCCCTGCCCTGCGCTGCTTTGGCTGGGCCTGCGTCAGCCCTGCTGTCTTCCTGTTGCCCTTGCCCTGTGCTGCCTTGGCTGGGCCTGCGTCAGCACTGCTGGCCTCCTGTTTCCCCTGCGTTGCAACTTGCCTCTGCGTGGCCCCTACTGGACTGCATAGCTCTTGGCTGCCTCTGCACTGCTCTAGTGTGCTGCCTCTCTGCTTCGGTTGTACTCTTGGCCTGGGATCAAACCATCCCTCTCGCCAATACTGCCCCTCATTGCAGCTGAAACACTTCTGAAATACTTAGCAAACCATGCCCTAGAATTTCAGCTTAGTCTTAGTGCTCTGCCACTGTGTGCGTTCTCCAACTGACCCCAAGCCCTCTTCTTATACTTTTATCTTGTAAACATCAACGACCGTGATCTAATCTTGAATCGACGACTAAGATTAGAAGATGCTTGATCCGTGTGACTTGAGTGATTTTCATCACATGTCTAACTAAATTAACTTTAGTCTTTTAATTTTCGTAAGTTAAACTTAGGGTCCTTAATTAAAAAGATTAATTAATTAAATATCGCTTAAACATAATGGAATTTCTTAAATCGCTTTCTGTGTCTTGGAGATCTCATGTACCCTAGTCCCTCCACAAAGTTTGGGAGCCACAACACATCTGATGCTACCCCAACACCCCAAAATCTCAACAAGTTTGAGATGTCAACAGTCAAACAGAGATCCTAACTAAGCCAACAGCGAGAGGAGCTAGGGAAAATTGGGCCGAAATTCTGTGGTCAACATTTGGTCAATTCCTTCGTGGGTTTTTGTGGGTTTTGTGAATAGAGTGTGCGGTTAAAAGGCCTGAATTTTCTAAGCATTATTCCAGGCCCTAGCCACATATTTAGTGGAGCTGCAACGACATTTCTGGGCCAGGACTGCGCCATACTATTAAAAACCGGAACCGGTGACTAGACTGGTGGACCTAATGAACTGATAACCAAATCGGAACCGGTCTAACCGATACTGGTCAGGTCTAAATGAGCTAGTTTTTAAAAAAATACATTAAATAATTATTTTTTAATAAATTTTTTTTTTTTTAAGATTTGCAACCATGATTCCAAGCCAATAGAGACAAAATATGCAAAGTTTGCTCATTTATATACCATGTAAATGTGAATATATCAAAATGGCAATGAGTGCAATACATATCATTGAAAAATGCATAAGCAATGAGGCTCCAAATGGCCCATAAAGTCCAAAAACAATGCTACAAGCTATGAGGCCATTAGGCTAATACAAGACTACATATTAGTGATAAACAACATGATCACTCCTCATCATGATCAAAATCATCACCACTACTAGACAAGGGATCATCAACATGAGCTACATAAATAATATGCCTCAGAGTTTGAGGACACCTAAAACTCCTCTACAACTTTAGTAGTAGTAGCAAAAATAGCCATCAAAACTACAAATCACTGAGCAACATGGTCTCCCATGAAACTCATCATTGATTCATCGCTACTAGAAATGGGATCATCAACAAGAGATACATAAACATCATCTAGCTCAAAGTCTTCAGACTTGGATTGCTCAACCTTATAACATGATAGAAATTGAAAAAGTTTAACATGCCTAACCAATGATTTTGGTTTGAGTGAAGGGTTCATCTCCTCAACCTTAAAATGTAGTAGAAAAAGATGAGCATGTCTAACCAGTTGTTTTCCTTTGAGTGAAGGGTACATTTTTGTTAAGGCCACAGTAGGGGAGTTCCACAATCAATACCACCAACATGAACAAAGTTCAACAATCAATGCCACCAACATCAAGGTTCTTAAAGGACTTCATGCTCTTGATCGAATGCCAACCTCATACCCTTACACATGATAGAATCAAGTGGAAACATTGCAAACCCCCAAACCATGAAACCCTGAAAACCAGTAAGTCTGCTAAATTTTGAGTGAAATCTAAAATTCTAGTTGCTCCATATGAAATCCAATGAGGTCGAAACCACTCTTAAACATCTCAAGTCATTTCATGGTAATGTTAGAAATTTAAGTAAAAGGATGAAAATGAAAAATAAAGGAAATGTCACTTTTACTTTAAGAATTTAACATTACCATTAATTGCCAATAGGATTTGTTAGGAAAATGAGAGGGTAGGCATGCTTTTCTTAGAGTGGATATTTTTGGAGGAAAACAACCCTAAATTTTCCTAAAAAAAGCTCCAAAACTCAAAAAATTGCATTATGTGGGGTCCATAGTTGGCCTGGCAATGAACCAGCCGGTTTAGGATGGAACCGGCCGATTTGACCATAAACCTGCCAGTTCCATCCTAAATCGGCTGGTTAGCATCGGTTGGACCAACTTTTTTGGCGAAGAGGAGGGTTGAACCCGGTTTTTCTACCGGTTTGACCCGGTCAGCTAATGAACCGGCCAGTTTGACCAGTTTCCGGTTCAAGCCAGTCGGTTTTTAATACTATGGACTGCGTAGAGCTAGAGCAACACAATGTACTTCTGGGGGTTGATTTGAGCTTGTGATGAAGGCTACTTCAACTTGCCTTGAGCAATCCGAGGTGCCATTATTCCAGCACCCACATTGTACAACTATCTCCAAATTAATAAAATGGTCTAGAACTGAATTTTATGGTTCCAGTTTGTGTTTTCATGGTGTGATTTTATCTGCTGTAGTTTCTAGTATATTGTTGCTTTATATTAGTTATTTTCCCATTTGGGATATTAAGTGGTATCAGAGCCATGATCTTGGCCAGCTGTGGGGTAATCAATTAGATCAGGGAAGATTTGTGCATGTATACACAGTGATGGGTTAAACCATAGACAAACCATGGCATAAGGAGGATTTAATTAGCGCAAATTATTGACCGAGTTGATGAAGGTGTTAGACCATACCTATCCACTTCCTTTCAGGAGAGACGCTAGAGTTGCACAGGTCGTGGGGGTACAACCATCTACACAGGATCGTGGGGAGCAAGAAGATACACCCAGTGTGATGCAGGGGTCAGCCGTGTTGGAGACTCCCTTAACTGTGCCGGTTGACATTATAGTGGAGAGAGTGGAGCATACCCCAGTAGTGCCATCCGCTAAGGTGGTGACTGGGATTGCGTCCGAGTTTTTGGGTGATAGCAGCACACCACAGATGGATGAGGTGCCAGGAGACATATCCACCCTTGATGAGATGCCAGGAGATACAGAGGTATTGGACAATGGCCGCACACAACAGTGTCATCGGCTTTAGGCCGACCTTCTAGGTTCAAAAGGGAAGGCCACATCAGTACGAGAGGCTGTTCTGCTGCAGAACGAAGAGCTGGAGGGCATGAGAGTGGTTTGTGCCGAGTCAGCGGCCAAGTTGGCCCACATTGTGGAATGGTTGGATTCCCTTATGGTACAGCTAGAGGGCAGATTAAAGCGTTAGAGCAGCCACCTTCAGGCATACATAGATGGGGCTAGCAGCACTGTTGGGTCACTTTTGCCCATTGGAGAGAGAGATATAGAGCCACCTAGTCAGATCTCATATGCTGTCCTGGATAGTGGAATGAGACGATCAGAGTTGCAGAGGGTGCAGTATTCGCATGTTGGGGTTGGGTGGCGAGAGATTTTGAGTTGGTACCCAGTGGAGTGGGCTATGGAGATGGTGGTGGACCTAGGTGTAGTTCAATAAGAGTTTCCAGGCACTGGGAATACAAGAAGTCCAGACTGTTGTTTGGATCCAGGTGGGATTTCCTGTCACATCATAGAGTCAGTAGATGATGGTAGTAGTTGCGCGATGGATCTGATGTTTAGGCGCACACACCTGTTCTATTCTGCATCAAAGCCTCGGACAACACTAGTCCTAGGATGGTTCGACAGGGGGAAAGACACATTTCTTGAGTTGTATCGGCATATTGATTGCGCGTGGAGCGACAAGGTGATTAGCCTACTTTGGCAGGAGCCGGTGGGAGGAGGTGGCATCAGCAGGCCACCAGGCAAGGCATTACATGGAGAAGATGCTCTCCCATTGGTATATTGGACACTAGAGTTATGGGGGATAGGTGCTCCACAAAGAGTGCCAACTCTTAGGGTCTTCACAACTTCCCTCTTCTTGTCTCTCTGTTGCTCCAAAGAAGACCAAACTTAGGGCTCAACAAACTGCCCTCTTATCACTGATATTACCCTCTACAATATACCAAACTAGGGTACAATAAGTAGCCCTCTTGAATTCCCTTTGGCTCCTCCAAAAGTTAATCCTTGGGGCTTCGATGAACTGCCCTCACATTGACAACTCAACTCCTTGTGATTGTACTTAGGGATGCTTACTCAGCCACTAGCAAACCACACAGGTACTATACATAGGCTGCTCAAATCTCTGTCTAAAACATCACTATGGCACACCTACTATTATGAATAACATATATAAAAGGATAATTAAAATAATATAAATTGTAATAGTCATAAGTAATGATTAATTAACTAGTAATTAGTTGAAGTGGCATTTCTTGAAGGACTTGTATTCAAATATTCTTTTATATATATAATTACTTATCCTACAATGGATGTCTTTGAATTCGAAGTATTCTAAGGATCACTGTGAAGTACGAACCTTGTTCGTTATATTGGTATCAGAGTTGTTCGATCGTTTGGTCGCTCAACCGTTGCACAGAGTCGTGTTCTCCAATCCAGGTCTTTAGTCAATAAAATTTGTCAACTTTGTTGTTGTTGAAGCATTTCGCTACAAGAGTTTGGAGTTTCTCCATTCTGTTTCTTTCGCCATTTAGGCCTTTGACCATTTAAATAAAAAAAAGAAAATGAAAAAGAAATATATATATATATATATATATATATATATATATATATATATATATATATATATATATATATATATTAAAAATTTGAAAATACAAATATATATTATCCAAACAAAATAAAAAAAAAATTATATTTAAAAAAAAGAGAAAAAAGGAGTATATATATATATATATATAGAGAGAGAGAGAGAGAGAGAGAGAGATTCCTACTTAATTTTTTGTTTTTTGTTTGTTTTTAATTGACAAAAAATGATATAAAAATAAAAATAAAAAAATCACTATAGCCATTGTCGCCATTGTTGAAAGAGAATTGCCGCTCGCTGTAAATCGGCCCAGTCGTCTGCCATTGCATCAATCGATGCACCTCCCCCATCGACAACTGCCGCTGCATTCTCCAACAACCGATGTCCTTGTTTCACCCCGAACAACCACCGGTTTTCCTCTAACAATCACATCTGAGTCGCTATTTTTTTCCTCTGTCCGATTTATTATTCCCCTTGTCCACTTGTACACACTTCATACCACCTGGCACCACCGTGTTATTGCTGCATTAGGACGCCCTAGTCACTAGTTGGTATGCCATAAATGTTTTCACCTTACCATCCTTGGAATCTGTACAATGCCGTAGTCCAAACATTTTTCTTAAGGTTGTACCATCAAATAAATCATGGGTGCAAATTTAGCGGACGTAACTGTACGTCTAGCTTAAATTAATATTTCGAAAAACAATTAAATTTGTGCAGGCCACAATTTTTCGTGTGCTATTTCTAAGGGCAAACAAATAATCTAATAATATCGAACATTGTTGTGTCGTTTTCCAACGACTCATTCTAAGCCTTGCATCATTCCATAAAATTGACCATTTAGTCCTTTAATCGTTTGTCGCTAGCAATCTCAAATCTTGATTATATGTCAAAGAACTATATACTAAAGGATGTGGTGCAAAGGGTATAGCATAAAAAACCATAAATTTTTTATTATAACAATTAGCATATCCCAAGGAAAGTGGAACCTTTTTCCACTATAAAGTGTTATATTATAAAGTGTATAAAAATGATGAAAGTATAAAAATATTAAGTTATATTAAAGGAAGAGTATTTTTTAAAGCATAAAAAATAACAGAGTTAATATTAATCTTCTTTAAAGTGATATATATATATATATATATATATATATATATATATATATATATATATTAAGAAAAATAAAAAATCAAAGTACCATTGATAAAATTATCAACAAATGCACAATGGAGTTAATTGTTGCAAAAAAATAATGAATTACAATTCAAAGGAAGAAAAGAGGAGTATTGTAAGCAAGTCTACTTTTTGGACCAGATGTCCATTTTGTAAAATATAATTTTGAGTATTCGTCAGATTTTAAAAATCAGACAACATTCTGTTCGAAATGTCATAAATTGTTTTCTCTTGAAGAATGTCAAGGTAATACATAGACACAAATTAAAAGATTAAAGGAAGAACTTACATAATTTCAATGAAAAAATGAAGCATTGGAAAAGAAATATAAAGGTCTCGAAGATTGATTTTACGAAGACTCGACAGAATGTAACAAAGAAATTTGGCGTCTAAGGGACCATAGTGAAAAATTTCTTGTGAAAGTCAAGAAGGCCAAAGCTACGAAGCAAAAGTTAGAACAAGAAAAGGAATGTCTCGAAAGGAAATTCAATTAGAGTCTATTAGAGAAGGAAGAAGAAAATTTGTGCTTTAAAGACCTTAATCAAATGTTATTAAAACAAATCAAAGGTTTGAAAGGTGACAATGTTGAATGTCAAAGTACTAAAAATAAGGTCGATGAATCAGAAACTTAAGAACCCTTATGTATCAGATTCGTAATCAAAGTTTAC
Source organism: Pinus albicaulis (assembly GCA_034641835.2). Taxonomy (NCBI): domain Eukaryota; kingdom Viridiplantae; phylum Streptophyta; class Pinopsida; order Pinales; family Pinaceae; genus Pinus; species Pinus albicaulis. The sequence goes on along the minus strand of CM076573.1, from coordinate 521,870,292 downwards.
CAACTCAAATTAAGAAACTAAAGAATGATAAGAAATCATTGAAAACAAACTAGAAGAACTTATCACAAAGAAAACATCTAAGTCTTTAGACGCAATAGTCCAAATTGAAGAAAAAGTAATGAATATTGATCTAGTAAATACTACAACACAAGATGACAAAGCAGTTGAAGTAAAAACATATTCAGATGTGGCAGTTTAAACGATAGAGCTTTCAAGTAAAGATCCATCGATTAACCAAACGACTTCCATAAGTAACGAAAATCAAATACTTTAGGTAAATCAAGGAATCGACACAACAACGTTAAGGGGAAATCAGATCACAAGAAATCCTTATCTATACCTGAATCACAAGAATAGACATCTCAATCAGTCTGTGTATCTGTATCACTTAGAACAAAAACAACATAGCTATGCTTCAAAGAATAATGATATTAGCACGATCCAGTTTGATGATAGCAATTTATCCTAGCTACCAAGTAATTGCAACATTCCACAAAAGATTGATTTAGGATGGTCAGATCCTTTCTTAGTTCGACAATTTTATTTATCACTCAGAGGATCTTATCATCTTGTGTCAAAGAAGATCACAAATCGAAGAATTCCAAAAGATGCGAATAGATTACAAAGACAAAGAACAGATGATACGCCTTGTTAGTAATAAGCTTTGAGGACAAAGCTTTCTGAAGAGGAAGGAATGGTTATGAATAAAATAAATTAAAAGATAATTAAAAAATTAACTAGTAATTAGTTAAAGAGACATGTCTCTAAGTACATGACTGTTTGTGAAGAGGTACTTGCCTAAGTATATAAGCAGCTCCTCACCCTCATTTGTAATCATCTAACTTGTATTCAAATATTCTTATATATATATTTACTTATCCTACATTGAATGTCTTTGTCTTCGAAGTATTATGAAGATTATTGTGAAGTATGAACCTTGTTTGTTACAACTTACACCTACCATCCCTAGCATTCCTCAACATAGTAATACCAATGATAGACCTTTACAAGACGTTTTCAACAGCCCTGTAAATGTCATGGTTCTGAGCACAATTCCTGAGTTATACGACCCTCTTTTTAGGGTAAGCCTTGTGTTTTCTTTGTGTATTGTGATATCTACTGTCCTTATGGTTTTATGGTTAAATTTCTAAAGTGTAAATATTTAATGATAAACTGGAATTGTTAAAAGAAGATCTATATCATTTGAAGTAGTGATAGTATTTCAGAAATATTGTGCTAGTATCTATTGCACTTGAAAACTCAACATAGGAGAGAGGTGATGTCTTCCATTTCAATATCTTTTTGCTTGTCATCTGAGTGATCTTCTGCTTCACTTGGTGCAGTGTGGCCTTTGATATCTTTGCCTCACTCAGTTGAATCTGCATGGAGGTTCCCTATTCTTTCTCTTTTGCCTTCCATGTTGTGGACTCTAGATTCTCTACTGGAGTGGATTTAGGGTTGCTGTTTCTTAATTTGAATCTGTTTGAGAGGCCTGCTTCTCTGCTGCATTCTATAACATTTTTTTGCTTTGAATCAAGATGAGGGTTCCACGACCATCACCTTAATGTACCACACTCTCAAAGTACATTAGTATTACACCAGAATTACATCACTTGCAGTACCCTAAGAGAATAAAGGTGGCCTAACTACGTACATAAGTTGTCTTTACTGCCATTTCATATTTTTTTCTTGTTATTACAAACCTGCTGACACAATATGAACAATATCATCGACATTGGAGCTTGAACATTATCATCCACATTGGAGATGTTGCTTGTTCAATAACTAATGAAGTTTCTGTTTGCCATATTATTTGTTGACGCTGGGGTACTAGAACTTTTGTATATTTTAAATGTCTGGGTGTCGATTGTTTTTTTTGTTGTTGCAGAAGCATTGAATGTATTGCAAAGCAGTCATAAAATAGGTAATAATTATACAAGTGGTCTCTGTTGTGATGATTAGAGACTTGCATATGTTATATTTTATCTTTGTTTAAATATCCTTTTTTGCATGCTTACAGATAAAACGATACTTGAGTAATACTCATGCTGAGACACATTCAAGCTACACAGTTGAAATTTTACAAGTTTTCAAAGTTTCAAGAGATGATGAAGATGAGCGCTTTCAAAAAGTAAGTTGGATTTTGCATGCTCCACATTATTTTATTGCAGCGTCTGTTTCATGGATATCCTTCTGTTGCATTTAAGTAATGGTTAGAATCTTGCCATATACCTTACTCTCTTGAGAAGAACTTCTTAATCTTTGTACCTAAGTATATTTCATGTTATAAGGATTCCTGGTTTTTCTATTAATCTATTATTCCCTTTGATTTCACACAGTTTCGTACTACAGAAAATCGGATGCTTTTATGGCATGGCTCAAGACTAACAAATTGGACAGGCATTCTTTCACAAGGTCAGCAATCAGAAATGCATTCAATATTTTTTTTTTTCTTTCCGTTACTTGTGGGTATGTAGCAGATCATTGAAATGAGCAGTGTCTTCTATAACATGTTGATTTAACTTATAGACTCTCTCATTCATTTGTGCAAAAGTACTTTTATTAGTTGTTCATTTTTACAAAAATACTTTCATTAATGATGCAACATCTCCTTTTGGAGAGATTTTTTTTTGTTTTTTTTTTTGTTTAAGTTGAAATGTGCTATTTTTGTGTTGGTTGTTCCTGTGGATACCATTTGTCACAGATTTATTTTTTGACATTGTTTGAGAATGGAAAGGAGGGGAAATTACATTAATGTCCATTAATGATGAAGTAGGCTAGTGTGATTAGAGGTGCATAATTAAGCAATGATAACAAGGGGAGAGCTAAAACACAACTTCTTCCTAATGAAAGATCAACAAAAATACAATTCATTACAAGGAGACCCTGATCGTACATAAATAATAAAGATAGGTATAAGGAAAAGTTAGAAGAATTAAAGTCCCCATCAAAGAAAGAGATGAAAATTATAAGGCTATAAAGCACTCAAGGGTAAGGGAGATTAGAATGACATCCGATCGTAGTCCTCAATAAAAGTCAAGTCTATTAAACTATCCATGTTGATCACTAAGAACTTGTCTAAAAGTATCAATTTGAGAGATATTTGGCCTAATCACATATAGTTGGGTGATCTTTTGTTTTAATTTTTCACAATGTTCTATGCTGTAATAGTCACTTAAATAATTCCTTCTTTGTGATATTCCGCAAGATAGAAATTTTAATAAATTTTGGTTGTAAATTGTAATAAGTGATGTCTAGAGAAGTTGTGTGGGGCATGAGTGCTCAAAATTACACCTCTCCTCCTCAACCTTCTACTAAGACACTTTGAGGGGTGAAAAATAAGTTATGGATCCTCAAAACCCTCTTTTCCTAAATCTATGGGAAAATGTAGCAATAAATTGTGCCAACCATCAAATAAATTAGAGAAAATAAGTATCCACACATGACAAAATGATGTAGAAATGTGTCAATAAGTCAAAGTCAAGTTAGGAAGTGATGTGGACTCCACTCCACCTAAGCCACAAATGAGGGAAATCAAATTTCTCTTGGAGGGGACCACAAATTCCACAAGCAAATCACATTTCTTGAGGAGAAAAATCGAGTTAATTGGATGAGTCACCTATTTGGTGGGCTTTGACTTGCGTTTCATTGAGAAATGAGCAGAGAGTGGTCTCCTACCACTCCACTCCATCATCCACTTGTCCCTTCTACCTCAACGAGGTCACCAAGTCAAGGATTGCATGGCCCTCTTTGGAGAATTCGACTTGCCACTTGGGGAGATCGATTTGCATGGAGTTGCCTTGGGATTGTCACCACTTTGCGTTGGGGTTGGCTCCTACACCCTTATTTATATGAGCCTTTGGCTCTCTCTTTGTATTCTTGAGACAAGCTCTTGTGCTTGTGGAAGCTCTGCTATTTTGTACACTTTCAATATCAATAAAGCCTTTGGGGTTTCACTCATGAGATGTTCTTCCTCCTTGATTCATGGTATGGATTCTTGTTGATCAATTGTGCTTATTTCCTTGTATATGTGCTACATGTTTTATGATTCCATATGCTTTTATAGATGTATTGTTGTAGAGCTATCTTGCATCAATAAAAATTTGCTCTAGATTTAGATAGTCCTAGTTGATCTCACATAAATCTCTAGGTGTCCTTTCTCATTGCATATTTTTCAAATCTATATGTTGAGCTAACCCTTGGTTGAGTTGTGTAGAAGGAAATTCTTTTTGTGGATCAATGATCAAGCGTGATGGGATGTCTTTGGAGAGACCAGCCCGCTCTTGATATGCTCTTGAAGGAACTCTAATTTGTTCTTTGAACCTCATAGTCTAATCTTAAATTTTTTCTTGCAGGGGTGCTAGCCATAGCTTGTATTCAAGACAAGTTTGTTTAAATTATTTTCTCAAGAAACTCTTGTTCTTCATTTGTTTAAAATTTTCTACTTAGAGCTTAATGATAACTAAGCAAAGAGGAGAGTTTACTTATACTCTTTAGCTTAGCCCTTGTAGAATATATTGTGTATACATTTTGTTTTCTTGACTAATTTTCCAGCTAACTCTTGATTTATTTTGCAACCCTACTAACTCATTTTTGTGGCAGCTTGAAAGAGTACTTATTTGAAACATCTGACACACTTTTTCTGGACCTATTGGCATAGAAATTGCAGCGTTCTTGTGACTGTTTTCAGCTCATTTAGAGACTGTTTGCGGCTTCATTTGTTGCTGCTTAAAAGGTCCCAAAAGCTGCCACTTATCCTTAGCTAGGCCGCGGGCTAGAGGAAGACCTTGCCTCCCTCCTTTGCTCTGATCATAACCCTCTTGTGGCTGATTTGATTGCTGGAAATTAATCTCTTGTATGCTCAGATTTTGGCAAGCCTCTATTATAATTTTATTTGTTAAGGGGGAGATCTAGCCCTTGAAAGTGGCATGTTGTAAAAGACTCCCTTGTTTCCTTGGTAAGTCTTCTCAAAAGGATCTTCTCCTCTCTTTGTAACCAACCACTAATAAAAGATTAATTTTTCTTGCTAGGGAGCTTGGGATTTCTCCCATGGTATCCCTCCTCCCCACTTAGAGGAAGGATCTTTGCTTGTGGGTGAATTAATCTCTTTAGTTTAGTTTCTCTAATTCTCTTTTGCTAGTTTCATTGCTGATTTCATCCATGCATGATTAGTCTCTTAACATAACACTCACATTTATTTTCATTTTGCACAAGTTTGAAATTGGTTTATGTTTGCCATTTCCATTTCTTGAATACTTGTATTGGGCAATCTACTACAACACATGCATTATTTGTTTTGAGGAAGTATTTTACATTTATTTTGGTAAGCATAGACTAGTTTATTCATCCATCTACTTGGTTTCACAAGTGAGTTGAATACATTGCTTTATCATTGTCAATTTATATTTATGTGGCATCTTGATTATTGTTGAGCATTCTTATTATTTTTGGCAAGCTTACACTAGTTTATTCATCCATCTACTTGGTTTCACAAGTCACTTGAATACATTGCTTTATCATTGTCAATTTATATTTATGTGGCATCTTGATTATTGTTGAGCATTCTTGTATCACTTCATTGAAACACTTTGTGCAATTTTAATCTATTACAACAACTAAAATTAATTCTTCTAACTGTAAAATTAATTATGCAGTTTATTGCTACGACAACAACGAATTAATCACACTGCAATCTTCACAAATAAAATATTGCTGAAAATGAACGTTGGAAATTAAGAAAATACTAGTACACACACAAAAATATAACGCTGTTGTTTTTGGACAAAAGTCCCCGGAAAATCCAACATGGAAAAACTGGTGCAATAACTGAGGGTTTGTATTATCAAGTAGCAATGAGAAATTCTGAGTACAATTGGATGTCAAAATCTGTTAATCCTACAGAGAAAAATATTGGCAAAAATATTATGAGGAATTTCCTCACCCCACAAGCAATCCTGGCTCAGACTGCCAGCTCCAGGTGAGCCGTCCAAACTGGCCTGTGCAGGCCCTATGTCATCCCTGCACAACTTGCCAAATGCACTGCCTGGAACAACTGTTACTCAAGCCGTCCTGTCTGCTGCTGATTGAGAAACTGTCTCTTCGACACTCTAGAAAATCTTCCTAGCCTTTGGAAATGAAAACGAACTTCTCTCCGACAAGATCGAATTGCCTCACTTGAGGCTTTGCGCAACCTCCTATGGCTATCTCTGCCTCTTTGCAAGCTACTCTATGGAACTAGAAAAACTTCCTCTTGACTCATTGTCCTTGCCCCTCTTTGTCTTAGCATTCCTTCTCTGGATCACACTCTTCTGACAGAATGTTGGATTCTAAAAAATCGAATTGCCCAAGGAAATTTGTTGTCCAAGTGTGTTTCTCCATCTACCCATCGACCTCTTCTTATAATCTCTAGTTGGGACTCCAATGACCAAGATTAAACTTAATTGATGGCGAAGATCATTTCCTAGTCGATCCGTGTGAGTTTCTAGATGATTCACACCTTTCTCAATTAATTCCTATTAATAACCACTTTTCCTAAGTTACGAATTTTTAATTATGGTCAATTAATTTAATTGAGCCATCTGTAGGTGAAATTTCTAGAAACGATTTCTTGGTTTTGGAGAACTCCTGTGTTTTAGCTTGTCCATAAAGTTTCGAGACTAGAACACCTATGATGCTACAAAAGGTAACACTCCCTCTTAGAGAGGAAGGTGTTGTCTCTCATAATGTTATCACCAAATGAATCTTGATTGGCTGTTCATCAAACAACTCAGTTTGACTGTTTCAAACCACTTCAAACTGAAGGTTAGCCTCTTCAGTTTGAGAGGGCTTTCTCAATGGGGGTTTATGATTTTGAATAAGGATAGTACTAGATGGCTACTCTATAGAAATTGTAACTTGTTTTGTATGATTGCAGGTTGAAAAATGTAGGCTTGCTACCATTGGGCTTATGGAGTCAACAATCAGTAGTTTCTTAGTGACAGTGTTTTTTACATGGAAGCTGAGGCAGATAGAGGTTTTTAACAGAGATAACTCACACACATAACATAGGAAAACACAGTCATTTCACCACTAAAGGAAGTCAAAGCATAATACTTATGAATTATGAGTAATTAGAAATGAAATCTACTGTAAGTGATTAAACATAAAGATTCAGATCAATAACATATCAAAAACCTCATGAGAATCTCAGGTTTGGAAAGTAGAATGTCACTTTGAATTACTGATAATGGTAAAAAACATACAAGCAACAATTTGGTGCAAATGTTCTCCAACCCCTTACTTCTTCGATGTTTTGTCTAGAAATAGACATTCTTTACAATATGGATGATCTGCCTGGTGGCTAGATCCTTGAATTCTCCTATGACACCTTTCATAGCTGAGATCAATAACTTATAATAGAAAACTGACAGCTACCTTTTAAAGAAACCAACTCCTAATAGGACTCTATCTCCTATTTATTACATTCCTCTATCCTATCTGTGAAACAATTACATGATGGTTACATAATGAATATCACATGCTCGAAGGACACATGACCAAGTTCACCACCACTTTACATATTTAAAACACCCCTAGATCTGTGGAACATAACCCTACTTTTTAGGAATGGATGACCTTCATCTTCAACGCTGTTTTGACTGATGACCTACTGCATGGCACTCCCTTTGAGTTATAAATATCTGTTAATAAGATCCACTGACATGCTGGAGATCTCCAACTGGAAAAAATTGCTTTTAAGATGCTCAAAATCCTTCAACAATTGCTCACTACGAAAACAGGACAGTTTCGTAGCGAGTTTTAGTAGCGTGGGAAAAGTGGCTTTTCCATCCGTCTTCTTCACTTATTTACTGTTCCATCATCTTCATCATGTCATGACACCTTACAATCATGGATCCCTCTCCTTAAAACATGATAAAACTAAATTTAAATGCAAAAAGGCACCTACAGGTTTTTTCATAGCGTATTTATGGCTTCAAGCCTGAGGTATGCTACAAAACTGTGCAAAAAACCATAAATTGCTCCTTTCAAAATTATCTTCAAAAACTGAACTCCAGTTGCAAAATTTGGGTTCTCTGCATGTAATGAACATCCTAAGGCATATTCCATCTCAAATTATTACTCCTGTGGTGTTTCTTCCTCATTTACAATCAGTTGGCTAATGGGCTCTTCTACCACAGTCATTTTCAATCCTTTCTTTTCCAACTCCTCATGAATCAGATCCAATTGCTCTTGAGGATCTTGCACTTTGTCCTTTAATGCCCTATTCTTGGATTGCAAATGCAGGTTTATCTTTTTGATGTGTTTGACTTCTCCCCTTAGTGGCTGAGTCCACTTTATCAACCTTTCTGTATTGTCCAAGGTCTTTGAGACACTTGTGACTTGATCTTCCCAGATTTTCCTCATGTGTTCAAACTGAACCTTTTCAGCTCTATGCTTCTTTACTTCTTGTTTCAAGACTGATATCTCCTTACTTGCCTCCTTCAACTGCTCCTTAAGGGTTTCAATTTCTGATTTTTCACTAAATTTCTCTTTACCCTTCCTTTGTTTGATAACCAACTCTTCTTTTGTAGGTGAAGAGAGATCTATGATGCTTCGTGGTTGATTAGTTTCACTGACCTTTTGAGTCTCTTTGCTGCTTTGCATGACCTTTCTTGTATGTCTGGTCATTGGCTTTCTAGGCTGAAAAATGAAACCAACATCATCACCTGCAAACTCTAATTTTTTAGCTGTCTTACCTTTCTTCAACTTTCTTCATCCATCTTGAATATCTTTAGCTTGGACAATGGGTGATTCTTCAATATCAATTGCATGCAAGATGTCCTCTAAGTTTCCTTTAGCCACTGTTTGGCTCCTAGTAATTCTCTTTTTGCCTTGTTTTCTTCTGTTTTGCAAGTGATGTTTTAGGTGTGTCAATCTTCTGCAAAGGCTCTGTCTCCATGCTCACTGGTTTTGGTGGAGATGATCTATTCCCTTCTTCAACTTCCTCTGCCACTGTTGGTGATGAAATGTTTCTAGGTTTGGAGGTTCTCTTAGGAGTGACAACATCAATTTCGAAACCACTCAGGAACAGAAAGGAAGTCCAATCTCTGTCTAGTCTCTTCAATTCCTCTAACACCAACAACTTTATCAAACCATGGTGAAAAAGAGAAGTTCCATTTACCTCTGTTTTAATTTGAACCTTATCTGAAATTTTACCTAGATTTCTGCATAAATAAAAGGGCAAGTCAAGTGACCTGTTACCCACAAAATGCAGAAGAAGCCTAAGGTGGTAGGAGTAGACCATGTGAAACCTTCCTTCACAGGTAAAATACTTCTGAATGATCATCAAAAGCTCTGAATAGTTGTCCTTCATGAAAATCCTAGGGATAGCATTTGTCAGATCAATTTCACTATGCTCTGGTTTGATGAACTATTTGCAATCTTGCATTGTGAAGTTGATGCCTTTAAACCACTGTTCCCCTCCTCTAGGGATTCCTGTTACTGTTGAAATGTTGTTTGGTGTCACTGTAAGGTTCAACATTCCCACTTTTGAAGTTGTTCCTGTGAAACCGTTAGCAAAATCCTTGGAAACCTGTAGATGACAACCCTGCAACCTTTGACAGAATTGCAAGCAACCCGTTCTTCTGAAAATTTCCATGGCAGTTGGATCTTCATTGAGAAAATTCATGTTCATGGGCTCATACCTATGGCAATGACCACCTTTGTTTGTTTTCTTCCTTGCAGCCATGGGTGCTTTATATCTTCTCAGCCTCGCTTGCTTGATGACCCCTACAAAGTTTAAATCTGCTAGCAACCTATTTTGCTCGATGAAGCAGCTCTCCAGAAATCCAATTACATCCAAAGATAAAGCGGAGTATGACAAAAAGACTAATTGGGTAAGGTTTTGATGGTTTAAATGACAGTTCATGTATTAATCATGACACATGCATGCTAAAAAGGGTAATGATGAGCTCAGACATGGATTTGTACCTTTGAATTAACCATAACAGACTCGAGTGACCTCCACCCTAACTCCTCCAATCATGGAATGACACTTCATATCGAGTTTGACAAGACGGACAAGAAAATAGTTTTTTGTAGCATGATCAGTTTAACTTTGGACAATTTCGCTATGAAACTATTAGGCAGTTTTGTAGCGAAAACTGCTGTTTTGCTGTATAAAACGCTATGAAAAGTTGTAAAATTGACTTAAGCGCCCTTTTTAAATTTAAACGCTTTGGGAATGAAAACTGACACCACATGATGACTAATGGGACATGACATGACCTAAATGGAGGTGGCCTTGGACCTTAGGATAGGTTAAACATGTAAAAAATGAATTTTTCCTATACCAACTTGAAAGGCTTAAGGAGACCTTATCCTTTTGATAAATGAACTGTATGACCATGTCAAGTAATGTTTCACAATTTTATGAGTGATAACACATAACATCCTCCATACATGTTGTTGATGTCTGGCCACTGTGATTGCGTGCCACTGGCCACCAACTAATGGGATAATTATGATTCATCTGCTACTGATTGTAGCTGAACCATGCTGCATCTGTGCTGCTGCCAACCCTCCACTGTACAACTGTATATCTGTCAACTCTGCATCTACACTGTAACTCCCGCTTAACTTTTGCTGCTAGTACTGCAACTATAGCAACTCAAAAGCATCCAAAATACTGAATCAACTGTGTCTCTGTGATGCTACGGTCTCCTGGGCATTTGGCTGATACTAGCCTCTGCACTATCTACTGGGGAACTTGCACTGCTGCTGACTCTGCTATCAACACTGTTCTGCACTCCTAAACAATTAACTGCCACTAGTCTGCAACTGTCACTCCGGAACTCACTGCAACAACTGACACTGATCCTCGTGCTACTGAATATTGTGGGCCTTGTTGTTGCTTAGATTATACAGGCACTGCGACAATGACTCAGGCATGGGGCTATCACTCTGATTCCCACCCACATTTTTCTAGCTGTCTCCCAACAATAGGCTATGGGGGGTAGTCCCTATCGAAATGAAATAATGAAGGACAAGTTGACAGCCAAAATGTCCGGGAGACACGATTGAGTGGCCTAGCTATTTGGTTAATTTAAGCAAGATTTAAGGGTTAGGTTAGATTCAACTTGGAGATGGAGTCAATGTCTTACTTGTTAAATTAAATGCCAAGTAATTGGATGGACAATCGATGCTTAATTGATCAATTGACCTATATGCTATGCAAATCCTAAGACCTAGGTGTGATGCAAGAATCTTGGTTATTTTTAGTTATATGCCTAGGCTAAGTAAAACCTTCCTCTTAACTATTTTGAGACCAGTCTTTAGAGACAATGAATGAAAGGACAATCTTATTACCAAGTGCTAATATTAAACAATCCAAAGATAAACATATATTCCACGAGATGTTTAACAGATGATAACAATTACATTTTAATGCCCAAGATACTTCAAGAGAGAGGGAGATACTTCAATGTCGAAGGAACTTAAACCAAATTCTTAGAAGCTATGAGTGAGATTTGCACAAAACAAACAAATGTTAGCTACCAAAATAACCAATGTTAAGACAAGCCTCCTCACAATAACACTTAGAAAAACACTTAATTTTTGGAAATATTGAGAGGGGTGGCGGGGTGAATCAGTATTTCTTTTACAATTGTTATTTTAACAGTTTTTAGATCACTTATAACCAGAACGCAAAATGAAAAAATATAGAATATATGATTTTATTAATTAGAAATAACGAGGACTCCAATCCTCTTCTTTACAATAAATCAAGTACAACAATAGTTTAGGGCTCCAACCCTAGATGAAGACACCAATCTTCAATCCATCAGGCTCCAACCTGTAATTTGCAAAACACTGACAGGGACTTCACGAGGCTCCAACCTCTAGGGTTCCAACCCTATCTTCCCCATGACTCCATCTTGTCTTTATGAGGCACCAACCTCTACGGCTCCAACCCTCTCACTGGTACAGGCTCCAACTGTTGATTTATGGTAGCATCGGATGTGCTCTAGCCTTGTAATTTTGTATATAGGCTAAGACAAATGTATTCCATAAAACCCAAAAATGGTTTTGGAAAATTCCACTTAGAGATGATTTAATTAAATTAATTAATCATTTTTTGATTTTTCCTAAGTCTAAACTTGGGGAATTTGATTAATTAAAGTATATTAATTAAATCAAGTGTGAATCTTCTAGATAAAGTCATGGATCACCTCCAAGTTAATCTTAGCCCTTGATTATGTTTTAATCTCGGCCGTTGAAGAGTCAATGAAAGATTACAAGGAGGGTGAGGGGCCTATGGAAAACACACTTGACACTTGAGCCATTGGGCATTTTCGAGCTGTGAGAGAGAAGCACAGTTTTTGATCAAAAGCAAATCACTAGGGCTGGGTTTGCTAAGTGATTTGATTTAGTGATCAGATCCAGAGAGAGGCAGAAGCAGAGATTGTTCAGAAGGACCAAGAGTGCATTTTCAGAGAGAGGCAGAGGTGATGCAGATAGAGACAACGCATTTTTCTGAAGAAGTGATGCAAATCCTGTAGGAAATCACGCAGAAACAACGTAGTGTCTCTTGGATTCAGTCCGAAGATAGCTAGAGGCTGGAATTTCTGAGCCAGGAGGGCCAAAATTCAGCCCTAAATCAGCGAGATCAGTTACAAAACAAAGTGACGCAGTTCCTTCAGTTTGCCCACGCAGGCTTACGCAGTCCAGCGTAGGAAATCACGCAGAGGCAGTAAGGGCATCACTTAAATTGTCAAATCAACCGAAGATTAGCTGAGTGAGGTATATCTCACAATTTTCACCTGATTGCCTAGATTTCTCTGAAGGGTTTGCCGGATGTTGGCACCCTAGTTGTATTGAAGATTTTGCTGCATAATAAAGAAACCCTCAGATCGTCTGCATTGGTTTTCCCAAGTTGGGTTTTTCCGAGGACAATTGTCCAAAAATAACGCTGTCTATGTGTGATTACTTGTGCTATTTTTATGTGAAGTCTGCAGGATATTTTATTTTGTATTTAACTCTAGAGAAATGTTAAATAATTGTGTTTGATAATGCAATAGAAGAAATTTAATAAGTAGCTGCAGTAGTGTTCTCCACTATAGAATTTTCACATGGTATCAGAGCTGTTAGATCCAAAGGAAGCAAGGTCAGAAAAAGGGACTGCTTAAACCAGAGGCTTCAGAAGGGACATAGCACAGGAAGAAACATAGATAAGTATGATAGACTTAGATGTCTTATCCTCTAGGTTAAAAGAGGATGATACATGCCTAGCAAGTTCAGTATCTGTAGGAATCTGGTATATTGATAGCGGGGCTTTAGCTCACATGACTCGAGTACGAGAATACTTCTCGAGCTATAGGGAAGAGCAGATGAACTTCCATATCACTATGGGCAATAGCACGAAGTGCACTCTAGTTGAGAGAGGATCCGTAGTGTTTCAGACGGAAACTAGAACCAGTGTCAGGATCAGGGATGTCCTACATGTGCTAGGGCTTGGGATGAACTTAATCTCAATATCCTAGTTGTAGGACAAAGGGTATAACATTCACTTTACTGAGAAGAAAGTATATGTCAAGCATCCTAGTTGGAAGCAAACAAGGCAGATTGGGATTAGGAGCAACAGACTATACGAGTTGTAGATCGAAACCCCGATGGCAGTAGTCAGTAGTAATCTTGAAGACAAGAAAGGGTTGAATGAACTTTGGCATAGAAGAATGGGGCACGTACACCATGGTGCATAAAAAATGCTCGGAGAAACAGTTGATGGGGCACCTGTTCTCAGCAGGGAGCATGATGATGTATGTCGAGGATGTGTACTTGGGAAGTATGCTAAGGTATCTTTTCCCAGAAGTGAAAACAGGGCAGCAAGCATTTTGAGATTGATACATTCAGATATCTGTGGACCAATGTCCACTAATGCTCTCAAAGGTGGCAAATATTTTGTCACATTCATTGATGATCACTCCAGGAAGACCTGGATCTACTTCTTGAAGACAAAAGATGAAGTCTCTAAAAAGTTCAAAGAATTCAAGGCTCTTGTTGAAAACATGATGGGGAAAAAGATCAAAACATTGCGTTCAGATAATGGTGGGGAATACATAGATGGGGACTTCATAGATTTCTGCGCAAAGGAGGGCATCAAGAGAGAGTGGACTGCGCCATACAATCCAGAGCAGAATGGTGTGGCAGAACGGAAGAACAGAACAATTGTAGGAGCAACCAAGGCCATGTTGTTTGACCTTGACTTACCCCGATATTTATGGGCTGAAGCATGCAATATAACAGTGTATATCCAAAACAGAACACCTCATAGAGCCTTGAGTAAGAAGACTCTTGAGGAAGCTTTCATAGGGAAGAAACTGGAGGTAGGGTATCTTCAGATATTTGGTAGCATGGCTTACTGTCATGTACCCAGTGAGAAGAGAAGCAAGCTAGATCAAACTATAGAAAGGGGGTATCTTGTAGGGTACAGTGAAACCTCCGAGGCATATAGAATCTATATTCCTGACAGTAGGAAGGTTGTGATAAGATGCGATGTTAAGTTCATGGAGGATAGAGCATTTCAGAAATCACGTGATATGCCAGCAGAGGATCAAACTGCAGAAGTTCCCTTGGTCTAAGAACAACAGGGGCACCAAGAAGAACAGACAGGAAGACAGACTGTGGTACCAAGGACAGGTACCAACATTTTCACGGAGGAAGATCAGGAAGATACTCAGTCAGAAGAGCAGATAGATCAAGAGGAAGAGTTGAGAGAGCAACCTTCCACTAGTGGACGGATCAGCAGGGAAGCTCAACAAATACCGAGGGACGCAGAAAACTTTATTGGAACTCCTAGGGATAGGAAGAGACAGTGCAGACCTCTTGACAGGTACCCGACCTTAGTGGCTCAAGTAGAGGAACCTCCCAGCTTCCAGGAAGCTGTTCAACACCAAGTATGGGTAGATTCCATGATACAAGAGTATGCTTCTATCATGACAAATGATGTCTGGGAAGTCGTTCCCAGACCTCAGAGCAGATCAGTTGTTGGATCACGTTGGATCTACAAGATCAAATATGTTGCAGATGGCAGTGTAAAAATACAAGGCAAGGTTCGTGGAAAAAGGGTATGCTCAGAAGGAAGGCATTGATTATGATGAGACCTTCGCACCAGTTGCCAGATATACCTCCATCCGGACTGTAGTATCTTTAGCAGCACAGATGGGATGGGAGATTCATCAAATGGATGTCAAGACAAAGTTCTTGAATGGAGAAATTGAGGAAGAGGTATACATCGAACAACTAGAGGGTTTTGAGACTCATGAAAGGAGGTCTCATGTGTGTAGATTAAAGAAAGCTCTATACGAGCTTAAGCAGGCTCCAAGAGTGTGGTATGGTCGGATAGATAGCTATTTGCAAAAGATGGGATTTGTCAAGAGTGATGCGGGTCTCAATCTTTACTATTTGTTGGTAAAGGATGAGCCATTGGTACTTGTACTATATGTAGATGATCTGTTTCTTACAGGATCATCCAGGCTCATCAAAGATTGCAAACAGAGTCTAGAAGTTGAATTCGACATGAAGGATTTGGGGTTGATGCACTACTTCCTAAGACTGGAAGTTTGTCAAAAGGATGGAGATATCTTCATGGGATAGGAGAGGTATGCCTTGGAAATTCTGAAGAGGATCAGAATGTAGGGCTGCAGACCCATGGCCACACCCATGATCACCAATTGGAAAAAGATAGATGCTTTAGAAGATACAAAGGTAGACCCCACCTTATACAGACAACTCATTGGATCACTGATGTATCTGGTAAACACCAGACCAGACATTTGCTTTGCTGTCAACACTCTTAGTCAGTTCACGGTGGAACCCAAAAGAGTGCATTGCGCTGCAACAAGGCACGTTCTAAGGTATGTACGGGGAACAGTCAGATTCAGTATCAGATATGGCAAAGAAGAGGATGTCAGACTCAGTGGATTCATAGATGCAGATTGGGCAGGGAGTTTAGTGGACAGGAAAAGTACATCTGGGTACTGTTTCAGCGTTGGCTCAGGAATGGTGTCCTGGTGCATCAGGAAACAAAAGTCAGTAGCATTGAACACAACAGAAGCAGAGTACATGGCAGCTAGTATAGCTACATGCGAAGCAATCTGGCTTCAAAAACTTCTTGTGAGTCTATTCAGGAGCAGGATGGAGCCATCTAGTGTTTACTGTGACAATTAGAGTTGTATCAAACTCTCTGAAAATCCAGTATTTCATGATCGGTCCAAACATATTGACATCCGATGTCATTTTATCAGAGACTGTGTTCAGTGTGGGGCAGTAGAACTCCAGTACACTCTCACAAGCGAGAAAACAACAGATATTCTCACTAAAACTCCGGGAATAATTAAGTTCACTCAGTTCAGAGAACAACTCAGTATGATTGAAAATCCATTTCAGTAAGAAATGGATCCATAGCAGTAGTGCAACAATAGCAGTAGCAGACGAGTAGCAACAGCGTAGTGCACAGAGAGGCAACACAGTGCAGAGTGGTGGTCACGCAGTGCAGCAACATGGTTGCAGAATTTAGAGGGAGTTGCAGTATAGTGGCAATTGACAACAACATGCAGAGTTAGCAGTGGTACCATTGCAACATTTTTGTGCAGTGTCGGTGAGCAACATCAACAACACAGCATCAGATGTTACATAAGTCAAATCATCAACACATTGAGTTGTCTTGCTAGAGCACTTTCCTCGCTAAGAGGGAGTGTTGATTTATGGTAGCATCGGATGTGCTCTAGCCTTGTAATTTTGTATATAGGCTAAGACACATGTATTCCATAAAACGTAGAAATGGTTTTGGAAAATTCCACTTAGAGATGATTTAATTAAATTAATTAATCATTTTTTAATGTTTCCTAAGTCTAAACTTAGGGAATTTGATTAATTAAAGTATAATAATTAAATCAAGTGTGAATCTTCTAGATAAAGTCATAGATCGCCTCCAAGTTAATCTTAGCCCTTGATTATGTTTTAATCTTGGCCTTTGAAGAGTCAATGAAAGATTATAAGGAGGAGGGTGAGGGGCCTATGGAAAACACACTTTGACACTTGAGCTATTGAGCATTTTCGAGCTGTGAGAGAGAAGCACAGATTTTGATCAAGAACAAATCACTAGGGCTGGGTTTGCTAAGTGATTTGATTCAGTGATTAGATCCAGAGAGGGGCAGAAGCAGAGATTGGTCATAAGGACCAAGAGTGCATTTTTAGAGAGAGGCAGAGGTGACGCTGATAGAGACAACGAAGTTTTCTAAAGAAGTGACGCAGATCCTGCAGGAAATCACGCAGAAACAGCGCAATGTCTCTTGGAGTCAGTCCAAAGATAGCTAGAGGCTGGAATTTCTGAGCCAGGAAAGCCAAAATTCAGCCCTAGATCAGCTAGATCAGTTATCGAACAAAGTGACGCAGTTCCTTCAGTTTGTCCATGCAGGCTTATGTAGTCCAGCGTAGGAAATCATGCAGTGGCAGTAAGGGCATCACTTACATTGTCAGATTAGTTGGAGATTAGCTGAGTGAGGTATATCTCACAATTTTCACATGATTGCCTAGATTTCTCTGAAGGGTTTGCCGGATGTTGGCACCCTAGTTGTATTCAAGATTCTGCTACATAATAAAGAAACCCTTAGATCTGCTGCATCGGTTTTCCCAAGTTGGGTTTTTCCGGGGACAATTGTCCAAAAATAACGATGTCTATGTGTGATTACTTGTGCTATTTTTATGTGAAGTCTGCAGCATATTTTATTTTGTTATTTAGCTCAAGAGAAATGTTAAATAATTGTGTTTGATAATGCAATAGAGGAAATTTAATAAGTAGTTGCAGTAGGGTTCTCCACTATAGAATTTTTACAACAACCTGGTCTTCTTGAGGACTCCTATCCTTTAGGGATCCAACCCACTGCTTTAGATCTTCAATATGAATTCAAAGGTTCTTCAAGGATCCCAATATCTTCTGCAACCAACCCTGACATTATCTTCACCTTCAACAATTCCCTCAATCGGTCTCCAAAGCAATTAGCCCATTAATGCCAACTTTACCTTCTTAGAAGGTGTCTCCACAACTCATCATGTTACCCAAACAATTTCTTGATGGTTACCTCATGATGGCTTTAATAATGCATCAAGGTCTTCAAGAATGACTCTAAGACGAACTTCTACAAGAGTCTTCAATAGGTCTTCAACAATACTTGCACTAGGTTACTTTCCAAGATAATATGGAGTTCTGCATAACTCTCCAAGGTATGCTCAAGGATATACCAATACAATTCCAAATCCGCTTCAAGATGTACATCAAAATTTCCACCAAGAAGTCTGCTCCAAGATGCTTATAGAATGATCGAAAGGCCGTCTCAAAAAATTCTTCAAACTATGCCTAGTATGCTACTTCACGATGCTTAGAAATATTTCTTCACAAGATGCCTTTCCAAAAGATAACTTCAATATTGTTGTAACAAATGCTTCTAAATGGTTCCAATGATTAGTGACATTATCCAAACTCTAAGGCACTTGTAAACTAGTTTGTCCGAGCTCCTTATTCCTCCACAGTTCTTCAAACTTCAGGTCTGAGCTGTGACTGTTCTAAAGGTATGAAGCCAACAAAACTATCACAGATCTGAGTCCCTTGTTCACTGCAATGGTCCGAGCTTCACAGGACTGTCCTTTGGTCTTGCACAGGAAGTTGTCCAACCTCAGGTCCGAGGTATTGTCTTATTACCGCAGGTTTGAGACTTTGAGTTATCAATAGGTATGATTGCCTATAGGCTTGCAAACCTGAGCTCCACAGGACTGAACGCTGTGCCTTTATAATCACCACAGGTTCTTTCACAGGTTAGTTATTACACAGGTCTGCAATTCGTAATAGGTGAAGTTATGTTCAGGTTCGAGATGTACTCCTTCCACAAGTGGCTAGACAAAAATATATCAAGATAATCTGAGGTCTCCACCTACTTATCCAAGCTCCACATGCAGACTAGTCACAAATCTGATTTTTTATGCCATCATAGGTGACTATTCAAGCTGTAATGGAGACTGTCCTTGATCCGAGCTTGAAATACCTTTAACACAAGAATTGTGCCCAAACTGTAATATCCTCGACCTCCTTTCTTACTTCTGTCCCTCTAATCCGAATTGATCACTGAGTTGATGGGTTAAAATGATGATTTCAAACTTGTATTTGTACAAGTTTTGTCTTATAACGAAAATACATGTCTCTTCGAGGAGGAGCTGACTTGTACATGTTGGCTCATGTTGGCTGGCATAAAAAATTTCATATTTTAACATTAAAAATAATTTTCTCATAGTCTAAGAGGAGTTAGAAGGTGAGTAAGGGATCGTTGAAAAGGGGAAAATGTCCCCTATGAGTCTATGCCAATTCCAACTTCAATTAGGGTCTTTTTACCATCCATCATTCTTTTATCCTTGGCAGCCTTTAGGATTTTTATCTTTATGTTTTGGCATTCAAGGTAAAGGCTCCTTCTTTATTCATTTTAGGCTTGACATTGATGGAATGGACCTATTAGGATTAGGGCTTCCTTAGGGCATCATGAGCATCATTCAACAAGGCTAGGGCACCTTTTCAATATGTCTTCATGGGCATTTTCAACAAGGTAACTTCTTTCTTAGGGCATCTTCAACAAAGCATTGGCAATGTATACAAGGGTTAATTATTGGCTTGCCATCATTGATGACCGACATGGCTACCTTCAATAATGCAAACATGATATCATAATGACAACATTGCTAGGGCTTCGTTATGGAATGTGCATCTAGAATTTCATTAATATATTCATGCACCTACGATCTAGTCAAGTAGTTAGGGTTTAGGTCTCCTAGGGTTTGCACAATATCTAGGGTTAGGGTTTGCTTCATTAATTCAATTTTGATGCCATCAATGACAACTTTTTATAATCTCCCCCTTTGTCATTGATGGCAATACTCTCTGCCTTTGACGTCAATGGCAAATGTGGTGCCCAAGTACTCCCCCTATCAAGATGCTTCTTGACATATTGCTCCATCGTATTTTCTTCCTTTCTTTATCAATGATAGTTCTCCATGATAGATATGTTGCCCCAAACTGTAATCGTGTTCGTCTTCATGTCATAGATCTGCTTTATCTATAATGTTTGACTTGTGCTCCCCTTAACATGTTTCTTCTTGATATGTTACTCCCTGCAACTCCCCCTATCATTATGATTTTCTTTAATGGACTTGCTCCCCTTAAGCCTTTGCATGCTTTCATGGAAATGGATGAAGTAGATGATCAACCAACACCCCCTTTCTGCATAAACTCTTCTAGCTCTTTTTTTGCTCAAGAAAGATAGTTTCCTTGTGTTAAAGGGGAAGACATCTTCAACAATGGATGTGTAATGAAGACACAATATCATGATTTTTTTCAATGGAGTTACTCCTGAGAGATGATCTATCAAGAGATGATTTTCCATGTGTGACTCATCAAGGGCTTCATAGAGCTCTTCACGGATAGCTTCTGCAAGAAATGTCAAGAATCACAAGCTCCTCCTTTTTGGCAGAATTTCATATTCAAGACTTGGAATATCATATCAAAGATGTACTCATTAGATCAACAACATGATTTGATGCCTTGAGTGTTCATGACGCTTTCTAATCCAATTTGCTTCCCTCTCGATATTTGTGTAACTTTCCTTTCATGCTTGGTAGTCATGGTTTTATCTTGTATAGGAACCCAAGTCAATTTACAATCATGAGCCATATGTCCAATGTTATGACATTTGAAGCACTCTATCTTGTTCATCAATGATGGAGCATGAATTCTTCTTGAAAAGTTGCTTCTAGGAGACTGATGGGGACCATTATATTTGTCCTTGTGGTATGCCCTACAATCCTTTGCCATATGCCCAAAATTTGTACAAGAATAACAATAACCAAAAAAATATAAATTGGTACCTGGAGGATGGAGATTGCCTTGATGCACTTCTAAAGTCATTCTATCTTGAGATCCTTTGATCAAATTTATTGTCTCTTGCATTCTTGATGCCATCTGCTTATCTTCTCGGAGTAGGGTTTCTTCCAATGTCATCTTGACTCTTCTCCTTGCTTTTGCTGGAACTGGGGGCATCAATATTTCTTCCAAGCTTCTCCACATCCTTGTTTTTTGAAGCATTAGGGTTTGCATAATTTCTGTTTGAGGGTTCACCTGCATAACCAAGACTTGATTTATCAAGAGGAGATCTTTGATGACTTATGATGTCATCTAGGGTTTGAGAGCTCTTAGGCTCTTGTTCGGATGATCAACTTCTTTTCTTAGGAGATTAATTTCTTCTTTCTTCATCTTGCATTTTTCCTCCTTCTTTGTTAGATGGTTCTCCATTTCTTCCTTCATTCTTGTTGCTTAACATGATTGAGCCTTAAGTGAGGTGATTTCTGATTTTAATTTGGTGATGCCTTCATCTTTTTCTTCTAGTTGGCATGTAATGAGATTTATTTTCTTTTCTGATTCATCGACTTGTCCTTCCAGGAGGGCTAACACTTCCATCACCTTTTCAAATCCTTGTGCATGTTTCTTTGCTTCTTCCAACTGAGATTTAAGGGAGAGAATCTCTTCCTTATATTGACCAATTTTTGCTTCAAGTTTGTTCAAGTCCTTGTGACTTTGTTCAAGATGGCTTGACAAAGTTTCTTCCCTTTTCTTTGCTTTATCGAATTGATTTGTCATGGATATGACTTCTTCATGATGCCTTTTCTTATTTTTTGTAGAGCCCTTGTACTTGCTTCTGGAAATGTCAACTACCTTCCTTGTCTTGTCAAGGTCATGGTCACCATCTTGTGCTTGCTTCTTGAGCTCCTCATTTTCCCTATTCAATTTGCTTATTTCTTCTAGCGCAACTTCAAGCTTTGCCTTGAGATATTCTTTGAATTCTTCTTTATTTACTTTATCTTCTAGGTCTTCCTTGGCCTTGATGTCTTCTCTTGTTTTCAACTTCCTTAATGGGTTCTGGATTTCCTTCTTGCTTTCCATTATCTTCTTGATTAGAGGTTATGGTCAATGGTCCTTTTGAGTGAAGATCTTGAAGTTTGTCCCACATATCTTTTGCTGATGAACATTTTTACACTTTGGTCTTTATAGGATTTGGTAGCCCACTCAAGATTGCCTTTATTACTTTTGCATTATATTCCTTGGATTCTTCTTCACTCGTGCTTTCAGTAATCTTTGATTCCCAAACTTGAAAACCTTGTTCCATTAAGAAATTCTTCGTTCTTACCTTCTATATTTCAAAGTTTCCATTGAACAATGGAGCTTTCCCAATTTGATTATCTTCTGTTTTGACCTTTGAAGAAGAGACATCTTTAGAAGGATTGGAAGCTTTCTTCTTTGGCTTTGCCATTTGTGTTCTAAAGATCTACCTTCCGCTGTAAGGCTGAGTGAAGGTACTGGCTCTGATTCCAATTATTGGAAATACTAAAGGGGAGTGAATCAATATTTATTTTACAATTGTTATTTTAGCAATTTTTAGATCACTTATAACCAGAACACAAAATGAACAATATAGAATATATGATTTTATTTATCAAAAATAACGAGGACTCCAATCCTCTTCTCTATAATAAATCAAGTACAATAATAGTTTAAGGCTCCAACCATAGATGAAGACACCAATCTTCAATCCACCAAGCTCCAACTTGTACTTTGCCAAGCACCGACTTTGCCAAGGTCCGAGGTACTCTGTCTTATTACCAGAGGTTTGAGGCTCCGAGTTATCAATAGGTATGATTGCCTACAGGCTTGCAAACCCGATCTCCATAGGACTGGACTATAATCACCACAATTTCTTTTATAGGTTAGTTATTACAGAGGTATGCAATTCGTAATAGGTCAGGGTATGTTCAGGTCTAAGTTGTACTCCTTCCACAGGTGGCTAGACAGAAATATATCAAGATAATCTGTGGTCTCCACCTACAAATTCGAGCTCCACAGGCAGACTAGTCCTAAATCCGAGTTTTTATGCCATCACAAATGACTGTCCGAATTGTAATGGAGACTGTCCTTGATACGAGCTTTAAAGACCTTCAACACAAGAATTATGCCCAAAATGTAATCTTCTCGACCTCCTTTCTTGCTTTTGTCCCTCTAATCCGAATTGATCACCGAGTTGATGGGTTAAAATGATGATTTCAGACTTGTATTTAGGCAAGTTTTGTCTTATAACTAAAAGACATGTCTCTTGGAGGAGGAGCCGACTTGTACATGTTGGCTCTTGTTGGCTGGCATAAAAAATATTATATTTCAACTTGAAAAATCATTTTCTCAGTCTAAGAGGTGTTAGAAGGTGAGTAAGGGCTCGTTGGGAAGGGGAAAATGTCCTCAACGAGTCTATGCCAATTACAACTTCGATTAGGGTCTTTTTATCATCAATAAAATTATATTTGTGAAATTGTCATCATTATTTTATCCATGGCAGCCTTTAGGATTTCTATCTTTATATTTTTGGCATTCAAGGTAAAGGCTCCTTCTTTATTCATTTAAGGCTTGACATTAATGGAATGGACCTATTAAGATTAGGGCTTCCTTAAGGCATCATGGGCATCTTTCAACAAGGCTAGGGTGCCTTTTCAATATGTCTTCATGGGCATCTTCAACAAGCTAACTTCTTTCTTAGGGCATCTTCAACAAAGCTTGGGGAATGCATACAAGGGCTAGTTATTGGCTTGCCATCATTGATGACCGACATGGCTAGCTTGAACAATGCAAACATGATATCATAATGACAATATTACTAGAGCTTTGTTATGGAAAGTGCATGTAGAATCTCATTAATATACTCATGCAACTATGGTCTAGTCAAGTTGTTAGGGTTTAGGTCTCCTAGGGTTTGCACAATATATATGGTTAGGGTTTGCTTCATTAATTCAATTTTGGTGCTGTTATCGCTTGCCGCCTACAACTACCTACTAGTTAGTGGGAAAAGCCTTCAACCCCACCAGGTGTGGTTGGTGGCAAGGAACTCAGAGAAGGGGCTGTCACCTATTCCTGACTCTCTCCGTTTAAGCTATCTTCTAGGTTAGCTATGGGGGTGGTCCCTAAATGGAAAACTAAGTTAAAAGATGTGAGTTTCTAGGAGAGTTGTTAGATTTAAATAGATTACTTCTTAAGATTCATGAGCATTAATGAGCAACTTTGAAATAATGACAAACCATTTAACCAGTGCCTTTACAAATAACGTGCTCAAAAGTAAAAGAAATGCTCAAAGAGATGAGAACATAGTAATCCTGAAATAGAAACAAAAGACTGTTAGCACAAGATATCAGAAATGCTCTCAAGATAAAAAGATTTATGAACCAAAGCATGAGAAACTATCTTGCTCATAAGGAAACAGTTAGTGTTCTACTTTTGGAAAATGTAAATGAGATGATAGAAAAACTCAAATGTTAGACCAAGATCACAACATGCAATTAAGTTTGCAACACCAAATAAGGGTATTTGCCAATGAAATAAGATATATCAACCATCCATAAGCATAATGATCATTAAAATGACGACATGCAATGAAGTTGCAAAAGAAGAAGCAAATTTCCAAGTACCATAGAATTAAACTTGTTGCAAAATTTAAGGAATTAAAATGCTTGCATCCAAAGTGCTTCTTGAGATAATATTTGCATGTGAATCTTTAAACCATCAAGATAGCAAAAAATTTGGGAACTTTGCAAGTAAATGTGATGAGATAGTGCTCTTGGTTTATTTTATTAATTAATTTTAAAGCCAGGTTACAATTGAACTCTAATCTTCAGACCTCACCCTCGCCCAAATATCTAGATCTCACAATGAAGAGTCCATAGAGGTAGAGGGTCCCTAAAACGTTTATTCAACCAACTTAATATGGAGGTAAATTTTATAGATGCAAGTCTAGTATGAAAAGTGAAATGCCTAAATGATATGAAAGTGAGTTTGCAAGTGCTATTGAAAAGATGGAGATAATTCAGTTAAATTTGCTTCATAGTTAGAACAATAACTCAAGTTGCCATAAATTGAAAGTGCTATGCTTCTTTACTTGCAGTATATCGTGAAACTTATCCAAATGAGAAATAGATCACAAAACATAAGTAAGTGATGGCAAATGAGATTGCAAATTAAGAAATTAAAGGACTATGCGATTTATGTTACTTTCCAATTAAAGCATGCATATGTGATGTGAAAGAAAACGGAAATGTCAAAACCACTAAGTCAATCTATCTACAAATTCTCACTTTTGAAATGGAGAGATGGGGATGCCAATGGGTAAAACCCACGCTCCCACAACAAAAACATAAATTTTTATTAATTTTACAAGAATGAAATGACCATGAGGCATTTTCTAAACCAAGGAAAGTCTTTACAAATAAAAATTGAGACCATAGACTTTTCCTCGGTGAGAATTTCTAAGAACTCAAAATAAATTCGGACTTTACTATAGGAGAAGAGAAGCTAAGCCTCTTCTATGCCCACAACCAAAGAAGAGAGGGTTATCTTCCTCATTTGAAATTCAGCACGAATGTCCTGCAACAACTTGTTAGTAATTTCTTGTAGTTGTCCACTCAAGCTGTCACAAGAAAAAAAATTTGAAAGAGGGCTACAAAACCAATCAAATATTAGACAGATAAAATTACAAAATATTGCACAACAATTTACAAAGGGCTAAGCCAAAGAGTTCGAGTAAACTCTCCTCTTTGCTTAGTCATCTTCGAGCTCTTAGATAGCAAATGAAAGCAATGAAGTATAATGTTTTAAAAGATATTCAAATTTAGAAGTATTCGGCTTGTATACAAGCTATGTCTCAAAACCTCTACAAAACCACTTTGTAAGATAAGACTATGAGAGTTCAAAGAACAAATGAGAACTCCTTTGAGAATGTATCAAGAGTGGGTTGGTCTCTCTAAAGACTTCTCCCAACACTTGATTATTTGATTGCAACAAGATGTTCCCTCTACAAAACTTCAATCAAGAATTAGTTCCATATAGATCTAGCAATATACAATGATAAGAAACTCTAGAGATTTATTTGAAACCAACTAGAGCATTCTATGCCTAGAGCATACTCCTAAATCAAATGTCAATGTAAAATAGCTCTACATTAACAAATCTACAAAAATATATGGAAACAAATTAGATCAAAGCATGAGTAAAAGGAATTATACCAATGATCAACAATTCATCACACTCCAAAAAGAGGAACACCTCATGATGAAACCCCAAAGTCTTTATTGATATTTCTGAAAGTGTACAAGGCAGCAGCGCTTTCGCAAGCACAATAGCTAGTAAACAATGATTACAATATGAGAGCCCATGGCTCCATTATATAGAAAGTTGGGAGCAAATCCCATTGAAGAACCATATGCCAAGTGGTGAGAGGGAGGAGATCTCAAGGCAAATTCAAATTTGGTAAGTGGAGCTCCAATGCCAAGTGTAAAAATCGAATTCTAGCAAGTGGACATCATTTTTTTTCTTCCCTTATGTGCCAAATTCGAATTTTATGATGGAATGACATGTGTATATGGTTGGTAACCTATTTGGAGACAATTTCCCACAAAAATCTCCACCAAATATTCTCCCAAATCCTGCCAAATATGCACTAACTTCACAAAGTCGAATTTCGAAGTAAGCAACTCTCATTTAATGCTGGAAATTCAATTTTATTTGAGCACATGTCTTTTCCTTGATTTTAGGAGTCCATATCACGTTGGGACTTCACTTTAACTCCTCCATAATTTTCCACCTCATTTCCACCTCATTTAGCATGTGTGGATATTTATTTTTCTCCATTTATTTAATTTCTGGCTTAATTAATTGCCAGATTTCCCACTAAACTTAGGAAAAGTGGGTTTTGAGGGTTCAAAACACATTTTTAACTCCTCAAAGTGTGTCATAGTAGAAAGTTGAGCGTGAGAGGTGTAATTTTGATTACTCATACCCCATACAACTTCTCTAGACAACACTTATTACAATTCAATTACAATTTTTATTGCAATTTTCGACTTGCGGGAAATCTAAAAAATTAAAAAATCACTACCTAGACCTAACCAAATTCCATGAAATTTTTGTGTGATCTAGTATGATATTATACATTGACTCTAGACACTAGGAGTCACCCAAGGCCTCACCATCAAGCCGTACTCCGGCTTTGGGGTAAAATTGAAGGAGAAAAACTCAATTAATTATTAACTCCTAGTAGGGAGATGATAATTAACCAAGTAAAAAAAAACTCTCAGAGTAATACTCACTTGTTGGCAAGGTCCCAGACTACCTAGGCCTGTTATAGACTCAATACTGACTCAAAACTCATCATTACTAGCATCACTTATTCTCGTAGGGCGTGAAATTTGCGTACAAGAGAAAATGATAAGAAGTAGAAGTAGAGTTTAAAAAGTCTGTTGAACTGATGATATCTGATGGTACAAATGTCTTCTGGTTCATTCTTGGGCATGGAGTCTTCTCATTATCATCAAGTGCCACTCCAGTGGTCAACATTTGGCTCCATATGGGGATGCATGCTAGATATGAAGTGATAGTGTGCAAGAACTTGGAATCTGCATCCACCGACCAAAGATATATATTAGCAGTATCCATTCAAAATAACATCAAATAAAATCAAGTACAGAAATGGAAATTTATTCTAGGAAACATAAATAACAATTTATTCATGAAATAAAACTACTTAAACAAAATTTACGAGGGATAAGGTTAGAAATACGATACAGATGCCCTATGGCATTAAATGTCTTCGGTGAAATCCATCTTGAGAACCTGCCTACTCACAGGCAAATCCATTGGCTCTTTCTCTGATGTGCCTTGGCCAATTCTGACTATCTTAGGACTATGACTTGCCCCACTGTTAACCTGTTTGTGGCCATCAGATACACCAAACCTCTTCCTTTTCCTTTTTCGACTTTTGATGCGTTGAGGTTTGATCCTGCTCAAAATTGGAGGGTCATTTTTTATATCCTTTTTATTTTTTCGTTTTTTTCTTTTCTTCTTGGTTAGTTGCGATGGCGATGATGATGCAATCACTGTCAATCCTACTGCTCTGTCTTGAAAATGCTTTGATGGAAGATTTGAAGTACCCAAGCCTTTTGAGCTATGCCTAATCTCTTCATTTTGAATCCGTTCTGTTAAGGGGGGAAGAAAATTTGTCAACACAACATCACTTCCTGTCTGGCATGATCTATAGATAATCTCATTGTTGGGTTTCCTTGGATCCTCAACATGATATCTTTTCTCTAACTCCCGATCAAGTCTGACAAAGTTATTATTTGGCATGGGGATGGTGGCATATGACAAGTCCATTTGAAATCATTTTTTCTTTTTCGTTGTTTTCTTTTCTTCTGGTTAGTTGGGGATGGCAAGGATGATGCAATTCATCGTCAATCCTACAACTTTGTCTTGAACATGCTCGATGAAGATTTGCCACCCAAGCCTTTTGAGCTATGCCTAATCTCTTCATTTTTGAATCCGTTTTATTAAGGGGGGAGAAAATTGTCAAGACAACATCACTTCCTTGTCCGGCATGATCTATAGATAATCTCATCGTTGGGTCTCCTCTTGGATCCTCAACATGATATCTTTTCTCTAACTCCCGATCAAGTCCGACAAAGGTATCATTTGGCATGGGATGGTGGCATATGATAAATCCATTTGAAGGCTACCACCTAAATCCGATGCCCATTTTCTTGATAGGAGCATTCCCCATGAATCAAGAACATCTATCACAACAATATCCATAATCATTATTTTTTCTGGGTATGCAGATAGGAAAACTTGTAAATCTTTAATTTTCCCACACACTTCAATTCTTTTAGAATCCATTGAACATATGTTGTGATAGGGCCTAGATACCCTTAAATTCAGTTGCTCCATGACTTTCTTGGTCATGACATTTGATGAAGCCCCTGAATCAAGCATGCAATTGTGTAAAAGACGATCATTCACTATCAAAGAAACATAAAATGGTAGATGATCTTCGTTCCCCACATAACAGTTCATACTTTTCAATATAATTTCTTCATCTTCTGGTTCATTATTAGGCTTTTCTTCCCTTTGAGTAACTTCAATTGCACTTAGTAACTTGGCCCTTTGAGATGGTATCTTTAAAAGTTCTGTTACTGGGATAGAAACCTTTGCATTATTCACCCAATTGCCCAAGTCAAAATTTAATTCTGAAGTAGGAGGAGAAAATTTTCTGTGATTATTCCGGTCTTGAATATCCCTTCTCTGATAAGTCATCCCTTTCTGTTTTGCCATAGCAAGAATTTGTCCAGATGTAGGCTTTTCCCCAAAAATCTTAGTGACTTTGTCAAGATTTGCAATCATATTGTCGACCCCAAGATTATTAGGACTATGGTCAATCTCTTGATTACTTTCAATGGTATATATTTGATCTTCCATGGAGAACATATTGATTTGACCACTAGTTCCTACATGTTCCTCTCCCAACATGCTACCTTCCATAATTCTCTTTACATATGGGCATGTGGCTTCTTCATGGAACTCATTACATGGCCTACAAAAAGGGGGAATTTGATCTACCATGTCGGTGGATTCCAATGGATTTGGAGGCCGATTATCTTGTTGAGGGCCTTTATTCTTTTGCCATCCATTATTTGGCCTAGGTTGGAATCTTTGCACTTGTGATCTTTCCATGGCCACCAACCTATTTTGCATGGCTTGCATTTCTTTAGTGTGGTTTGCTTCCATGCTCTTGATGAGTTGAGTTAATTCCTTAATAGGATCATGGGTAGCCTCTTCCTTGGCCTTGCTTTTGGAATCATTCGATTTCGATGGCCCTCTAGTGAAACCAGGAATCTCAGATTTTCCTGATTGCTTTCTGGCCCTCTCCATTTTCAAGGCTTCAGTTTGAGCTACACCCAAAGTTGAAGGCTCCTTTCTTCTCAACTCATAAGTAGTGTCAACACCAAAAGAATCCAGAGAGGAACATAAGAGAAATTCATTAGGAGGTTTAACAGTAGTAGGCATGCTTTTAACCAATTCATTGACTCTCTTGTTAAACTCCTCCCTGGTTTCATTCTCATTTTTCTTCATGGTGCTAATGGCACTGATCAAATGACTATTCTCTCTTCTCTCTCCATACTTTTCCATGAAAGAATTAACAATCGCTTGTAAAGAATCATATGAGTTAGCAGGTTGCTCAATGAACTAATCAAGAGCATCCTCATCCAAAGAGAGAATGAAAAGCCTCATCTTTACATCCTCATAGTTAGCAACGTTACACCACTTAAAGATGCAAACATTAAAATTCTTCACATCTGATGCAGCGCTAATGGCATTGTTACCTTGAAAAAAAGGCAACCTTTCAATAGCCTTGTCAAGGATATTGTGAGGATAGCCATTAATGTTAGTAAAGTTACAAGGAGCAAAAACATCATTCATGATGTTAGGCTCAACTTGTTCTTGAAACAACAAATGAATGTCAGAAATAGCCTCTTGCCCAAGACTAGCAAGAGCTCTACTATGAGAGTCTATTTAACCTCTCTTTGAAAACCCTTTTAGGATCAGGAGAGGGGCTAACTAGACCACTTGAATTTCTCCTAGTAGAAACTCTTGCAAGATTAGGATTGAGTGGAGTCACCACTTGAGCAAGAATCTAAATATAAAATTCAAATATATCAAAACTTAAAGTTAGTCGTTTTCCCAGGCACAAGAAGACTTGTCCCTGGTAGCAGTGCCAAAAAATGTTATCTCTTGCCGCCTACACCTACCTGCTAGTTAGTGAGAAAAGCTTTCAACCCCACTAGGTGGTTGGTGGCAAGGAACTCAGAGAAGGGGCTGTCACCTATTCCCGTCTCTCTCCGTTTAAACTATCTCCTAGGTTAGCTATGGGGGGTGGCCCTTAAATGGAAAACTGAGTTAAAAGATCTGAGTTTCTAGGAGAGTTCTTAGAGTTAAATAGATTACTTCTTAAGATTCATGAGCATTTATGAGCAACTTTGAAATAATGACAAACCATTTAACCAGTGCCTTTACAAATAACATGCTCAAAATTAAAAGAAATGCTCAAAGAGATGAGAACAGAGTAATCCTGAAATAGAAACAAAAGACTGTTAGCACAAGATATCAGAAATGCTCTCAAGATAAAAAGATTTATGAACCAAAGCATGAGAAACTATCTTGCTCATAAGGAAACATTTAGTGTTCTACTTTTGGAAAATGTAAATGAGATGATAGAAAAACTCAAATGTTAGACCAAGATCACAACATTCAATTAAGTTTGCAACACCAAATAAGGGTATTTGCCAATGAAACAAGATATATCAACCATCTGTAAGCATAATGATCATTAAAATGACGACATGCAATGAAGTTGCAAAAGTAGAAGCAAATTTCCAAGTACCATAGAATTAAACTTGTTGCAAAATTTAAGGAATTAAAATGCTTGCATCCAAAGTGCTTCTTGAGATAATATTTGCATGTGAATCTTTAAACCATCAAGATAGCGAAAAATTTGGGAACTTTGCAAGTAAATGTGATGAGATAGTGCTCTTGGTTTATTTTATTAATTAGTTCTAAAGCAAGGTTACAATTGAACTCTAATCCTCAGACCTCACCCTCGCCCAAATATTTGGATCTCACAGTGAGGAGTCCATAGAGATAGAGGGTCTTAAAAACGTCTATTCAACCAACTTAAGTTGGAGGTAAATTTTAGAGATGCAAGTCTAGTATGAAAAGTGAAATGCCTAAATGATATGAAAGTGAGTTTGCAAGTGCTATGTAAAAGATGGAGATGATTCAATTAAATATGCTTCATAGCTAGAACAATAACTCAACTTGCCATAAATTGAAAGTGCTATGCTTCTTTACTTGTAGTATATTGTGAAACTTATCCAAATGAGAAATAGATCACAAAACATAAGTAAGTGATGGCAAATGAGATTGCAAATTAAGAAATTAAAGGACTATGTGATTTATGTTACTTCCCAATTAGAGCATGCATATGTGATGTGAAAGAAAACGGAAATGTCAAAACCACTAAGTCAATCCATCTACAAATTCTCTCCTTTGAAATGGAGAGATAGGGATGCCAATGGGTAAAACCCACGCTCCCACAACAAAAACAGAAATTTTATTAATTTTACAAGAATGAAATGACCATGAGGCCTTTTCTAAACCAAGGAAAGTCTTTACAAATAGAAATTGAGACCATAGACTTTTCCTCGGTGAGAATTTCTAAGAACTCAAAATAAATTCAAACTTTACAATAGGAGAAGAGAAGCTAAGCCTCTTCTATGCCCACAACCAAAGAAGAGAGGGTTATCTTCCTCATTTGAAATTCAGCCCAAAGGTCCTGCAACAACTTGTTAGTAATTTCTTGTAGTTGTCCACTCAAGCTGTCACAAGAAACAATTCGAAAGAGGGCTACAAAACCAATCAAATATTAGATAGATAAAATTACAAAATATTGCACAACAATTTACAAAGGGCTAAGCCAAAGAGTTCGAGTAAAATCTCCTCTTTGCTTAGTCATCTTCAAGCTCTTAGATAGCAAAAGAAAGAAATGAAGTATAATGTTTTAAAAGATATTCAAATTTAGAAGTATTCGGCTTGTATACAAGCTATGTCTCAAACCCCTGCAAAACCACTTTGTAAGATAAGACTATGAAGGTTCAAAGAACAAATGAGAGCTCCTTTGAGAATGTATCAAGAGTGGGTTGGTCTCTCCAAAGACTTCCCACAACACTTGATTCTTTGATCCCAACAAGATGTTCCCTCTACAAAACTTCAATCAAGAATTAGTTCCATATAGATTTAGCAATAAACAATGATAAGAAACTCTAGAGATTTATTTGAAACCAACTAGAGCATTCTATACCTAGAGCATACTCCTAAATCAAATGTCAATGTAAGATAGCTCTACATTAACAAATCTACAAGAACATATGGAAACAAATTAGATCAAAGCATGAGTAAAAGGAATTATACCAATGATCAACAATTCATCACACTTCAAAAGGAGGAACACCTCATGAATGAAACCCCAAAGTCTTTATTGATATTTCTGAAAGTGTACAAGGCAGCATCACTTCCGCAAGCACAATAGCTAGTAAACAATGATTACAATATGAGAGCCCATGGCTCCATTATATAGAAAGTTGGGAGCAAATCCCAATGAAGAACCATATGTCAAGTGGTGAGAGGGAGGAGATCTCAAGGCAAATTCGAATTTGGTAAGTGGAGCTTCAATGCCAAGTGTAAAAATCGAATTCTGGCAAGTGAACATCATTTTCTTCTTCCCTTATGTGCCAAATTCGAATTTTATGATGGAATGAAATGTGTATATGGTTGGTAACCCATGTGGAGACAATTTCCCACAAAAATCTCCACCAAATATTCTCCCAAATCCTCTCAAATATGCACTAACTTCACAAATTCGAATTTCCAAGTAAGCAACTCTCATTTAATGCCGGAAATTCAATTTTATTTGAGCACATGTCTTTTCCTTGATTTTAGAAGTCCACATCACCTTGGGACTTCACTTTAACTCCTCCATAATTTTCCACCTCATTTCCACCTCATTTAGCATGTGTGGATATTTATTTTTCTCCATTTATTTAATTTCTGGCTTAATTAATTGTCAGATTTCCCACTAAACTTAGGAAAAGTGGGTTTTGAGGGTTCAAAACACATTTTTAACCCCTCAAAGTGTGTCATAGTAGAAAGTTGAGCGTGAGAGGTGTAATTTTGATTACTCATACCCCATACAACTTCTCTAAACAACACTTATTACAATTTTTATTGCAATTTTCGACTTGCGGGAAATCTAAAAAATTAAAAAATCACTACCTAGACCTAACCAAATTCCACAAAATTTTTTGTGTGATCTAGTATGGTAATATACATTGACTCTAGACACTAGGAGTCACCCAAGGCCTCACCATCAAGCCATACTCCGGCTTTGGGGTAAAATTGAAGGAAAAAACTCAATTAATTATTAACTCCTAGTAGGGAGATGATAATTAACCAAGTAAAAAAAACCTCCCAGAGTAATACTCACTTGTTGGAAAGGTCCCAGGCTACCTAGGCCTGTTACAGACTCAATACTGACTCAAAACTCATCATTACTAGCATCACTTATTACAATTTCCCGTAGGGCGTGGAATCTGGGTACAAGAGAAAATGATAAGAAGTAGAAATAGAGTTTAAAAACTCTGTTGAACTGATGATATCTGATGGTACAAATGTCTCCTGGTTCATCCTTGGGCATGGAGTCTTCTCATTATCATTAAGTGCCACTCTAGTGGTCACTGTGTGCCATCAATGACAACTTTATTCAACAATATCCCTCGTTGTCATTGATGGCAATATTGTCCCCGTTTCGACATGAATGGTAAATGGGGTGCCCAAGTATTCCCCTATCAAGATGTTGAACATGTTGCTCCATTGTAATTCTACCTTTCTTCATCGATGATTGTCTCCTCTCCATGATAGGTATGTTGCCCCAAACCTGTAATCATGCTAGTCTTCATGTCATAGATCTACTTCATCTATAGTGTTTGACTTGTGCTCCGCTTAACATGTTTCTTCTTGTTATGTTTCTCTTTGCAACTCCCTCTGCGGTTATGCTTTTCTTTAATGGACTTGTTCCCCCTAAGCCTTTGCATGCCTTCATGGAAATGGATGTGGTAGATGATCAACCAACTCACCCCTGCCTGTATAAACTCCTTTATCTCTTCTTTTTGCTCAAGATAATAAATATTGTTGCCTTGTGATCAGCTGGAAGACATCTTCAACAATGGATGTGTAGTGAAGACACAATATCATGATTTTCTTTAATGGAATTACTCCCGAGAGATGATTTTCCATGTGTAACTCATCAAGGGTTTTAGATAGCTTCTTCAAGAATAGTCAAGAATCACAAGCTCCCCCTAACAGTATGCATGGTCTCCTTTTTGGCAGAATTCCATCATCAAAACTTGGAATATCATATCTTGCAAAGATATACTCATTAGATCAACAACATGAGTTGATGTCTTGAGTTTTCAAGAGGCTTTCTGATCCAATTTTCTTCCTTCTCCATACTTGTGTAACTTTCTTTTCTTGCTTGGTAGTCATGTCTTGTTTAGGGACCCAAGTCAAGTTACAATCACGAGCCATATGTCCAATGTTATGACATTTTATACACCATCTTTTTCATCGATGAGGGAGCATGAGTTCTTCTTGAAAATTTGCTTCTGTGGGAGACCAATGGTGACCATATTTGTCCTTCGGCATGCCTCACAACTTTTCGCTATATGGCCAAAACTTGTACAAGAATAGCAACAACCAGTGGGGTAAATTTTGTCTTGGGATCCTTTGATCAAATTTATTGTCTCTTGCATTATCGACAATTATCAATGTATCTTCTTGGGGACCTCCAATGTTAATAAGGCATCATCCACGCTTGTGAACTTGCAAGCTCAAGGGTTGGGGAACGGCATCGTTAAAATTGGACAACTCAGGGTCCAAACTCCGGTTGTGCCGCCGTATGATAATCCCAATATTTTTATTGGATTCCTCTTTCGAAGAGGTGTAAGATTGATCTAAAGATCATCTCGATCGGATGAGCAGAACATGTACTTTGAATTTATTCCACTTATGTGCTAGGTCGGCCTGGAATAAAATATAGACTTAAATGTTTTAAAGGACGTGTCACACACCCACAAAGATTCCTATATATTGGAGAGACTTAGAGATCATTTGACACACATTGGTGTGGAGGAATTCTCTCTCTCTGGATAGCGTTGGAGCTGTGATATATATGGACTGTTCTTTGTTTGGGTTGTTCTGGGTTATGTGTGACACGTTAGGCTGAATGACCTATTGGAGACTTTGCTGGTTGAAGCATCCTGCTGATCGCCGTAACGCCACCATTTCTTATCTCTGTTTTGGCTTGTCTTCTATCGATCCTTTAGTATGTTCTATCTTCTTTAGTATTGTGCCCTAATCTGAAATGGCATAAAACATCTTCAGAAATTAACATGGTATCAGAGCCCGGGAGAAGACAAAGTCCAATCTGTGTTAAGGGACAGCTTGAAGTGTGGATCAGTTGAGGGTCGTTTAAAGGAACAAGTTTTAAATTTCTTTAGGGCCAAAATAATTATTTACGGCCAAGAAATTTACAAGACAGTGAATCTTAAGACTCCTACTCCTACAGTTCGTGGGTGACAAATTCACCCGATGCTTGATAGGGATCATCGAAAGTATTCGCAAGGAGCTGCCGTCACTTCACAGTTACGCAAGACTGCTCTCGGAATTGCCGTCCAGATAAGTTCGAACAAAGAATCCGAATGCCGGAGCTCTCTAGCGGCATGCGTACAGAGAAAAGACCAGCAGGCATCTCGAACGGTATCTGCATGTCTGCCGTAGCAATGTCGCTCGGACAATTGCTGGTAAGTGAGGAATGTCTCCACTCTCAAATGTTGGACGATGAATTGCACGCACGACTCACAAAGGTTGTCGAGCCACAGGAAACACCCCAAGGCCAGGACGGAAACGACGTTCTGCTCGGTGAGAAGGGGTGTCATGCCGTAAAGGTATGCGAGGGCGATTTCGAGGCCTTGGATGGTTGCGTTGGGGTTGTCAATCTGAAGCTGGTATTCTTTGGAGAGAAACGAAATTAATATGTCAGAGAACAGGTGGCTTTCAAATCCCTGTTTTCTTATGTGATCGCACAAGGCATTAGACGCAGCCTCGTCTGTCCCCGCCATTTCTTCTTCTTCTCGGTCACGCATTTGGCGGGGTGGGTTTAACAATGGGCCATGGGAATCGAACCCGAAACTGATTGACCAAGTGCTGGAGTTTAAGTCGATTTATACTGAATTGGATTGGATCAATGTCTCTATATCTAAGCGTGAATATGCGGTGCGGAAACGACATCAAACGCTTTAAATTGCGTTTTAAAGTCGGCAAAATTGCAGTGTTGCATTGTTGTATTTGCAACTGCACGATTTTGGCCGGAAGAAAAATATCGGAAAGAGGGGCGTTTTAGTTGATGCTTATCCCATGTCGAAGCGGAGTTCCACGTCCAGTTGGGACGCTCAGAACAAGCAATTTCTTCCGATAGATAATCTCTTAAAAATTGTATTGTGAAGAATGCCTGTTAAACAGTAAGGCCGAGTATCAGCGGATGATTTGAGGTATAGAAAAGCCTGTTCCGATGGAGCTGTTAGGTGAAAATTAGATCTGTGGACGTAAAACATAATAGCGTGGAAATGTTTGGGGCTGAAATGTGCCCAGTCTTCATTACAACATGTTTTTTTTCACCGTAGATCTTTGAAACCTCACAAATGTTTGCCGCAGAAAACTAAGAAAGACTGTTTAAAGTCTGTTTTCGTGAGCCAAGTCCCTTGGACAAGAGGCCGAGCATTTTAGAAGAAATTTGGGTTTATTTCTCTTTCTGTTGCAGGTCTGAGGCTGACTCATGGATGTTTTTGGTGTAAGACTATGGTATGGGACCCCTCTTCTAGGTGAGCCGCATTCCATGGCTACTTATCTCAGGCAGACCGCAAGCATTGACTTGCTAATCAGAGGACTGTGACAGTTGTTATCTGCTCAAGTAGTATGAAGACTTATTTTGATAAGGGCAGAGTTTGTTCGAGGGCTGAAATGAAAAACAGTTGTAGCAAAAGAAAGCATAATGGGTCAGATTTGAGGACTGTTGTGGTTGTCTTAACCGATCAGAATTCAACAGCAGAGGAACCGACCTATCAAGGTATGCCTTCTGTGCGATTTTTACATAAAAAGAAAAAAAAAAAATTTCTTCTTTGTATCGGGTTGCAGAAAGAAGGCTGCCATAGCAGCAGCATGGGATAAGAGTTTGAAGACGTCAGGATCTTCAATGTAGACATGAGTACAACATTGTAATAAAGATTCTTCGCTTTGGGCCTGGCATCTCTGAAGTAGGCCGAAGATTGTTCATGAAAAGAACAAGTCACTGAAAGGGTAAGAAATTGCCAAGTGTGCAAAAGAGAGACTAAACTAGTCTCTGTCATGATCCCAAATATTTTCAGAAAGAAAGCTTGAAATTGTGCTTCAAGTGTGTACAAAGCAGGGTCGAGAAAGGATCTCTAGGAGGCTGTGAAAAATTCAAGAAAGACAGATCACTAAGAACCAGCCTTTTCTAGTCCTGATGCAATTCAGTGACATTTAGTAGATGACATACTATGGCTTTTAAGACCATGTTTAGGAGCTATGCACTGAGATCAGAGGGACCAAGAGGTCAAATATGTTCAGGTCACCTTGAAGAGGAAAAATCAAATAAAGTATGAACAACAATGATTGATGTGCACTTATGACTGTGCTAGATCTGCGAATCGAAAGGTACCACATAAGGTATGGATTGACATGAAGAAGGGTAAATTTCTGTGTTTGGAACATATGTATGATTGGTTCCTAGATCTGTGCAATTCAGGAGAAAAATCGCAGAACTGAAATCTTAAGTCTTGGGCAGATCTGTAAATAAGAAGCAGTGCTGGATAAGATTTCAGATGAAGTAGATGGAGCTCTCAAGTGCAGAGAAGGAATCATGTTTGGATTCCTAATTCTGTGGGTCACAGTAAAGAGGGTTGGTTGAGGAAGTTACAACAGACCTCCTCAGAATAACAGGACTTCTAACAAGCTGAGGCGTGTTGTTATATTCTCCCT
Source organism: Pinus albicaulis (assembly GCA_034641835.2). Lineage (NCBI taxonomy): Eukaryota > Viridiplantae > Streptophyta > Pinopsida > Pinales > Pinaceae > Pinus > Pinus albicaulis. Next base: position 521,831,633 of record CM076573.1, on the reverse strand, counting down.
GTTGGACAAGTGACATAGATAGATACCTATGTAGCTGTCAGCATGAGACATTAGCAGTCTCACTGGAGCATGATGGTAAAATGTGTTTCGGCAGCTTTGAGACACATTATTGGAATCTTGAATCATGATCAACATAGTCTGATTGGATGGCTTTGACTGTGGGAGATCAAGTCCCAATTTCAAGTTGGTGTCTGGGATGCCCTCATTTAAAATAGATGTCTTCTCTCTTGAGAGAAGCCGACATTAAGAGGAAGATATATCTGTATATACTCCTGAGTGGATACCTTTGTTCAATGAAAGAAGATCCTCATGGCTCAGGGACATATGGCTTCAGAGGGGGAAATTCCGAAGGAAAACCAAGAAGCCATATAAATAACAAGGTATCTAGCAGCCATGAGCACTTTTGTACAATCTGACCTTGGATCCTTTGAGGAAGTCGTAAAGCATCAAGTCTGAAAGGATGCTATGCACGAAGAGTATGAGTCCATGATGTCTGGGATGTGTTTCCAAGACCATAGGACAAAGCAGTTGTCACCTCGAAATGGCTCTACAAGATCAAGCATGGATCTAATGGAAGTGCTGAAAAGTTCAAGACAAGATTCGTTGCTTGTGAGGAAGGTATAGACTATGATGACATATTTGCACCTGTGGCTCAATATACCACCATTCGATCTATTATAACCCTTGCTGCTATGCAAGGATGGAGTCTTCATCAGATGATGTGAAGACCGCTTTTTTTGCATGGTGTGATAAAGGAAGAGATATATGTGGAGAAACCTCTGGGGTTGGAAGTCCAGGATCGGGACACCCATGTCTGCAGGTTGAAGAAAGCCCTCTATGGGCTGAAACAAGCACCCTGAGCTTGGTACGAGAGGATAGATAGCCACCTGATGAAGCTGGGCTTCACTCATAGTATTGTTGATCTGAACCTTCACTACAAGGTTAATAGAAAGAAGCCTCTCACTCTGGTGCTGTATGTGGATGACCTCTTCCTGACAGGTGCTGACCCTCTCATTCATCAGTATAAGAGGGAGCTTGCTGCTGAGTTCGAGATGAAGGACCTAGGACTGATGCCTAGGCCTGGAGGTCTGGCAGAGACCTGGAGAGATTTTCCTTTCTCAAGGAAAATACATTATGAAGCTTCTGATATGGTGGACTGTAAGTCTGTGTCGACACTGATGGAACTCAACTTCAAGAAGTTGAGTGGCAGCGCTACTGGGCCTGTGTTAGAAAATCTTACCGAGTGTCGTCAACTCATGGGGGGCCTTGATGTTCTTAGGGAACATTCGTTCGGACATATGTTGTGTAGTAAAACCTTTGAGTCAACACATGGTTGATCATAACATTCACTGGGTTGGTGCCTAGAAACTCTTGAGATATCTTTGAGGCACGATGGACCATGGGCTGAGATACACTGTCGGGAGTGTGACACTCCATGGATATACTGATGTCGATTGGGCTGGCAGTGTGGTGGATCGCAAGAGCACATTTGGATGCTACTTCACATGTAGATCTGCTTCGGGCAGGAAACTAATGTCGGTAGCCTTGAGCACCGCTGAGGCCGAATACATTGTAACATGTATGGCCTGTTGTAAAGTCACTTGGTTGCGAAAGCTCTTTAGTGAGTTGTTCGAGCATGTGCTAGATGCCACCGTTATCCTTTGTGATAACTAGAGGGGGATTCGTTTGTCATAGAATCCCGTGTTCCACTAACGATCCAAGCATGTTGATGGCTGGTACCACTATCCGGGATATGGTACAGCGAGGCGCTGTAAGGCTCGATCATATAGGAACTGATGAGCAGGTCGCGGATATTCTCACTATGCCCTTGGGGAAGGTCATGTTCCTAACCTTCCGTGAGAATCTTGGTATCGTGGAACGACCCTATGATATGGGTCCTGTTGGACGATGAGCTCTGGGAGCTCTGGGGGGCTTTGGGGAGAGCTTCTCGGAGCTATGGGCAACCACAAGGCTAGGCTTGCCAAACCTTGTTGGTGTGCTTGGACCCCACCGTTGTGATTTTGAGTTGGTTCTCCTCTCATTATCTGTGCCCCGTATGCATCCTACCCATTGAGTTCAGGACTCATGGGAAGTACCTCTCATGTGGCCAATGAGGTGGGAAAAGCTAGAGACTAGTAGCAAATCCTGATGGACGCATCAGAGATTGCCGTACTCTCTATCTAGGATGGCACGGTCCAACCACTTGATCTGGGATCAAGTCTTGTGAGGTTTCGGACCTCCTGCTGACTTCGGGTAAGATGAACCAACTTTGGGTTGGTTGGAGACTCCTTGTGAGTCCTCTAGAGGTATTGGACCTCTGGGCTGAATTTGTCAGCCGGGTATGATGTCTTTGTGACTGACCCACTTCTGCTTTGAAATAAAGAGGCCATCAAAGCAAGTTACGGCGGGATGACGCATGATGTTTGGATTGCACAACTAGTGGACGGAGTTCTCCCTAGTTGAGAGGGAGTGTTAAAATTGGACAACTAGGTCCAAACTCCGGGTTGTGCTGCTCAGATGATGATCCCAATATTTTTATTGGATTCCTCTTTCGGAGAGGTGTAAGATTGATCTAAAGATCATCTCGATTGGATGAGAAAAACATGTACTTTGAATTTATTCCACTTATGTGCTAGGTCGGCCTGGAATAAAATATAGACTTAAATGTCTTAATGGATGTGTCACACAACCCCAAAGATTCCTATATATTGGAGAGACTTAGAGTTCATTTGACACACATTGGTGTGGAGGAATTCTCTCTCTCTCGATAGCGTTGGAGCTGTGATATATATAGACTGTTCTTTGTTTGGGTTGTTCTGGGTTATGTGTGACACGCTTGGCTGAATGACCTATTGAAGACTTTGCTGGTAGAAGCATCCTGCTGATCGCCGTAACGCCACCATTTATTATCTCTCGTTTTGGCTTGTCTTCTACCATCCTTTATATGTTCTAACTTCTTCAAAGATTGTGCCCCAATCGAAATGGTATAGAACATCTGTAAATTAACAAACACTATATATTTCTCAAAGATAATTGTTAGATCACACAAAGAACTGTATCACTCTAAAATAAATCCACACAACCTGCACTTAACAGAATGTTCCTATCACTTACAATGAAATAACGATTTAATTTAAAATTTAAGCACAATATAGGAATGTCCATACCCAACACATACCACAAATCAGTAGAACATAGACACCATGAACTACACCCCAAAGTCTTTATTATGATTATTCCAACGTTCCTAGTAGGACAATAATTTACGTCATATTTTAAGAGTTACATAAGCCAAAACTAGATGGTTTGAGACACAAAATGACTCCTTATTTATAGATAAATCCTCCAAGTGGAAAAATAATGGCTTAGTATTTCAAGATCCTCGTCAAAATAGTCTCGGCCGTTGATTAATCTTTGATGATATTTTAATCTCTCGTCATTGAAAATATTTATTTTGAGGAGTTTTCTAATTTCTCATTGAAATCCTTTTTTATTATAGCTAAAAATAAATATTTTGAGCTAATTTCCTCAAAAAATTGATTTTGACTTAACCACTCAAGGACCAAAGGGTCCAATTTTTCTTGAAATTTCCAATATTCCCTTGCCGGGGTCCTCCAAAATTAATTTCCTTTGACACTCACGATTTTTTCCACTTGGAGAATTTAATTTCTCTAGGACTTTAATTTTTGACCTTCAAATTAATTAATTTTATAGCTTTAGGGGATTTGAAATTTTGCTAGAAAAATTAATTAATTGACACTTGAGGAGATTAAATATTTTTTCCACTCTAATATTTTAGCCATGGTGTCTAAGTATGAGGGACCATGCACTAAAAATATGTTTTTACAGGAAGATTTGCAAATACAACCCTTAAAGGGGGAACACCCGTTCGTTATAGACTCTCAATTTACACACCAATTTCTGCGATACAATATGATCTAGTAGACCAAGTTGACTTGTAACAAAATAATTTATCTAATTAGCTTAAATTATTCCCAAATCACTTTTACAAAAGACTTGACTGAAGCACTAGGACTCACGTAAGACTTTGACGACAAATTCCACCCTAGCTTTGGGGTGAGGCTGGAGGGAAAAACTCTGCCAATCATCTATTTTTAGAAACACAGATGAGTTAGTGAGACGAAAAACACTCTAGGATGAAATTTTTGCGAAAAAAATAGACTTACCTAGGTTGTTACATGCATACATGGTCTTACTAGCATCATTTACATCACAAAATCTGATGGCTCATGAACTCGATCCTTTGAAAAACTGCGGTGCAACTGCTTCCTCGGAACTTTGACAAAACGAGTGCAATAGGCCTCTATAGCAAGGTATGGCACTGCTGCAACAATTTGGAATTGAATTCCTTGTTGCATCTGCACTAGACTTGGCCTGAATTTATGCGCAACTCTAGAACTATAGCTCCACATCGTCCCACTTCACTCCTAGAAGTATAGCTGCAAACATAGCAAAGTCTTCCTCCAACTTGGAGGACAATTTCTCTATCTCTGCAGATGTTGTGGCCTGATCCTGCTTCTCCCAACTTGGAGGACAATTTCTCTATCTTTGCAGATATTGCAGTCTGATCCTGCTTCTCCTGCTTGTCCTTCTTCTTGTGAGGACACAAAGTACTGTAGTGGCCAAATTTGCCACACCTGAAGCACTTGACCTTAGATAGATCCTTCTTTTTCTTTTTCTCCGCCTGTGAACCCTGTCCCTAATTGGGACCCTTTGATGCAAGGGCTATGTTACCGCTCAAACTAGCAGGGGTCCTAGGAGGGGATCCTATATGGAAACTACTAGGTTAAGGGCACCAATGGAGCTATAGCCCATTGTCACCTCAACTAAGGCTCCTTACTCTGACTTTCATCGACGAGAGGAGACCCGATATGATGGAATCACGAGAATATATGGTCAATGATAAGATAAGGAGGTGATTCCTAGGCCTATTCACAAGAGACTCTTAATTAGATGGGTTGCTTGCTTTAGAAGCAAGGTGATGGGCTCTCTAGGGGGGGCCAAGAGGATCCTTAGGACTAGGTTTTGAGAGTATGCTTTGTCAAGATGGTTCATAGACTTAGAGATATTTATGGAGACTTGGCTTTTATGTGATCTTTGTGAAATTGGTGTTAATACGTTGTGGGACCACACGAGGCCAAGTAGACCCAAAACAAGGTCAAGGGTGTGGAATTTATCAACCAAGGAGGGGCTTGACCTAATTATGGAAGAGAAGAGGATCAATGGACAAATCTTCTTAGAACATAATGCTATGATCCCAATGAGGTCACTAGCCAAGGGAAACCTAAGGCAAAAAACAATCCTTAAGCTAGGGCTCACAATATCTTGAGTTCCCTCTGTCGGAATTTCGTGAAATTTGGAGAGACTCTAGAGAAAACCCCAACGCAATAGAGGACAAGAGATCGAAGTCTTTTGATGGCTAGAATGTGAGATAAATGATGCCTAGGTGACCTATGGGGGCTAGGCCTAGAAGGAGAAGGAAAGGTGAAAGAGATAAGCTTTGAAAGTGATCACCTATGGAGGATTTGTGTCTTGTCCTTTGGGAGAGATGCAGTCAAGGAGAATTTATTGTTTGAAAAGAGTTCACCCAATCAAAGAGGCCTTCAAACAACTTTGAATGGCGTTAGGGCATGAGAGCAGCTGCTTCAAGGTCTTTATACTTCGATTTGCAATAATTGATGACTTGTCGAGATGTATTTAACACAAATTATTTGTAGGAACATTCACCCATTCATACATGGCCTATGACATGATGGAACGTTATAAAAGATCACAATTTCCACCAATTCATATAGAAAAGAAGTGAAATTTCAGACTTATATGGCGGAAATCCCAACAACATTAATGTGGCAAAAGTAAATAACAAGAATAAGTATGAAAGTGGCACTTACATGTACAAAAGAGTATATACAATCATCATATTGTGCCAGTACTGATAAGAGAGAGAAATCCAAATATCAAAATTCATCCATATCATCAAAACTTGTCCTCCGAAAGGGATAGCGAAAATCCCACAAGAGCTAATAAGCCAATCCAAGTCATGATGATGAAATTGAATCATCTCACTTGTGTTTATACAATTCTGTAAGGGATTCGAATGTCCTAATTTGTACTAATAATGCCCCTAAAATAAAAATAATGTGCGTAATAACATTACTTTTGGTGACAAGCCCACCAAAATAGCTCAATAAAACAAGAATAAGCCTCTCAAGAGGGCAAAATGATCAATATAGTGAGTCATTGGGCCTTTGAGGAGGCCTAATGAAGTCCAAGGGGTGCCATGATGTAGAAATGGACTCCAAACATAGTGGAAAAGGGGTTGGCCCCTTGTTTTCCAAGTAAGAGCTTGTGGTGCTCGCATGTGGGTGTGGGGGCACAAGGACATCCTCATGGGTCTCCAAGTGGATCGAAAATTTCTGTAGACCATCTGTAAAGGCTAGGAGGATGATATAAACCCTCCCTCGACAACGGGAAAAATCCTCTGGACCTTGGAACATTTGCCAAGTGTATGGTGCAAGTGTCGAGTCGACTGGGCATGGTGAATGTAGAAATTTCTGAATCTTAATTCTTATGCATAAATTATTTCTGTTAATCCGGGTAAGCTTCTCCTACTTATACAAGTTATCAACTGAATAATTTCAAGTTAACATCAAAGAAAAACACATAACAGATCTCTACCTATTCAGATCTAGAATAAGCACATGCACACATAGACAAAGTGACAATTATTTCTGGACAAACTGTCCTCTAGAAAATCCCAATGTGGGAAAACCAGTCTCTGGCTGTTGGAGGGCTCTATTATTAAGAATATTTCTGAATACTCAACTCTGGGTTCCAGATCTGGAAAACCCTACAAAGAAAACTCTAGATCTGCAACACTTGGTTGATCTAAAACCAACAATACTGACTGATCCACACCCTCAAACGAGATTTAAAGAACTCAGCCAGATTTAGGCCTAGAAACCCCAGAACTGCCCCTGAAAGACACTGCGTCAGCCTTTGAAGGCATCCAAATGCTTAGTGCTGCCACTGGAAGGGACTGCGTTACCCCAGACTGGGTGATGCAGTCACTATGCTGCCCCTAAGGGTCTTTGCGTAACCCTTGAAGGGTTTCCTGAAAATCACGCTGTCCTTGCTGCTGCTGTCATCTACTGCTGCTGCTGCTGCCTTCCTCTGCGTTGTCTTTCCCGATCTCTTCTCTGCTTCTTGTGTATTCTAGACCCCGAGATCAATCATCCCCTTGGTCTAAATTCCCCTCTCTGCAACCGAAACACTTGAGAATTCTTAGCAACCCCACCCTAGAATCTCAGCTTAGCTTCAGTGCTTTGCCTCTGTGTATCTTACAAATGACCCCAAGCCTTTCCTTTATACTTTTCTTGTTGACAAATCAACGGCCAAGATTAAATCTTTAATCAATGGCTAAGATTAAAAGAAAACTTGATCCGTGTGACTTAAGACAATTTCATCACATGTTTAATTAAATTCACTTTAATTATTTTATTTTCCTAAGTTTTAACTTAGGAAATACATTAAAATAATTATTAATTTAATATCTCTTGAACCAGATGAAATTTCCCAAATCCATTTTTGGGTCTTGTAGATCCAGTGTACTCTAGTCCCTCCACAAAATTTGGGACCTAAAGCACAACTGATGCTACCCCAAATACGCAAAATCTCAACACTCCCTCTTAGCATCAAGGGTGTGCTCTAGCAATGCATCACACTTACGCATTACATGATTTTGGGCACTGGTTCTGTGCTGCTGAAGCTTGGCTTCCTACCACTCAACTCTGCACTACTGCTTCCATTTTGTACTGCTACCCATGACTCTGCCATTGCCACTGCAACCACTGTACTGCAGCTCCCTCTCAATATGCTGCATCTGTGCTGCTCATAGCACTGCCACTGCTGATCTGCTGCACTGCAACTTTAGTTGTTGAGAGAAATAACTGAATCTTCTGCCCACTCTTTGACAAACAAGTCTGATGCGCTGCATCCTCATCACTGAAGCTCCATAGGCTACAGATCTGTGCTGGCATCTAAAGAACGATGCACGACGACAACTCTGCCTGCGTAATCAGACTCCCTCTGCACTACTGAAGTCACATCAGCTCCTTGTGCTGAAATCTGTCACGCTGTTGCTGCACTGGGCTGTCCCTCTGAAGCCTTCTGTGCTGTTGCCGCTTTGCACTGCGTAAGCAGCACTACTCTGCGTTGCTGAAGTCACATCAGCCTCTGCGCTACTACTGCTTCTACGTTGTTGCTGCTTTGCTATGTGCTGCTCCTTCTAGTTTTCAGATCTGCCTCTGTCTGCTTCATCTGTGATCTATGCACCCACTGCTGATGTATGATTGCCATGAGGAGCTGTCTGCTCAGAATGTGTCGGAGCTCCTCTTCTATATGCTAGAGATCTGGATCTAGGGTCCTTTTCGAACTGGGCACCCTCTGCTCCCTCTGACACTTGATTTCCCTCCTTGGAAATCTACCAAATCAATTATGGTTCAACGTCTTCTTTGATCCTCTGACCAAATTGCAAGTTTCCTTTGGTAAGAAACTCTCTGAGAAGTTGATCTCTTCCCAAACTTTGTCACTTATGCTAAGGTTAAAAATCTGAAAACTTCAGAAGTTAAACCCCACCAGCTCTTCTGAATTTTTGCAACTTTTTTGCAAACTTTTTCTGGATCTGGCAGATTCAGATCTGAATCACACTGGCTGGCTTCAGACCCAACCAACGCAGTTTCTGAGCTGCCTCTACGCAATATTTGCGTGGGCTTGCTAGGACACAGCGTTGGACAATGTCACTCTTCCCTCTACGTGAATCTCCTCCTGAAAACTGCGCTGTCCCTTCAGATCTGCTTTTCTACTGCCTTTCCAGCTGCTTTCTGTAGCTAGATCCTTCAGATGCTTCAGCTGGTGACCCTTCTAGATCTACAATTGCTCTGATACCATGTAGAAATTTCTGAATCTTAATTCTTATGCAGAAATTATTTCTGTTAATCTGGTTAAGCTTCTCCTACTTATACAAGTTATCAACTGAATAAATTCAAGTGAACATCAAAGCAAAGCACATAACAGATCTCTACCAATTTAGATCTAGAATAAGCACATGCACACATAGACAAAGTGACAAAGTTATTTCTGGACAAACTGTCCCCGGAAAAACCCAACGTGGGAAAACTAGTCTCTGGCTACTAGAGGGCTCTATTATTAAGAATATTTCTGAATACAAAACTCTAGGTTCCAGATCTGGAAAACCCTACAAAGAAAACTCTAGATCTACAGCACCTGGTTGATCTAAGACCAACAATACTAACTGATCCACACCCTCAAACGAGATTTACAGAACTCAGCCAGATCTAAGCCTAGAAACCCCAGATCTGCCATTGAAAGACACTGCGTCAGGCTTTGAAGGCCTCCAAATGCTCAGCGTTGCCACTAGAAGGGACTGTATTACCCTAGACTGGGTGATGCAGTCACTATGCTGCCCCTAAGGGTCTCTACGTAACCCTGAAGGGTTTCTTGAAAATCACGCTGTCCTTGCTGCTACTGCTGCTGCTGCTGCTGCCATTTGTTGCTGCTGCTGCTGCCTTCCTCTGCGCTGTCTTTCCTGATCTCTTCTCTTCTTTTTGTGTATTCTAGACCCCGGGATCAGATCATCCCCTTGGTCTAAATTCCCCTCTCTGCAACTGAAACACTTGAGAATTCTTAGCAACCTCGCCCTGGAATCTCAACTTATCTTCAGTGCTCTGCCTTTTTGTATCTTACAAATGACCCCAAGCCTTTCCTTTATACTTTTCTCATTGACAAATCAACCGCCAAGATTAAGTTTTTAATCAATGGCTAAGATTAAAAGAAAGCTTGATCCATGTGACTTAAGACAATTTTATCACATGTTTAATTAAATTCACTTTAATTATTTTATTTTCCTAAATTTTAACTTAGGAGATACATTAAAATAATTAATTAATTTAATATCTCCTAAACCAGATGAAATTTCCCAAATCCATTTCTGGATCTTGTAGATCTAGTGTACTCTAGTCTCCCCACAAAATTTGGGACCTAGAGCACAACTGATGCTACCCCAAATACACAAAATCTCAACAGTGAATGAGGTGCATCATCCTTATCTCGAAGGTGGAACACAAGGAATTAAGGAGTGGTGCTGGGGATCCATGAAGTACTCTCTGCTATGGTGGAGGCCCATGGTTCTCAGCGCTCACCCTGCAAGTGAAAATGCGCCCCTTTGGAGGGCTAGGACCTCGCATAGGGAGACCATGCCCCAAATGGAAACCCACCTGCAATCTTGCATAAGATCCAATGTGTCCCCTTGCCTTCCAGTATAACAAATCATCCGAATGATCAAGTAAAAGAGCGTAGAAGTCATGGAACCAATGGGGCACTTCATAGTGGCATGCCCCTCCATAGTGGGCTTTGGCATGTACAAATGTCTCCAAACTCAATAGGGGGTTAATCAAGGACTCTATTGCGTCTATTCAACCTTTAAAGGGGGTGACATGCCCATGGTACATCCCTCAAGTGGCAGGTGACAAATGATATAACATTGGAACAAAGCGTTGATCAGGGTAATCATCCAGACCACATGTTATGGTACAAGGGTAGTTATAGTAAGGGAAGCCCACACCTTGGTATATGAATGTAGGAGCGAGAAAATCATGGTACATGAGTTACCTTGGCCTTTGTTTTTCCACTCTTCTTCATATGCCCTTTGCCTTTGATTGTTTTTTCTTCATAACTGCTTGGGGCTCTAGGGGATGGGAGCATGATGTCTAATATGGAGCAGTGGATATGCCCTTAAGGTGGGGCAGTTCATTGCCCACCAGGGGTTGGGACAATCATGGGTTCTTTAATGATGGAGGGTGCTCATCCAGGGTCCATAAGAACTAGGGTGATGGCCATGGATAAGGGGTACAACTCATGCTTGGCTTTTTCCCATGTGCTAAATTTGTATGTCCTGACCAGCTTTTGCATTTTGTGGTACATAACTTGTTAAGAGAAGCCAAATTATGCTTTTTCTTTTCTTTTTAGCTGCATCAACCTCTGGGGCATCATTCCTGGCCCGACTCAAATTGTGGACAAGGGGAAGGGGAGGCTAACCCTATGTGGACCCCACGAACACATGTGGACCCGGATGCGAAAAGAGATGAATGGGTCTAAAATGAGTGGAAGGGGCTGATGTATGTGGTGTCGGGCAACGAGACAACGCAACCAAAATCGAGGTTTCCCATGTAGTGCCAACCCTAAAGCTAATAGCCAGTGAAGGACATTCCACGGGATTAGGATACAAGAGTAACCACGAAATCGGGCAGTGGAGACAAGAATACAAACCTAACCCACTCTTTTTGCCGAATCCCCCCACCAATCCATAACCAAAAGTGCCCATGACAAGTAAGGAAAATTATTCAACTATACTAATGAAAAGCCATACCTTTGGAGTCGGGAGGCCCACCTTCAAACATACACTCATGACAAGTGGTCAAGGGACCACATGGCTGGCTCAGGTGGCGGAGACAATGGCACATCGAGCTATCTGGTGGCTGCAAGGGGCTACTAGATACCGACTGAGGACCATCCAGGAGAAAATTTTTCTCCTAAACACACTACCCATAGGTGGTGTGTAACATGCCACATCATCTTCGTCTTTCACACCTTTCGATCCCTTGTTGCTACTGCCATTGATGGAGGTGTGCTCACCTTATCTCTTCTTGCTACAGGTCTGACCACATCTTGTCTCGACTAGGTAGAGTATCTCGTCCCAAAATGCCTTGGTGGAAGATTTCCAAATCCTATGAGACAATGTTTAGGGCCAATTTCACAAGCTTTGTATCTTGAGGTGCTTCCCCAACAGTTGGAAGTTGATCTCGAATTTCCTGAATTATGGTGAGAAAGGGATCAATGCCTTCACCCTTTCTCAGCTTCTCCTTCAAGACATCTTTTGTTGCTCGGAAGGATTCTAATACAACCCTGAGAGAGCATCCCGCATTTCTTTGGAAGTGTTTTTGCAAGATACATGTGAGACTATATGATCTTGGATTCCATCCAAGTTCATCTGCTTCGCCTTGCCATGTCCTTCTTGTATTCTTTCAGTTGATTTGCATGAGTAAGTAGCGCCACAACGCTCTTTGCATAGGTCTTCACGCCATACTCATCTAGCACGAATAATATCCTGGCCTTCTAGATGACATAGTTGGAAGCTCCCTCCAACCTATCCTAATCTTCAAGTCCTGCTATGGCCTGTTACCACTCAAACTTGTAGGGACTCTAAAGGGGGGTCCTTGGAGGGCTACTACTAGATCAAGGGCAACAAATGAAGCAATAACCCATTGTCACCTCGGCTAAGGCTCCCTACTCTTTACGTACTTTCACTGATGGGAGGAGGCCTGATATGATAAGGACCATGAAATAAGTAGACAATGATAGGGTGAGGGGTGATCCTAGGGGCCTATTAATGAGAGAGGCTCAAATATATAGCTTGCCTGTTTTGGAAGGCAAGGTTGAAGGCTCTTAAAGAAGGGCTCAAAGGAATTTCAAGGTCAAGGTTTAGGGAATGTATCTTATAATGGAGGCCCTTAAACCCTAAAATTATTGCAGAGGCTTGGATTCCAAGTGGTCTTTGAAGAATTACTCTTAATGGATCGTGGGACCACACGGGACCAGGTGGACCCTGAGGGTAGTTCAAGAGGGTAGTGTCTAGCAACCAATGACGTACTTGACCTATTTCGGAGGGGAAAAGGCCCAAAGAATTAATTTGCAACATGAGACAAGGTGTGGATCCCGATGAGGTCTTTAGCCTAAGGAAACCAAGGGCAAGATTGATCTTGAGGCTAGGGCTTGAGGTATCTCACATGTTGGAATTGCTTCAAAACTGGAGGGTGCCTAGGAGAAACCCCAACGCAGAGGATGTCAAGAGATCTATTTTTTCCAGTCGGTGGTTTGCAAGAGAAATGATGCCTAAGGTGACCTAGAGGGATAGACCTAGAAAAGAGAAGGTGAAGAAGGGAAATAATTTGAGGTGATCACCTTTATGGTGGACCAGTGCCTAGTCCTTTGGAGAGATTTGGAGTCAAAAGTAATAATGACTATGGACATTCAATTTTCTATGTCAAGGAGGCCTGAAAGACAACTTCACAGACCACTAGGGCAGCAACAAAAGCAACTTCAAGAGATTTATACTTCGTTTTGCAAAATTGATGGTTTATCAAGATGAAATTTAGTAGAGAAGTGTCTCTAGGAATATTCTTTCATAATACACGGCCCATACATGATGCATCACTATCTAGAAACTCAATTTCCACAGTTTCGCATAAATGGATGTAGTAAATTTTCCCTAGTATAGCGAAAATCTAACAACAGTGTATGTGACAAAATAAAGAAGAAAACAACATTAAATGGACTTACATGTATTAAGAGTATATCCAACCATCAACGATTTGCCAATCAAGAAGCTCCAAGGCAAACAAAAATAATCCAAACATCAAAATTCATTCCATGCTCCAAAAATTCATCCTCGAAGAAGGATAGCAAAGTTCTCTAAAGAGATACAAGTCCAACCAAGTGATGATGCTAAAATTAATTCACATCACTTGTATTTATACACTTCTAATGAGTTCGATTTAACTAATTGAGCTTACAATAGCCCCTAAAATAAAATAATGTGCAAAATAACTAACTTTTGGTGACAAGCCCACCAAACTAGCTCATAAACAAAATAATAATCTTCTCAGGAGGTTGAATGATGAATAATCGAGGTCGTGGGCCTTCTAAGAAGCCTGATGAAGTCCATAAGTGCCACAATGATGAAATTCTGGTACCTGGGAGACGTGTTCCCTAAGGCTTTGATCTTTGGCCTAGGGAAAAGTGTCCAAAAGAATTTAATTTTTTTCCTAAAGTAACTTTATAAATTTTTATAAAGTTAAATCTAATTTAAAAGTGACTTAAGTGATAAAGTTACTAAAGTGACTTTATAAAGTTATAAAGTCAAATCTAATTTTAAAGTGACTTTAAGTGATAAAGTTACTAAAGTTAAAGTGACTTTAAATAAAGTCAATGTAAAATTAGAAAGGAGAAAGTGACTTTGGAAATAAAAGACTAAGTGGGTCTTTATTAAAGTGGGGTGAATTAAAAAATAGAAAGTGAGATTTAAATGAGCATTTAATCTCAGCCCTAGATCTCAATCTATCTCACCCATTGGATTTAGGGATTCCCCAAAAGTCACTTAGGGTTAGGTTAAAGGAGGAAAAGGAGGAAAAGGTCATTCATTCTTTCATGAGCAGATTGAGAGAGCAGGAGAAGGAGAGCAAGGGAGATTTCTGAGCAGAGAGGAGAAAGAGAGCAGCTGATAGAAACTTCAGCAAAGTCCGTACAGCAGCAAGGAGGCACGGATTCCAAGGCAGAAATCCGTACAACAAGTGTTGGGCACATTTTTCGAGGGAGAGAGGCACAGTTTTCAAGGAGAATCGTACAGCAGCTTCAGCATTTAATTCTGGGCAGATTCTGGGCACAGAAATCGAGGAGAGAGACTGCTGCTTGGTGGTACAGATTTCTGGAAATCCGTACAGCAGCCGTACAGTCAGTTTCGGCACAGATTTCGAGGCAAAGGAGCGCAGATTTTGAGGAGAAGCAACAGCTGGGTTTTCCGTACAGTCCGTACAGCAGTACGGCCGTACAGCTGGGCACAAAAATCGAGAAGCTCATTCAACATTTAATGCTGTCATAAATGCTGTAAAATTTATGTTTTGGGTTTTTCCTGTTTTGCACGTTTTCCAAGGCGGAGTGAATGCACGGAAATCGAGATAAGTACTGTTGTTTAGTTGCTGAAATTTTTGCTGTAATTTCTGCCTCTCTGTAAAAGCATTTTTCAGAAATAAGAAGGAGCTCTCAAGACTGGTTTTCCCCAAGAGTTGTAGGGGGTTTTTCCAGGGTCACCTTGACCAAAAATACTGAGTTATGATGTGTTGAATGACTGTTTGTTACTGCTGTTATTTTATTTCTGCATTTACAGCATTCTGAAAAATTTCCAGAATTTGTGTTTTCAGCAAAATTTATTTTCCAGTTATTAAATGTATGGATATGGGAAAGGGCATTTAATTATTTTGGGGTAATAAGGCGAAAACTGAAAACCGGGGTGGGAAAATAGAATTTTCTACACCACAATGATGAATAGGACTCCCAAAAGTAATGGACAAGGGGTTGGCCCCTTGTTTTCGAAATAATAAACATTTGGTTCCAATGGTTGTGAGGGAAACCAATTCACCTTATGGGTCTCCAAGTAGATCAAAGATGCTTGTAGACCATATGTAAGGGCTCAAATGATGGTGTAAGTGATGCCACATCATCATACAAGTCCTAGATCTTCTGCCAAGTGCATGGTACAATTGTGGGGCCAACGGGGCATGGTGAACTAGGTGCATCTTCCTCGTCCAATAGATGAATCTCGAGCAATCTATGAATATCTCTGGGGATCCATGGAGTGTTTCCTACTGCTCTGGAGGTCCATGGCTCTCTACACACACCCTACATGCGCCAATGTAGCCGTATGGAGGGTTAGGACCCCGTATAGGGAGACCAAACCCAAAATGGAGACCATCTGCAATCCTACATAAGATCCAATGCGTCCTCTAGCCTTCCAACACAAGAAGTCATTAAAGTAATCGAGTTAAAGAGCTTACAAACCATGGACAATAGTTGGGCACTTCATAATGGCATGAGCTTCCATAGTGGGCTTTGGCATGTGCTAATGTCTCCAAAGGGGGTTAACCAAGTACCCTATTAAGTGGTTTCTACCTGTAAAGGGGATAATATGTCGAAGGTACATCCTTCAATTAGTGGTGGCATATGATGAAGAGATGAATGGAGAAGGGAGTGAAAGGGGCAAACCTGGGCCACATGTCGGGGTACAAGTGTAGCTAGCAGAAGGGAAACCCATACTTGGGTATATAATGTATAGGAGGGAGAAATCGTGGCGCATGAGATACCCTGACCTTGATTTTTCCACCCTTCTTTATATGCCTTTTGCCTTCTATGATATTTCTTTGAGTAACTTTTTGGGGCTCAAAAGATGAGAGCATGATGTGTAAGGTATAACAGTGGATATCCCGTTTAAGGTAGGGTGGTTCATTGCCCACCAGGGGTTGGGACAATCATGGGTTCCGGAACGATAAAGGAGGCTCATCTAGGGCCTATGGAACCAGGGTGATGGCCATGGGTATGGGGTGGAGCTCATGCATTGGTTTTTGCCCACATGCTAAATGTGTTTATCTTGGCCATCTTTTGCATCTTGTGGTACATTTTCCTATTAAATGTGGCCAATTATGCTTTTACTCTTTCTTTTTAGCTACATCAACCTCCGAGGCATCGTTCCAAGCCCGACCCAAGGTGTAGGCAAGGGAAAGGGGAAGCTAACCCTATGTGGACCTAATGGAGAAATGTGGACCTAGGTGGGAAAGATGATGGATGGGGTTATAATAAACGGAAGGGGAGTGATATATGTGGATGGGGAAGTGGGACCACACAACCAAAATTGGGGTTTCCCATGTAGTACCATCCTAAAACCCAATGGTCAGTAAAGGAGATCCCACAGGACTAGGATCCAAGGGTAACATCCAAAAAAGGTCTAGGGGACAAAAGCACAAACCTAGCCCACTCTTTCTGTCGAATCCCCCCCATTAATTCTTGCTCAGAAATGTGTATGATAAGCAAACTCAGTACTCAATTACCAAATGATGAGGCATACCTTTAGGTTCAAGAGGCCCATCGTCAAACATACGATCATGACAAATGGGTGAGCGACCACATGGCTAGCTCAGGTGGCAGAGAATTGGCACAACGAGCTAGTTGTTGGCTGCAAGGGGCTGCTAGCTGCCGACTGAAGACCATCTTGGAGAAAATTTTCTCCTAGGGATATCACCCACAAAGTGGTGGTTAACATCTGGCTCCAACTGGGACATGATCTCTCGAAAAAGTGGGCGAAGATACTTGAACTCCAACAATCTCTTGGTCACTGCACACTTGTTACCTGCACTTATTAAAGACTAAACCCAATGTGCGTGACCCTACAATTATGAAGGTGGCTTTATCCCTTTGTAGGAACGATGACATATGATTTGTAAGGATTAGGGGAAGAGTATCGTTAATGAACAACTCAGTGCCTCCTCAACCCCTCTTGCTTGCAAGTGACCCCAATCCTTAACCCTTGGTAGGAGCTTGAAGGGAGAACTTCTCAGTTTGGGATAGACATAGAGATAAAAACTATCCAAGATAATTGCATTCCACATAGGTAGGTTGTACATCATTTTAATTTAGTCATCTTGTGAGCACTTAAAGTCCTACTTGCCAATTTGTTATCTCATGTACTTGTTGCTTTGATGATTATTTAGCTCATGATTATTTGATGTCATTATCTCTTGTTACTTGAGCATTTCCATTGCAAGTACTATATCCTTTTATATTTGTAAGTGATATTTTATTTGCTCATCTTAATCTAGCATTGGTTTTGCAAGATTGTTTATCATTGTACTTTGAATTTCCATTTGAGCAAACACTTGTATATACTTTGAGCAATTATTTTTTTAAGCACTAGTTAGTACTCCTTGTCTTTTGAAATTATCATTTGATATTGCTCATATATTTATATGTTCATTTACATCTTGAAATCAAACTATCTTTGATAAGTGTCTCCATTAACTCTAGTCTCCTAGAACCTCACATTTCACTTCATTAACCTTCTTTAGGGACCACCCCCCTTAGCTTAAATAGGAGAAAGTTTTAACGGAGAGAGTTGGGATTAGGTGACAACCTGTTCTCTTTGTTTGCCACCAAGATCACATCTTGTGGGTGTTGATTTTTGTAGCATTGGAAAGTGATCTAAGTCTCAAAATTGGCGAGGAGGCTTATACACCAGTATTCCAAAGAACCTAGAAACCGTTTGTGGAAATTCCACTCTCTTCATGTTTTATTAAAATAATTAATTATTTTAATGGAGACCCTAAGTCTAAACTTAGGGAAATTAAATAATTAATGGGTATTAATAAAACAAAGTGTGAATCTTCTAGAAAACGAAGATCATGTCAAGTTTTAATCTTAGCCATTGATTAGACTTCTAATCTGGGTCGTTGATTCATCAATGAGAAGATTATAAAAGAAGGCTTGAGGGTCATTTGGAAAGTAAGTAGAGCAAGCGTTCAGTAACTTGAGGGAAGTATATTTTGAAGGAATAGAATTCAATTTCAGAGGGAGCTTTGCAGGGTGAAGGAAGCAGAGGGTTGTAGCTGTGACAGGGTTCGAGGGAATTAGGCAGCAAAAGATCAGAGAAGCAACACACAGGAGCAGCGCAGTAGTGTCACGCAGGCTACGCTGGCTCTGCGCAAGGGGTCACGTAGGAGAGACGCAGAGTGACGCAGGGAGGTCTGGTGACTCCCTCAGGTGTCAGAAATTTTGCTGGGTACCGAAGAAGAATTCTCTCAGGGGTATCTCAAGAAGTCTTCTCAATTGTTTCTGTAAAGGTTTCACTGCTGAAGAATAATGTAAACCCTCATCTGCTGCACCGGGTTTCCAACATTGGGCTTTTTCGGGGACAATTGTCCAAAAATAACTGTGTCTATGTGATTGATTCTTATGCTTGTATTTTCTACTTTTCTATTCTCTGCATATACATGAGTGATTGCTGCAGTAGTGTTTATTTCAAAATTTATTGAATAATTCTGTAAATAACTTATTGCAAGTAGGAGAAATATATCTATCACTGCAGTAGTATTTCAAGATTGAAATTTTCACATGGTATCAAAGATGAGATTGAATAACAGGAGTGGAGACTCTGCAATGGAACAAAGATCAGACGTTGCTGCAACATCAACTCGGAAGGGTTCACACAGTTCTCCAGAGAAGAGGGAAAGTATTAAAGAGCAGATGGATCACGATGTTTCCATTCTGGCATCCAGATTGGAAGAAGAATTTGCTTGTGTGTCAAGCTCTGCTTCTCCAGAGATCTGGTATATTGACAGTGGAGCTTCTGTTCATATGACGGGAGTACGAGAGTGTTTCTCAAGCTACCAAGATGAGCAGATGAATTTTAAAATCACCATGGGCAATAAGGCAAAATGTACCCCTATTGGAAGAGGTACCATAATGTTTCAAACAGAAGCCGGTGATAAGCTTCGGGCCACCAATGTGCTGCATGTCCCTGGTTTGGGGATGAACTTACTCTCTGTGTCGCAGCTTCAAAACAAAGGTTATGACGTTTACTTCATTGGTAAAAAAGTATACGTCAAACACCCGAGTTGGAAGAAGAAGGCACAAATCAGAGTCAGGATCAATAAACTCTACAAGTTATAACTCAAATCCACAATGGCGCTGATAGGTAGCACTGATGAGAAGGATTAGAATGAACTATGGCACAAGAGAATGGGGCACTTACACCATGGGGCATTAAGAATTCTCAAAAAGACTGTCACGAGAGTTCCAGAATTGAGCATCAAGCGAGACGATGTATGCAGAGGGTGCGTATTAGGGAAGTATGCCAAAGCAGCATACCATAGAAGCAAAAATAGAGCTAAGAGTGTGTTGGGCTTAATACATTCGGACATTTGCGAACCAATGTCCACTAGATCTCTTAGTGGTGCTGAATATTTCGTCACCTTTATTGATGACCATTCCAGGAAGACTTGGATCTACTTTCTAAAGACCAAGGACAAAGTCTTTGATTGATTCAAGGAGTTTAAAGCTCCGGTGGAGAATCTAACAGGAAAGCGGATAAAGACACTGCAATCAGAAAATGGTGGAAAATACATCGATAAAGGCTTCACAGAGTTCTGTGCAAGGGAAGACATCATAAGGGAGTCGACTGCTCCGTATAATCTGGAGCAGAATGGAATTGCAGAGAGAAAGAATAGAACTATTGTCGAGGCTACAAGGGCAATGCTGTATGCTCAAGACATGCCCAAAGTCCTGTGGGAAAAAGCTTGTAATACAACTGTCTATGTACAGAACAGGATTCCTCACAGTGCATTAGGTAAGATCACTCCATAAAGTGTCTTCATTGGCAGGAATCCAGAGGTGAGCCACTTTAGGATCTTTGTCAGTGCGACATATTGCCATGTACCCGACGAGATGTGAAGTTCATGGAGGAAAGGGCCTTTAGGACATCCTAGGAGATGCCTTTTGCTACGTAGTCTGAGGAGGATCCGCTTGTCCAACCACAACGACCTGCGGAGGGTAACATGTGTGCTTCTCCAAGGCACAAGGATCCAGGGGATACATCTCCCGAGGAGTTGCAGGAAGGAGAGCTGGTAGATCCACTACCAGTGGTAGGACAAGCAGGGAATTACGACAAATTCTGAGGGACGCAGAGGAGTTTGTCGGAGCCCCCATAAATGAGAAGAGGCATCACATGCAACTTGACAGGTACCAAGCCTTGGTAGCCCAGGTTGGGGAACCCTCTAGTTTTCAGGAGACAACTTAGCATCAGGTGTGGATAGATGCGATGGTGGAAGAATACAGCTCCATCATGACAAATGATGACAGGGAAGCGGTACCTAGGCCTCTGGACAGATCAGTTGTGGGTTCAAGATGGATCGACAAGATCAAATATGTTGCAGATGGCAGCATCGAGAAATTTAAAGCCAGGTTTGTGACTAAGGGGTACACTCAGAAGGAAGGGATAGACTATGAAGAGACCTTCGCCCCAGTAGCTCGATGTACTTCTATCAGATCCGTGATATCCCTTGCTACGCAGATTGGATGGGAGATTCACCAAATGGACGTCAAGATTGCATCCTTGGATGGGGTGATAGAAGAAGAAGTATATATTGAACAACTAGAGGGCTTTGAGACGCATGAGCAGAAAACTCCTGTGTGCAGGCTCAAGAAGGCCTTGTATGGACTGAAGCAAGCCCCTAGAGCTTGGTATGGTCGAATTAATAGCTACTTGTAGAAGATGGGATTTGTCAAGGGTGACGCAGATCCCAATCTCTACTATATGAGAGTAGGGGATGAGCCTCTGATATTGGTACTGTATGTAGATGATCTATTTTTGACAGGATCATCTATGCTCATCAAGGACTGCAAGGAGAATTTAGCTGCAGAATTTGACATGAAAGATCTAGGGTTGATGCATTATTTTCTGGGGTTGGAAGTTTGGTAGAAGAAGGGTGAGATCTTCCTTGGTCAGGGAAGATATACTACATAAATTCTGAAGAGGTTTCAGATGGAGGACTGTAGACCCATGGCTACTTTAATGATTATCAATTGGAAGAAAATTGATACCTCCGAAGATGATGAGGCAGATCCTACCTTGTATAGGCAGCTCATAGGATCTTTGATGTATTTGGTCCTGACTAGGCTAGACAGTTGTTATGTTGTCATCTCCCTCAGTTAGTTCATGGTAGAACCAAGGAGGGCACATTGGGCAACATCCAAGCATGTTCTCAGATATTTGCAGGGAACAATCGAACTTGGATTGAGATACACCCAAGGCAATGACATCAGATTGGGTGGGTTCATTGATGCGGATTGGGCTAGGAGCCTAGTAGACTGGAAAAGTACCAGTGGGTACTGTTTCAATGTCGGATCAGGAATGATCTCCTGGTGCAGCAGGAAACAAAAGTATGTGGCTTTGAGCTTAGTTGAGGCAGAATATATGGCTGCAAGCACTGCTTCGTGCAAGGCCATATGGCTTAGGAAGCTGCTTGTGAACCTACTCAAGGAAAATATGGAAGCGACCAACATTCTATATGATAATCAGAGTTGCATCAAGCTCTCTGAAAATCTTGTGTTCCATGAAAGGTCGAAGCACATTGACATCAAGTGTCATTTCATCAGAGACATGTACAATTACAGTACATTCTGACAGGAGAACAGGTGGCAGACATCCTTACTAAGGCTCTGGGAAAGACAAAGTTTTTCTACTTCAGAGAGAAGATGGGGGTGATCAAGAATCCATTTCAATAGCAAAAATGGACTGATGCAGAATTACGAGGGAGCTGCAGTACAAATGAGGCAATGGCAATGGTAGTGTCATGGGCAGTAGTACATAAGGAAACAATGCAACAAATGAGGGGCAACAACAGCCAGGCATAAGCAACACAGAGAATGCCTTAGGGTCTAAGAAGTATGCAACAGGCGTATTGCTAGAACACTTTCATCGCTAAGAGGGAGTGTTGATTTTTGTAGCATCGAAAAGTGATCTAAGTCTCAAAATTGGTGAGGAGGCTTAGACACCAGTATTCCAAAGAACCCAGAAACTATTTGTGGAAATTGCACTTTGTTCATGTTTTCTTAAAATAATTAATTATTTCAGTGGAGACTCTAAGTCTAAACTTAGGGAAATTAAATAATTAATGGGTATTAATAAAATAGAGTGTGAATCTTCTAGAGAACGAAGATCATGTCAAGTTTTAATCTTAGCCATTGATTAGAATTCTAATCTGGGCTGTTGATTCATCAATGACAAGATTATAAAAGTAGGTGTCATTTGGAAAGTAAGCGTTCAATAAATCGAGGGAAGTCGATTTTGAAGGAATAGAATTTGATTTAAGAGGGAGCTTTGCAGGGTGAAGGACGCAGAGGGTTGTAGCAGTGACAAGGTTCGAGGGAAGGAAGTAGTAAATATCAGAGAAGCGGCACACAGGAGCAGAGTAATAGCCTCATGCAGTGGTGATGCAAGCTACCCTGGCTCTGCGCAGAGGGCCACACAGGAGAGACAAAAAGTGAGGCAGGGAGGGCTGGTGACTCCCTCAGGTGTCAGAAATACTTTAGGGTACTGAAGAAGAATTCTCTCAAGAGTATCTCAAGAAGTCTTCTCAATTGTTTCTGTAAGACTTTCCTTGTAAATATTTCACTGCTGAAGAATAATATAAACCCTCATCTGCTGCACCAGTTTTCCCACCTTGGGTTTTTTCGGGGACAATTGTCCAAAAATAACTGTGTATGTGATTGATTCGTTTGCTTGTATTTTCTACTGTTCTGTTCTCTGCATATACATGAGTGATTGCTGCACTAGTGTTTATTTCAAAATTTACTGAATAATTCTGTAAATAACTTATTGTAAGTAGGAGAAATAAATCTATCACTGCAGTAGTATTTCAAGATTGAAATTTTCACAGTGGGGTTGAGGAGTTTTCCCACACTAACCTGGGTGTGCAAGCAAGGTGACAACATGTCCAAAAATACTTGTGTTCATTGTGTGACTAGTTTGTCGCTTTTTTTGCTGCAAATTTTATTTTGTCAATGGTGCTATTCATGTTATTCATTACTTCTAGCAGAAGAATTAATTTGTTGTGAACAAGTAATAGAAAATAATTAATTGGGTTAATATCACCTTTTGGGTAGCTAGAAATTTCACAATACAGTTGGAAACAAGAGGTTTTCCCACCTTACTCCAAGTAATTTTTCTTTATATCTTGAAGTAGCCCTAAAGACTCCGTCACCCAAGTAGGATTAGGCACTAGCACCGTTTGTGTTGATGAAAAATTTGAAAAATCTTAATTTTTTATTTGCTTCTTTCTATTTCCTAACCTTTTTGAGGAAATATGCTAGGGCTGAATTAGTTTAGGGCTCTTGTGGATAAGCATTTGTGGTAGTAAAACCCAAGTATTATGTTAGTGATCCTTTTAAATTAATAATCTACCCTTTTTATATATTAAAACCTCCCTTTTGAGGCCCTGCATCATCCTTCTCTAGATACCTTTGTTGGAAAGTTTAACTAGGTTCAGTCTTCATAATGAATTGTAATTATGAATTTATGTAATGAAGAAGATAAAGATAATAAACTATATTTTGTAATGCTTGTCTCATGGGTTTCATGAGCAAGAAGTTTTTATTATAGGTCAAAGACTTCTTCTTGATGTCTTTATAGGTTTGTTGTCTTGTCATAAATATAATTTAAGAGTCATGTATATGAAGTGTTGTTACACTTGTAAAGGGACAAGTTGTTGATATAATTGCATGCTCCAAGACCTTGTCAGTATGCTCCACAAGTCAACTCAAATATGATGAGAAGTCTTCTTGATGATGTCGGCCTCAAGATGCACTATTAGTCATGTCGGCTCACAGAAATAAGTTACAATGGTTCACTGGCAAAGGTCGCCTAACAAACAGGGTCGAACCACTATAAATAGGTACCTAGGCACCTTGCATTACAGCAGAACATAATCTCACATATCTTTGAGATTCTCAGGCTAGATTGCAGGAGGCAATTTAGATAAGGGATTCAGATAAGTCTAAAATCACAGAAAGGACAAGACTGCGGTTTGATGCGTAGAGGAGAAGACAATACAATGGGGAGAGAAGTCTATCCAACGAAGGAAGAAAGATCCTTTGGATCTATGTTTTGGGCTAGTAGTCTCGGATCTCTGTTTTGGGTCACACATCTGAACTGCAGTAAGTATCTTGACAGCAAAAGACTAGGACCTTGCAAGGAGTGCAAGGAGAAGGTAACTTAGGTCTATTACTTGGATGCTATATCTCGGATGTCTCAGAATATACAGTGCGTAAAGAAGGCTACAATCAGTGTGAACCTCACCTTGTTTGGAAAGAGCCTGGGGCATAAACAAAACGTGAAGAAGAAGGAATCACAGTTGGAAAGAAGTCTCTGACTAGTGCAGCAAGGGTACTAGAAGGTAAGCCGAGGAGGATTGTCTAGGTGACCGAGGCTAGAAGGCTAGGTATCGAGCTTCCCTAGGGCTGGTGTAGGACAGTGCAGAAAAGAAGTTCATCATAAGGAGCCTAGAAGACCAGTGGCAAGGATCTTGGAGTCATGTTGATGTCAAGGGTCTGTGTCATGGTCATGGTACTCATCAATTGAAGATCTAGAAGAAGAATTACTTTCGGGTTTTTCTCTCCAAGAGGGAGAGGTTTTGCCCTGGCTTGAAGAGCCAAAATTTTGTGTCTCTTGTGTTTTGATAATTGACTTGATGAAGGACATAATAAGCTAATGAAGATAAGATTTAAGTAATAGAAGCATAACAAGTATAACACAAGAAACTATATAGTAAGAGAATTGAATTAAACTCTGCCCTACCAAATTCTCAACAACCTTTGTTCTCTAGAAACCCTAACGCTAGTAGGGCTTTAACTTTAGGATTAATTTTGAGGGTTTGCTTTATCCCTTTGTTGGTCCTATCTTTTAGTAAACCCTTTCTTTGACTCATATGTGCATAGGTATTCTTGTGTTGCTACATATCAAAAAATCCTAGGTTAAATTAGCCTTTGGTTGTCTTGGTGCATTATACGCTATTCCTTATTAAAGAGTCTTGAACCTTTGTCCATCATTGAAGTATATCCAGCTAGCCTATGCTTTTATCACCTTGAACCATATAACACAAGATGTTCTATTAGGTGATCATTGGGAAGCCTACCCTGTGGTGAAATTCCACTGAAGAGGAGGAAGATTGTTGAGGTGACAGGGGTAGTCTACTTCATTGTTGCAACGATGTCTGGTCGTTGTCTTGTTATTCCTCTCACAAGACTTGCTATATTTTGAGGCAATAGGTACACATCAATCAAGTTTTCCACTAATAATTTGGGTTGTTTTTCACAGATAAGCTCAAAGGGAACTCACCATCTATTATGGGATTTTTTGGATAGCAATTAGGGTTTTTCATTGCTCAAACTAATGATTTAAAACAAGGCTAAAATCTTAGATAGGAATCTTCTTTCTACTATTTAACCCATCACCACATAACCAAATTCTTTGCCTAGTGCAAGTACTTCCATACCATTATGGAATTCCTTGACTTGCAATAGGCTCCACCGAACTAATTTTTGCCTACTAACCTTCCATAGATCCTTCACGCCTCTTCCAAGGACTTATCTCCCACTGAAATCTTCCATTTTTATGGAATGTTTCCCACTAAACATTAGAATAGAAATTAAAATCTACATTATATGTTGCTAAGTTGTTAAAATATCATCCCAAATTATTTTGTATGCGTTTGTATGTGTGATGTTGCAATCTCATTCACTATAATGTGTAATAGCAATTGAACCACTAAAGACAATAAGAGTGATGGACAATTGCATAATTCTATTAAATATGATAATGATGGAGATTGCTATAGAGCATATATGGATCCTAGAAAAGCATGAATTGTAGATGGTGCTGAGTGTTAAAGTCATTAATGAAAATAATTTATGGGTAATAAATGTTGTAAGTCATTGGTAATAATGATCAATGTATTAGCTGAAGGGGTTAGCTCAATGAGTTGTTGCCAAGGTTGCTAAGCATTTGGCTAGTTTTAACTTTTGTGCTGACATGTGCTTGGTTCAAATACCCTAGGTTAGATTCAATACTCTACGTTCATGGGTTTACTAGGGATGTTGTCCACGAATGTGGGAGAACATCACTTTTGTTTCTCTGCAAGTTTTTTTTTGAAAATAGTAATGATAATGTATTTGAATTGATCATTGCATCATTTCAATATCATGAGCTCATAGCCTAAAACATAATGGAGGCATATTACAGCCAAATTGGCTTATTTTTACATTTATAACATTTAGAAAATTTGCATGTAAAAAAGGGCTTGTAGTGCTTTGGAAAGAGGTTCCATCTATTGAGAGATTTTGGTATCTTGAACTCTGCTATTGTTTAGTTTGATGATAGTCTAATTAGGCCCTTTACACCGTATCCCTTTTACCTTGGAATACAATTCATCCCATCCTTAAGCTTGTAAGCGAAGGTGATATCACTGGTAGCTTACTAACCCCATGAACAATTTGCTAAGAAAGATCCCAATCAAAAAATTGACCTACATAGAGTGAATGTGCTACAAATAGGAATTGAAGCAGAGTAGAGTGGATAACATTATTCCTCCCTACCACCTGCACTAGACTGATTTGACAAAATAATTTGGTCATTGTGGTCTGCCTGAGAAACACTATACAACCCTCTCTCTAGCCCATAAGTAAAAATGAGATTTGCCAGTACCTTTCCAGCCCCACCATAAATAAATGGAAACAACAGCTTCCTGACATGTACATACATTATTCTCCTCTGGAATTGAACATGTGGTCTGCAGAGAGAAAGCCATTATTCTTAACTGCTAGGCACTCAGGTTGTACGGTTTGCACCATATCTAATGAAGGTTACTTTGTAAAATATCTTTTCAGTTTTCTCAACATTAAACACTCTATGTTCTCTTCCCACGGTTCCATTACACTCTTAAGGGATGTAAGTTGTAACACAACTTTGACAATTCGAAGATTTCTTTATGGCATACATCTCTAGTTTCCTTGTGACATATAATTCTGTTCCATGTTTGTTTTTTGAGTTCTAGCTCAAATGTAAGTTTAATACTACTGAATTACTGTTTGGAATATCTGAGGTGGATCTATTTAGACTCTAGAGTACCAGGTCAAGTTTATACAAATTTGTACCATATAGGTGTGTACAAAGAAAATAATAACACCTTTGTAATTACAAGAAATTGGTGGAAAATTTATAGTTTGTCCTTTTATGACTTTGAATTATTATTCTCTCTATAAAGAAATTTGTAAGTAGGCAAGTTAGAACAAAACACATTCAAGTTTGAATACTTGAACTTTGAAGTAGAGAAGTTTGAGGAATACATGAACTAGGTAATTCCTGTTGAATCCTAGATATAGGCATTTCAATGAAGGTGGTGAGGTGGTGGACTGTTTGTTCATTTTCTTACTTGAAAGTTTTCTACTGTTATAGGACTCAGAATTGCTCCTCCTGAAGCACCAGTTACTGGGTACATGTTTGGAAAGGGAGTGTATTTTGCTGATATGTTTTCCAAAAGTGCAAACTACTGCTTTGCATCTTCTTCATCTCCAGTTGGTGTACTTCTATTGTGTGAGGTGGGTTGAAGTTTTCTTTCATGATAGGAACATTTCAGAAAGGAAATATTTAATACAATTTATTATTTTAAAGTATGTATTGCTGTGATTCTAATAACCTTGTGATAATGATTTTGAAATCATCTTATTTTTACAAAGGTGGCATTAGGTGACATGGTTGAACTTCCAGCAGCAAATTATCATGCAGACAACTTGCCAGCTGGAAAGCTAAGGTTTGTTTCAAATCCTTTTTTTTCATATTTCTGTAATGTATGTAATTAAGGAGAGTAAAGAGATGATTTATTTAACGTCCCTATTAGATGAATCATATGAACTGTTTTCATTCAATCAAATAAAATCATGTGTTTATAATGCTAAGTTGTAACAGATTGGCATGAATATGTTGATTGTTACCTAGCAATCTATGATTGGAACAACTTGATAATAGGTTCATGTTCTTTCTCATGATAAACTTTCTTCTTGTAAATTTTGGCTATAATGATTAGTTTATAAGGTAGGATAAACAAATTAATATACAATGAGAGATCAGCTAGGTGGGTTAATGGGATTGAGAAAGAAGAACAATCAACAAGAAGCTCCTACGGGAGTGTCAAGGGTTTCTCTGAAAGCATAATGTAAGCAGTAACTGAGAATTATGTAGAGATTGACAAAGCAAGTACTGAAGAAACTAGATTTGACGAATCAATACAATCACAAGGATAAGACTAGATCAAAAGAAATTGAATACACTTGTAGTATACCCAAACAAAAATTCAAGCAAATAATTTTTTTCTCCCACAAATTTGAGGCTATCTCTTTGACACCTTTCTACAAACAGTTATCATACAAATTTTGGAAAAACAACTTCAGCCAAAAACTTTTGTCAAACATTTCATGAACAAAATAGGATAAATAACATCAATAAATAACTGAGGCAAGTCTGAACTTTATTTAAGAATGGTCTCCAGGGAATTACAAGTATAACTTGAGAACAGACTCTGAAATTTGCTCCACTGATAAGAGGGCGATCTATTTAATAAACTTACCGACATTACATTGCCTGAGGAATTTGCTTCAGCACACAACTCGGCCTCTTGGACCTAACAACTTGGCCTTCAATAGATAATATGCTACAGCACTCTGAATTACCTTGTGGAAATGGATGATATGTAAAGGAAATTCGACCTGAATACTTGATCTCTGGAAATAATAGACACAGCCTCTGCTAATAATAATGTGAAATGCCAAGAAGTTGCCAAGGGAATTTGCCACACCCCTGAGATAATAATTCTGAAGAATTCAGACCTCTACAAGTTATGAACTAGGCCCCTTTTCACTGATTAAAAACTCAACTTTGAATGTCAGCAGGTAAGCATGAGATCGATCTGCTCTATAGTGCACAAATCCTGAGATAAGTCATAATAATTCAGGCTGAGTCAATTAGTTATTGGTAGTGAGATCTTTTTCTTTAGTTTTGGGCTATGTTTATTATTGTTATGTCTTCTCTCATTCTTCCTATTTTCTTCTTTCTACCTCCACTTTTATCTTTCATTCTATATCCCTCTGATTTAGGTGGATATTGATGGCCATCCACCTACTCCACTATCTCAACATTTCTCTATCTTCTTGGCAGATTTTTTATGATTTTTTTGTCCCAAACTTGCAAGGCCATTTTGAGGCCATAGATGATGTTTTTTGGAAATTTGAGTGCCCCGGGGTTTTGATGGCATGCCCTAGCCCAAAATTTAAGTTATAACCCTAAAATATTTATTTACAATGAGCTATCATGGGCCCCAAATGAATATTACAGGCAAAAGTTACACCCCAAAGAAATTGATGAACCAAATCACCACCTTGGGGCTTGCAAACCTTTTGTTGTTTCATCTTCTAGGGGTAGGATTTTAATCTCTAGGGTTATTTATTTATTCTAAAATTGTATTCTTTTGATCACTTTTAATATCTTTTTTGAATGCATGTTTCCATCATCTCTCTATGTTCATAGACAACTACCACTATTCTAGCCAGTTTATGTTTTACAATATTTTGTTGTTTCATTTATTAATAAAATTTTGGTTTTCACCATATCACTGTATTTTTTGTTATATTTTTTTATGTATGTTTAATCCCATTTCTTGTCTTTCATTTCAATCCTTGTATAACCTATATCACCCTCCTCATATTTTCCTCTTCCTTATCCTTGAGCTCAAGTTCTTAGGATATCTAGGTTGCTTCTTGCTCCTACTTTAGGCTCTCCTCTCATGCAACTCTAGTTGATTTCTGTTGGGTAGCCTAGTTATGGGAAAGGGATTCTCTCTCAACTTGATATTTCTCCTATTTTTCCTAAGAAGAATTATAACATATCCATAAAATTACCTCTGATAAATTTAAATCATTTTTCTATTTATTTTCCTCATCCCATGTCTATTCCAACTTGTACTTGCGTGCCTTGCAATTAATCTTAACTATAGAGCTAGGACCATATCTACAGAATGTGAGATCCCTGAAATGGAAGAGTGTCAAGGCATCAAATTTCTCTCTATATTATTTCATTTCCTTCAACTAATATGAGCCCAAGTGTAATGACATGTGTGGTCAGAGAGAATTTTTTTCCTATGAGGGCACTCTGCCTACCCTATGTACTCTTGATATGCTATCTCCTAAAATATCACCTAATCTGTTACAAACTTGGGCAGTATACGAGGAGGACTGGTTGCTCCAAATATCCTCAATATGTTCTAGCTTGAGCAACAAACCAATCACCAACTATGGAAATCACTTTCCTGGCTCTTTCATACATACATAGAACTAGCACATTAAACAAGGCTTCATAGAGGGGGATCAAGAAGTCCTAGCATATTTTGGTGTATGACTATATGTAGTGAGTCTCACAAATGACTTTGCAATATATGTGAATTGAATCCTCATGAATGTTCCATTTCCATCACATTGTCAAGAATGCATGCTTTACATAGATGATGTCCAAGAGGTAGGAGGCCATGAAGAATTAAGGTTGTTGGCCTTAATTTAGATTTTATGCTTGCCCGATGTTGTCTTTTAGAGAGATAAGATACCAATCTAGTTTAAAATGTTTCCTTCAACAACTATAAAGCACATCGGTGAAACCCATGTTTCATAGAGGGTCTTCGCATTGGACTTACCATACAACTTTCATAACATGGCAACCATTATATGAAAGGGATTCCTCGACATATTTGTAGGATACTCCTTATTTTGCTGAGACTAGAAGCTTCCTTTGTTAGTCCACCATGTCTTATATCTCTATGTAGGATCTTGAAATATGCTAGCCAATCTTAATCCAAGGTCATTTCTTCCTTTGGGAGCTTGTAATACATATCAATGTCAAAATCATTGAATGAGGAAATAGGATTTATGTGTCTATTCCTTATCATGGCTTCTTTAGGATCAACATGTTTTACAATTCACTCAACTTCCTTTACACATGAAAATACAATGGATGATTAGCCACCTTGTGCACCTAGACTTTCTAAACAACCCTATATATTTTTTATTTTGGGTCATCTCGAGGCAACTTGTCTCTCTAAGATAGATGGTAGGCCTATGGCCATGCATATGTTGTATAATTTTCAATGATGCATGGAGTTTCCATGAACTCAATACCAGTGGGTTTAGTGGGTGTATCCTCATATGAGGTCTTGACTATGGGTATTTTCAATCCCTTTTCCATGACATGTACTTAGTTTCCATGCATAATCCATAAAAAGAAGAAAAAAAAACAACAACACCCATTATAAATATTATCTCACAAGAATCACATCTAAGGAATGTTGAGTTATGGGCTTGAGGGTATTTGTGATTGCCTACTTCCTTATTCTTTTACCTTTTTAACCAAGAAAAAGGCTCTAGGTACCTGTGGTGATGGGAAAAACAATACTGGTAAAAGTGACTAGAGGCATGACTATGAATGACACTGCAACTCCTAAAATCACAATCTTGAGAAAGATGGATCCATATCACAACATAGAGAAACTTAGTCATATTAGTGCATGGTGATCTTGAGAGGATGATGACTTGATGGGAAGTGAGATAACACTGGTGTATGCTTGGGAAAGACTGTTATATTTTCCTATTTGATGCAGATAAAGGAGTGAGGGAGTGTTTTAGAATGATAAAAATAAAACGCTAGGCAACTCATTCATAAAATAAACAAATAAGACAAAATTTGAAGTTGAGTGAGCATAATTTGACCCATTCTTGAGCTGAATTGGTTGACATATGACACTAACAAGGAGTGAGGAAGTATTTTTCCCAATATATGATTTCAATTCTCACAATGAGAACAAAGAATTAAGCAATATGAATAATGCAGGAAATATGGGACCCTTTATAAAGTTTTTCTTGGACTTCGGTGTGAAAAGCTAAGTAATAAATTCTTTTTATTGTCTAATTTCACTATCACTTAAGCTAACGACACACTTTTTAGAAGTTTAAATCTAGTGTGATATGTCCGAGAGAGGAAAAAACAAGTACTGTATCACTGGGATAAACATCATCTTAGTGTTATAACATTGATATGACTAGTTATAGAGTAATATAATGTTGGTTCAAGTAGGTTTGCAAAGCAACATGGTTAAGTGAAGGAACTTTTAAGTGTTGTGTCGTTGGGATAATCAACATTGGAGTGATATAGGGTTGAGATAATCCTCCTCAATGTGATGTAGCATTGATGTAACCATCATCATGGCGATATAGTGCTAAGATGGTCATCATCTGGGTGATATAGTGTTGGAAGAAGGAATTTTAAGAAGCCAAATAATCAAGTTGAGTCCCTTTGATGAGGATTACATCATTGTATCATTATGCTAGTCATCTTCAGGGTGATACAGGGCTAAAATGACTTAAATTATTTTCACTAAGTGTCATTTCACTAGTTTGAACAACTATTGGATAATATATTATTGTGTTGACCAAGTTCCTAGTGTTGTATTGTTGGACTAGTCATTATCACAACCTTGTATCGTTGAGCTGACCAAATTCTCAAACTCTTGCTTAAAAGTCATGTTTCAAAGCCCACAACAAATTGAATTTAGTTGTGGAAAGGTCAATTAAGCCTAGTAGGGGTATGGCGAGACTTTTTAGTCGATGTGACCCTCATTTTTCTTTAGGCGGAGGCGATACTTAGAGAAAATGTTGGTGTAGATGCTACAAAAAAAATCTATCTATAAATTATCATTTTTTGGTATTTTGATATGTCTTCCTCTACAATTCCATAAGTTTGACTAAATTATGGCGTACCAAGAAAAATTTATGGTAACTTTCCTAAAATTTGTTGGTTTTGGCTCTTTGAAGAAAACAAACTTGTATGCACTGCCATGTGTCCAAATTCTCAAATTTAATTTTGAAAATTTTACCTAAAACATTATTGTGTATACTTTATTCAATACAACCAATGTCACTTAATTTGGATATTTGCATAATTAGATATAATTGTTTTATCCAGAACACTTGTTTGAGACTAGTTTTAGGACATGTCAAAACCCTAACTTCCAAAGCATGTGAGTTGAAAGGTATACTGAACCATAATTTGTACTTTTTAGTACAAGTACTTCCCAATGCCTTCTCAAGCTCACAAATTTTTTATTGTCTGAGACTTTCCAGAAAAAATTGCAATAAAAATACCAAGATGACACATTTGAAGGAGCCAAACCCAAGGATTTTGTGCTCTAAAACCAAATGTTTGCACCAAGAAATAGAAGTAACTCCATGCCTCAAGATAAGAGATAAGAGTGAATGAGAATCCTCATTAAGGGGGAAACCTCATTTTAAAATATAGCAAATGCACAATATTGTACCTTAAAATACAATCCCTTAGCTGTGATAAGGAATCAGTGCTTAAGCCATTTATATGATTATGTCACAAAATTATTTGTCTATGTTTAATGACCCTCAAGTATTTATGATTAAACCATCAAATATCAAATATAATGAACATATCACAATGTTGTATTTTGCTTATGTTGAATGAAATGACCAGAAGAAAATGAAAGAAGGAAGTTCAAAATGATATGTTGTTACACAGAATATATCATCTCAAACCCTAGAAGAATTATATGAAAGAAACAATTAAAACAAAGGAGTGAAAATTAAGGATTTTAACTCTTGCTTACATAGGTAAAAAGAGATTTGTTGCTCATTACATCATTTTATTCAAAGATGGAAAACACAGAATGAAAACTTGAACACATATCAACATAAACATATTCCAGAAACTTGCTTCTTATTCATTAATCTTTGAAAACTTTGAGTACAAAAATTATAGTCTGAAGGTCCAAAACTCGGAACCTTCCTTCCTCTGAATTATTACATTAAATACAATAAAAAGCAGTTCGAAACTGCTATAACTGATCCTAACTACCTCAACTCCTGAGGATTTTTTGAAGATTATCTTTTACATACTCCCAAAAAGTTTTATTATATTTACATCATCTCTGAAAGATTATAATAAAATAAAAATTAACACCCTAATCTATATGTTGAATATGAATAGCTGAAGATGTTGCTACATTTCCCAGATCAGCTTCTGATTTTTCTTTCTTTGAAGTTGAAGGATCCTTTGGCAATTCTATTGTCCAGGCTCTTCATTTCTTCCATATCTATACTCTTGTCCTGGGTGAGTGTATCAGATTATGATAGTCTAACCTGAAAGCAGTAATTTGGTTGTAAGTTGGTCTTTCTGTAAATAGAGTTTTTACCAGCCACAGCAGCTGAAAATGTCTCTGAACAAATTTGATCATCATTGCCCCCTTGAGTACCTGAGTCTTTTCATGTGTATTATCAACTTTGATTTTTGTTAATACCAGTAATTTTTCATAAGAATCCCATGACAATAGACCTCCCCCTATTTCCCAGCATGAAGATAACCCTTCTCTTGTCAATTTTTCCAATGATTTATCAAACTGACTTACTGCTTCTTTGATTTCAAACAACCTCTTTTATGTGGCTTTCCTGTAATCATTCTTGACAATCATCTTATTAATCTCTACTGCATATAATATTCTATCCTTAATATCATTTTCCTCGAATTATTGGTCTGTTTTGGAATTAATGAAATCACTGAATATTTTTTCCCAAATAGCCCTATTGATTGTCTTTTTTCTATCTGCCATTACTTGTTCTTCAAATTCTCTGATAAGACTCCTTTCTTCTGCAACCACCATCAAGAAGTCCCAAATTGACTTCATTTCAGAAATGATATCGTTCCAAATGATATATTTTGCCTATATTAAATATATTTTCCCTTTCAATTTCTCTTTAAGGCTTTTGATCTCAGTATTGGCATTCTGACTGTCCATTTTGTATTTACTAGCTTCATTTTCTATAGCTTGAATAATCTTCGATGCAGTCTCTAGGTCTTCTTGAGCCTTCTTCCAGTCTATTTCCGCCATCTGCAATTCAGTATTCAACTGAGCAATTTGTGCTTGAGGATCTTCATTACCTGAGGGGAAAACAAAAGTATAAGTATGACTATCAATATGATTTTGTAGTGATTTTGTAGTTTGTTTTATTTTGGAGAGTTCCTTCTCCTTTTGCATCAGCTTCTATAGCAGCTTTTCTTTCTCGTTCTCTACCTCTGCAACCTCTACAGCCATTGAATGCTCCCTTGTAGGTAATTTTAGCTTCTTCTTCAAAGTAGATATCTCTGCTTCAGCACTTTGTAGAAGCTTCTGCACTGCAATCCTATCATTAGGGTCTACCCCAGTCTTTACTATGATCTTCTTTAGTTCCTCATTCTGAATGGTTAAAGCCCTAGAGTTGGCTTTTTCTAACTTTAACTGTTTAATGACTTTCCCAAGCATATTATCTGCTTTCATTGCCATTGCATTAGCCTTTGTATGGTCACTTACAATCAATTGACCTGTCTGAATATGTAAGTTCATCTTATCCAACAATGGGATTTTCTTCACATCTACAATTATATTTACAGTATTGAAATTACTAGAGGAACCAATTGACATGTCAGTAGGATGTGACAAGGCAATTTTGAATTGATCTTTCTCAAGATCCATGGGAGTCAAAAGCCTTGTTTGATCTAGAGCAATCTGATATTCAGCTTGGGCTTCCATGCTGGCTTTCATCTTCTAATTCCTTTCTACAATTTGGGCAGACACTTGTTTGATCAGAGGTACTTTTTCATGAGAAGTCTCATGTCTTCTGGGTGAAGCAGGAACATTTTGTTCCTCTCCCAGCTGTAGAGAGTAACCAGGTTGACTATATGCATGCTCTTGATTAAACTTTTTCCTTTTCTCAGCTCCTTTCTCCTCATATTCTAAGTCAATTATTGTTTTTTTACTTCTTTTATTAGACTTTTTTGAAATAGTAGGAATCTGAATATTTGAACCTATTGAACTCACTACACCTCTGCTAGCTATTTTTCTAAATCTAGCCTGCTTTCATGAATGAAAGCTGAATACCCATTCTCAATTCTTCTATTGGAAATTACATGTGTGGGTCATAAGCCTAGCTTTCTCCTAGCAGAAAATGCATCTCATCTAGCATTTTAGTAACTTCTTCAAATTCCTGTATCATATTAACAATGAAAGGACCTACAGTCATGGGTAGTTTAAACATATGTCCCTTTTTCATGGGTACAAAATGAACTTGATCAACATTCAGGCTTTGTCGAATGAACTCCAAGGCAAATAGCCTCATGGGAAAAAATACTGGAAGTTTATAAGGCTCAACCCCTGCTCCATATAACCTAATTTCTGAATAATCCTCAAACAAAAACCAATCTCCAAACTTACATTTTGCTCCTAAATGCAAGAATTCTTGAGCTCTGGGTAAAAAACAAGGGGGAGTAACTCCATTCAAAACCTTATATGCACTTGACATGAAATAACTGGCAAAATCAAATAGTCCATTTTCATTTTGTTCTCTCCTTACTATATCTATCCAGAAAACTACAGATTTCCTCTTCTTATTCACATCCATGATATTCAGACCTAGATGCATAAATTCCTCCACATTTTGATATATGAACAAGTAAATGAATAATGAAGGTAATATGAAAGAACCTGTTAATGAAAGACTCATCAGTTGTGAATTTACTACTTCCTGCCAATAGGATGGAATATCTAGCACCATTCCTAGCTTCATCATCATGGCAAACATCCCTAACATCGTTTTATCCACCATATTGTCATCATCTTTGCCCAGAATTTTAGCAATGTTGCTCAGTACTGGCTGAATCTCAGTATCAAAAACCTCCATAGGAAAATTCTTGCTGTCAGCCTGAAATTGTTGTGTGTTGGGCTTTAGAAAATAAACAAGCTGATTGAAGTCTTCACCTGCAATATTATCATAACATGCTACCAAAGATTCATCTGAGAATTGAACACATGACTCTGAATCAGGGTAACAAAGGGCTTGATGGATTAACACGACATACACTTGCAGAACATTTTCTCCCTAACAATTCATCACATAACATTTTCTAGGATACATAACAGAAACCATCCAGGATATCAATTCAGGAAAAAGATGAGTTTTAGGGATACATGCAAACAACAAACTAGACTTGGCCATGGCAGCATATACTGGAGAATCTTTGTCGTTCAAGAGGACTTGCTGGTAAAATGGAAGATGGACCAGGGAACAATTAGTGTCTTGGATATCCCTCTCGGTATCCATGAGAGGGATATGACTAGCAAAACTAAACAGAGATGAACGTTTTTCCATAATTCAAGAATACGACAACCAATGACTTGCAAGGTGGCTAAATTTTAACAGGGTGACAGAAAACTGAACAGGACGCAGTATAAATTACTCTCAAATATTAACTTAATTTGAAATGACTTTGAGAAAATGCATTTTTTTCTTAAATAGGTGGCCCGGCCTTTTAAATTAAATGTTGACATGACGTTCCAATGAACCGTTGAGTTCACCTGATGCGGATGACAGCTGTGAGAAACTCAGCGCCTTTCGTCACTGCAGAGGGTCTTGGGGTATGGATAAATATTTTGGCTTGTCCCCCCGCATTCAATATCCACCGCACATTTGTGTTTCCCCTGCAGTCAACCCGGTCAACTGCGGAGGCACTCTTCTTTTTAATTAGTGCGCTAGTTCTGCCTGCGGGTTGAGTCCTTCAATCAGAGTACGAGATTTCATCACATCCTACTTGATATAATGATCGACCTTTAAAATTTAAGTCGGGGACCCACTTCATAAAGTTCGAAGTATCTAAACCTTTGATTTTAATATAATGAAAGAAATATTTTTATGCTAAAGTATTATAAATATTATAATACTGTAACATATTTTTTACAATTTTCTATTTTTATATTTTGAGAGTCGAAAATAAAAGGATATTGCAAATGATCCACAACATCTGGCTCCACCTGGGGATAGTGTTTTTTGCTATGAAACACTAAGAACCTACAGATCAGTGCCTTCACTTCGGGCATGGAGTCAAATGATGCTTGATGAAAAGTATACAAATGAGGAAAACCAAATATGTACAAATGGTGAACCTGTTATCTTTAGTGCTGGAAATAATTTTTTAGATACTGCCCATTAACAGGCAATTCTACTGCTTCCCCATCAATATTTTCCAGCATAAAATTGTTATTTGTTCTAACTTCAGTGATTTTGTAAGGACCATACCATAGAGGATCAAATTTACCATGTTTTCCCTACTCCTCTCTCCTGGTATCTCATCTTAGTACCAGATCTCCATTTTGGAACATAATCTCTTTTGCCTTTCTGTCAAAAATGGACTTCATTTTCTCTTGATATGTGACCAAATTATCTTTTACTTTATTTCTACTTTCACTCAACTCTATTACCTTATTCAGCCTTCTTATCAATGCATTAGGTTCTTCTTGTGCTTCTTGAAGAAAATAAATTACGGGTTTTGCTAACTGAGTGGGAAACAAAGCTTGAGTACCATATACTAACTCATAAGGGGACTTACAGTGGATCTTATAGTAGTCATTCTTACTGCCCAGAGAGAAAATATCAACTTCGAATCCCAATCCTTTTGGTTCTCATTAATTGTTTTCTTCAGGATCTTGACCAATGTCTTGTTTGATGACTCTGCTAATCCATTTCCCTGAGGATGATATGCTATGGAATGAGACAATATCACATTATAAGTCTGACAAAAATTTATAAACATGACTGAGTTGAATACATGGTCATTGTCAGTGACGATTTTCACTAGACATCCAAACCTGCTGAAAATATTCTCTTCCAAAAACTTCATTACTACCAAATCATTTGCCTTCCTGGTAGGAATTGCCTCTACCCATTTTGTAAAATAATCAGTGGCAGTTAGAATCCACTTAAACTGTGCACTTTATGGTGGATTAATTTCCCCAATAAAATCTAATCCCCATTTTTTGAAAGGTTCTTCAATAAAAACAGGAAGAAGAGGTAAAGGAGCTAACCTTTTCTTTTCGGCAAATAATTGGCCTTTTTGACAATTTCTAACAACTCTGTATACATCAGAAAATAAAGAAGGCCAATAGAAACATGATTTAAGAATCTTATGATTGGTTACTTTCCAACTGTAATGTCCTCCACACAAACATTCATGATACTCCTTGATCACTTCCATTGATTCTTCTTCTGTCAAACACAACAACAAGACACCAGCAGGATATTTCCAATACAATTTAGCATCAATTAGAACATAAGGTTGAGCTTTGAGTTTTAGGGCTCTGTATTTTGATCTATTGATTGTGGGAGGGTAGGATAAAAAAACGTAAATAGTGAATAATATATTTATACCAGTCTGAGCAGAGAAATTTGTATTTGATTGCTGACCTTGTTTTAATCTGATTGGTCTCCTCAACTACTTCATCTAATGGTGCAAGCAAATTAATTCCCAGAGTTTGGAAATTAGATTCTATTAGCAACTTAGCTAATCCCTGTCCTTTGAATAACTTGGTAGGCTTAATGTCCAAATCATATTCTTGGATTTTTGCAATCCATTTTCCTCTTTTTCCCTCTATATCACTCTAAATCAGCACATCTTTTACAGCAGAATTAGGTACATATGCTACTATTTGAGAATGAAGTACATATGTCCTGAAAGATTTCAATGACTTCACTAAGGCATATACCTGTTTTTCCAAGATGTTATATTTGAGCTCTGCATCTCTGAGGACTTTACTGAAAAATGCCACTGGCTGCTCCTTTCCTTCCTCGATCTTTTGTAACAACACAGCAGCAATAGTGGAAGGTGATGCAAATGAAAAAATTTGAAAAGGTTTCAAATCATCTGGACTAATCAAAACTGGAGCTTCTTGAAGAGCCTCTTTAATTCTGGAAAAGGATTCTCTTGCATATTTGTCCCATTTTACTTTAGCATTTTTCTTCAACATATCTGTTATTTTCCTGACAATCTCAGCATAATTTGGAACAAATCTTCTCAAAAAATTATTTTCCCTAGGAATCCTTGAATATCTTTCTTACTTCTAGATAAAGGAATTGTTTGTATAGCCTCAACCCTTGTTGGATCAATTTTCACACCTTGATTTGAAACTATATGCCCCAGCAACTTGCCTTCCTCTAGAGAAAACAGGGATTTCTTAGGATTCAACGATAACCCAAATTTTCTGCACTTCAATCAAGCCTTCTGTAGGTGCTCCAAATGTTCATCATCAGACCCTGAAAAAATAGTCACATCATCCAAATATATGACTACAAATTTATCACCTACAAAATCTGTATCCGTTGCCCCATGGAAAGTAGCTCCTACATTCATGAGACCAAATGGCATCCTGGAATACATGAATGTTCCACAGGGTGTAGTAAAAGTTGTTTTTTCTAATCCTCTTTCTCAACTACTACTTGGTTGTACCCAGAAAAACCATCAACCATGGATAACCTATAAGCTCCAGTTACTTTATGCTGGACATAGTCCATCTTTGGTAGAGGGTAATTATCCTTCAAGGAGGCTCTGTTCAGATTTCTGAAATCTACACACAATATTATCTCTCCATTTTTCTTCCTGACTGGAACTAGATTTGAAACCCACTCTGAGTACCTGAGCGGAACTATGATTTTGGCTTGCAAAAGTTTCTTCACCTCTTTCTCAATATGGGATAATAATAGTGGATTAATCTGTCTGAGCTTCT
Source organism: Pinus albicaulis (assembly GCA_034641835.2). Lineage (NCBI taxonomy): Eukaryota > Viridiplantae > Streptophyta > Pinopsida > Pinales > Pinaceae > Pinus > Pinus albicaulis. Next base: position 521,790,684 of record CM076573.1, on the reverse strand, counting down.
GCCTGTGTGGCTTAACCCCATCCTTTAGTGGCATTTTATGCTGAATAATATCTAAATCATAAGTCTTCAAATCTTCATATGACCATGCAAACACATCTATGAATTTTTTGAAAAGATCTGCATACCTTTCTTTATAATCTTTAGTAACTCCTTTGAACAACTTGACTATTTTGGGCTCCTGCTGAGTTCCTAAATTACAATCCTCCATCTCTCCATCCTGAGATGCCTTCTTTGTTGAACCCTTAGTTAAACTGAGAGGGGGGGGGGGGGGGGGGGGGTGAAGCAGTTTAACACAGTCATGGACTTTTAAAGGTTTTCTTTTAAACTTAATTACATATTTTATACTCTTCACATCATCATTTTGTGATCAACTTAATATACAAAGGAATAGTAATCATAATAAATGAGCAGCAGGTATTAAGTAGATTAAATACATAGTATCAACACATAATCATCATGCATATAGACAATAGGTATAAGTGGAAACCCATAAAGGGAGAAAACCACATCTTATTATTGTTGTGATGCAAAGGCAAGCTCCAACTCCCTCTCACCACTGATTTTCTGTAGGCTCCAACCTACAGGAGGCTCCTACCTCAATTCTTCAAGCTACAACTTGCAAGGAAGCTCCAACTCCCAACTATTTTCTGCAGGCTCCAACCTACAAGAGGCTCCTACCTCAGCCAAATACAACTAACTTCTATCAAGCTACAACTTGGTATGGAAGCACCAACTTCCTCACTCTTTCAAAAACCACATGCTGATTTACCTGGATATCAGCTCTGTTCTGTTCCTTTTTCACTATTGTTCACTAGCCTTCATATCTGCCTTATATCATTTCTGAGTCTTCACAACATCTTTATCTTCTCCTGCTTCTTCTTACACTCTCTACCTCATTTCTCCATTCTCTAACCTCTTTATGCATATCAATGTGATATCATTTATAGAGTTCACCGCTTGATTGTTTGTATTCTACAGAGAATTTGAAGTGAACATTCATGACTCTTTGATTTCCACCTTTTCATTTCTTTCCTAACTTATTCAGAAAAAACATATAACAATAGATATACATTTCAACATTACAGTGGGATATTTCTTTTCCTCTGGAGACTTGCCTTTGCATCACAAACAATATAAAATAAATAAACCTTTACACTTTTAGTTACAATATGAATTTCTATTCAGCCCATTTAGTTTTTGGCTCACTGTGAGTTTGTCTTTTCTGCTGCTGTCACTAGCTATTTCAGTTTTTGCTTACCCCCTGCTTTCTGTGTATGAACCCCTGTCAGACCCACATTCTCCAAGTTCACTGTGTATATAAAAAAGCATTTCTAATTTATGTTTTAATTCTGGCAGCTGTATCAACGCTGAAGCTTTCTTTTTCCATCACTATGGTAAAATCCTGTATCAATAGTTCATTTTATGGAGGCGCCCAATCAATATTTTCTTTGGCTTAATCATCAACGTAAGTCTGGCCCACCATTATTTCCATTTTCTTATTTCATCCAACGTGGTGATATATCTGGCCCACATTCTTAATGCATGTTTGGTCATAGCATTTCATACAGACTCGGACTTTTATTTAAGACCAAACACCAGCATATATTAAAGGTTTTTATATGCTTGCTTATTCAATTAACTATGGCACTAGACCTTCGAGCTTGGAGTTAAATCTTCAAGTGATATATGTAAGTGCTCTCGGGGCCCACATTTTACCATTCACGCTTCATAAACCTTGGTTTTAAAACCCAGACTTCAATATATACAAAGTGGGGCCCACAACTCTATTCACCCACTTATCAAACATTCATCAAGGTTTATATAATTCGACCGTGTATCAAATTATATTGTATATTGGTTCCGGCACATATTAAACCAACAATAAATCTTCGCCCAGCACTTATATATATATATATATGTCAACACTTTACCATGTATCCAAGCCATGGCAATGTAATATTTGTTCGGGCCCACATTTACATACCTTCGATCATAGCATTCCGACTTAATTAAAATGCCGAAGCCTAATATACATTAAACGTCGGGCCCACAGCCTTTATGCCATACCTTTGTGCAATTTCAGTCATGATCCAACGGTGGATATGTTCTCGCGCTCCAAACTCAGTTATACGCCCATCCAACGGTGATCACACTACCAAGATGCGCGAAGGTTACTTCTCCGAAACTACGCGATGAAACTGGGCCCTGCACTTAACTCACCCTTCTCATCCTACAGTTTATCTATTATCGTGCTTCAACCCCAAATCTGACGGTTATTGTGCTATATCGCACAAATTAACTGCACGAAATTTAATTCTCAAAAGTTACACGATAAAAGTGGTAATTGAATACCACTTTAGGACACGTGTCGAGTGGCGACCCTAATCGCGTTTTTTTGACAAAAACACCTTACCACTTTTTAATTGCGCGAACCCACTGGTTTTCAACTCCGGTTTTACTATTCATTTAAGGTTTCGCTTCTTGACTCAAGGTTCTGCTTTCCTGTCTTTTGTATATGTAAATCAACAATTCTATTAATTATAACCTACGACATATAAAACATCAGCTTTGGTAATGCGACCATGATTGCCATATCCAGTCTATGTGGTTCCAAAAACCTCATGGTTCTGCTTCCATCTCACTGTTGTTCAAGTCATCGCTCCAACAAGCCCTTGATATTGTGGTACCATATTTACACAGTTGAATGTGTAAATCTTCTTTCTTTATGTGCGCATCTCTGCAACTGAGCCATCATTCCATTTCCGGATGTCACAGCGTGTGCACAATCATATGTGTATCAAATGCTTTTACCATGTGGACTCCCACATTACCATTCCAACCCTATTGGAATTCGACACCAGATCGAACTGTGTTTCATATTAGAATGGTTAACAAACACCAGCACTCTATCTCTTTAACACATCCAGGAAAATTTAGACTCAATTCAAAGTCTGCGGAAACTTTACAAATAGCATAGATCTACTCACAGAATTTACACAAATGTGTATTCATTCTCTTGTCTCAACAATTATATGCAGAACACAATTTGAAACCCTTGCCACAGAGTTTATGCAACACTATTTATAAACCCTAATAGGCTCACAATCATCAATGCACAGATCATTGCACATAGGACCCATTTAGACCCCCAATTACAGAGTCTCATCATACTCATGTAATGCTGAACAATTCCTCCCATAGATACCAATGAATCCAATTGAAAAACTTCTTGTCTTGGCAGAACTTCTTCTTCTCTAACTCTGGCCCTTTTCAAAAATCAATGGCCCTCCTTCTGTCCTCACTACTCTGCACCTTGAATAGCTCTCTGCTTCTTTGCTATCTCTACTGCTCTCTTTGCTGCCTCTGCTACCTCTCTCCTGCCTCTGCTTCTCTGCTACTTTGCTTCTCTCTTTGCCATCAATGACAACATTTCCAACATTCTTCTGATTCACTGCTACATTGTTAGCATCAAACAATCTTTCAAGAGGAACCAAGCCTCTAGGCAATGTATTATCTTTCAACTGAATTACTTTCTGGTCACCAATTGTCTGCTTAAGGTTTCTAGGCACATCAATTTGATCAGCTTGATCAGTTTCTTGATCAATTTGATTGTCCTCAAAATTTCCAATCATGGTTAGAAATTGATTAATCTGCTCATCATCTTCAAAAAACTGCTAGTGCTTTACATTATCAAGGATTGAAGGCCTGTGTCTGAATTCAATTTCATATCTCAGTCTTGGATTAATAGATGGCTTAAATGTTCTGGCTGCAACTGCCAATGAGTCTACCATTCTATTTTCTTCTCTTGGAATAAATTGAAGATTAAAGGCTTCAAAATCATTTTCAATTAGATCCCACATCTCATTTCTATAGGATCTCAATCTGGGATGCTTAGTCTGACACCAATTCTTAATCTGTCTTATTACTAACTCAGAATCACCAAAAATGGAAACAGATTGTATTCCCATTTGTTTAGTTGTTTGCAAGCTCAAAATCAATGCTTCATACTCTGCCACATTATTAGTTGATTCAAATTCCAGTTTGAAGGAAAAAGGTAAAATATTACCTTCAGGAGATATAAAGATGAACCCAGCTCCTGTACCTTCTTTAGAATATGCTCCATTAAAATAACACTTCCAAATTTTATTTGAATGCAACTCCTTATGTACAATTGCGCAAGAGAGCTGCTTCTGTGAGTCTTCAACAAATTCTACATCTTTATGCAGCATAAAACAAGAGAGATCCTCCTTCTCTTGACCATAAATGGGAGAATTAGTTGCCTCTTTCTTGGTGGTAGTTTTCATGAATCTAGTTTCTCTATATAACCTCCTTTCTTCTCCATTGAAAATAGGCATGATGGCATATGTGAAATCCAAATTTAAAACACCTCCAAGCTTTGCTCCCTAGGATCTGGACAACAACATACCAAATCTAGCAGGAATACCTGCAACTACTACGTCCATCATGACACTCTTGGCTGGAATTTGGGCCAAGGAAACGACCATGTCTTTGATAATTCCTACACATTTTACTCTCTTTGAATCAAAGGAATACAGGTCTCTATATGGCTTAGTGATTTTTAAATTTAGCTCTTTCATCACAGATAAAGGCATAAGATTATGTGATGCAGCAGAATCAAGCATACAATTATGTAGAATGAAATCATGCAAAAGTACTGATATGTAAAAAGGTGGAATAGAAGAGTCTACCTCTTCAACATGAGGGCCGAAAGTAACCACTGGTTTCTCTTCTTGCAAATTCACAATATCACCCACCTCATCAGACTAAGACAGATTAATAAACTCTGCAATTTATTTCTTATAACCATATGTTTTAGCTAACTCAAGAAGAGGTACTTGAATTTTAACTTTTTCTAACTCTTTAGACAAACTGAAAGTTTGATTTTGTTTAATCAACTTTTCAGGTTCTTCTTGATTTCTGTTTGAATTTACATGTTGGTCAGGAATAGTAACAATCTTCTCCAAAATATTTGAGTCATTAGACTTTTTTTGGGAAGCCTCAGCTTGTTGCTTCTTTTTTTTTTTTACTAGATTCATGGGCTGCTTCCCCTTGTCTGATTGTTTTATTGAATTTTTTTGCTGTGGAGTCGCCATTGGAGAAGAAACTGATTCTGATTCTTTTTCTTCATCATCCTGAGTTCTCAACCTCTTTTTAGATCTCAATTCATACTTTTTATGTAATTCAGCTTGCATAAAATTAGTAAATTGTTTGCAATAATCATCCATCTCTTCCTGATCAAATGAAGTATCAACTTCTTCACATTTTCTTTCACATTCTTCTTTTGCACCACCTTCCATGTAGATGGCAGAAATTTTCTCTTCATCTTCTTTCTGATCGTCATCAGCAGACTGGGAAGGTGTTGCTTCTATATATAAGGGTGCTTGAACTTGATCCTGATCTCTTCTTTCTCTCTGCAAAATTTGCAAGGGATGCTTTCTGAATTAGGGATTAAAAACCCCTATGTTTTTTTGTGTAGGTTTCTTGTTATCCAATTCCAACTTTACTAATTTTTTTGACAAATTTTTAATGACCTTAGTCATGTCATCAATCCTTTGATCTTGAATTCACTCTTCCTTAGCTTTACCTTTATCTTGAACTGAGTACTTTTCTTGAGCTTTTCCAGCAGCAGTCATATTTGCTTCAATCTCCAAAGCATTCGTTTGGATTTTTTCAAGAGTAGGAGACCTTATTTATCTCGAAGTAAAACTAAAATATGATACAAATGCCCCAAAAAAAACAACTCTTGCTCCAATGGGAGGAGGTTTCATTGCTGCAGGCAAACTATTGTACAATTTATTGAATCTTTTAATAAAATCACTCATATTTTCATCAGGTTTTTTCTTAATAGCATTAAATTATGTCAAATAATAACCATGGTCTCTCTTTTCACCCCATATTTGGATGAATTGTCTTTCTAACTCATCCAAATCATTAATTGAACCATTTGTTAACCCTTTAAACCATTTTCTTGCCTCTCCATTTAGGGACTGTACAAAAAGTCTCATTACTACATCTAGTTGTTCAACATTGAAATTTTCAGCAAAAGTGAAAAACAAAGGCAAGTGTTGTTCTGCAGTTATTTCATCTTCACCAGTAAACCTAGGAAGTAACTTAACATATTCTTGAGGCATTGCATTCATTGGTTGAGGAAGATTTAATGGTGCATATCTGTTCATCAAGAAAGCAGGGGCTGCCATGTTTATGCCCTGATTGACTGCTCCTTGAGTAGTGGGAATATGTGTACCAGTTGTAGGTGTGGATGAATGGGGTGAAACAACTGATAAAGGAAGGGGTTGATAAACTAAAGCAGAAGAACTAACAACTGTATTAGGTTGAGTTTCTGCAAATGTGAAAGATATAGATTCGAAATACTGCTCTTCTAACCTTGGTTCTTGGAAGTGAATGGATGAAGGCAAGGATTCTTGTTCCGAGAAAGTGAGTTTACGGGAAATATCCTTGGATGAAAGAGTATGAGAACTGCTGCCAGGTGCAGGCAGTGTGGCATCAGGTGTAAAAATGGTTTTTGATTTTTGGCTTTTTTTAGAAACCAACTTTTCTGGATTTGAAAGAGTAGGAACTTTCTGCAGAGAGGTATCAGACCTCGTATGTGGCCTCTTATAAGCTAGAATTAGAAAATAAAACACAGCTTTTAATATTTCCTCCTCTCTAAACAACCAAAGGAAATACAAATAAAACCCAGGGAAAAGACTTCGTTTCTTCATTCCCCGGCAACAGTGCCAAAAAATGTTGTACCTTAAGAGACAATCCCTTACATGTGATAAGGAATCAGTTCTTAAGCCATTTATATTATTATGTCACAAAATTATTTGTCTTTGTTTAATGACCCTCAAGTATTTATCATTAAACCCTCAAATATCAAATATAATGAACATATCACAATGTTGTCTTTTGCTTATGTTGAACGAAATGACCAGAAGAAAATGAAAGAAGGAAGTTCAAACAGATATGTTGTTACACAGAATATATCATCTCAAACCCCAAAAGAATTATATGAAAGAAACAGTTAAAACAAAGGAGCGCCAATTAAGGATTTTAACTCTTGCTTACATAGGTAAAAAGAGACTTGCTGCTCATTACTTCGTTTTATTCAAAGATGTGTTAGCCACCTATAAAATTTGCCATATCAAATGGTGGCTAAATCTTTTTTAAGCCTTCAAGAAACAATTTCATGTCCAAATTGTTAGTTCTTAAAGTCTTATGATGATAATTACCCTTTGAGTTAATCTTCACTGTTGTTTCACTATTAGTCCTAAAGTACCTACTGTTCACCAAGAGAAAACTGCTTATAAAACCCCATTTTCCATCATTCCACTCCTCCTTTCACTCACAAACAATTTCATTTTTACCTTTATTCCCTTCATAAACCCTTCTAAAAAGACCTCCATTTGACTCCTAAACCATAAAAACCCTCCTTTAAACCTTATATTTCCCTTTTATTTGGTTTAAAAATACCTCCTTTTACCTATCGGAACCCCCATTTAAACTTGAAAACCTTGCTTTTGACCTTAAAAACAGTCTTTTTACATTATAGGTTATTTAGCCCCCAAGGGCTTATATCCTTTAGCCCACCACCTCATGTGGCCTTAGCCCCGCAATCGGGTGCTTAAAAGGCCTAAAACCTCTTCCGAACCCTTATTTATTTTTATTTTCATTACCCTGACATTATGATTTTACAATAAATATGGACCGTTGATCTCTGCAGATCAACGGCCATCGGGCCCCATCCTTCCGCCCGATCCCCTGCCTTACATTTTCCTCCGTTCACATAACCCATCTCCTCTTTTAATCTCGATCGTCCGTCAAAAAGATCTAACGATCGGGACGTAACCCGATCTCACCCATTTGATCTGCTCCACGACAAAAATCTGACATCGTCGTAGGCCCCACTACACTTTCAACCCTGCATCTTACCCTCCATCGCGTTTTATCCATGGCGTTGGATCTTCTACCAATCATCCGATAGCTGACGCACAATATTGAGCAACTTTCGACCCCCCTCCCTCACCGTGCTACTTCCGCGCAAAATGGGCGGTATTAGGAGGGACGCGTGTCAGGTAATGTATGGTATCACATTTTTTTTGGCAATACCGCCTACCCCCCCAGAGCCCGCGCGAAAACCACTTCCGAAATCTTCTCTATCGAGCCCCTAAAAGGCAAATAAGCATTAACTTGTATTAATTAAACCTAGAGACCCTTCCTTTTATTCCACCTCCTCATTTTTCTTAAAGAATCTCCTTGAGAAGCCCATGGTTGGAGTTGGACTTTGATGTAATACTTGCTACTCAAAACTGTCTGCATGTAAATAGTTCTCAAAGGCTGTTGAAGCTCTGTTTGTAATCAAATAAGTTAGGTTGAGAAGAGAAGTTGTTGCTGTACTGAAACATTGGACTTGAAGTATGTAACTGGATTGACATCAATACACAAGCTGATTCATGGGATCTTGGTCTATACCATTGGTGATGTGCCTCTATTGTACTTGTTTTCCTTCTTATATTTTCCACAAAATTGTTCATTTTTCTCTGATAAAGAACATCAAATATAGAGCTATGATTTACCCTTAAAAGTACCCTACTCTCACTAATAAGCTTTATCTTTATGTTTTCTTCCTTTGTGTATTTAAGAATGATTTAATATAGTCCAAACAGTCAAGGAATGTTGGTGAGCCCCTGTCTTACTGTCTGAAATTTAAACATTGTTCTTGAATGATATTTTCATTACATGCTAAGTAGAGTTAAACTAGAAAATTTTATGGTTTGCCCTGTCTTCTAGTTCTTTCTCCAAAGGTTGTTTGAAAGTTTCCCTAAGAGTATGCTGAAAGCAAGCCTAGATTTTAATGATATCTTACTTGATCTTAAGCTACACTTTGTTTTTCTTATCTATTTTCATCCTTTCTGAAAGTAGTCATGTGGATTACTGGATTGTTTGTCTGATAAGTTAGCTTTAATACAAGCTTTTCCAAAGAAGTCTATGGTTAGCCCTGTCCTTTGGCTGGTTTTAAATAGTTACTTAAAAAGGATTTTTCTTGTTTGGAAAGTTGATAAATCCTTGTTGAAATTATTGGCTTTTTCCACTTTCACAACACTCTTAATGTTCCATTCCATCATTTAAATCTAAAGGATCTTTTGATATAGATGACTTGCCCCATGGACCACTCTTGATAACTGTTGTAAAATTAAAACCTTTTATGACTCCATAGCCCAATGGATTAAGTGTTGTTTCATACCCATCCTATCAGCTGAACCTTGTTTTGATTATTCACATCTTTACCCCTATGAAACCCTTTCATTTTCAGGACTTTCCACTCAATTAAAGATCATACCCAACCAAACAAATAACAAACATTATCCTTCATAACTAGCCTAATATCATATTAAAACCTTAAAAGATAAATCAATCTTTGCACTTATAGAGAGATCCCTCTCTGGATTCAGGAGGGCTAGATCCTAGAATCCCAAAGTGGTTCATATGTAGGCTCTGCAGCGTTTGTATTTTCCAATCTCGCAAACTACATAGATCTAACATTCTCGCGACCATACTGGGGAGTTCTGAGTAAAATCCTTAAAACAAAACACTCAGCATTCAATGCAGTATAAGTAGCTCTCTTCAAGCACTTCCCAAGCAAATGGTGATCATGATAGGACTTATTTGAATCAGTGACAAACTAAGTAACCCTTAGGATTCTCATAGAGCCTTATCAAACCTTGAAGGAATTAGCTAGCTAAGCCATAAGAGTAAACTCTCTTTTTCTCATCACCGTAGCTAAGTGTTGAAACAAATTTAGGACACTCTCATAACCTATAGGACTGAAAAAACTCAGAAAACCCAAAAATATTTCAGATTGGTATTCAAATCAATAAATTGTGGTGGACCGACGAAACTGGAACAAAGAAATCTACGGATCCTGACGGAATGGAGAACCCCCGCGCTCTTACCCTTGCCCTAGGGTTTCAAACGCCGAATGCTGCCGCCGCAAGCTGGATAGCGCAGGACTGGTTCCGCCGCCTTGAGTCTGAAAGCAGGCAGACCCCTGCAAGGAGAAGAAGCGAATACCTGTCTATTCGCAACATTGCAGAAGATAAGGCGATTGCTGCAGCGGTGGGGCGTTTTTTTTCAGAGAAATGGTGCGTCTCTCAACACGCATCAGTCACGGCCACCACAGTGTATTGGCCGTCTAACGGTGAGCTGGTAGGAAGGGGCGACTTTGCCTCTCCTTTTTATGGCCGCAGCCCCATTTTTCTCTACGACCAAGATAGCAGTTTCTTCACCTGGGCTACTGCTGCTCTGAACTTTCACTTACAGAGGAAGTCTCAACTGAATCTGGATCTGACCTTGCAACCCAGAGAACGCGCTAAGACGACTTCGATGCCCCTTCCTGGCAGCTGGGATCCCTCTCATCCCCAACAAACGACATTTCAGATTCAAATTACTCTTTTGACGGGCAAAACCCTGCTGCTTGAGGTGCAACCCTCATTTACTGTGGGCTATCTCTCACAGATCCTCGAGAAAAAGTTGGGGATTCCTTCCTCCCTTCTGCGGCTCCTCTTTGCAGGTAAGCAGCTTGACTACAATCAGAATCTCTCCTTTTACAAAATTGCAAGAAATGCCACAGTAATCCTATCGCTTCGACTAAGGGGAGGTGTTGTTGGGCAATCCTCTGCCCCCAAAGGATTTTCTTATAAAGATGCTGTTCATGCACATCCTGCCAAGAATACTGCTCCACCAGCTGAGGGTCCGAAACCTTTCTTGGTGGACAAAATGGAGAAAGCCCCAGCTATTGAAATTACTCATCCTACTCTGGATGATCAATACCAGACATTTGCAGAAAAAGCCATCATTTGCAGGTTTAACGGACTATGGCCTCGCATTGCTGAACTATACCAGTGGATCCGCACCAATTGGACCAACAACACCAAAGTCTTTTTATGCTCGAAAGGCTTCTTTATTGTAGCCTTTATCTTCAACGAAGATTATCAGAAGGCCTTAATGGGGGGCCCCTGGTTCTGGGGTTCAGCGGGTCTTTTCCTCACCCCCTGGTTCCCAGACTTTGACCCCTCTACTGCGGTGATCACCAAGCTTCCTATCTGGGTCAGGCTCCCAAATCTCCCTGCGAATCTTTGGCATTTTGCTGTCTTCCAATAAATTTGGGACACTCTTGGCCGCTTCCTGGCTACAGACACTTCAAGGGCAGAGAAGGGTATATATACCTTTGGTAGAATCTGCGCAGAAATTGACATCAGCAAAGGGCTACCAGATCAGATCATCCTGAAATTTGGGGACTTCCATTGGGTGCAAACGTTGGACTATGAGAATACAGCCTTCAGGTGTCATCATTGCCATCAGACAGGTCATCTCCAGAACTCATGTGCAACGTTCCTTGACAAAAAGAAGAACCTCAATCGCAAATCCAAATCCAAGAGCTGGAATCCGTGTGATAGTTCCCCTATGGATGACTTCGAGTCCTCTAGCTCTGATGAGGAGGATATTGCAGTAGAAGAGGAGAATGTGGAGCATCCAAAGGACCCGCCCTCAGATCGACCCGAAGATCCCACTGCTTCTTTGATCTTGCAGAAACGCTCTCATGAGTCTTCTTCTTCCGACTCAGATAAGGAGACTTCACCTTCTGCTCAGAACAGTCTGCTAGTGGTTCCAGTCCAGCCAGATCAGCATGGTTGGGTCAAAGTCAGTAAAAAGAAAGGGAAAAAATTTCGTTTGGGAGGCACTGCCCATGCTGGGTAGACTCCTCAGCTTAGCTTGTTCTTCTCTGTTCTCTTTGTCACCTGTCACTCTCGTCATTGTTGCTCTTTGGGAACGATGTTGATACTATATCATTTCCGGTTCCCTTGCTTGTTAGCTTCACTTTTATGCGAGCACTGATTGTACTATATTTCTTTTCTTAATAGATTTAGTCTTATTCAGAAAAAAAAAAAAAAATAAATAAATAAATAAATAAATAAATAAATAAAAATAAAAATAAAAATAAAAATAAAAATAAAAATAAAAATAAAAATAAAAATAAAAATAAAAATAAAAATAAAAATAAAAATAAAAATAAAAATAAAAATAAAAATAAAAATAAAAAATAAAAATAAAAAAATAAAAATAAAAATAAAAATAAAAATAAAAAAATAAAAATAAAAATAAAAATAAAAATAAAAATAAAAATAAAAATAAAAATAAAAATAAAAATAAAAATAAAAATAAAATAAAAAAATTAAAAAAAATAAAAAAATAAAAAAAAATAAAAAATAAAAATAAAAAATTTGTGGTGGACCATAAAACATTTTACCTTCTAAAGCTAAAAATTTCCACCTGGTGACTCCACAATCCTAAATAGACCTAAAGACTCCACTGGGAAACCAATTACTATCATAACATCATATAAACTCAGTTAAGAAAACTTTAAATATTAAAGTTTCCTTGCTAAAGATTAGTTAGCCTACTAAAAATTGTCATATTTGGTTAAGCTTTTCTTATTATTGGGTTTGAAAGCATAGCATAGTGGCTTCTAGAAGAATCCATACTAGAGCCCATCCTTACCCAAATCCTCCTGAGATAGTTGATAATCCTGAAAGAATCCCTAGGAAATCTCCTAAGGCTCAAGCTTCAATTGTTGTCAGACCAATCCAAAGAGCTAATTCTGTTCCTGAAAACCTTATAGCTCTACCAGATTCACAAGTTGACTTAAGAAACCCATTCAGAACTAGGTCACTTGATGATATAGATCAGACAGACTTTGAGCCTTCACCTTCATCCCCAAATAGAGGTGAACATCCTGGTAGCAGAGAAACTACCCCACCTGATTTACATTTCCTGCATAATTTTGGTTTCTCTCATCCTAGATCTTCCCAACAGCCTCTTTTTGGTCCATCCACTTCTACTATCCATATACCCACTGGTCAAACCACCCCATTCCATCAACCCCCTCCACCTCTAAACCCCCCATTTTTCCCACAACCTCTTGTCATGGCAACATGGTATGCCCCTCTAGTCCTTCCTTTACCTTTATTCAATCTGCCACAGGACTATCAGTCCAAGATACTATTGTATGATGCCAGTGGTGCTACTGCTGCATCACAACATGTGGACAAGATGAATGACTATTTTTATAGAAACGAGATTGATGATGAAACTGTCAAACTCAGATTTTTTGCTCAAAGTATAGGGGGAGAAGAAAGAAAATGGTTCAAAGGCTTAACCCCTAATAGTATTAATGACCTCCAAGCCCTCCATCAGTGATTTTAAACAAGTGGGAAGTTAAAAAAAAATCCTCTCCAAATACTTTCAGATTACAACAACCTCAAAAGAAACACTAGGGAAAGTGTTCAAAATTATTGCACTAGATTCAATAGTGTGTATAATGCCCTACCCCCATAATTGAAACCTCCACAAGGCTTAGCTTTAAACAAGTTTCTTGAAGGATTTGATCCTGAAATTTCCTATCATCTGAGAGAGAGAGATCCTTTGACTGTAGAAGATATGCAGGAAGGAGCCTTAGTTTTGGAATTAAATCTGATTGAGAAAAGAGCCAGGATGAGGAATGAAAAGAAAGTATCATTTAGGGAAGAATCTGCACCCTCCACATCTAGCTCAAAAATGGAAAGAATGATGGAGGAAATGATGAAGAAGATGAGCATACTTGAGAGAGAACAATCTAGAGAAAACCAATCAGCTCCCCAAAATAGAAATCAATCTCAAAATCTAAATCAGAATTTTAGGAGAAACCAACCTCAAAACAAACCAAGAGACCTTGATCAGGAGATTATACCTCCTTTTCATCAAAACTATGTAAGTGAGGTTGAAGAAACAATTGAACAAATAGAGGAAGATGACATAAACACGTTGGGAGTAGACAGTGACCACTTTGATGTTCCTATTAATAAGAAACAAGGTCTATATACACCCTATGATGATGGAAGAATGGAGGATGAACATTATTATCAAGAGCTGGAAAATGTCATCATAGAAACTCCAAAAAAATATGACCTTAGGAGTAAAAAGAATCAGGAAGCTCCCAAGAACAAAACCTCTGACATTTCTACAAAAAACAGCCCTGTGAGCAAACCCAAAAACATTAAACAAAAAGATAAAACAGTGGCTGTAAATTCTGATCAAAACAAAGAGAAAGACACTCAAATTAATGAAAAACAGAGTGCAGACCTTAGCAGCGTTATTACTTCAGCTAATGCTCCTATCAAAACAATTTTGACCAATGTAAATAGAGGAAATTAACAAGCTGATTTTGCTGATAGAATGGTGATTAACAAGGTTGAAACAAACATTGTAAAAAATCAGATGCCTTTTAGTTTGGAACAGGAAATTGCCAAGATTAAAATCTATGTTCCCCTCACTGAATTAGTCACCCAAGATGTATATAGATCACAAATTTTGAAAGCTTACAACATAGGAGAAAATAATGACACTGTCAACCTCAATGATGACCAACCAGAGCTCTTATTTGGTCCTAAGATTGAGGGAAGATACCAAGAAGGGCCAGTTCCTCCATTTTATGTTAGTTTGAAAATTCATGACAAGATTTTACACAATGCTATGCATGATTCAGGGGCCTCTCACAACTTAATGCCCAAAGAAGTAATGGAGAGTCTAGGCCTTGACATCACCAAACCAAACAAAGATCTATACTCCTTTGACTCTAGTAGAGTGAAATTTTTAGGTTTGATCAAAGACCTTTGTGTAAACTTAGCTCAAATTCCAGCCAAGTGTTTAGTGATGGATATTGTAGTGGCTGATGTACCCCCCAAATATGGTATGCTGTTATCAAGATCGTGGGGAGCTAAGTTACAAGGAACAATGCAAATAGATATGACATATGCTACCATCCCTATTTTTAATCAAACCAGAAGACTTTATAGGGAATCTCACATGCAATACATGGTCAGTAGCCAAAAGAGACCAGAAAACTCTCCTCTTTATTATGTACATACAGGCCTTGACTCATTTATTCTCTTCAATCATGAAACATTTAATGAGCAATAAACCTTAACTGACTTAGTAGCCACCCCTCACTGTAACATAGTGGCAGACACAGAAAAGGAAGTAGACCAGACAAAGGTATCAAGACAGTTTTCCAAATCAGAAAATTACAACAAACTAATCACAGGTCTAGAGCTACAAAACAGTCATTCATTGTTTTTCAACCTTGAGAGTTAAGAGAAGAGTCCTCAACATAATGAAGAACATGAGGAACTAAACCAATTTCAACATAGTGCTGACTTACAAAGGCAATCTAAAAGCACACAAGATAAAGAGGAGGGTAACCAAACTAGTAATTCTGAAAACAGTCCTCTTTGGAGTATGAATTTCGATGGGTCTTGCACTAAGAACAATGCCGGAGCAAGCATATGGATACACAACACTGAAAACAATCATGATGAAGGGCATTCCTATAGGTTAAGTTTTCAATGTACAAATAACATAGCTGAGTACGAAGCCCTCCTTTTAGGCCTACACTTATTGAAGAAATTAGGGGCCAAAAGGATAAAAATTCATGGGGATTCAGAGTTGATTATTAGGCAAGTGAATGGGGAATATAGTGCCGAACACCCCAGACTTAGAGCCTATATAAATGATGTCATGGACCTATTAAAAACATTTGATGAATTCCAACTTATCTTTGTCCCAAGAAACCAAAATGTCCTTGCCAATGGTTTAGCCTTTGTTGCTAGAACTTGTCTAACACCTTATGAGACCAAGCAATGCACCGCCCAAGTCAAATTTAGACCAGCTGTCCCAGACAATGAGAAATACTGGCAAGTTTTTGATGGAGATAAACAAATAGAAGACTTCCTACAGTCCAGAAATGAATTTGAGCCACCAAGTTCAGATTCAGATTATGAAAATGATTGTCCTATTGAAGAAAACCCACTTGATAAAGAAGTGAAGTCTCCAAATATTGCTGAGATAAATCTGTTATCTAATAAACTTGAACATATAACAGAAATTAGTGCAGATTTAGAAAAAGAATACTTAGAAATGTTGAAATCTAACACTCAAATATTTCCAAAAGGACGGGTCCCATTAGAAGAATTGTTTGATTTCAACGATGTTGTCAAAAAACCAAAAATGGAACCTGTTGAAACTGAAGTAGAAGAATGTAACATAGGCAGTGAACTAAAACCAAAAATGATTAAACTGTCTAAAACCTTGCCAGCTCACATCAAACTGAAATATATTGAGTTGTTTAGAGAATTTTCTGATGTATTTGCATGGAGTTATGAGGATCTAAAATCATATGTCACAGAGATAATTCAGCATAAGATACCGCTTAAAGAAAACTAGAAGCCCTATAAACAAAAATTGCGCAGAATAAACCCTGTTCAATTACCCCTGGTTGAGAAAGAAATTAAGAAAATGTATGATGCTGGAATTATAGTCCTTGTTAGATATTCAGATTGGGTATCTAATCTTGTGTCAGTTAGGAAAAAGAAAAGAGAAATAAGGCTTTGTATTAATTTTAGGAACTTAAACAGAGCCTCATTAAAGGAAAACTACCCTTTACCCAAGATGGATCATATTTTACAAAAGGTAGTTGGTTCTAAAAGGGTTTCTTTGTTAGATGGCTTCTAAGGTTACAATCAAATTCTGGTACATCTTGATGATCAAATCAAAACAGCCTTTACCACGCCTTTGGGTACTTTCATGTATCTGAAAATTCCCTTTGGTTTAATGAATGTTGGTGCTACATTTCAGAGAACCATGGATATTGCATTCTCAGAAGAATTAGGCTTATTCATCATTATTTACCTTGATGACATCATTTTTTTTTCCAAAACAGATGAAGAACACCTAGAACACTTGAGAAAAGTCTTTGAGAAATGCATAAAATATGGGCTATATTTAAATCCAAAGAAGACAATGTTTGGTCTCCAAGAAGGCAAACTACTTGGACACATCATATCAGAAGAGGGGATAAAGATAGACCCAAAGAGGATTGATGGTATATTGCAAATCAACCATCCTAGAAACATCAAGGAACTTCAATCTTTCATTGGGAAGATTAATTTCTTGAGAAGGTTCATACTCAATCTAGCTGAACTCCTTAGAAACATAACAAACATGCTGAAAAAGGAAGAAGGAGTTAAATGGACCTTAGAAGCAAAGAAATCATTTGAACTGGTAAAACAAGCATTAACTAAAACACCAGTTCTCATTAGTCCTGATTTAACAAAGGATTTCTTCATTTTTTCATTTGCATCACAACTCACAGTGGCTGCTGTCCTATTACAAAAAAACTTTAAGGGACAAGAGCAGCCAATTGCATTCTTTAGCAAAGCATTGAGAGATGCACCTCTGAAGTACAATATCATGGAAAAACAAGTCTTTGCCTTGGTCAAAGCCTTAAATGACTTCAGAGTTTACATTTTACATTCCCACATAATTACATTTGTGCCAAATTCAGTTGTAAAAGACATCTTAACCCAGGACCCAGATGGAAAAAGAGGAAAGTGGATTGCTGTGATACTTGAATATGATTTAGAAATCAAGCCCACTAAGCTCATAAAAGGCCAAGGACTAGAAAGATTAATTGTTGAGTCTAATTTTGAAGCTCTTGATATAAACATGGTAGATGCATTAAATGTACAGGAGGAGTTGTCAACTCCCATTGTAGAAGATCATTTTTTGTTTTCATATTGGTATGCTGATATTTTATATGGTTTGCTCAATTTAAATACACCTCCTGGTTTGTCTAAAACGAAGGCAAGATTTTTAAAGTTGAAAGCTGTTAATTACTGCATTTTGGATAAATGTCTATATTGGAAAAATGCTAGTGGATTATTGCTTAAATGTTTGCCTGAGAATGATGCAGATAAGATCAAGCATGAATTACATGAAGGAGAATGTGGAGGCCACCTCTATTGGAAGACAACTACCAACAAAATCCTTAGAGCTGGTTACTATTGGCCCACCCTCTTTCAAGATGTCTATAAAATGATTATTGCCTGTCACAAATGCCAACTCTTTGAAGGCAAAATAAAACTGTTTCCCTTACCCTTGCATCCAATCACTGTTGAAGCCCCTTTTTAGCAGTGGGATCTAGACTTCATTGGGGAATTCCATCTAGCCTCATCTGCCCAACATAGATGGATCCTCACTACAACAGACTATTTTACCAAATGGATAGAAGTCATCCCTTATAGGCAAGCCACTCACTCTGTCATCATAAAATTCCTTGAAAATCATATCCTATCTAGATTTGGTTGTCCTAGGAAGATTATTACTGAAAATGCTGCTGCATTTGGATCCAAAAAGATGGTTGAATTCTGTCATAAATATCAGATTACATTGGGCCATTCTACTGCTTATTACCCACAAGGTAATGGGTTGGCAGAATCCTCAAACAAAATTTTGGTGAATATAATGAAAAAGTTGATGGAAGACAATAAGAAATCATGGCACACAAAGCTAGTACATGCATTATGGGCTGACAGATTAAAATTTAAGAAATCAATTGGAATGTCACCCTACCAGCTAGTTTATGGAGCAGATGCATTTTTTCCAACTATTCTAGGAGTGCCAGTCATGAAGCTGATCCAAGAAGTAGAGTCTGAGGATAATGATATGACAAGAATAATCAATCAGACTATACACCTTCAGCAAATCAGAGAGGAAGTCTACAACAGAGCACTACACAAGCAAGAAAACATCAAAAACCTGTTTGATAAAAGGACAAAGGCCAGTGATTTCAGCATTGGTGAAAAAGTTTTAAGGTGGGATTCCAAGAGAGAAGATAAGGGAAAACATGGAAAATTTGATAACTTATGGCTAGGCCCTTATCTCACTCATTCTACTACTGGTAACAGTGCTTATTTCTTGCAGGAATTGAATGGAACTGAACTTTTTGGAGGTCTTGTCAATGGCAGGATGCTCAAGCATTACTTCTGTCAAGAGTCATGAGTTTCAAAGCTTTTTTACTTTCCATTGTAAATATCATTGTCTGAACATTGCATTCAAAGTTATAAAAAATAAAAATATAAAAACAATAGAAAAGAAAAGAGGGCAAATGAAAACAAGAAAGGTACAACCCCATACCAAAAAAGAGAGACAAAATCTGAAAGTGTGCAAGCTCAAATTTCACTCCTAAAAACACACTTCTAGTTAGTCATACAGCCTAATCATGACTAATTAGTTTTTCAATTTACTGCTGATAGGTTAGTGAATCAGATTTTCCAAATAGCACAATCTTGGCATATCAGGCAGGTAGATTAGGATACCAAATGAAGGTTCAAACAAGCTCAAATTTTGAACCTATGAGATTGATGAAGAACTGGTTCTAAAATCTCAAAACTTGGACCAGAAAAGAAGAAAGAAAGACAGCTCAAAAAGAATAAAAATTAGAGTTGAAGAATAATGAAGGATGCTTTTAAGCCTTCACTGTTTTGCTTTAAATTTTCTGCAAATTTTAGTCTATGCGGAGCTTTTTTTAATGCCATAGGCCACAACAAGTCAGACTGCTTAACCCTGGCTTGGCTGTTTTTAAATTTCTGTTTTAGAAAATAAAGAATAAAGATCTGTCAGACAGCCTAATCCTGACAGATAGTAGTTAGGTAGAGAAACTTATGAGTTCAATTGTTTAATCTAAACTCATGTAGGAATGATATTAGACTTATATTAGTTTCCTATTTTTCGAAAGAATAAAATGTTGATGAAGAGATTCTGCTAGTCCAAATGCACTCTGAAGGAAGAAAAAATGTTAGGAAGTAGATTGTGTAGGTAGATGTTTGGGAAATCTTTTTGCCGATGTGACAAGTTCTTATCATTTTTGTTAGCATATGATAAAAATATTATCAAAGGATAAGGCACTGGTTTACTGAAAAGCCAGATATCAATAGCTGAGGTTCTGGACACCTAAAGAACCAGCTGTCCTCCCCAAGTGGAGCCATTGTTAGCCACCTATAAAATTTGCCATATCAAATGGTGGCTAAATCTTTTTTAAGCCTTCAAGAAACAATTTCATGTCTAAATTGTTAGTTCTTAAAGTCTTATGATGATAATTACCCTTTGAGTTAATCTTCACTTCTATTTCACTATTAGTTCTAAAGTGCATGCTGTTCACCAAGAGAAAATTGCTTATAAAACCCCATTTTCCATCATTCCACTCCTCATTTCACTCACAAACAATTTCATTTTTACCCTTATTCCCTTCATAAACCCTTCTAAAAAGACCTCCATTTGACTCCTAAACCATCAAAACCCTCCTTTAAACCTTATATTTCCCTTTTATTTGGTTTAAAAATACCTCCTTTTACCTATCGAAACCCCCATTTAAACTTGAAAACCCTGTTTTTGACCTTAAAAACAGTCTTTTTACATTATAGATTATTTAGCCCCCAAGGGCTTATATCCTTTATCCCACCACCTCATGTGGCCTTAGCCCCGCAATCGGGCGCTTAAAAGGCCTAAAACCTCTTCCGAACCCTTATTTCTTTTTATTTTCATTACCCTGACATTATGATTTTAAAATAAATATGGACCGTTGATCTCTACAGATCAACGGCCATCGAGCCCCATCCTTCCGCCCGATCCCCTGCCTTACCTTTTCCTCCGTTCACATAACCCATCTCCTCTTTTAATCTCGACCGTTCGTCAAAAATATCTAACGATCGGGATGTAACCCGATCTCACCCATTTGATCAGCTCCGCGACAAAAATCTGACGTCGTCGTAGGCCCCACTACACTTTCAACCCTGCATCTTACACTCCATCGCGTTTTATCCACACCGTTGGATCTTATACCGATCATCCGACGGCCGACGCGCAACTTTCGACCCCCCTCCCTCACCGTGCTACTTCCGCGTGAAATGGGCGGTATTAGGAGGGACGTGTGTCAGGTAATGTATGGTATCATATTTTTTTTGGCAATACCGCCTACCCCCCCCAGAGCCCGCGCGAAAACCACGTCTGGTTTTCCGCTATACCGCTGCCCTCCTCAATTTCATTTTCGCTTTTAATCTCGACCATTGATCTCTGAGATCAAACGGCTTGTGTTATATCGTGACCCCATTCATTTGCCCTTCATCTTTTCTCCCAAGCGACTTCATCGAAAGGTCTCCACCGTTGATTGTTCTAATCCAACGGCTCCTGTTCGTCGTCACACCCAAACTCCATTTGCACTTGGTTAGCTACTCTGCCAGGGTTTTTCTCCCTTTTTTCTACTGCATCCATGTTTTTCCTCACTGCTCCTCCACCCTCAAGAGCCTTTGAAGCAGTCTTTACCACATCTGCAGGTTTTCTTAACGATTTGTTGTGTTTTTCGCAGGATTTAATGGTGGTTGCTCTGTGTATTTCCACAGTCACAGTCAGGTGACATTTTCGGCCGAGAATGACGATTTTGTGGTTTTTGTTAAAGAAGAAAAGGAGTTGCAGGGCTTGAAATCTACGTTCAAATCATATGGAGAACGATCCAGGGTTTAGCAGAAGCCCTCCAATAGCAGAAAGCCACCTATATAAACAAAGAACAACAAAGTGTATCAGAGTGAAGAAGTAAATGTTAAAAGGGTGATTAAAGCCAAAGCTTGAAGATCAGAGTTTTAATCCACCAAATAAAGAGATAAAGACAGTGTTAAAGAACAACGACCCAAAGATAAATATCAAGGCTTAATTAAGCCTAAACACAACTCAAAATCATATCAAAAGTGTTTTAAGGTAAAACAGAGGAAAATATCAGTAAAAAGGCCTCCACTGCCACATCAGAGGCTATTTATCCTCTTCAGCTACCAAAGTTCCACCTGCAGCTTTCATAAATTAAAATAACGCATAGTTATTGCCTAGTCAGTGATATTTTGTTTAAAGACAACCAGAGTTATTTCCATCCTGCTTAAAGAGTTTTAAAGTCAACAAAATCTGCCAAGTAGCCTAAATACTTAATGAAAACCAATTAATACATGGAAAATATCAGAAATCTTCTCTATTGAGCCCCTCAAAGGCAGAGAAGCATTAACTTTTATTAATTAAACCTAGAGACCCTTCCTTTTATTCCACCTCCTCATTTTTCTTATAAAATTTCCTTGAGGAGCCCATGGTTGGGGTTTGAATTTGATGTAATACTTGCATCTCGAAACTGTCTGCATGTAAATAGTTCTCAGAGGCTGTTGAAGCTCTGTTTGTAATCAAAGAAGTTAGGCTGAGAAGAGAAGTTGTTGATGTACTGAAACATTGGAAACGAAGTATGTAACTGGATTGACATCAATACACAAGCTGATTCACGGGATCCTGGTCTATACCATTGGTGATGTGCCTCTCATTGTACTTGTTTTCCTTCTTATGTTTTCCACAAAATTGTTCATTTTTCTCTGATAAAGAAGATTTACCCTTAAAAGTACCCTACTCTCACTGATAAGTTTTATCTTTATGTTTTCCTCCTTTGTGTATTTAAGAATGATTTAATACGGTCCAAACAGTCAAGGAATGTTGGTGAGCCCCTGTCTTACTGTCTGAACTTTAAACATTGTTCTTGAATGATATTTTCATTACATGCTAAGTAGATTTAAACTAGAAAATTTTATGGTTTGTCATGTCTTCTAGTTCTTTCTCCAAAGGTTGTTTGAAAGTTTCCCTAAGAGTATGCTGAAAGCAAGCCTAGATTTTAATGATATCTTACTTGATCTTAAGCTACACTTTGTTTTTCTTATCTGTTTTCATCCTTTCTGAAAGTAGTCATGTGGATTACTGGATTGTTTCTCTGATAAGTTAGCTTTAATACAAGCTTGTCCAAAGAAGTCTGTGGTTAGCCCTGTCCTTTGGCTGGTTTCAGTTACTTAAAAATGTTTTTTATTGTTTGGAAAGTTGATAAATCCTTGTTGAAATTATTGGCTTTTTCCACTTTCACAACACTCTTAATGTTCTATTCCATCATTTAAATCTAAAGGATCTTTTGATATAGATGACTTGCCCCATGGACCACTCTTGATAATTGTTGTACAATTAAAACATTTTATGACTCCATAGCCCAATGGATTAAGTGTTGTTTCATACCCATCCTATCAGCTGAAACTTGTTTTGATTATTCACATCTTTACCCCTCTGAAACCCTTTCATTTTCAGGACTTTCCACTCAATTAAAGATCATACCCAACCAAACAAATAACAAACCTTATCCTTCATAACTAGCCTAATATCATATTAAAACCTTAAAAGATAAATCAATCTTTGCACTTATAGAGATATCCCTCTCTAGATTCAGGAGGGCTAGATCCTAGAATCCCAAAGTGGTTCATATGTAGGCTCTGCAGCATTTGTATTTGCCAATCTTGCAAACTACAGAGACCTAACAAGATGGAAAACACAGAATGAAAACGTGAACACATATCAACATAAACATATTTCAGAAACTTGATTCTCATTCATTAATCTTTGAAAACTTTGAGTACAAAAATTATAGTCTGAAGGTCCAAAACTTGGAACCTTCCTTCCTCTGAATTATTACATTAAATACAATAAAAAGCAGTTTGAAACTGCTATAAATTATCCTAACTACCTCAACTCCTGAGGATTTTTTGAAGATTATCTTTTACATACTCCCAAATAAATTTATTACATTTACATCATCTCTAAAATATTATAATAACATAAAAATTAACACCCTAATCTATATGCTGAATATGAATAGCTGACGATGCTGCTACATTTCCCAGATCAGCTTCTGATTTGTCTTTCTTTGAAGTTGAAGGATCCTTTGGCAAGTCTATTGTCCAGGCTCTACATTTCTTCCATATCTCTACTCTTGTCCTGGGTGAGTGTATCAAATTGTGATACTCTAACCTAAAAGTAGTAATTCGGTTGTAAGTTGGTCTTTCTGTAAATAGAGTTTTTACCAGCCACAACAGCTGAAATTGTCTCTGAAGAAAGTTGATCATCGTTGCCCCCTTGAGGACCTGAGTCTTTTCATGTGTATTATCAACTTTGATTTTTGTTAATACCAATAATTTTTCATAATAATCCCATGACAATAGACCTCCCCCTATTGCCCAGCATGAAGGTAAACCTGCTCTTGTTAATTTGTCCAATGATTTATCAAAATGACTTACTACTTCTTTGATTTCAATCAACCTCTTTTCTGTGGCTTTCCTGTAATCATTCTTGACAATCATCTTATTAATCTCTATTGCATATAAGATTCTATCCTTAATCTCATTTTCCTCTAATTCTTGGTCTATTTTGGAATTAATGAAATCAATGAATCTTTTTGCCCAAATAGCCCTATTGATTGTCTTTTGTCTATCTGCCATTACTTGTTCTTCAAATTCTCTGATAAGACTCCTTTATTCTACAACCACCATCAAGAAGTCCCAAATTGACTTCATTTTAGAAATGATATCATTCCAAATGATATATTTTTTCTGTATTAAAGATATGTTCCCTTTCAATTTCTCTTTAAGGCTTTTGATCTCAGCATTGGCATTCTAACTGTCCATTTTTTATTTACTAGCTTCATTTTCTACAGCTTGAATAATCTTCGATGTAGTCTCTAGGTCTACTTGAGCCTTCTTTCGGTCTCTTTCCTCCATCTGCAATTCAGTATTCAACTAAGCAATTTGTGCTTGAGGATCTTCGTTAGCTCAAGGGAAAACAAAAGTACAAGTATGACTATCAATATGATTTTGTAGTGATATTGCACTTTGTTTTATTTTGGAGAGTTCCTCCTCCTTTTGCATCAGCTGCTGTAGCAGCTTTTCTTTCTCGTTCTCTACCTCTGCAACCTCTACAGCCATTGAATTCTTCCTTGTAGGTATTTTTAGCTTCTTATTCAAAGTAGATATCTTTGCTTCAGAACATTTTAGAAGCTTCTGCACTGCAGTCCTATAATTAGGGTCTACCCCAATCTTTACTATGATCTTCTTTAGTTCCTCATTTTGAATGGTTAAAGCCCTAGAGTTGGATTTTTCTAACTTTAAATTTTTAATGACTTTCCCATCCCAAGCATATTCTCTGCTTTCATTGCCATTGCATTAGTCTTTGTAAGGTCATTTACAATCAATTGACTTGTCTGCATATGTAAGTTCATCTTATCGAACAATGGGATTTTCTTCACATATACAGTTATATTTACAGTATTGAAATTACTAGAGGAACCAATTGACATGTCAGTAGGATGTGACAAGGCAATTATGAATTGATCTTTCTCAAGATCCATGGGAGTCAAAAGCCTTGTTTGATCTAGAGAAATCTGATATTCAGCTTGGGCTTCCATGTTGGCTTACATCTTATGATTCCTTTCTGCAATTTGGGCAAACATCTGTTTGATCAGAGGTACTTGTTCATGAGAAGTCTCATGTCTTCTGGGTGAAGCAAGAACATTTTTTTCCTCTCCCAGCTGTAGAGAGTAACCAAGTTGACTATATGCATGTCCTTGATTAAAATTTTTCCTTTTCTCAACTGCTTGCTCCTCATATTATAAGTCAATTACTATTTCTTTACTTCTTTTATTAGACTTTTCTAAAATAGTAGGAGTCTGAATATTTGAACCTATTGAACTCACTACACCTCTGCTAGCTATCTTTTCTAAATCTGGGCTGCTTTCATGAATGAAATTTGAATACCCATTCTAAATTCTTCTATTGGAAATTACAATGTGTGGGTCATAAGCCTAGCTAGCAGCAAATGCATCTCATCTAGAATTTTAGTAACTTCTTCAAATTCCTGTATCATATTAACAATGAAAGGACCTATAGTCATGGGTAGTTTAAACATATGTCTCTTTTTCATGGGTACAAAATGAACTTGATCAACATTCAGAATTTTTCGAATGAACTCCAAGGAAAATAGCCTCATGGGAACAAATACTGGAAGTCTATAAGGCTCAACCCCTGCTCCATATAACCTAATTTTTGAATAATCCTCAAACACAAACCAGTCTCCAAACATACAGCTTGCTCGTAAATGAAATAATTCTTGAGCTTTGGGTAAAAAAAACGGGGGAGAAACTCCATTCAAAACATTATATGCACTTGACATGAAATAACTGGCAAAATCAAATAGTCCATTTTCATTTTGTTCTCTCCTTACTATATCTGTCCAGAAAACTACAGATTGCCTCTTCTTATTCACATCCATGATATTCAGACCTAGATGCATAAATTCCTCCACATTTTGATATAAGAACAAGTAAATGATTAATGAAGGAAATTTGAAAGAACCTGTTAATGAAAGACTCATCAGTTGTGAATTTACTACTTTCTGCCAATAGGATGGAATATACAGCACCATTCCTGGCTTCATCATCATGGCAAACATCCCTAACATCGTTTTATCCACCACATTGTCATCATCTTTGCCCAGAATTTTAGCAATGCTGCTCAGTACTGGCTGAATCTCAGTATCAAAAACCTCCATAGGAAAATTTTTGCTGTCAGGCTGAAATTGTTGTGTTTTGGGCTTTAGAAATTAAACAAGCTGATTGAAGTCTTCACCTGCAATATTATCATAACATGCTACCAAAGATTCATCTGATAATTGAACACATGACTTTGACTCAGGGTAATAAAGGGCTTAACGGATTAACACGGCAGACACTTGCAAAACATTTTCTCCCTGACAATTCATCACATAACATTTGCCAGGATACATAACAGAAACCATCCAGGATATCAATTTAGGAAAAAGATGAGTTTTAGGGATACATGCAGACAGCAAACCAGACTTGGCCATGGCGACATATACTGGAGAAGCTTTTTCGTTCAAGAGGACTTGCTGGTAAAATGGAAGATGGACCAGGGAGCAATTATTGTCTTGTATATCCCTCTCGGTATCCATGAGAGGGATATGACTAGAAGAACCAGACAGAGATGAACGTTTGGCCATAATTAGAGAATACGACAACCAATGACTTGCAAGGTGGCTAAATTTTAACAGGGTGAAGAAAAACTGAACAGGACGCAGCACAAATTACTCTCAAACATTAACTTAATCCGAAATGACTTTCAAAAAATGAAAATT
The DNA here is from genome assembly GCA_034641835.2 of Pinus albicaulis. Taxonomy (NCBI): domain Eukaryota; kingdom Viridiplantae; phylum Streptophyta; class Pinopsida; order Pinales; family Pinaceae; genus Pinus; species Pinus albicaulis. Next base: position 521,763,693 of record CM076573.1, on the reverse strand, counting down.
TTGCTTAAATAGGTGGCACGACCTTTTAAATTAAATGTTGACATGACGTGCCAACGAACCGTTGAGTTCACCTGACGTGGAGGACAGTTGTGAACAACTCAGTGCCTTTCGTCACTGCGGAGGGTCTCAGGGTACGAAGAAATATTTTGGCTTGTCTCCCAGCATTCAGTCTCCACTGCACATCTGTGTTTCCCCCGCAGTCAACCCAATCAACTGTGGAGGCACTCTTCTTTTTAAGTAGTGCGCTAGTTGTGCCCGCGGGTTGAGTCCTTCGATCAGAGTACGAGCTTTCATCACATCCCGCTTGATATAATGATCGACCTTTAAAATTTAACTCGGGGACCCACTTCATAAAGTTCGAAGTATCTAAACCTTTGATTTTAATATAACGAAAGAAATATTTTTATGCTAAATTATTATAAAGATTATAATACTTTAACATATTTTTGACAATTTTATATTTTTATATTTTCAGAGTTGAAAATAAAAGGATATTGCAAATGATCCACAACACACAAGATGAGATGATTTATAAAACCAAGTCTCCTTGGTATATATAAGAGATAAAGGTTACAATTGCAATTAAAGGTTCTAGTCGGCCATCAAAGGGTTTAGCCAACCAATAACGACAACAATAGTATAACAATTAAAATGCAATGACTCAATATCTAGTGCTTAACACATATGGTGATTTCTTGCTTCGCACTTTCTTCGTAAATGGTAAGTGGCTTTGAAAAATCCAAAACCATGTGACCATACTCATGAAACTAAATGCAATGAAAAGGGGCATTATCATAATCTAAGGTCCAAGTTAAAAAACTCTCCCCAACTTCAATATCAATGCCCTTTGCCAAAACTTCTCTGAAGTCTATATCCACTAAAACCCTTGCCATATTATTAATCACACACTTTTTGTAGGAATATCCTATAGAGATGGGTTTTCCTAAATAATTCTTGAGGTCCCATAGAAATTCATCTCAGTACAAGAGTTCAAGTGTAGCCATGGAAATTTTAACTAAATTGGAACTTGACTAGAAACTTGATTTTGAGGGTCGAAATAAGGGTGCGATAACTTTGAATTTAGAAATAGGACTATGATTCGGTTGCAACAAAAATTTGTAAAAAGGGTATAAATGTAAAGAAACACAAAATTAAATAAAAGAGAAGAGGAAATGGAGGCATCTACACAAAGAAATGAAGAAGAAAATGGCAACTCAAAAGAGTGGGATATAAAGTCAAAAATTGTGCACAACATTGATTCAGATAGATCTGAGATATTTGTTCATGCATTGGCAGGTTTTTTAGATCCTAAAACCCTAAATATTGTTGGTTACATTAAGAAGTATACAACCATATTACTTATTGACTTGGCAATACCCATAACTTCATTGAAAAGATTAGTAGAGCGCCACAAATGTTTTGTATATCGAATGACAATTTTTCAATTTTTAATTGCCAATGGAGGGAATATTAGTTGTGTCGAAAAACGCCACCACATTAAATTAAGTATAAGAGAATATAGTTTGGAAAGCCCAATACATGTAATTCCAATTGGAGGTGTATATGTTCTATGGATCCAATGGTTGAGAACACTAGGAACAATTTCTACAAAAGATAACAAATCATTCATGAGATTTGAATTAAAAGGAATTCAATATGAGTTCAAAGGGTTAAAATATATACATTCTTGAGTCATCAACTCTCATAGAATGGAAAAACACTTAAAAAAGGTAGTAATGGAGTTGTGGTTAAAATGTATATTGTGGAAGTTAAGCAGGAAGATGAAAATAGTATAGAGGAATTAAAATGCACTTTGGAAAAGGGATATAGGGCCTTATATGAAATTCCTAAATATTTAACTACATCTATAGATCATGATCATCAAAATGAGTTAATACTTGGAAGTACTCCTCATAATAAAGGGCCTTGTGGATATCCTCATCAACAAAAAGGGGATATTGAGAAATGGCACAAGACATGCTAGATTCCAATATTATTCAACATAGAAGGAGTTCATTTTTAGTTGTGGCAGTGATGGTGAGAGAAAAAGATAATTCTTGGAGGATGTGTCTTTATTATAGAAAGCTAAACAAAATCACCATTAAGGATAAATGCCCTATCCTAGAAATTGATGAGCTATTAGATGAACTTCATGAAGTGGCTTATTTTACGGAGCTTGATCTTAAATCATGATACACTAGATTAGATTAAGAAAATAAGACATTTACAAAACAAATTTTAGAACACATGAAGGTCACTATAAGTTCTTGGTCATGCCTTTTGGGTTTACTAATGCTCCTTCTACTTTTCATAGCCTTGTGAATAAATTTTTTTGACCCCATATTAGAAAATTTGTGTTCGTTTTCAATGATGATATTCTTATCTATAGCAGATCATGGGAAGATAACATTAAACATGTGGATAAAGTTCTACAAATTCTTGAGAACAATAAATTATATGTAAAAAAATCCAAATATGTTTTTGGGAAACAAGAAGTAGAGTATTTAAGTCATATTGTTTCAAATGAAGGAGTTAAGGTGGACCCTTGAAAGATCCAAGATATTTAAAAATTGCCTATTCCTAACAACATCAAGGGTCTTATATGGTTTTTGGGACTTACATGATATTATCGGAAATTTGTTAAGAATTATGTGCACATTGCAAGCCCACTCAGAGATATTTTAAAGAAAAAATCATTTATATGGAATGACGAGGCTACTTTGGCATTCTCTCTCTTAAAGGATGCCATGTCTTTTACTCCAGTACTGGAAACACCTAATTTTGGGAAAACACTCATAGTAGAAAGTGATACATTAGGACAAGGAATTGAATTTGTGTTGGTGCAAGAAGGGAGACCATTGAATTTTGAAAGCAAAAAACTCAAGGGGAAATATTTGGTGAAATAAACATACGAAAAAGAAATGGAAGCAATTCTCCATGAAATATAAAAAAATGGTGACAATATATCATTGGAAGACATTTTAAAGTTAAGATATACCTTGACAACATAAATTTATTTTTGGAGAAAATATTGTCATCATAAGGGCAACAAAAATGGGTAGCAAAAATACAAGGGTTTGATTTTAAAATAATCTAAAAGAAGGGGGAGGACAATGTTGTAGTGGATGCTCTTTCAAGGATAGAAGAAGCCTCAAGTTTATATTCTATTGCATCTTTTATTCCAAAATGGCTAGAAGAAGCTCACCATGAATAAAAAAATGACAAAAGTACTAAACAAAAAATACAATGTATAAAAGAAGGAATGAACTCTATGGAACATTGAGAATGTAAATGATATATGCTTTGGTACAAGGTGGAATATTTTTGTGCCCTTAATCAAAGTTGAAGCAACAAATACTAATGGAGTCACATGATTCTCTGATGGAAGAACATGTAGGGTTCCTTAGAACATATCAAAGGGTCAAAAAATATTTTTTGGGGAAGGAATGAAGAAATATATTCAAAATTTTGTAAGTGAATTCCTAGTTTGAAAAAGAAATAAAGGACAGAGACTCTTTGGCAACATGGGAGAAGGTTGCAGTATAGTAAATTCCTTCAACTTGTGAAAATCCTTTAGAAACAAGACGAGCTTTATGTTTATCCACTTTTCCATCTGGTCCAAACTTTGTTTTGTAAACCCATTTGCATCTGACAAGTTTTCTTCCCTTTGGAATAGCAACAAGATCCCAAGTTTCATTTTCCAATAACGAACGATATTCTTTAGTCATAGCTGCATCCCAATTTGGATGACTTGAAGCTTCTCGAAAGGTATCTGGATCATTCTTTTCTGGAACTTGAGCCAATAAGGAAGAGGCTTTGTTGAACTGAGAAAGTGTACGATGTTGATCTGCAGGGTCACCTGCAAGAGAACCTATTGCATCCCGAGTAGAGTGGACCCATTTTGGAAGCTGTGGATATGAAGGAATATCCTAAGGAGGTGGAGGAGGATTTTCATCCTTGTTGTCATCATCCGAAGTAGAAGGAATTTTTTCAGAAGCAAAAGAGATAAAGAGAGGTGGCACATATGTCGAATCAGGCTCACAGGCCAAAGATGGCACACCCGCCGAACTAGGCTCGTAGGCCAATATATTTTCATCAAATTTTACATCTCTTCTAATGATTACATTTTTGGATTTGGGTTGAATAAGACTACATCCTTTGACATCTTCAGAATATCCAACAAAAATTCATTTTTCACACTTAGGTTCTAAGGCTTTATGTTTCTCAACGGGAATAAGGGCCTAAGCTTCATTTCCAAAAACACGAAAGTGAGTTACATCTGGTTTGATTGAGCTCCAGGCTTCTTCTGGAGTGGTATTCCTTAAAACCTTAGTAGGAGTGCAATTTACTATGTAATTTGCACAGTTAATTACTTTTGTCCAAAAATTAAGACTAAGTCCTTTAGATCGAAGCATACAATTAGCCATTTCTTTTAGAGTGTGATTCTTCCTTTCAGCTACACCATTTTATTCTGGAGTATATGGAACAATATGTTGCAATTGAATACCATGCTCAGTGAAAAAGTTGACAAATTTGTTGTTAACATATTCTCCTCCATTTTCAGGTCTTAACTTAATAAGGCGATGTCCATATTGTTTCTCAACAAAGGCCTTAAAGGCCAAGAACATGTTAAAAACTTCACTCTCGAGTTTTAAGAAGTATACTCAAGTGCGTCTAGAAAAATCATCAATGAAATTTAAGAAGTACTTGTAGCCAAAGAAAGAAACAACTAGAAGTGGACCACATAAATCATTGTGCACAAGTTGTAAAGGGGCTGAAGCGTGCCAAGAGGCACGTTTGTCAAAATTATCTCGATGATGTTTTACGAGTACACAACCGAAACAAACACCATCTCGGCAAGATACCATAGGAAGACCTGTCACCATATTTGTTTTTACATAGAGTTCGAAGAGAGAGATAATTTAAGTGACCAAACTGCTCATGCCAAAGTTTGCTCACTTCATCATTATGAGAAACAAAAACAGAGGGAAGACATGATGACCCAAAGTTTTCAAGCTTATACAACCTTATGGAATCATCAGCAATGCCAACAGCTAAAATATGTCTCGGATCTCTTAGGTCCTTAATTACAACATCAGGTGAGAATTCTATTGTTTTCCCTTCACTTGAATGAGTGATCCAGCTGGATATTGGTGGTCACCCGCCTATTCCACTTGGGGCCCCACCATTCTCTCTTTCAGTTTTCCAGTTTCGGCACAACTTACTATTTTTAGCAGTTTTTCGGGTCTTGAACTTTCGGAGCCGTTTTGAGGCCCTAAATGACATTTTTTGGGAAAACGGGGAGCAAAATGGGTCAAAGACCAATTTTTCTCACTCAAAAGTTGTATTCCTCGGATAGATATTTCTAACGAGCTATTGAGCGCGTCAAACGGAGATCGGATGCCAAAGTTACGTCCCCAGGAAGTTGAAACACCAATTTACCCAAACGGGACCCATAGTTTTGGCGCTTCATCTCCTAGGGTTAGGGTTTTGGATGTTTAGGGTTTTACATTGTTTCTAAATAATAAATAGGCCCTTAAACCTCATTGTAACTGATTTCATAGGCCTGCAGCCACCACATCTCTTCTCAGAGATAGCTACCAGCGCCCTAGCTAGTTTATTTCCATTTTGTCTGTAAGCAAAATTCAGTTCTTTGATATTAATGAAAAAAAGTGTTATTTACACTGTATCTTTGTATTTATGGTTATATGTTTATTCTGTTGCGTTCCTGCATAAATCTGGATCAGTGATATCAGAGCGGTCTGCTTTTTCTCGATCCTTCTTTGCATGTCCACAACGAGGTCGGGGTATAAGGAGTTAGGGCTCGATCTGGTGGAACCTTTGCAAGATCAGCCTTGCAAACCCCGACGGATGCCTATGGGGGATGAAAAGAAAGATGAAGGAGCAGGAGATCCTATCAAAATATTGCTTGAGGAGGCCCTTGAAAAACAAAGGAACGCGATGATGGATAACTTTGCCCAGATCCTTCAATGGCTGCCCACCGGCGGCGCATCTGCATCCAGCAGCCACTCTGGAGGTGTGACTCCTTTTAAGGTACAAGTAATTTTTTACATTCCCATATTTGCGGGTCAAATAGATGCAGATGTCGTAGATAGATGGTTGAATCTATTAGAAGGATATTTCTCGGTTCATGACTTTTTCGACCGGGAGAAGATTATTTTTGCACTCCTCAAAGCTACCCCCCATGTCAAGGACTAGTGGGAAACCTACTGTGAGAAAAAGGACTAGACAGAACCCTCTTTATTCTTGCCCGTACCAACTTGGAATTCTTTCGGAGACGCAATCAAGGAACAATACTATCCTGTGGGGAGCTATGACGACAAGTACATATAATGGACCACACTGAGACAACAAAGGGATCAAGATGTGCATGAGCTGACGAATCTGTTCCATACCCTGCGCACAAAGTTGGGTATCAAAGATTCAGAGAAACATCTGGTGCTAAAGTATCGTAGTTATCTGCATAGATACATTCAAGAGGAAATGGAGTTCCTCGACATCTCCTCTCTTGGTATGGCATATCGGTATGCTGCCAAGATTGAGCATAAATTCAAACAGAAGAAGCGAGACTTTGGATCTGCGAATCAAAAGCAAGGGAAAGGTGCTCCCAAACCGTAGAACAAAGGACAGAGCCAAGGCATGGTAGCTTAAGACAACCTGTCGAAGCCACAAGCAAAGAACAACACCGCAAAGCTAAAGAAGGACACGGGAAAGTGGTGTGAGTTCCATAAGAGCTCCACTCACAACACAAGTGAGTGTCGGGCCAAGCAGTCGCTAGTGGCCGAGATGAGGGCTTCTGAGTCAGATGCATGCTCTGACTTTGAATCAGAACCTGACAAGGGGAATGAAAAAGTGAAACAGATTATTGATGTGGAGCTTAACGCCATTGTTGCCACTATGAAGATCCAGAAGGAGGAACCGGAAGATCCAGAGGAGGAGGAACGTCTCTTCCACTCCTAGATGTGGGTAAAGGGCTCCCCGTTACAGTTCATTGTCGACAATGGGAGCCAAAAGAACCACATTTCAGTAGATGCTGTGAAGAGGTTGGGCTTGCTGACCACAGCTCACCCACATCCATACACCATTGGGTGGCTTCACCAAGGACGAGATCTCCGCGTCAGCCAGCAGTGATGCCTTCCCTATAGCATCAAGCCCTTCACGGATGAGGTATTATGTGACGTTTCTCCTATTGATGTTTCTGATGTATTATTAGGACAACCATACTTGTGGAAGCGTCATGCTATGTATGATTCTCAGCCTCGCGTTGTTATTGTTACTTTGGGAAATAAGTTGTACAGGATACCAGAGGTACCACCTCCTGCCGCTATCTCTTAAATTACTGGAAAAAAATGCAGTAAGCTCATTTCCCAAACCAGGAAATTCATTTTCCTGATGACCCGCCCCCAGGACAAGAAGAAGACTATGGCCACGACCTCCAGACAGGGCTCCTCTACACGACAACAAAAATTGGACAAGGTTGTGGAGGAGTACGGGGACATCTTCACCTCACCCACAGGGGTTCCTCTGCACTGTCAGGTCAAGCACTTGATTGATCTGACCCCAGGTGTGCCGCTACCCAATGGATCGATCTATCGGTGCTCTGTTCTAGAGAACGATGAAATCAAGAGGCAGATTCAGGAGCTACTGCAGAAAGGTCACATCCGACCAAGTTCATCACCCTGTGGGAGCCCGATCATGTTGGTACAGAAGAAGGATGGAACGTGGAGACTTTGTATTGACTATCGGGCGTTGAACAAGATCACCGTTCAGAACAGGTACCCGATCCCATGGATTGATGACCTTCTGGACCAACTCAAAGGGGTGAAATATTTCAGCAAGATCGACTTGAAGTCTGGGTATCACCAGGTACACATTGAACCCTCCGATGTGTGGAAGACTACCTTCAAATCCAAGGAAGGCCTTTTCGAATGGCTGGGCATGCCTTTCGAATTGACGAATGCTCCCGCAACCTTCATGAGGTTGATGGATGACATCTTGTAGCCATTCACCAACTCATTTGTAGTGGTGTACTTGGATGACATTCAGATCTTTGGAAGAGCACCTCCACCACATCCATCAAGTCCTCCAAACACTGCGGCAACACAAGTTGTGTGCCAATTTGGAGAAGTGCACTTTTGGCATAACCCAAGTTCAATATCTGGGATACATTATTGATGAAAGGGGGGTGCATGTGGATCCAGCCAAGATCCACGTCATTCGGGATGGCCAACCCCAAACACTATAACAAAGCCGCGGCTTTCTAGGTCTTGCTGGGCTACTCACGAAGTACGTTCGTGTTGGGATTCTCTCATATCACTTAGCCCTTGAGTCAAGTCACCAAGGGAGGAACGAGAGAAAAATTTTTTTGGTCGGAACCTCAAAAAAAGGCATTCACAGAATTGAAAAATCGCCTCTGTTCTGCCCCAGTGCTCACATTACCACACTTACAACAACCATTTGAGATCGAGACAGATGCCTCTGACTATACTATTGCGGCAGTTCTTACTCAACAGGGACATCCAGTGGCATATCACAGTGAGACATTGTCTGACACAGTTCGCAAGTATCCCACTTATGACAAAGAAATATATTCCATTGTGCAAGCTTGTCGACAATGGAAGCATTACATTTTGGGGAAGGAAACAATCATCCACACAGACCACTGGCCCCTGTAGTTCATACAGACACAAGGGAAGTTGCAGAATGATCGCCATCAGAAGTGGTCGACATATCTGCAACAGTTTCATTTGAACATCAAGTATAAGAAGGGTAGCACCAATAATGTTGTAGACTGTCTCAGCCGACCACCGATCATGGCACTCACCACCGTTCTCAACTCTTGTGAGCACGAGACTTATGATTGGCCGCTTCTCTACGAGAGTGACCTAGAATTTGGCCACACATACAAGGCACTCTTAGGGGGTATGCAAGTTCCAAATTTTCACCTCCAAGATGCACTTTTATGTCACATGGGACACCTTTGTGTTCCTTCAAGCGAGCGTGCCAAGATGATATGGGAAGCACACTACAATCGAGTCACTGGGAATTTCAGGGTCGAGAAAGTAGTAGCAGTACTGCAGAAGTATTTCTATGGGTTGAACCTTCAAAAGGATGTCGGGAAGCACATCAGATCCTGCATTGCTTGTGCCATTGCCAAACCGACCATCAAGAAGCAAGGCCTATATACTCCGCTACCTACCCCTAGTCGACCTTGGGAATCCATCTCCATGGATTACATGTCGGGCCTGCCTTCTACTAAGCATGGAAATGACTGTGTTTTCGTGGTCATCGACAGATTCTCGAAGATGGCCATTATGGTGGCCTGCAAGAAGAATATCACAGTAGAAGCCACTGCTAAACTCTTTTTTGAACGAGTGTGGGTGCACTTTGGGATCCCACAGTCTATCATATTAGATCAGGATAGCAGGTTCCTCAGCACATTTTGGTCCAGCCTCAGGTCAATGTTGGACACCAAGCTCACCAAGTCCACAGCTTTCCATCCCCAAACAGATGGCCAGACAGAGGTTGTCAACAAAATGATTGTACACATTTTGCGCATGTACAATTCCAAGCATCCACGCACATGGGACGAGAGCCTCCCCTATATACAACACAGTTATAGTCGGGGTCTCCACAGCTCAATCAGCCATAGCCCCTTTCAGGTGGGCTTGTGATTCCAGCCACTATGTCCCATTGATGTAGCCATGCCATTTGTGGCTACTCGGGCCGATTCGGCTCATGTCCAGTCTGAAGTTGACAAAGAAAATAGCCTCATCAAGCGCATTCAACACATCCGCCAATAGGTTCATGACATATTGGACAGAGCTAATGCTAAGTACAAGCAACGCCATGATCAACATCGGGTGCCACATAACTTCCAGGTGGGCGACAAAGTGTGGCTACATTTGCAGAAGGAGTGTCTCACTGGACCCCACCACAAGCTTCGCCCGCTCTAATACGGGTCGTACACCGTCACCAAGGCTGTAGGGAACAATTCCTTCGAGCTCAGTATTCCACCATTCCTTGGTTTGCACCCAGTATTCAATGTGGACCGCCTTCGTCCTTACTTCCCACCTCTACTGGACACCTCGACATTGCGAACAACTCACACCAACGAGTTAAGCCAGGCTTTGCATGAGCAGGCCACCTGATTAATATCATGGACATGCAAATCAAGAACACTTGCCAACGGAAGATCCAAGTATGTCGGGTTGTCAAAGCTAGCCAACTCCTACACCAAGGAAAGTGGTTCACCAGGGACCAAGTTCAGCAGAAGTTTCCTCATCTCATGGAAGAACTTAACGCAATGGGGACCATTGTTTCCTAAGGGGGGAGGAATGATCCAGGTGGATATTGGTGGTCACCTTCCTATTCCACTTGGGGCCCCACCATTCTCTCTTTCAGTCTTTTATTTTCGGCACAACTTACTATTTTTAGCAATTTTTCGGGTCCTGAACTTTCGGAGCCGTTTTGAGGTCCTAAACGACGTTTTTTGGAAAAACGAGGAGCAACATGGGTCATAGACCATATAGACCATGTTTATCACTCAAAAGTTGTATTCCTCGGATATATATTTCTAACGAGCTATTGAACGCGTCAAACGGAGATCGGGTGCCAAAGTTATGCCCCCGGGAAGTTGAACCACCAATTTACCCAAACGGGCGCCCACAGTTTTGGCGCCTCATCTCCTACGGTTAGGTTTTTGGACGTTTCAAATTCTACATTGTTTCTCAACAATAAATAGGCCCTCGAGCCTCATTGTAGCACAGTTCAGAGGTCTGTAGCCACCACATCTCTTCTCAGAGATTCGCTACCAGCACCCTAGCTATTTTATGTTCATTATGTCTGTAAGCATATTTCTGTGATTTGATATTAATGAAATGACGCATTATTTCCGCTGCATCTCTGTATTTATGGTTATCTGTTTATTTTGTTGCGTTCCTGCATAAATCCAAATCAATGAGTTACCCAATAAAAGATAGAAGGTTGCGGGATAAGGTGGCAGGAACAGGTAGGAACACATAATACATCATTAAATTGACCATTATCTAGATGAATGGTTCCATACCCTACAACACTAAGATATATATCATCACCAACATAAATATTTTTGGTGTTACAACCATTTAAAGAAGAAAACATGGCTTTATTTTTTTCCATGTGGTAAGAGGCTCCAAAATCAATGAGCCACTCACGAGAATGAGAAGAAGAAGATACATTGATGTGTTAGCATGGTCTGTCGCAAAAGCGTACGAAAATGGCTCACTTTAGCCTTGCATAACAAATGACCCTAACAACAAAGATGGCTGCCAATATCTTTAGATCTGCAATTAGTTGACCAAGATAAATGCTGCAAAATCTAGATCTCTGCATTAAAAGACATTAAGCAGTAAATAAAAATAAGATTTTCCCCATGCATCCAATAGAAAAGACAAGAATATGTTTAAATAATTTTGTATTTATGGCACCTGGGAGGACAACATAGAAGGATGTTACCAGTCCTACTCAATGGGATGAGTTCTTGTAAGTACTCAACACTTCAGATCTAAAATCCCTCTCTCTTGATGGTGTTGAAAACCTAGATAAAAAATGGAACTCAAAGGGAGCTCACAAGAAAAATGGTAGAAAAATATGGCAATGATGGTGGATCAAAGTCAGACCAAAAGTATAGATCCAGAGTGATCTTTAGGCAACAAAAGGTATCAAATGACTGGAAAAACCCTTCTATTTATAACAAAATATTGAGTTAGTCTAGATATTGGTGCATACTTAAAATATTATTAACCAATTCTAGATCCAACTTTTATGGAATATTTTATTATATTTATTGGAGGGAAAAAGAATTTGACTTGGGTCAAACCCCTTTATTTGTAAATAACAAATAAATAAATGATTTATTTATTATTTTAAGGATGTGGTTAAGTAATAATCAAATAAATAACGATTTATTTAATTATTAATGAATGATTTAGTCAAATTTAATAAGGAATATTATTTAAATAAGGTTTAAATAATTATTCTTAGAAAATAATAAGATAAATAAGGATTTATCTAATTAATTTCCTTGTATTGGGTTAAATATGACCCGGAATCATAATTAAATTATTCTTTAACTAATTATTCCTTGAGGAAAATCAAACAAATGTGGATTTATTTAATATTTCCTCATGGGGTTTCTGTTTTTAAGAACATAAACAACTTAATAAAGGTGGTTTACTAAGTTATTTTTCATAAGTGAAAGCAATTTTACTTAAGGGTAAAATTGGTTCTTACATGGTGTACCAAGGTCCATCTAATAGTAATAGGTTAGATGACCAAAAAATGGTGTAACGGATTGCCCCCGGCGTGCGAGCGTTAGGAGCTAATCGTATGACCGAAGTACGTTGTAAGAATTCAATCACTAGACACTGAAGGGGAAGTTAGAGAGAGAGAAATATAAGGTAAACCAAATCACTAGAGGACTAGACCCTGAGGAGGCGAGACTTACAGATGCGACAAGTCTTTTTTATGAGTGATTACCTGTGCTATAAGCGGCGGGGGAGGCATACCTATGCCCGCCGAGACAAAGTACAAAGAATAACACTTCCAGTAAACAAGGGACTGAACAATATAGTACATGCTAGCATAAACATGAGCCAAGTAAAAACATGATAGTAAATCCCACATACATACTGTGCCTGGGATAACAGTCAGGACTTATACAATAATATATGAGTACATGAGATATAAGTACAACCAAAGTGCCCCTATAAACAGGAAAGGACTCTAAAAATCTGACTGATACATGCAAACTAAAAGGTGTTGCACGTGGCTGAGGCTGACATCATTAAATCTATGGAGCTGCATCGAAGGCTGTATTGAAGAGGTCATTCGGGCATGTGGGGGGCTACCTGCAGGGCCACCCCCTCATGAGGGTTGAGACATCTCACACACACCCGGGAATCATCAAGAGCTGCTGCTGTATCACTGAACCATCAAGTATACGGATCTCGTTCATGCTGAAAGGAGCGGCTGGTGCTAGAAAAAATCAATTCAAAGGGTGATAAGAGTTCTTTACGATCTAAGGCACTTAGAAGGCAAGTCGAAGGCTGGAACTAAGGTACACGCCCTATAGACTGTCTTCTTGAATGAATGATACGATAATAGAAACGAAGGAGGTATATATAGGTGAGGGCAATAAGTTATCCTCAACTAAGGCACGTCAAAAAATAGTAGAAGCGTAGAACCATCGCGGAGGCCATTTTTAGGCATGAGAGAGTCTTGCGTAGCGGATAGACGAATTCCATTGTTAGAGCATAAAGGGAATGGATGACCTAGCAGCAACTGACACAATATCATAAGGGATAGGGGGCAGTAGGACTGAAGGCCATAATGTGTGACACGAGAGAGGAACCAAGCAATGAAGGATGGAGGACTATAGCGGGATGCAAAGGGACTCGGGATAGACTCCATGGATGCGATGATGACTCAACTTGGATGCTTTAAACAAGGGCTACTTGATGATGCTACCACACAGAAAAGGTCCAATGGGGACCATAAAAACATGATTACAAGATGGTTACTCACGATGAAAATCAACACGATCATGGACAAGTATGGAGGCAAAGTGGTGCCCCAAGTACAAGTGTTGCAAGTGAAGAAATTTGATTTTGAGGAGTGGTGAAGTGACCCTTCTTGGACAAAATGTGTCATGGTGAAGTATCAAATCATGAAAAAATAATAGATACCCATTTGAGGGCTCAGTGATAGCTTTCCAATGGTACAGACGGTTTGTCAAACTGAGCTACGGTTTGGCCGCAGCAGGCGAAATAAAAAACAAGGGTTTCTCTTTTAAAAAGGTGTTTTCCCTCCAAATTCACTCATTTTCTTGTGGAGCTGTGGTGAATGTAGAGAGGAGAGAAGGCCCTAAATATTGCAGCGATCGTAGAGGAAAAATCGATCGTTGGAATCGAGATCTGTCAGTTGCGGGTAAGAGGCCTAACCCTACTATTTCATTTCAGTGGTTTGAAAGTTTATTTTAGGTCCCCAAGGCTTAGAAACAGACCCCTGATCCTCTTCACAACTAGGTCGCACTTTTTGGGGCAAAAAGTGCAACCTGGGTAGCAGGTTTTGGGCAAAAAACTATGACCTATCCCAGATTTGGGCCTGAAAAGTGTGACCTATGAGGGAGGGGTTTTCTGTGTTGTTTTTTGGCTGAGAACTAGGTTTTGATGTTTGGATACGATTTTTCCTATATGTACACTAAAAAAGGGCTTGGTTTCGAATGAGATATGGCATAATTATGGATCAAATGGAGAGAAAGAGACCTGGACACATTATGGTCGGAGATCCGAGAGGATCAGGGTGTCCGCGGTGCATTGGCCAGGTTTGGGGTTCTGAAGCTTGTGGAGAACCCTCTGATGAGAGGTGGAGAGCCCTTGTTGGCCTAGATTTTCAGGTATTGGGATCCATACCATGAGGTGTTTATAGTGCAGGGGCACCAGATCGAGTTGACGGTCCAGGATATATGTTTTCTGACTTGTCTCCCACCACTTGGGATGGTAGGTAATACTCAGCCAATGTTACCGCGAGGGCGGAACATCATGGAGTTTGTACAGCGCCATTTTCGACTAGGTCTCCATTTCAAGGGGACACAGATACCCATCGGGGATCTAGAGAAGTTAGAGACCCGTGCTGTGGTCGCAGCGGTGCTGCGGATTATGGGCAACCAGGCACTCCACCACATCACTGGAGAGAAGATGATGCATGTGGAGAGTGTGTTGAGTGGGACCTACTAAAGGTGGACCCAGATGATGTTATCGTCATTGAAACGACAGTTGTCGCTATGCAAGCGGCAAGTGAACCGTGACAGTGCATATGGTACAGTTTTGTGCTCGCTCTTCTTTGAGAAGATCCTGACACTTCGACCTCGCATATAGCTCTAGGATGGGGGCCCGAGGGAGCCCAGGATGCGCTAGTGGGGGCAACTGCTATGCATAGGAGGAGGTGGGGCGATCAGACGGGTGTTCCGACCCGAGTTCTTTTCTCATTGGGATCATATGCCATTGTACATAGACAATTATCCCTATAGTGGGAAGCGTTATCGTGGGGACTCGGATTTGCCACTGCCGCCTGGTCGAGTATGGGGGCCCGATGGTAAGTGAAAAATTGCCAATATTTTATGTGTATTGTAAAGTTTCAGAATATTGTATATGGTATTGATTCTTCTACTTTTGGTATGTAGATACAGCACCGGTAAAACTGGTCGGGTATATGGGACGACCTGCAGTATCAGGAACTACCGGACCTAGTGGATCGAGAGCACCACAAAATGAGGATGCAGCAACCCTCTTGGAGGAAATCCATCGTAGATGTGAGAGGCTTATGACCAGTGTTTAAGAGCGCGGCTGGCAAGACTTGGATGACCAGTACATAGAACCATGTATTGGTTTACCCTCGGAGTGGCAAGGGTTCATGCAGCACATGGCGATGGTCGGACAAGGGATGTGCAATCTACGAGCTGTGGGAGCAGAGTCATTGACTTGGGATCCTCCAGATAGTGATTAGTGTGTATGGGCAGGTGGTGCCCCCATTTTTGAGTTTTTGTAACATGTTATGGGCATGTCATATGTATCAGAGTTGATGGACTCTAAAACATTTTATATGACACATATTATGGATATGCATCGTTTTGATGTTTTTTTATGTTATTGTCTTGTGTTAAATGCATCTGATAAATGCCAATCTAGAATATTGCTTGCAATGTTATCTACATAGTGATTTTGTGCTCTAGGTACATGACTAAATGTAATGATTTCAAATTCACGCATCAGAAGCTTCACTCGTAGATATCTTCTAAAAAGGACAGAATTATGCACACGATATACACCATTCAATTGCATGACAAGAAGCAGGGAATATAAAAGAACATGAAGGTGGAGGATGCGATGGGAAAGGGCATCGGCTAATAAACCTTGCACTGCATCATATTCGGCTTGATTATTGGTGGTAGTACCAATGCATACACCGTTCGAGAGAACAAGCGAATGTAAGGGGGTAAAAATGGCCCAACCTGCTGAGGTTAGATTCCGGGAGTAGCAACTTGCACCATTGGCATAATCGATATAAGGTGTGGACGAGAGGTCCATCTGAAAGGTGCCACAAGACAATAAATGGGAGGATGACGAACAATGCTAGCAACCGAAGCACAAAGTAGAAATCAAACAAACACTGCGAGAGGGAGTGATCTGGGTAGGATGTCTACTACTCACACACCGACGGTTAGGTGGTGTGTGGGAGCTACCAGAGGTGTATCTTGTGCTCAGGCTGCGAAAGTCACCATAGACACGGATGGTGCCATTCCGCTTATGGGTGGGAAATATGAAGTCGAGGGTGGACAAGGCTTCCATGATGTCATCATCACAATAGAAGATGGAGTGACTAGAGAAAGGGAGACCACATGATGCGGCAAAGCTACCTAACTCATCATCATGAGAAGAAAGGTTCACATGCGCGTCGTCACGGGGGATGACAGAAGAACAAGAAGATAAGGGATCCACCAATGTTGAGCCCGGGGTGATCGTTGAAAGGAGGCTGAGCAAAAGATAAGGGGAAGTCTCAGAGGGAGGTTCCACCGAGGGTCTCATGAATGATGATAGGTAGAGGAGGGTGGTCGCAGGCTCCGCCATCTCAACATCAGGAAGGGGAATGTCAATGGGAGTGGGTAAATACTCAATCTAGCCCGAAGCATACTGTGCGAGGAAGGGAGAGGCGGATTGGTTCTATTCAATCTCGTACTCCTGAACTACCTCCAAAGAGGTGCGGTAATCCGTGAGGCGGGGACAGTGGTGGGAATAATGGCCATGGAGATCACACAAAGCACAAGGTTAGTTGGTGTGAATAGTCTTGGGGTTATTGGCTACATTCGAGGAAGAAACAGAGGCTCCAGGGACCGTAGACTGAGGGAACACAACATTAACCATGAGCTTGATACGGGGCAACTCAGGACAGGTGTGAGTGGCATGACCAACGACATCACACAAATCACAAGGCTTTGGAGGCGAAGGAGGAGCAGGGTCAGTCAAGGCAGCCTTGTCTTTTGATGCCCTCTTACGAGCTTTGCCCTTTTTACCCAAAGCTTTCATAACAAGAGAAGGTTCCTATTGAGGTGGCTAAGGCACTGTCGCAGCAGGAGAAGTCATGGGGACCGGTTGAACCGGGGTCAAAGAAAGATAAGTTTTGGGTAGACCAGGCGGGGTAGCAGTTGGGGGATCGAGGTACTGGATGGGAATCCCTAGGGTCAGGTTAGGAAGAGATAGGGTAGCCATGACAGGTATCGAGAACACGCAAGGAAGGGGAGCTAGGAATGGTATCTGACCGGAGGGGTACTGGCCAGGTAGGATGGCTCTGAGATGGTTAAGGCCTGGAGAACCCGTTCCAGGAGGGTAGAGAGGCTGGGGAGCTAGGAACGGTATCTGACCGAAGGGGTAATGGCCAGGCGTGACAACTCCGAGATGGTTAAGGCTAGGAGGAACCGTGACAGGAGGGTAGAGAGGCTCATGGCTACTAGATGCAGATGAAGGGCCTTGAGGAGGGGGTCCTAAAGGCCGAGTCAAGGTGATAGGAGCATGTTGCGAGGGAAGGGGCTGCTGACTAGTCGAAGTGGGCCACTTGAGGTCAGATCAAGAAGATTGCATCATGAAAACATTCGACGAGATGGGATCAGAGACAGGAGGGGGAAGGATAGGGAAAGAACTAAGAAAATAGGAGTCTTTGTAGACTCTAGGTGAGACACTAGTCAAAGGTTCAACTATTTTCTTCTTGGCCACTAAAGAGATGATGGACTCGGGGGAGGTTTGAGACTTTAGTTCGTAATATGTTAGCTGGTCGATGGTGACAATATTTCCGTTATGAGGAAATCAAATCTTACAGTGGACCACTGATGGGACAACAGACATCGCATAAGTGTAGCTAGGACCCAATAGAATGTTGTAATCTAAGGGGGCATGAATGAATTCTATGTCAACACAAACAATCTTGCCCACAAGAGTAATAGGAAAATTATAGAACAGGCCTATGGGCTAGGAAGAGTGGCCATCCCACGCTTAGAGGGTGATAGTGGAAGGGGCCATCTCAGGAGATCTGAGTTGCTTCTAAACCGAAGCGGACATCACACAGGTGGATGCCCCCTCATCAATGATACAATGGGAGATGTTGGCATTCCGAATCTTGACGGGGATTTGGAAGGTGACGGAAGTAGGAAGGGGAGGATGTTCTGACCAGCCAACATTGAAGACAATCAAACGATCATGTGAAGGGCACGACTAGAGGAGTTCTAGTGTTGATATGGCCATAGGAGATTGCGCCAAATCATCTACTATACTATACGAATGGGCAAATTTTCCAGAAGTAACATTTCGGCATAATGGTCCCTTGGGGATCTTGGTATGAACCTATTCCTTAGGCTGAGGGATCTATAAAGGGCCATTGGTTGTCGAAAGAGGCTTTGTGGAACCTAAAGAAGGGGGCTCAGGGGCAGACCTAGTGGGCGGTTTGTTGTATTGACGGGACCGAGTCTGAAGGTTTAGGTCAATGGTAATGGGTTGGTTAGAGTTAATCATGAGAATTTGGTAATCATAGGTACCAGATGGAAGAGTTTGGGTGGTCGCCTAACCTAATGGGTGTTGGGTAGCCATGAATCCTTGCTGGGGGAAAGGATTGGTAAACACAGTTGGCTGGATGGGTGTAGCATTGGGAGGAACCAAAGGGGAGGGTTGCTGTCTTCGTGATGTTGATTGAGTCTCCCACATCTGATGCATATGAGGTAAAAGAGGAAAATCGCACGTGTAGTGACCATAGAAACCGCAAAAAGAACAAGGCTTATTCATACAAACAGGCCTGTCCTGCTTGGGCTGAGTGCCCTGTTGCTGGTTAGCAGTGTTAGGTGCATTCCCTTGGGGATTAGGTCTTGGAAATTGGAATCAAAATTTCCATTAGACCATAACCCACAGGCATTAGTCTCCGCTACAATCGCCAAAGTTAGGATCCACAAGAGGCGGTTAGTCCATGTCGCGAAACAAACGGGGAGCGTTGAACCTAGTGTCCAACAATCTCCCCCCCAACGCAAGCCGAGTGAGTTTAGAACTCTAGACCCGTCCCTCTGATATCAATTGTTGGAATCATGATTGCTGTTAGACCATAACTCGCAGGCATTAGTCTCCGCTACAATTGCTAGAGTTAGGATCCACGAGAGGCGATTAGTCCATGTCACAAAACACACGGCGAGCATTGAACCCAATGTCCAACACTAGATTACCTGGGGTAGATTGATTTTGGGTTCCTTTCCTCTTCTTTTTCGAAGTAGAAGGATTAGTCACGCCCTACTGTGTATACACCTACCCACGGGGGTGGTGGTTACTGTTGCAGGGGTTGAGAAGGCAAGGGATTCGAGGGTGTTAATGCTATAGGAGATGGAGCACCAGGCTGTGGATACAAATAATAAGGAGGCTGGGCAACATTATGGTAAACAGGTTGGGAAAAAAGGAGACATGCCGTATCCTAGATACATGATACCGGGAGTGGGAAAAGTGCTAGAGGAGCTGGCCCCTCCCTGAGGGAAACCATAACCCATGGGAGGATGAGTGTACGGATGATAAAGGGCTCCAATGATACAGTTAGCGGCATGGGATGCCCCTGGTGCATTGGCACTACCGAGTCTAGGGAGATTAGGTAAGATGATATAAGCATAACTAGACTATGCATACATCACGTCATATTTCAACGCAATCTGGAGAGTGTCTTCTTTGGTTTGAGGGAAATGAGATGCGACATCATTGCTGATAGCACGTAAAAGGGATCTGAGAAACCAGTCCATGTAGACATGGTCTTCGAATGTAGGGGTTCGACATAGGCTCTTTCTTCTCTGCCATTCCTGGACATGATAGGATAGGCAGGTCGCAGACGATTGAAAGAAAGAGGTCAAAAGTTCGGTACCAGTGTCATAAGGAAGAGGAAGCTGGAAATAAGACAGAAAAGCCCAGGCAAGAGTCACAAAAGTGGTATGAGAGGAGGAGGCCTGGTCAACATACCACTTAGAAGCTTCTCCAGTAAGTGTACATTGGAACAATTGAATACAGACAGAGTCATTGATGATGGAGTTAGACGAACACCTCATGTGGAAAGATTGAACATGGTTTGTAGGATTTTCTCCAACAAAACCTTCGAACTTGGGGATGTTGGAAGGGAGCTTGGTTGGCATAGTAGGCCAACCAGGGTCGTGGTGTATGGGTTCATTGATCAGCTAGTTAAAATCTGTAAGACTGAGACCTGCCATATAAGCGAGTAAGGGAGTAGCGAGGATAGTTCCTGTTGCGATCCCACTAGTAGTATTCGCAGCATTAGGGTCGAGGCTACCACCAGTGTTAGGTCCTGAACTAGATATGGTGAAGGTGATAGGGGGAGAACCAAGGATAGAACTAGAAGGGGAACCCAATGAGCCAGAAGCGGAATCATAATGGAGACTCGGTTGAGGACTAACTCGAATCCTATGTAGAGGAGTAAGTCTTCCTAATGAAAACTGAGGATGAAGGCCAAGAAATCTCTGGGATAAACGTCTTGGGGGGGAAATGATGGAATAAAAGACATAGATCACAGAAGGAAGAGAGACCAACAAGGGCAAGGAGGTGTATGATCAAGTGATTATAATGTCTAAACAAGGTCAGAGAGGTGCGGGATCAAATGATTAAAATGTTATAGTATTTTCCTGGCGTTGTAAACTAGGAGCCCTTCACTTAGGGTGTGCATGTAAAGTGTGTTAATTTTAATTTTTAAACCTAGATGTATGTAGAGAAAAATAAAAAATGTGTTGTATAACTATAAATAAACCTATAAATAATAGTAAAGTAAATTGAATATAATAGAAAATAAACAGCTAAATATGCATCATCTAAACCCAAGGAGGAGGGCTTCCCAATAAATAATCTATCAGTGGGAAAAAATATAGTCAAAACACACTAAAATAGCCAATGGATCTAAATTCGGGAGGGACAGTGATCTAAATGTCAAATATGTTGGAATTAGGTGCAGAAAACAACAAAAAAATAGAGGGAAAAGTGCTGCAAATGAGGTGGTGAAAGGCTACAACCTAAAGGGAAACGGAGGGGATCCTAGAGGAGAACCAAAAAAAACTGAAAAGAGGTGTTTTGGATGGATGAATAACCAATCTGAAATGGATATGAAGGAACAGGATCAGATCTGAAAAATGGTTGAACACATTGAAATCTCAGACGACCTGCTTCAGCTAAACTCCTCCTAGAATGGTGGAAGCATACTAAAGCCCTAGGAGGCTAGGTTCCCACTTCGACGAGTAAAACAAAGAAATTACAGGTCCAAAATGGGCAGAGATGGAGGTCAGAAAACCTTGAACAGTAGCCCAGAAAAACCTAGAAACAACACAGAAAAATTCCCATAGAAAGTACAGGTCGCAGTTTCTGACCTGTTTTCAACAGAGGTCGCAGGTTTCAGGCATTTTGTCGCATCCTGAAGGTTGAAGTTGCAGGTTTTGGCCCAAAAAGTGCAACCTACACTTCCGACACTCTCGGGAGTAGGTTTTAGATAAAAGTGTTGTCTCAGCTATGGCTGATGCCTGTCACCTGCGTAATAGGTTTGGAAACACACGGAAGTTAGAATTTTTACTATTTCCGGGTTTTATAGGTTAAAAACAACATCAAGAAAAGAAAAAAAAGAAGCTAGAGAAAAACCCTAAGGTTTGAAGTAGTTGGTCATGTAGGGATCTAAAAAACAATAGAGGTCGTAACCGTAAACCCTTGTGGAGTCGCCATTTGGTAGTGTGAATTCTAATCGCAAGCGTATGAAAAATCTCACTTTACCTATTCATAACAAACAACCCTAACATCAAATATGGCTGCCAATTTCTTTAGATATGCAGTTAGTTGACCAAGATAAATGCTACAAAATCTAGATCTATGCAATAAAAGACATTAAGCAGTAAATAAAAGCAAGAGTTGCTCCATGCATCCAATCGACAAGGCAAGAATATTTTTAAAGAATTTTTGTATTTATGACACCTGGGAAGGGAACATAGAAAGATGTTACTAGTCCCCCTCAATGGGATGGGTTATTTTATGTCATCATCACTTTAGATCTAAGATCACTCTCTCTTGATGGTGTAAAAAACCCACACAAAAAATGGAATTCAAAGGGAGCTCACAAGAAAAATGGTAGAAAAATATGACAATGATGAAGGATCAAAGTCAGACCAAAAGTATAGATTGAGAGTGATGTTTAGGCAACAAAAGGTAGTGAATGAATGGAAAAACCCTTCTATTTATAACAAAATATTGAGTTAGTCTAGATATTGGTGCATAATTAAAATATTATTAACCAAATCTAGATCCAACTTTTATGGAAGATTTTATTATATTTGTTGGAGGGAAACAGAATTTGAATTTGGTCGAATCCCTTTATTTGAGTAAATAATAAATAAATAAATGATTTGTTTATTATTTTAAGGATGTGGTTGAGTAATAATTAAATAAATAGTGATTTATTCAATTATTTATAAATGATTTAGTCAAATTTAACAAGGAATATTATATAAATAATGTTTAAATAATTATTCCTAGAAAATAACAAGATAAATAGTGATTTATCTAATTAATTTTCTTGTTTTGGGTTAAATATGACCAGGAATATTAATTAAACTGCCGTTTAACTAATTATTCCTTGAGGAAAATCAAACAAATATGGATTTATGCAATACTTCCTCATGGGGTTTCCTGTTTAGACCATAAACAAATTAATAAATTATGGATTAATAAGTTATTTTTCATAGTGAAAGAAATTTTACTTAGGGTAAAATTGGTCTAATTACATGGTGTACTTTGGTCCATTTAATAGTAACATGCTAGATGACCAAAATTTGGTGTAACAGATACAACTGATCAACTAGTCATTGAAGTCCTAGAAGCAAACATTATACATCATGCTTTTAGTGATCCTATAGCATATTATATGGGGGATATTTTTAGCTCAAATTACAAACATTTACTCTCTATAAAGATCAAATACCTCAGCAGTTGGCATTACATATTATAACTTTGGTTATGAGGACGCATAATCAAGTTATACTGCTGATTTTCCTAACAAACAGTCAAGTTGTCCATTTGTTTTTGCTGCTACTTGACTCGCTGCACTGGAATTATTGTATCATTTAGAACAATTTTTTTTTTAGTAAGGTAGGGTAGGTAGATGTGAAAATAAGCTCAGTACTCGGAGCATTTTTTCAGCTTTAGTTCTAGAGTGTTATTTTGTTTTCAGTTCAAGTTTATTCCAGACTTCAGTTTTGTAGAGAGTGTTAATTTCAGCTCGAAGATACTAAGCCATAGAGGTTTTTGTAGTAGATGAAGTTGCAGGTTTGGGATCAGCCCTATGGATCAAACCACTAGTCTACGTTGTTTTTGATACCTCCTTAATGATATGAAAACGAAAGTATTTGTACTGTTGTTCAAAGTATTCATTTCCATTAAATTAAGTGTGAAAAGTGTTTGTAAGGTCTTGCAAGTAAAACAAAGTGTTCTTGGTAACTGTTTATGATTTTAAGTGTGAGGGAATGTTATTAAATTTACTGTTTAACAACTTGAATCTGAAATACACAGCAAAATAACTTCACCATAAACACATAACAACATTATGAGGTAGCTCACCCCTCCTAGGCTACATCTGTTGGGTCCAAGGCTCCCAATGGGCATGTCCTTGATATATTATGATGCTAAAATTGGTTTTATAGTGAAAAAGAAGCCTAAAAATGCTGAAAACACCATGGAAATGAATTCAAAAGACACAAATAAGCTAATTATGGCTTTTATTTCACCTAAAATAGTGAAGTGTAGCCCAATGCAGCTCCATTTCCCTCATGGCCCTGATGGCTCCAAGATTTCCTGAAGAAAAAATGGCTGAAAGACACCTCTTTTGGCTCTACAACCTATTCTAATGGCTCCAGAATTCTCAGAATAGTCGAAATTGACTAACATTTTGTCTAATTTGGTCCAATATGATGAAAGTTATGATCCAAACTGTAGTTTGCCCAGTGTCAGGTAAAAATTCCACTAAAATCAGGCTAACTGGAGATATATGAAGTTAAATTTAGTGTTCAGCACAAAATCTGGGTGCACTCCTCCAATTTTGGCAGACCCGCTGGTGGTTACAATAAATGTCAGGTGGGGTGGTCACATGACTCACCCCCGCCGAAACTGTCGGAACCAACAACTAACGGTTTTTAAAACCATGACATAAAACATTGAAGTGTTGGCCACATGGGGTCCGAACTCGCCACGGTCATAACCTCCAGATGGTTGGCTCTCGGTCCCGAGATCTGTGACATATGGTATTGGGGCTGGCCCCCTTTAAACTCTACCAGAAACCTGTTAACACCCGGTTCTGTGTTGGAGTCATATGGATAGTCTTTAGCCCTGGGGATTATCAAAAAATCCACTCCACTGTTCAACACGTCAATCATCGACCCGACTGCTGACCCATCCGTGTGCAGGTCGGGTCGACCTCCGCTCATCTCCATTCACGTTCAGCTTCTGTACGAGCCCACTAGAAGGTGACCCGTGAATGTTTGGGTTGGGTCGTGCCCGACTGACTCGAATGCATTTAGCTCGAGTCAGGCTGCCCACAAACTTAATTTTTCAAACAACCATTAACCTTTTGCCTGGGGCCACGTGGCAGCCTCTGGGCAGGCCACATGGCACCCTCTGATAGGCCACCAATTTAGCTTTAAAAAATGAAATTTTGCCATAAATGTTTTTCTGAAGATGAAAATTTTTTTTGAGTTCAAAGGTCTTGTTTTGAAGGTTATTGGGCATTTTAAAAATTCAATATATTCCTCATACGACATTGGATTTGGGTCTCGTTCATAGCTCCAGAATCACAGCGATGAGGCCTATCCGGTTGTTCAGTTTGAAACAAATTTTGAGCAGTTCCAATTTTGAGCATTGTTTTCCTCTTGGACATGATCACCTGATCACACCTCCCCATTGGGAATATTTTGGACCCCAAAAGCCTTCAATTACCTGTTAATAAGATGAAGGTATAGATCCCTCACCTTTTCCACCTCAATCCACTTTTCCTTACTCGGTTTGTTGCCTTTAAGACCAGCCCAAACATAATCAACATTTTCCCTCCTCGAAGTGCATGTCCTTCTGTCAAGGATATCATCCTCTTTCAACTCATCCAAAAATTATGGTGAGAAATCCTCTATGGATGGCAGCTGAATGTTACTTTCATAATCAACAATTAAAGGAGGTTCATACAAACGTAAATTTTCCACATTCACAACGGAATACATTTTCATATATGAAGGAAAATCTAGTTGAAAATAATTATTTCCAACTTGTTTAAGGATCTTGAATGGACCATAATGAATAAGCTTTAGCTTTTCACCTTATCCTTGCATTCTTTCCTTACTAATATGTAGCCATACCTCATCCCCTTCTTGAAACTTATGATCAATTCTGTGTTTATCATGCCTCTCCTTGTACTTGCCTTGAATTTTTTCAAGATGTTCTTGAACCTGTTGATGTATGAGTTGAATTCTTTTAATGAACATGTGAGCTTTGTCAATGTCACTATGCCCATCAATGGCCACATCCTTCTCAAGAATGAAATCTAAAGGTGACTTAGGCAAATACCCAAAGCAAGCTTCAAAAGGTGAAGTACTTGTAGAAGAGTGCTTGGCCCGGTTGTAAGCATGCTGAATGTAATGCAAGTGCTCATCCTAAAGCTTGGGATGCTTGCTGCAATAACCTCTCAAAATATGTAAAATGGTTCTATTCACTACCTCTATTTTGCCATCTGTTTGTGGATGGAAAGCAGTACTCTTCTTCAACTTGGTGTCCATCATCTTCCATAGATTGGACCAAAAATTCCCAACAAATCTGGAATCCCTGTCAATAACAATAGAAGTAGGCAAGCCATAATGAACCCATACATGTTGAAAATATAAATCAGCAGTTTGTTTAGCAGTTATAGATTTCTTACATGGCATAAGAATACACATCTTTCTGAATTGATCAATTACTACATAAATATAATCATGCTGCTTTCTAGATAATGGTAGACCTCCAACAAAATCCATAGAAAAAATTTACCATGGTCTAGAAGGTACCGGAAATGGTGTATATAAACCAAGCTTCCTATTACTACGCTTGCTTGTAGTACATAGTGAAAAACCTGTAATGAAACATGAAATACTATCTACCATGCGAGGCCAATAACAATACCTCTGTAAATGTGCCACCGTTTTTCTTACCTCGAAATGTACAGCAATAAGAGAAGAATGAGCTTCTCTCATGATTCTTATTCTCTCCCCTGTGGTATACATAAATTTCCCATATTAAATAGCAAATTATTATGCAAATTATAGTCATTTTTCTCAATAGGATTCCTGTCACTCAAGTTAGCATACACATCCTTAAAATCAACATCTGATGCATACTGTTCTATGTAGCTCTCATGTACAATAGAATCATTATTAAGTAAAGTAGTAGCACTAATAATTGGACTTGAAAGCATATCAACAAGTTTATTGTAAATACCTTTCTTGTACCTTATTACCAAGTGAAATTGTTGTAGGAAACCCATCCATCTGAAATGTCGTGACTGCTGCAATTTACTTTGCGACTGCAAGTACTATAAAGGCTGATGGTCGGTATGAAAAACTGTTTCTTTGCCCATCAAATAGTGTTTCCACTTTTTGATGCTTTGTACCAATGCATACAACTCCTTATCATATGTAGGATAATTCACAACAACACCATTAAATGTCTCAGAATGAAATGCGATAGGCTTACCATGCTGTAAGAGAACTGCACCCATGGCGTAATCACTAGCATCGGTTTGAATCTTGAATGGATG
Organism: Pinus albicaulis; assembly: GCA_034641835.2. NCBI lineage: Eukaryota > Viridiplantae > Streptophyta > Pinopsida > Pinales > Pinaceae > Pinus > Pinus albicaulis. Next base: position 521,736,756 of record CM076573.1, on the reverse strand, counting down.
TCTCAAGTTTGGTAATGCAAGGATTGGAGCTGAACTTATCTTCTCTTTCAAAGACTCAAAATATTTCTGTTTCTTGCCTCCCCATTGGAAAGCACACTTCACACTTGTCATTGCATGCATAGGAGCTGCTATGGCAGAGAAGTTAGAAATAAACTTCCTCCAATACTGAGCCGCACCCAAAAAAATTCTTACCTCTGTAATGGATTTGGGAGTAGGCCAATTCACAATGGATTATACCTTAGAAGGATCAATTCTCAAAGCACCTCCTCCTACTATGTGTCCCAATTAAACCAAAGAAGTCTTTCCAAATTCACACTTTGACATTTTAAGAAAAAACTGATTTTTCTTCAAAATATCAAGTACTTTCTTAACATGCATGACATGCTCTTCTCTAGTCTTGCTGAAAATTAAGATTTCATCTAAGTAGAAAATATGAAATCATCAATAAAAGGACGTAGGACATCATCCATTACCCGCATGAAAGTTTCAGGTGCATTGCATAAACCAAATGGCATAACAAGCCACTCAAAGAGTCCCTGTTTGGTTTTAAATGCTGTCTTCCAAACGTCACTTTCTGCAATTATAACTTGATGATAACCACTACATAAGTCTAACTTAGTGAAATATTTAGCATCTTTCAGCTGATCTAACAAATCATATATCCTTGGAAGTGAGTAACGATTCTTTACCGTTATCTTGTTCAATGCCCTGAAGTCCACACACATGCACCAAGTTCCATATTTCTTTGGAATCAACACTATCGGTGACCCCCATGGCGAAGTGCTTGGTCTTATGAATCCTTTGTCCAACAAGTATTTAATTTTCCTCTTTATTTCAGCATTCTCCATGATAGACATGCGGTACATGCCTATTTTAGGAAGAAGACAATCTTGATGTAAATGGATTTCATGTTGAATCTCCCTTTTAGGAGGTAAACCTGTCAGTTCCTGAAATATCTCATGATGTGCAACAAATACATCATATAAATCTGATTTAAGCTTGGAATCAAAATTTTCAAATGACTCAATATTCACATCAACCTTGGGCTTAACCATAAGAAGTACAAAACTCTTACTAGAATTCACTAGCCTTTTTACCTGTCCCACATTTACCATCGCTATATTTTCCTTCTTGTGATGTGCTCTGACAATGTACTCCTTGCCATCTCTAAAGATATGATACTTATTTTCATGGAGATGGAAGATTTATTTCCTGTCAAATAAGTAAGGACTTCCCAAAACAATTCCTGATATATCAAGCGGTACTACATCAATTTCAACTGTGTCAATAAAGTGTGCAATAATTGCGAATCACAATATGCACTTTCTTGAGACTTGTAAATTTGCATCCTTGCATATTCACCCAAGTGGATAAGGCTTTGGATGTGGAATGGTCTTAGGTTTATGCTGTTTGACCATGTCTTCAACAATGATATTTGCGTTTGACCCACTGTCAAACAGTGTGTCAATTTTTATATGTTTTGAGACTACCCTCACATGGAACAATTCAATTCTTTCTTCCTCATTTAGAGCTTGTACATGATAGTTTGAAGTACTAGTGCGTGGCTTAGTTTCAGTTTCCTTTACCTTCATACTTTTCAAACCCATGGCTACAATTTTGGTTTCATCACCTAAATCATCACCTAAGTCTTGTGGTGTGTTTGTAGTAGCTGCAATTTTCTTCTTTCCTTTGTTTTTGTTAAACTGAGTTCTTTTTTCAGGATGTAATTTCGAACAATTTTTCTCTTCATGGCCTTCTCTTGAACAATGTTTACATATTAATTTTTCACCCTCTTGTTTTACAGATGCATTCTTTTTTCCTTTTCCCTTAAAGGTTTTATCTTTGTTCTTCCCCTTAAGAGACTTGTTTCTACCCTCATCAAAAGTGTTTTTCCCTCTAGCCTCTAAATCCGTATCTTGCACACAAGCTTCGTCTAGACTAGTAGGATTGAACATAAGGATAGTATGTTTAAGGTAGCTGTGCAAACCACCTATATATTTCAACAAAGTATCTTGAATTTGTAAGTCTACCCCTAATAAGAGTGCTCTTCTCCTAAACTGTTGGGTGTAGTCTTATACATTTTGTCCCTTAAGCTGTCTAAAGTTTTTCCAGTTCATGATAGCCTTTTGTAATTGAGCTAATGGATAAAATTGATTTTTAATTGCAGTAATAAATTCATCCCATGATAAAGTGATCTTACCATGTTTTTTAATTTCATCGTTGGTCTTGGCTTCCCACCATACCAATGCTGCTCCATCCATTCTCAACGAGGCTAACTATATCTTGGTATTGTCATCATGAAGGTTCTGTATCCTCAAGTAAACTTCCAACTGTTTGATCTAATTTTCAAGTTTCTCTGCATTGAATTCACCGTTAAACATAGGCAACTCAAATTTGACATCAAGCTTTAAAAATGGACTTTTACCAGTGGTTTTAGACTTGTGAGATTGATTCACCAAAGTTGAGGATGATTATGTAGAGGAAGAGGATGAAGATGGGGATGGTGGATCACCATTTCCTCTGTGTCATTTCTTTGACTTGTCATCACTTTTATTTCCTCCCGAAGAACCTTCTCTTTCTTTATGGTTTTTAGACCCTTCTCCAACAAGCCTATCATTCCTTTCTTGGTAGAGTATCCTCACCATCTTAGTCATATCTAGGAAAGCTTTCCGGAATACCTATTCTTCTTCCTTGGGATCCATATCTTCAGGAGTTTCTCCCTCTCTTTAAGACATGCTTGAAGCTGCTTCTATGGCTCTTGGAGGTGGATCTCTAACCCTTCTTGGTTGTGGATTACTTTGTGCACTAACTAAGTGTCCTTCACCTCTCTTGAGTTTAAGCCTAGTAAGCATCAAAACTTGCAAACAATCAACTTATCTTTAAAAAAAACAAATTCTGAGTAAAAAGCTATCTCCTAAGGCTAAAATCCTTAGCTATGATACCATATGATCTGAAAATGAAAGTATTTGTACTTCTGTTCAAAGTATTCATTTCCATTAAATTAAGTGTGCAAAGTGTTTGTAAGGTCTTGCAAGTAAAACAAAGTGTTCTTGGTAACTGTTTATGAGTTTAAGTGTGAGGGAATGTTATTTAAATTTACTATTTAACAACTTGAATCTGAAATACATAGCAGAATAACTTCACCATAAACACACATCAACATGATGAGGCAGTTCACCCCTCCTGGGCTACATTTTCCGGGTCCAAGGCTCCCAATGGGCATGTAATTGATATATTATGATGCTCAAATTAGTTTTACAGTGAAAAATAAGCCTAAAAAAGCTGAAACAACTGTGGAAATGAGTTCAAAAGACATAAATAAGCTAAGTATGGCTATTATTTCACCTAAACAAGTGAAGTGTAGCCTAATGAAACTCCATTTCCCTCATGACCCTAATGGCTCTCCAAGTTTCCCTAAAGAAAAAATGGCTGAAAGACACCTCTGTTGGCTCTGCAACCTATTCCAATGGCTCTAGAATGCTCAGAATAGTTGAAATTGACTAAAATTTTGTCTAATTTGGTACAATATGGTGAAATTTATGACCCAAATTGTATTTTGCCTAGTGTCAAGTAAAAATCCCACAAAAACCGGGTTAACTAGAGATATCTGAAGTTAAATTTAGTGATCAACGCCAAATCTAGGTGCGTTCCTCCAATTTTGGTGGACCTGCTGGTGCTTACAATAAATTTCAGGTGGGGTGGTCACATGACTTACCCTCGCCGAAACCGTCGGAACCAACAACTAATGGTTTTTAAAACCGTGACATAAAACGTTGAAGTGCTGGCCACATGGGGTTCGAACCCGCCACCATCAGAACCACCAGATGGTTGGCTCTTGATCCCGAGACCTAGGACATATGGTATGGGGGCTGGCCCCCTTTAAACTTCACCAGAAACCTGTTAACACCTGGTTCTTCATTGGAGGTCATATGGATAGTCTTTAGCCTTGGGGCTTATCCAAAACCCTAATCCACTGTTCAACACGTCAACCGTCGACCCGACTGTTGACCCATCTGTTAGGCCCCCATAAATTTTTTGACAAGCAAATAGGGGGCTAAAATGTTTTTGAGCCTTCAAGGAATGCATTTCCTTTGAAAACACATCATCCTTGAAGCCTATTTGTGTCTTTGTCCTTTGATGAAGTCCCCTCTACTGATTTCCATTATAAAGACTCTCTCTTGTGAAGAAGAATGCTCAAAAGGCCCCTTTCTCCTCTTATTTCACCCCCTCTTAGCTCCTATTCGGTTCCCCCCTCTATTTCCTGACTCACCCTCTAATCCCCCCAAAATCCCCTTTAATTTCTTTCCAAACCCTTTATAACCACTTCCCCTTCCCATACCCCGCCATGTATTACAAATAAACTTTATTATAAATTTTATGTTATATAATATGTAGCCCGCTGCTGTTTACATTGCAAATCGCATAATCGCAATTTCACATGTTCATTTTATATGTTCGATCGATCCATCGCAATTATTTGCGATGCGATTTGATCGCATCGCAAATATTTGCAATGCGATCGACCGATCACAAATCACGCCATCGCTTCGATCCGCCCATCACATTCCCCTCCGATCGCACTATTCCCTGATCGCATTACCTCCCACCGACCATCGCATCGCAACTCTGCTCGATCACAATATCACACCGCAAGTTCCATTCTGCGATTTGCGATTTCTCCCCGCTCCCTATCTACGATTGCGATGTGATTCCCTGGGCCCCACCTCTTATTTCTCATGCCGGTTCATATATTAAAGGGATTTTCCCTTTGTAAACGGGAAATCTGTTATATATTGAGTTTACAAAGGATTTCTCATCGCATCGCAAATCCCATGTTTATCACTCTTCTCCACTCCCTTTTGCGATGTGCAATTGCGATGCGTACCCCGGTCCCACCTCATATGCATTCCCGTGCATTTCATACATTCTCTTTGTGTTTCACCAAAGTCTAAATTTTCACCATTTTTCATATATATTCCGCCACTCTTCATTATTTCCACCGCTCTCAACTGTTCCGCCACCGTTCCTCTGGCCTCCGAAGCATTTCTCCGCCACCACCGCCCGGGTTTTGTGACAAGTGATTTCATTATGCAGGGGTCACAGAGAGACCAATTCAGCGGCCCAACGAGACAACAGAGACATATTTGAGGGTTTTGAGCCATGTAATTGGAAATTAAAAGTGCTAATCCCGTGATCAAAGGATTAATAATCAGCTTGAAGACTAATGAGCACACCAGCAAGTCATAACTCCACTACCTAACAGCAGAACGTATTTTCTTCAGAGGTACAACTTCCTACAAGAAATATTCATGCCTACTCGGGCCTTGAAATGATTAATTACACTGACTGAGGCTCATTTAAGATAGTCAGGCGGTATTTGGAGGTATGGAGAGACCTTGTAGATTTTCCACCTAGTTCAGCCAGAGAGGTACTTCACGAAACACCAGAGGTCAAAATCGACCTGACATAGATCTCCAAACCGGTCTACAGAGTACTTACAGCGATGTAGGTGCTATTAAGCAGAGTGGGCTCAGGCTCTTCCACTACGCTGTCTTAATGAACACATTTAATTTATATCTACCCCTGTTATTCTCATTCTCCTATAAGAATTCCCAAGAACGAGTTGTTGTTGGTTGTTGTTCAGTTGTTCGGCAGTTGTTGTTAGAAGGATTCAGTTTGACTGTTAGAATAGTCTTGGGAGGGAGTTACAAAGTAGTTTGTATGTAATAGGCTGGGAGGAGAAAGTTTGGATTTTAACAGCCATTGAGCTTATTGTACATGACTGGTTTTGCATCGATTAATCAAAGCACATTTGTCAGGATCCTGGTCTATTACTATTGGTGATGTATTTCCCTAACTCTGTTTATTACATTTTCATACTGTTTCATGTTCTTCTGGTAGGCAATAGAAGTATAACATAGGATTCACCCTTGTTAGGTGCCCTATGTTCCTGCTCTCCCTACCTTTAATGTTTTCTGCTTAATGTGTGATCTAAGAGTTGATTTCAATTAATTTAACTAGTGTAGTGGATGTTATTGCCTGCTCCCTGATGTATGAATTGAATGGATCAGTTCTTAGATGTTCTTGTTGGGTTTATGTTGGAAGGTTTGGGAACACTGGGGATTAGAGTTAGCCCCATCCACTAGGATCCTTGTGCAACCAGCTGACCTTTCTAAGATCCCTTTGTTAATCTTATCTCTGTTTTCCCTTGGAGTTGCTAAAGCAGACCTGGAGTTAAATGACCTCTGGTTCGATCTACAAGCTGCCCTTTTGTCCCTCTTTGAGAGCTGCCTTTGAGTATGTCCAAGCAAGTTTGGAGTTAAATGGCCTCCGACCTGATCTATAGACAAAAATTGGGTTACTCTCCTTCTTTCACTTTCTTTCCTTAATGTTCCATCCCACCATATTATCTAAAATATCCTTTAGTGTAGATGACTTGCCCTTTGAAAGCCTTGGCTAGTTGTTGCATGTAATTACCTCTCATGACTCCATAGCCCAATGGATGGCACTTTCTCGACCTCTCCTCTTTGCTGAAGCATCCTGTTGTTTTTTTCCTTTCCTCCCATTACTTTCTTAGTCCATGATCTCATGACCAACCCAGCAACCAACCAACCAAATCATTTTAAATCCCCCTTCGTGCCTCATAACTAGCCTAACATCTCATTCTGAGCTTCAAAGATATATCATTCTTTGTTTTATTGGAGATATCCCTCTCTGGGTCCAGGAGGGCTAGATCCTAGGGCCCCAAAGTGGTTTGATGTTGTCTTATCTTTTGGTATTACCAAATCTGCCAAAACATAGGAACCCCAACATAATGGCGACTCCGTTGGGGAACAGAGACCAATCAGCCTGGATTTGGTAAACCACTGTGGTGGACAGTAAAATCTTAAATCATCCACCTGGTGACTCCACAGATCCTAAATGATTAAAGACTCCATTGGTGATCAGTAGGCCGCTAATTATCTTGTGTTCACAAGACTCCACTGGGAGACCAGTCGCATTACAACATCATCCCCACCAAATGGAAGACTCTGAGTTAAACCCCCTTGAAGAGTTTCATTGCGGAATATTAGACATACTGGCTCGACTCAGAAGCGAATACCTTCCAGGGGTTCTTTGTTCCAGCTCAAGATTCAATGATCAGCTTGAGCTGAAGAAGGTTTTCCTAGAAGTGCTGGCGGAGAGATACGAAGCTGAGCTCAAACTTTTGAACTCACAGGAAAAATCATAAGAGTTCAGAGACCCCAGAGCATTTTTGGAAAGTATCCCGCCCCCTAAAAGAGAATAAATTCTGCTGTTGTTTGATGTGCAAGAAGAAGATTATCCAGCTCTCAAGAGCCACTCTGAAGACGCAGTGGAAAATGCAATAATCGAAGCTGCCCAGGACGTAGACAACCTACCAATCGTGGCAGGCCTAAAAGAAGACAACGTGCATCAAGTGTTCATCGATCCTGTGGAAGAATACATAGAGGCCCTAATTCGCACAAATACTCCAGCATTGATCTTCAACCTGGGCCAGATTCATTCGGAAGGGTTGCTACTAATGGTGACCACAGTTTTGAAGAACCACATGCAGAGCACCCTGTGGTTATCTCTGACAGGCAGCAAATTCTTATATCCTTTTTTGCTACTGCTTGATTGGCTGTATTGGCATTATTGTATCACCTAGAAAATCAGAGATTTCCAGTTAGAGTAGGGTAGGTAGGAAATCTCAATAAATCTCAGCCTGTGAGCATGTAGTTAGTTGTTTTAATTTCTGCAAGGTCCAGCAAGCCAGACAGTCTAATCCCGGCTTGACTGTTTTTCAATTTCTGTTTTAGAATGTAGAGAAGACATCTGCTAGACAGTGTAATCCTAGCAGATAGTAGATTAGGTAGAGAAAGTATGAGGCCAACAACCTAATCTGGTCTCATGAAGAAATAAGGGTAGAAGTAGAATAGGTTTATTTTCCTATTTATAAAATTTGAAGATGTAAAGGGTCTACAAGTCCAAATGCACCCAGAAGAAAATGTTAGGACTATAGTGTGGGTAGGTAGATTGCTGAGGAAATTTTTCTGCTGATGTAATGTCTTCACAATTCGTGGCAGCTGATCTAAAGAAAGAAAGGGATGTGCCAAGTAGCAGGCATCTGGCCTACACCAAAGATCATTTTCTGGATTCTTGACTCCTTCAAGAAGAAGCGATCCCCACGTGGAGCCACTATTAGCCCCCCATAAATTTTTTGACAAGCAAATAGGGGGATAAAATGTTTTTGAGCCTTCAAGGAATGCATTTCCTTTGAAAACACATCATCCTTGAAGCCTCTTTGTGTCTTTGTCCTTTGATGAAGTCCCCTCTATTGATTTCCATTATAAAGCCTCTCTCTTGTGAAGAAGAATGCTCAAAAGGCCCCTTTCTCCTCTTATTTCACCCCCTCTTAGCTCCTATTCGGTTCCCCCCTTGTCTCCCCTTCTATTTCCTCACTCACCCTCTAATCCCCCCAAAATTCCCTTTAATTTCTTTCCAAACCCTTTATAATCACTTCCCCTTCCCATACCCCGCCATGTATTACAAATAAACTTTATTATAAATTTTATGTTATATAATATGTAACCCGCTGTTGTTTACATCGCAAATCACATAATCTCAATTGCACATGTTTGTTGTATATGTTCGATCGATCCATCGCAAATATTTGCGATGCGATTTGCTCGCGTCGCAAATATTTGCAATGCAATCGACCAATCGCAAATCACGCCATCACTTTGATCTGCCCATCGCATTCCCCTCCGATCGCACTATTCCCCGATCGCATTACCTCCCACCGACCATCGCATCACAACTCCGCTCGATCGCAATATCGCACCGCAAGTTCCATTCTACGATTTGCGATTTCTCCCCGCTCCCTATTTGCGATTACGATGTGATTCCTCAGGCCCCACCTCTTATTTCTTATGCTGGTTCATATATTAAAGGGCTTTTCCCTTTGTAAACAGGAAATCTGTTATATATTGAGTTTACAAAGGATTGCTCATCGCATCGCAAATCCCATGTTTATCACTCCGCTCCACTCCCTTTTGCGATGTGCAATTGCGATGCGTACCCCGGTCCCACCTCATATGCATTCCCGTGCATTTCATACATTCTCTTTGTGTTTCACCAAAGTCTAAAGTTTCACCATTTTGCATATATATTCCACCACTCTTCATTATTTCCACTGCTCTTAACTGTTACGCCACCGTTCCTCTGGCCTCCGAAGCATTTCTCCGCCACCACCGCCCGGGTTTTGTGACAAGTGATTTCATTATGCAGGGGTCACAGAGAGACCAATTTAGCGGCCCAACGAGACAGTAGAGACAGATTTGAGGGTTTTGAGCCATGTAATTGGAAATTGAAAGTGCTAATCCCGTGATCAAAGGATTAAGAATAAGCTTGAAGACTTATGAGCGCACCAACAAGTCATAACTCTGCTACCTAACAACAGAACGTATTTTCTCCAAAGGTACACCTTCCTACAAAAAATATTCATGCCTCCTCGAGCCCTAAAATGATTAATTACACTGAATGAGGCTCATTTAAGATAGTCAGGCGACAGTTGGAGGTATAGAGAGACCTTGTAGATTTTCCACCCAGTTCAGCCAAAGAGGTACTTCACGAAACACCAGAGGTCAAAATCGACATGACAGAGATCTCCAAACCGATCTACAGAGTACTTACAGCGATGCAGGTGCTATTAAGCAGATTGGGCTCAGGCTCTTCCACTATGCTGTCTTAATGAACACATTTAATTTATATCTACCCCTGTTATTCTCATTCTCCTATAAGAATTCCCAAGAACGAGTTGTTCTTGGTTGTTGTTCAGTTGTTCGGTGGTTGCTGTTAGAGGGATTCAGTTTGACTGTTAGAACAGTCTTGGGAGGGAGTTACAGAGTAGTTTGTATGTAATAGGCTGGGAGGAGAAATTTTGGATTGTAACAGCCATTTAGCTTATTGTACATGACTGGTTTTGCATCGATTAATCAAAGCACATTTGTCAGGATCCTGGTCTATTACTATTGGTGATGTCTTTCCCTAACTCTGTTTATTACATTTTCATACTGTTTCATGTTCTTCTGGTAGGCAACAAAAGTATAACATAGGATTCACCCTTGTTAGGTGCCCTATGTTCCTGCTCTCCCTACCTTTAATGTTTTCTGCTTAATGTGTGATCTAAGAGTTGATTTCAATTAATTTAACCAGTGTAGTGGATGTTATTGCTTGCTCCCTGATGTATGAATTGAATGGATCAATTCTTAGATGTTCTTGCTGGGTTTATGTTGGAAGGTTTGGGAACACTGGGGATTAGAGTTAGCCCTGTCCACTAGGTTCCTTGTGCAACCAGCTGACCTTTCGAAGATCCCTTTGTTAATCTTATCTCTGTTTTCCCTTGGAGTTGCTAAAGCAGACCTGGAGTTAAATGACCTCTGGTCCGATCTACAAGCTGCCCTTTTGTCCCTCTTTGAGAGTTTCCTTTGAGTATGTCTAAGCAAGTCTGGAGTTAAATGACCTCTGACCTGATCTATAGACAGAAATTGGGTTACTCTCCTTCTTTCACTTTCTTTCCTTAATGTTCCATCCCACCATCGTATCTAAAAGATCCTTTAGTGTAGATGACTTGCCCTTTGAAAGCCTTGGCTAGTTGTTGCATGTAATTACCTCTCATGACTCCATAACCCAATGGATGGCACTTTCTCGACCTGTCCTCTTTGCTAAAGCATCCTGTTGTTTTGTTCCTTTCCTCCCATTACTTTCTCAGTCCATGATCTCATGACCAACCCAGCAACCATCCAACCAAATCATTTCAAATCCCCCTTCGTGCCTCATAACTAGCCTAACATCTCATTCTGAGCTTCAAAGATATATCATTCTTTGTTTTATTGGAGAGATCCCTCTCCGGGTCCAGGAGGGCTAGATCCTAGGGCCCCAAAGTGGTTTGATGTTGTCTTATCTTTTGGTATTACAAAATCTGCCAAAACATAGGAACCCCAACACCATCCACGTGCAGGTCGAGTCAACCTCCACCCATCTCTGTTCACGTTCAGCTTCTGCATGAGCCCGCTACAAGGTGACCCATGAACGTTCGGGTGGGGTCGTGCCCGACTGACCCGAATGCGTTCAGCTCAGGTCGGGCTGCCCACAAACTTAATTTTTCAAACATCCATTAACCTTTGGCCTGGGGCCATGTGGTAGCCTTTGGGTAGGCTATGTGGCACCCTCTGAGAGGCCACCAAATTACCTTTAAAAAATGAAATTTTTCCACAATTTGTTTTCTGAAGATGACACAAATTTTTGAGTTCAAAGGTCATGTTTTGAAGGTTATTGGGTGTTTAAAACTTCAATCTATTACTCATACGACATCGAATTTGGGCCCCGTTTGTGGCATTAGAATTGCAGCGACGAGGCCTATCCGGTCATTTAGTTTGCAACCAATTCTGAGTAGTTGTAAATTTGAACATTTTTTTCCTCTTGGACATGATCACTTGATCACTGAAGGAGCTGTCATCCCCAACTGGAGACACTATTAGGATATTGTATTTCACAATATCACAAGGTGACTGATTATTTCTCAGATCTCCCATTCTAAAAATAATATTCCATGACTATTATTTATTTTCAGGAAAAGAAGGGAAATCCTAACTGTCTAGAACATCAAGAGGAATCAATCTGCCTTTCCAGTTCAGTTGAAATAAGAAAATGTTGTTGATAAGGTGTGATGGTGAGAAAAATTCATTCCTGCCCTCATTTCATTTCATTTACCCTCTTTTTCCCTTCCATTTTTTAAAGTCCCCACGCTTCATTCCTTTCAAACCCCTTCTTTAACTATTAAAACTTGATTTTTATAGTTGAAGAAACAAGCTCTGCCCACCCACTAATTGCCACACCATTTTCCCGTTTAACTTGTTGAGCCTCAAAATTGTGCTTTCCTTCACCTCATTTTACCTCATTTTCCCTTCTCCATTGCTATCTTAGACCCAATTGATCAATGAATATAGTTAAAATTACTTCTAGAATGATTTACATGCTGACTTGCTAAGTTTTGTGATTTTTGCCATTGTAAAGCATTTTGACCGGAACTAGCTGCAGAATGCAGACATTCCGTAGCTAACCAGCGATTCTGCAGCTGCCTTCACGTTTGAGAATGTTCCAGGTGGCCTCTTGAGAAAAACCGCATATGGGCATGATCCACGTCATGTCTACATGGTTTGTTGCTCATCATGGAGAAAGAAACGAATTCTGGGTATGGTTTTGAACGTGGGAACACATTTAGGAAGGAAGACTTCTATTAGGACTGTCTCAGTCCAGATGTCTTTTCCTCTTCACGTAGCCACTTCAAAGAGTCCTAACGTGATTCCGATAAGGAAAGACAGTGTTCCTGAATTGTTGCAAGTATTGTTACGTGCATTTGCTTTATAAACACTTGGGAGACCGAGAGCTATGTTAGAGATTTTATGTTAGATTTGATGCTAGATTTTGTTTAGACTCTGTGCTACATTTCTGAAGACGCGGAGCGTTATGTTCAAACTATTTCATCTTTAATGGAGCAGACCGTGTTGTTTTGAAGCGTGATTTAATTTGGAGTTGAATTCCGTCAGGTGGTAGAGGGCCCCTGCCTCTTGCACGGATTTATTTTGCGTAAATTAGATAAGTCTTCTAGCTGCCATTACGTTTTGAATTTGAATTAATAGTTGTTTTAATTAGCTACTGTAGTTGTACTCATTCTAACTCTTCCACAAGAAGAAGCTCTTCCAAAAGACTATAATGATGAATGGGAAATGGCTATAGTACTGTAGGATTTGAAGTTGATTTCATAGTTGTTTTTAATTAGCTACTGTAGTTATTTTCATTCTAACTCTTCCACAAGAAGAAATTCTTCCAAAAGATTATAATGATGAATGAGAAATGGCTATAGTATTGTAGGATTTAGTTGTAGTTTTTTTTGTTGTTCACTATCACAGTTACACTTGTTCTAATCACTCTTCCACAAGAAAAAACTTTTCCAAGAAACTATTAAGATGTTCAAGACATGACCGTGATAATGAATGATTTAGTTGTGTGTTTGCACTAAGTATCATCTCTGTTCTTGGTCTTAAACGCTTGTCCAAAATATCATAATGATGAGTGGGATATGGATATGATGTCTTAGTTTTTCATTGCTTTCAGTCTTTTTTCTTGCATTTGCATTCAATTACACAGTCAGAATTGTTCTAAGACCTCTTCCAAAAGAAGGAACTCTTCCAAAATATCACTAATGATGGACAAACAGATTGTGTAACTTCATAGAATAATGCATGATAGCATAGTTAGGATACTCCGGAGTTTCATTGCACTTAATTCATGATTCAGTTATTTTATTTTGAGTTTGATAATGACTTGTAGTTTAGCATTGTTTTAGATTAGTGGCATCTTAAGCTCATTCTTATATTAACTCATTGCACTTGCACTCCACATCCAGATTGTCATCCACTGCACATTAGATTAACTTCAGTTGTTAGGATTAACAAAACAACCTTCATTATTCACAAACCTCTTCTTGTTTTAAAATCCATAATTGACCTATAACCATATGAATAGAAGACAACATCATTTTAAGGCCTGAAGTACCTCTGCAATTTCCTCATCATTTCATAAACAGAGTCCTCCCTCAAAAGCCTACTTTGAAAAGAAATCAATAACTTTTGAGTAAAGGTTTTGTGACATTCAATTGAATTGCAGAATAGAGATAGGAACTAGTTCTAGAATAAAAGATCTTATGATGATAACAATGTTTTCCTCTAAATATGTTTCAAATCTCTAATCAAGGACAAAATGTTGCATCATTGTAAGTTAGTTGTTTAATTGATTAGTTAGAGGATTTGCATACTTAGTGATCATTTCTCAAGTTTAATTTGTGTTTTGAATCATTTGCTTAAAAGTCATTATCAAGCTTTGCTTTTACTTTGTCATAGTTTAGATTTGATTATGCTTCAGTGTTTCCAATTGCATTTGCCATTTGTCATTCCATCAATTAGGCTTAACTCTGTTTTGATCGCCAGCTCCTTTCCATTAGCTTTCTAGGCATTTCCCCTTGTAAACATAAAACCACCAAAAAGACCAAAAACATCATAAATCATTACAAAAGACCAAAAACATCACAAAACACTACACACAACGCATTAAGAAACAAGTACCTAGGTACATACAGTACACTTCACTTCAGCAGTTTACAAATCCTGGTTGACAATTAAATGAGCTCAGTTTAGGAGACTAGATTGAGACCAAACATTTTGGCGCCGTTGCCGAGGAAGTGAAAACTAGGTAACCTTTGTTTCTTAGCATCCAAAAACAATTTTATGCGTAGGGAGAGAGATTCAAGGGGAAGATTTATAAGCAGCAGAGGCAGAAGTTTGATTTATAGAACACCACTTGTTTCATCTAGATCCAGAGCTAGTACACCTTCAACTCAAACCCATATTCCATCCTCTTCTGATCCTGGACTTCTAGAAAATCTAAGGTCACCTATTCCATTAGAGAAACCTTCCACTTCATCCACTGAACCTGCCATAGAAGAAGATCTAAAAACTTCTGTTAGGAACACAAACCTTTCTACTTCCACAGGAGAGTCAACCATGGCAGAAGAAGGAGGGGGAGGAGTTTTTAATGGAGAACACACATTATTTGGAGGTAGAGGTAGAGGTAGAGGAGAAGGAGGAAGAGGAGAATGAGGTAGAGGTGCAGATGGAGGAAGAGGTAGAATAGGAAGCTCTTTTGGGTTCCCTATACTTGATGAAGAAACCAATACAACCATGAAAAACATTTCACCCTCTGTCCTTCCAAACTTCTATGGACTTAAAACTGAAGATCCTGAAACCTTCTTATTCGAATTTGAAGTGTTGTGTAGGACTTATGACTACTTACAAGATGCTCAAAAACTGAAATTATTTCCTTCAACTTTGAAGGGAGCAGCATTGAAGTGGTTTATGAGCCTAATCAGTAGTTCTATCAGAACATGGGAAGATATGAAACAAGCATTTCTAGAGAGATACTTGGATTATTGTATGCCAGTTAATCATAAGGAAGAAGTGTTCAAGATGTTACAAAAAGAAGATGAAAACTTAGAATATTTGTTGGAAAGATTTAATTACAACATAAAAAGGGCAAAAATGGAAAATCTAGATCAAGACACCTTGAAAGCTCTTTTGTTGAAAACAATTAGGGATGAATGGTTGGATATCCTAAACATGATGGGAAAAGGGGATATATCACAACTCACATTACCTGAAATATCTGAGTTATGTATCAACCTTTCAAGAGGGAAATCCAAAACTGTCAAAGGTCCAAGACATCTCGCTCTTGCAAGGGCAAGTAAATTTGCCTCTGGAACAGTAAGTAGATCAGAAATTGGACACATGCTTGATGATTTTAAGTCTGACATCTTAGGGAGTCTTAGTGAACAAATAGACACCCTCAAGATACAAAACAAGCAAAAGGCTGAATCTGATGCCTTGGCAATCTTTTGTCCCAAATGTAGAAAGAAACATGCCTTAAGAGAGTGTCCTTTAGATGTAAAAGTTGTAGAAACTTGTGTCATTTGTTCTGAGAAGCATGAGACCAAGAATTGTCCTTCTCTTCCTGGTCTCAAGGCTATTTTTCAAGAATAAACTCCTACAGATTCCACAGAGTCTCTTAACTTTGTATCTAGAAGACCTTGGCAGGGACCTCAGACACAAGGATTCCATGATCAAATGTATAATCAACCTCCACCTTGGAATTCTTGGCAGCAACCTTGGCCCCAATTTCAAAATTAATCTCAAGCTTGGGCACAAGGATCACAAAGTCCCTATGGAAGATACTCTCCATATTATCAGTATCCACCATCTTATCCACCATATCCACATTTTTATCCTCAAAATCTTCAACAAAATTTTCAACAAAATCCTCAACAACATCATCAGAACCAACCACATCAAAATCAATCACTTCCATTACCATTCCCTCAAAAATCCAATCAATTGCCAGCTCAGCCCATACCAAACCCCAATAATAAGAACCCTCAGAATACATACATGATAGAAGGTCAACAATTTCCAACTTATTTAATTACTCCTCTAGACCTTAGTGATGTTCAACTTAGGTCTGGAAGGATACTTGAGAAGAGGAAATCTTCTGTGATCATACAAGAACAAGATAATTCTGAAGAAGACTCCCTACGGGTTAATAAAAGTCTTGAGAAAGACACATCCTTTCAAGATCAAAACATTGAAAAACTAAAACAAAAAGATCCAATAAATCCAACTCCTGTATTAGAGCAACCATCCACATCTACTTCTATACCTCCCTTCCCGGAAAGCTTACAAATTGATAAAGGTATAGAAAAAAAAATCATGGTGCCTAATTATGATTTCTTAGATGAATTGAGAAATGTTTGCATTAAAATTCCATTATTGCAAGCCATCAAAGAAATCCCAATTTTAGCCAAAACAATAAAGGAGTTGAGTATGAAGACAACAAGAAAAAGAATAAGAGAAACCAAGAAAATTCAACTGGTAGGACAAATAGCAGACATTATGATGGGCAAGATTGTTATTCCAAAGTATCTTGACCCAGGAAATCCAGTTGTCAAAATTCACATCAATGGAATTGAAATTCAAAACACACTCATTGACTTAGGAGCAGCAATAAATATCATGAGTATACAAATCATGGACAAACTGAAACTTCCTAATCTTCTCTTTACACCCACATTATTACAATTAGCAGATAGATCTGTGATCAGACCAGATGGGGTAATAGAAGACATTCTAGTGTCCCTAGACTCTTGGGAGTACCCTGTGGATTTCATGATCCTAACACCCAAGAATAATCTAGGAGGCCATCCTGTTATACTAGGAAGACCTTGGTTGGCTACAGCTGATGCTTTTATTAGTTGTAGGTTCGGTGATATGTATATTTCTGATGGTAGTTCAACAAAGAAATTCACTTTATATCCTCCAGCTAGGACAATTACAGATCTAGATGACACTCAATGGATAGAGGATGAAGAATATTTACAACCACTCTTCACAATTTCAGACATTAGTGAAGATAATCAAATTCTGAATACTCTAGAAAACTTTGAATCCTCTCCAGAACACAAACATGAATCATTTCAGGAGGGATCCAATATTGAATTTTTGTCATCTAGGCAAATGTCTCTTCATTCTATGGACAAATTTGGCAGCTCTACAAGTGAAATTTTTCCAGGCAAAACTTTGAATATAAATAAGAACCTAGAAAAATCTCAACAAGAAGAGTTAGTCAAAGTATTACAGAGACATTCTTCTACATATGCATGGGAATACACTGACATGAAAGGGATAAGCCCCAAGACTTGTACTCATCACATCTATATAGAGGCAAATTGCAAACCAATCAGACAGCCTCAAAGACGGATGAATCCAAATCTTAGGGAAATTGTCAAGGAAGAATTGCAAAAATTGTTAAATGTTAATTTCATCTATCCTATTTCAGATAGTCAGTGGGTTTCTCCTTTGGTAATTGTGCCAAAGAAAATGGAAAATGGAGGGTGTGTGTTGACTACCGAGAACTGAATAAAGCTACTCTTAAAGACCATTTTCCCTTACCTTTCATAGATCAAGCATTAGATACATTAGCAGGTAAAAAGTACTTTTCATTCCTAGATGGGTTTAGTGGTTACAATCAAATCCAAGTAGCACTTGAAGACCAAGATAAAACCACATTTACTTTTCCTTGGGGTACCTATGCCTACCGAGTATTGCCATTTGGATTATGCAATGCACCTGCAACATTCCAAAGGGCAGTATTAGGAATTTTTTTCGGATCTAATACATGACTGTGTAGAGGTGTACATGGATGATTTCACAGTTTATGGGGATACATTTGAAGATGCTTTAGAAAACTTAGAAAAAGTATTAAAAAGATGTCAAGAAGGAAACCTTTCACTTAGTCATGAAAAATGTTTTATGATGTTTACTGAAGGTATTGTTTTGGGGCACCACATTTCAGGGGATGGGATTAGAGTTGATGAGGAAAAATTTGAAGTCATTTCTAACCTATCCATTCCAAGTTTCCAAAGAGATGTTAGAATTTTTTTAGGATTTACAGGGTATTATCGAAGATTTATAGAAAACTTCACCAAAATAGCATCTCCACTCTTCAAATTACTCACCAAAGATTGTGAATTTAAGTGGACTTCTGATTGCCAGTTAGCTTTTGAAACCCTGAAAACCAAAATTTCTGAAGCACCTATATTAAGTGGACCTAACTGGAAGTTACCTTTTCATATCTCGACAGATGCTTCCGATACAGCTCTAGGAGCAGTATTGGGACAGAAAGATTTAATTCCCTATGCCATCTATTATATCAGTAAAAATTTGACTCCTGCAGAGTTAAACTATACTGTAACTGAAAAAGAGTTTTTAGCCGTTGTTCATGCCATAAACAAATTTAGACACTATATAACAGGCTATGAAACTTTTGTTCACACTGATCATTCTGCAATTAGATACTTAATGAAAAAATCAATCACTAATGGCAGAGTTATAAGATGGTTGTTACTATTGCAAGAATTCAACATTACTATTCTAGATAGGCCTGGAAAACAAAACACTGTGGCTGATTTCCTGTCTAGAATCCAAAATATCAAAGATGACACTCCGATTGAAGATCAATTTCCCGATGAATATCTTTTTGCAATCTCTACTCAAACTCCATGGTTTGCTGATATTGCCAATTATTTAGTTTCAGGAAAATTTCCTTCAATTATGAATGTAAGGGATAAAAGAAAAATCATTAATGATAGTGCAAGATATTCATGGGTCGCTAATGAGTTGTACAAGACAAGTCCAGATTTGATCATTAGAAGGTGTGTTCGTGAAGATGAGATGCCTGAGATTCTCAAGGCATGTCATGATGAACCTTGTGGCGGACACTTTGCAGATAAGAGGACAGCCTATAAGATCCTTAATCTAGGATATTATTGGCCATCCTTGTTTAAAGATGCTAAAGAGTATGTCAAAAGGTGTGATAGTTTCCAAAGGGTAGGGAAACCTTCTCCTTCAGGTGAGATGCCATTACAACCTCAGGTACACATTGAACCTTTTGAAAAATGGGCTTTGGATTTTGTAGGACCTATTAGTCCTCCATCAAGACAAAAGAAATACACATTAGTTTGCACTGATTATGTTACTAAGTGGGTAGAAGCTAAACCATTACTTGTTGCTAATGAATCATCTGTAGTTACTTTTCTTTTTGAGGATATTTTTACTCGTTTTGGTGTCCCAAGGGAAATTGTTACAGATCAAGGAGCTCAATTACATCAAGGCTAGTGGAGCAAATGATGGAGAAGTACAAAATCAGACATAGAACATCTACTCCTTATCATCCACAAGCAAATGGTCAAGTGGAATCCACTAACAAAGTCATTGAAGGAATCCTAACAAAGACTGTTCATCTACATAGAAGAGATTGGGTAGATAGGCTTCCTGAAGCCTTGTGGGCCTATATAACTACATGGAGAAACACAACAGGCCATACTCCTTATGAGCTTGTTTATGGAAAGCAAGTTTTGTTTCCCATAAAGTTCCAAATTCAAACCTTCAAGATGGCAGTTCAGCTAGGACTTGATCTAACGGAGGCACAAAAGCATAGACTGGAGCAAATTAATGAATTGGATGAGATCAGACAAGATGCAGTTCAGAAAACAAGTCTAGTCCAACAACAAAGGGCTAGATGGCATGACAAGTACATCAAAGAGAAGAAATTCAAAGAGGGTGACTGGGCTCTCTTGTTTGATTCAAAATTCAAGGATTTTCAAGGTAAATTTCCGACACATTGGCTTGGGCCATATGAAATTGTTGAAATTTTTGATAATGGGGCAGTCAAAATCAGAACTATAGATGAAGAAAAGGTCACTTTTCTTGTGAATGGTCATAGATTGAAGATATACCACAAACCACTCTCAAGAGAAGAATTTGTCAAAAAGTTCCAAGAAAGCAATGATGTGAAGTTAATGAAGAAGAACCTCTCTTCTTCATCAACTTGATTAAATTTTCTGAAGCATTTAAAAAAAATAAAAATAAATAAATAAATAAATAAAGGTATAAACATGAAAACCAATCATTGATTGGCATGTTTATACAGAAAAGATAGGGTGAAAATCAGAGTCTCTCTGACACTCTAACTTTTCCCACTTTTGTTTGTACTAGCAGCTATTACAAAAATCATAAGTTCAGTTCCATAGTGCTTATGATTCATCTCATCACTCCATTCACTTATACTCCATTTCATTCATTCACTCATGTTCCACTTCATTCCAATTTTTCATTCATCTCATTCCATCCTCCATCCATCTCATTTTTATGACAAAATTTAGAATTTGATGTCTTGCTGTAAGTGAATAAAACATGTCATGAATTGCAGTACAGTCCTTATGTTCTTTCACTCCATTTCATAAACTGAATCCATTCCATTTCATCATCCACTTCATACATATCATAATCCATCATCCATCTTCATTCATAACATATAAAATTTCACCCATATTCCAAAAACACTCTATTTTCATGATCAAAAGTGCTCTACAGGAACATTCTGCAGCTCAGTAGACATTCTGCAGCTGATCAGCCTTTCTGTAGCCAGACAGTCTTTCCGTAGCTACAAACCCTGAAGGCATCAACCAGCAGACATTAGAATTGCAACAAAGTGACCCAGTGTATCCATGAATCAAAAGCATCAAGAAAATTATGAAAACTCCTCCAAAGGTGAACAAGAAGACAAAGGCTACAAAAATCAAATGAAAGGCAGAGGTAACAAGTTTAAATTATAATGGCATTTCATAAAATTTTAGCATATTTTTAGTTATGGATTGTTCGAAAAGGTTGTTTTAATTGTTTTTATTGATCAATACCAATAAACCCTCCACAGAATTTGGATTAAGATTCCTCATTTCAAATTTCATATCCGATATCATTTAAACGGTTAAAATGGCCAAGGTATTTGAATTCTCCACGTCTCTTAACCAAATCATTAAATGATGATTCCCTCTGCCGTCGTAAAATCCTCCGCCGTCTCTTCAATCATTAATACATTCCCTCCACCTCACTCCACTACTTCATTCCGTGACCACTGCCATCACACCATTCTGTAGCCGGCATTTCATTCTGAAGACAGAGATATTATTATCACCGAGAGCAGAGCCAAAGGATATCAGTTTGAATAGCGTTGAGCATTGTAAACTCAGAGCAGAGCAAAAGGGTAAATTTGGAAGCATAGCAGCGTGAGAATTTGAAGCCATTTGATTCCGTGGGCAAACAAAATATCACTGTGGGCAGAGTTTGAGCATTTTTGCTATAAACACAGAAGTGTAGCAGTGTGGAGTTTGAAGTCTTTTGTCACTAGAAGACAGAGGTGTTGCAGTGTTAAAATCGAAACCATTTGCTACCAAGAGCCAGAGGTATTGCAGTGAAGAAGTTGAAGTCAGTTGTCACTGTCAAACAGAGACATATCAGTCCAAAGTTCAATTGTCAACAGAGGCATATTAGCCCAAAGTTTTGAAGCTGTTGCCACTATTAATCAGAGGTATGTCATTCCAATTTTGAAGCCATTTCCATTCAGAACTTAAAGCCATTTCAATTCAAAGGTGAAAGTCATTATTTTTGTGGGTAGAAGAGTGTTAATTTGAACATTGAAGAAGCAATCATGGGTTTCATTGTAAGGACTGAACCAGTAGGTTCAAAATATTTAGAAGGCTACCCTCAATGCAAAGAAATGTTACAACAAATAGGATGGCTTCAATTTTTGAAGAAATTTAATGGCTTCCACAAGGAAGTCACTAAAACATTTGCAAGATCATTTCAAGGAACCGAAGTTGAAGTAGGAGATGTCAAATTTACTGTCACTGAAGTTTTCATTGCAGAGGCTACAGGGTTGCTCAGAACTGGAGAGAGATGGTTCAAAAATAGAGAATTCCACAATGACTCCCGGAAACAAATTTTAAAATCACCAGGTATGGATGTTACTGTATTTAAGAAAGGAATTCCCAGTTCTGCATTGAAAAATAAATGGAGAAACATACTACTTCTTCTGCAAAAAATTATTACATGTGAGGGTAGATATGGAACATTTTATGTCTACCACATTAGACTGATAATGCATTTTCTGGGGGAAGACTTAAACCTACCATATTTCTTGCTTCAAAGTCTGAAGAAGATGGCTTCCTGTGTCCAAAGAAGAGTTCAATTTTTAGAGACAACCCTATATCATCATGGTTTAGTCAAAATTTTGATTGAACATCATCTAGCTAAAACAAATGATACATGGGACGATTTCTTGATAAGAAATCATTTTGAAGAGCCAAAAGAACCCTCACCGGAACCACAGCCTACAAAGAGAAGTAGGAAATGGAGGGCTTCAAAATTTGAAATTGACAAAACAGTCCAAGAGAGCAGTGAGGAAATCATTTTAGAAAAGTTGACTCAAATCAAAAGACAGCTTAAGGAAGAAAAGATAATCAGGAAATCTGCCATGGAGAAAGGAGAGGGATCTTCTCAGCCTAGAAGAAGCCACATACTAAAGGGGAAACTGAAGAAAACACTAATCAAACAAACAGGGGTAATCAATATAGAAGATGAAGAAACATCCATTGAAGAGGATGTTGAAGAGGATTTTTTTGAAGGAACCCCTGAAGTTGACCCTGCTCAACAGGAAATTTATGACTATGTGGAAACTTTGGAGAGGAGAGCTTCAGAAAGCAGAGAGAGAACCCCCAGTCCTCCACTGTCTGAAATAGACATATTAAGAAGGGATAGGTATGAGTTGGAATTACTGAATAGACACATCAAAAATGAGAATGAAATTCTCAAGGATCAAGTCAAGCTCAAAACTGATATGAACTCAACCTTATCCCTGCATATAGACAAAGTGGAGAAGACCAATGAGAAGTTGAAGACAAGGAACAAAAAGTTAATCAGGGCACTCACCAACCTAAGGTTCAAACTTGTTATCAGGAAACCCAGAAGACCTCTAGCTTCCAGACAAAGGAGAAATAGAGGATTAGATGTCCTTGCAGAAGCCTCTGAGTTCATAGGATAATTTGCATGAGGACATTCAAAGAGACAGCAGTGGGGGTATGTTGAGCCTCAAAATTGTGCTTTCCTTCACCTCATTTTACCTCATTTTCCCTTGTCCATTGCTATCTTAGACCCAATTGATCAATGAATATAGTTAAAATTACTTCTAGAATGATTTACATGACTGACTAGTTAAATTTTGTGATTTTTGCCATTGTAAAGCATTTTGACCGGAACTAGTTGCAGAATGCAGACATTCCGTAGCTAACCGGCGATTCTGCAGTTGCCTTCACGTTTGAGTATGTTCCAGGTGGCCTCTTGAGAAAAACCGCATATGGGCATGATCCAAGTCATGTCTACATGGTTCGTTGCTCATCATGGAGGAAGAAACGAATTCTGGGTATGGTTTTGAACGTGGGAACACATTTAGGAAGGAAGACTTCTATTAGGATTGTCTCAGTCCAGATGTCTTTTCCTCTTCACGCAGCCACTTCAAAGAGTCCTAACGTGATTCCGATAAGGAAAGACAGTGTTCCTGAATTGTTGCAAGTATTGTTATGTGCATTTGCTTTATAAACACTTGGGAGACCGAGAGCTATGGGGGGGAGATTTTATGTTAGATTTGATACTAGATTTTGTTTAGACTCTGTGCTACATTTCTGAAGACGCAGAGTGTTATGTTCAAGTTCTTTCATCTTTAATGAAGCAGACAGTGTTATTGTGAAGGCGTTGATTTGATTTAGAGTTGAATTCCGTCAGGTGGTAGAGGGCCCCTGCCTCTTGCACGGATTTATTTTGCGTAAATTAGATAAGTCTTCTAGCTGCCTTTACGCTTTGCATTTGAATTAATAGTTGTTTTAATTAGCTACTGTAGTTGTACTCATTCGAACTCTTCCACAAGAAGAATCTCTTCCAAAAGACTATAATGATGAATGGGAAATGACTATAGTATTGTAGGATTAGGAGTTGAATTCATAGTTGTTTTTAATTAGCTACTATAGTTATATTCATTCTAACTCTTCCACAAGAAGAAATTCTTCCAAAAGATTATAATGATGAATGATGAATGGCTATAGTATTGTAGGATTTAGTTGTAGTTTTTGTTGTTCACTATCACAGTTACACTTGTTCTAATCACTCTTCCACAAGAATAAACTCTTCCAAGAAATTCTTAAGAAGTTCAAGACATGACCGTGATAATGAGTGATTTAGTTGTGTGTTTGCACTAAGTATCATCTCTGTTCTTGCTCTTAAACGCTTGTCCAAAACATCATAATGACGAGTAGGATATGGATATGATATCTTAGTTTTTCATTCCTTTCAGTCTTTTGCTTGCATTTGCATTCAATTACACAGTCAGAATTGTCCTAATACCTCTTCCAAAATAAGGAACTCTTCCAAAATATCACTAATGACGGACAAACAGATTGTGTAACTTCATAGAATAATGCATGATAGCATAGTTAGGATACTCCGGAGTTTCATTGCACTTAATTCATGATTCAGTTATTTTATTTTGAGTTTGATAATGACTTGTAATTTAGCATTGTTTTAGATTAGTGGCATCTTAATTTCATTCTTAGATTAACTCATTGCACTTGCACTCCACATCCAGATTGTCATCCACTGCACATTAGATTAACTTCAGTTGTTAGGATTAACAAAACAACCTTCATTATTCGCAAACCTCTTCTTGTTCTAAAATCCATAATTGACCTATAACCATATGAACAGAAAACAACATCATTTTAAGGCCTGAAGTACCTCTGCAATTTCCTCATCATTTCATAAACAGAGTCCTCCCTCAAAAGCCTACTTTGAAAAGAAATCAATAACTTTTGAGTAAAGGTTTTGTGACATTCAATTGAATTGTAGAATAGAGATAGGAACTAGTTCTAGAATAGAAGATCTTATGATGATAACAATGTTTTCCTCTAAATATGTTTCAAATCTCTAATCAAGGACAAAATGTTGCATCATTGTAAGTTAGTTGTTTAATTGATTAGTTAGAGGATTTGCATACTTAGTGATCATTTCTCAAGTTCAATTTTTGTTTTGAATCATTTGCTTAAAAGTCATTATCAAGCTTTGCTTTTACTTTGTCATAGTTTAGATTTGATTCTGCTTCAGTGTTTCCAATTGCATTTGCCATTTGTCATTCCATCAATTAGGCTTAACTCTGTTTTGATCGCCAGTTCCTTTCCATTAGCTTTCTAGGAATTTCCCCCTGTAAACATAAAACCACCAAAAAGACCAAAAACATCATAAATCATTACAAAAGACCAAAAACATCACAAAACACTACACACAATGCATTAGGAAACAAGTACCTAGGTACATACAATACACTTCACTTTAGCAGTTTACAAATCCTGGTTGACAATTAAATGAACTCAGTTTAGGAGACTAGATTGAGACCAAACATAACTTACCCTATTCGTAGCTCCACCCCCAACTTGAGGCTGCTCATAAACCATATATATCATAATTATCATAAACCGCAAATAACCTTACCTTCTCCGTACCTTTTCACATTCGCACTCTTTACCTTTTCGCAGTTAAGTTTTCCATCTTGAAACCTTGTCGACGAGATATAGTGGGACCCATTTCCTCACTACCCATCACACATCGCAATCGAATTTTTTTATGTTTACAATTTAAGGAAATCGTAAGTTAAATAATTCAATTTGTGATCTGATAACCTAAATTCTGCAATGTGCGATATATCCTAATGTTGCGATGTGGGGTAAATTTTAAATTCTGCGATGTGTGATAACTTTAAAATCTTGCAATTTGCAATAGGAGTGGGACCCCATTGCACATCAGACTTCATGAAGTTTAACCCTTAGCTCCCCCTCCTCATAAAAAACCTTAAAATTTTCGATCTGCGAGATGTGGGTAGGCCTATCCCATCGACACACAAATTTTAATGTTCACCTCCATCGCTCTTAAACAAAAGCCTTCGCTTTGCGATTGTGATGTGAGTTTTGGGGCCCACCTCCTTGCCACGCCACGTCCACATTTTAAACGCCCTGCACCTATCCACCATCTCCGCTCCTCAACTCACATCTGACGGTCCTTATTTTGTTTCGGCCTCCCCGCAACCTTCGAACTTTAACCATGGGGGGGGGGGGGGGAATCCGAAATGGGTAAGTCCCTTACCACCATCCCCACTACGTGTCACTCCTTCGCTAAATCACACCCCCCTTCTTTGATACCAATTATGATCGCTCTGCAATTGATAATAGACTACTAAGGTAATTGTCATGGCCAAACTTATCTTACCACCACTTGCATAGTTCCACTTGTCAATTCCTTATTGAATGTAATAAATGTAATCACTGTAGTAGATAGATTAATCGACTTAAGTTTTATATAAATACTACATGTATTAGAAGTATCAGAGATGCCCAGAAGGGGAGAAAAACATTGTAATAGACTCAACTAGATGTAAACACTTTCATTGGATGAAGAAAAAATGATGATGTTTTCCAGATTCTTTTGTTATGATGTGTGGTGAAGTGCTTCCCTCATGTAATTTGTCATTCTCCTGTTTTCGCACACTGTTTTATTTCTTTACTATGGATAGAAATTTTTGTGTAGGATTTACCATGGGGTACCCTACTCAGTCTTCAAACAGTACATTATGTTTTCCTCTGAGACCAGAATGCGAAATTCAGAGAGGGTCTACTCTGCATTCCCGTTGAGCCTTAATCTCCTCCTCTTTTCCATTTCAGAAGCTATTAAGATCCATTGACATGGATAACTTGCCTGGTTGCAACTCACCTCAATTATTCATCCATCTGAATTTGTTTACACTTTTTTGAATCCATAGCCTAATGGCCCTCTTCTGCTACCTCAACCACACATTTTCAAACAAACCCCTATGCAGTAATAGCTAGCCTAAAATGCCCCTATAAACAAAGCTATATCTAATAGAGAGATCCCTCTCTGAATCTAGGAAGGTTAGGTCTTGAATTCCAAAGCGGTTTGATGTTGGCCCTTTGTAGTTTTGTCTTTAGCCTTCGAAAATTTATGGGGTGCTAACACCCCAGAGGATTTGTTACTGTCTCTGCCTGTCTTTATGATGTCTGGTCCTTGTCATCTCATGCGAATTATTGCAGGAGTGTGGATGCACATCGAGTGAAGGCATACACTACAAATATTCATCATCTCGAGTGTGGGAGAGACTATTTTCATGCGTGCTTCTACTGTCACCCACATATGGGGAGAGAAATTACTTTTGGATAAGACTTTGGCATTCTCTTCTTAAAGAATCATCCTCAATCTGGGTGAGATTGGAATAATGCAGCTCTCTGTGACTTTCCACACCCTTGTTCGCGAGGAGGTCCACAACAGTGTTCGCTTTCCTGTGCACATGGTGAAAATTTATTTCCCTGTGATTTTGTATCAGTTGTTCCAGGAGTTTGAGCGTGTTGGAAAGCCTCCAGATGGTGGATACCTTTGTGGAGGTAGAGTCACGGATAATTCTTGTGGTCGCCAAAGTGATAATTTTCAAATCTCCCTCCATTTCCATGGGAAAATAGTTGAAATCAATGGCTAGGGAGATGCCCTGGATGAGTCCCTCTAGCTACACAGAGTTGTTTTTGTCCCATCCCATACTACCATAGTAGATCAGAAGGGGCTCACCTTGGGATTTCCTTAAGATACCTCTGAATCCTACATTTCTAGGGTTTCCTTTGGAGGCGCCATCGAAGTTACATTTGAAGAAGCCATTTGGGGGTGGATTCCGTTATCCATTAGTAAATTTTTTCATAGCAAATGATGGCTAAAATAGGTCTTGAGCCTTCAAGAGATTATTTTCATAGAAAATTACTCATTCTTGAAGCCTTAGGGTGTTTTCTAAAAAAAATAAATCTTCACTGTTGTTCCTTTGCTGCTGTTCCTTCACTACTGTTCCTTCGCTGCTGTTCCTTCTCTACTGTTCCTTTATTTTGTCTAGCCCCCGCGCCCCTTGTTAAAAAGGTTTTTTCCTTTTTATTTATCCATAACTAGATTTTTTACGTTTTAACACTAAAAACCAAAGTTTTCCCGACCAAAAAGCCTTCCCGCTACGCAACAAAAAAAGGTGACATCACCCCGGCCCCACCACGTGTTTCTACCACACATCTTTCTATTTTTCGCGCTCATCCATGACCATTGATCTTTGGCCCGAAGATCTAATGGTCCCAAACACATTTCGCGTTCATTTCACCAATAAAACCAATCACTCATTTTTTACGAGAAATAGGCAGTTTTCGTCTGGACACTTGTTAATCAAAGACCTGTATCGCGTTCATTTGAAAATAAACCACTTACCATTCATTTCGTGCGCAAAAACCATTTGTGGTTTTCCGAAACCACTTATCCACTATTTCACTCCAATATTCAAATTAAACCCTGTTTTCTCAGGTTTTTTCCACAGAACCTCCTCTGCATGCAATTTCTCCTCCTCACTGCTCCTTTTTCCCTCTGCCCAGCCTCTGAAAGCAGTTTAACCCAATACGCGTAGGATTTTATGTAATAGTTTGTTTATGTTGCAGGTTTCATGGTAGATGAGATGTAAAACCATCCCACAGTCATGATAAAGTAACAAAGGGTCAAGGATGACGATCCTCAGGCCAAAATCGCGAAGAAAGGGATTCCACAGGTTCAAAATCATTGTTTTGACCAGTGCCTCATGAGCATTGGTTATACAATGAAACCCTTGGGGCGCCAAAGACACCTGTACATTAACAAAGGAAATAGAAGAAGAATAGTGAAAGATAGTGGAGATTAAAGTTAAAGGTTAAAGTTAAAAAACCGAAGATTAAAAGACTTAACCAATGATTTACAAAGATAAAAAACATAGTGAATAAAGCAGAAAAATGTTTAAAGAAATAAAACAGTCAGCAGAAAAGGTTTAAAGCCCGAAGATGATTATAAAGGCCTTAAAGCACAATCATAGGTCTAAATAAGTTGTTTAAAGAAGAAACAAGAGAAAGATAGTAAGGAAGTTTAACTAAAGGCCAAATGAAAAATCAGAGGCCTCATCAGAGTTAAAGACCTGATTACTGAGTTTAATGATGAAATAAAGGAAAATTAGGCTTAAAGATAGCCTCGAAAACATCAAAAGGAGCAGTTATTCATTTAAATATATCAGACTGCCACCTATAGCCTACCTTTTGTCTCAAAGGGAAAATTGACAGTTATTACACCAAAGAAGATATTTAAACTGTAAGGAAAGTTATTGCAAAAGATACGATAAAGCCGTAAAGTCAATATTTTCCACTTATCTTTATCTTAGAGAATAAAGATAGAGTTATTAAAATTTAGGGGTATCTACAAATGTTCCTACCTTATGCCTTGCATGGTTATCAAGGTTAGGAGCATATTTACTCTGTCATAAATGACATTTGAACCCTAAAACATAGTTCCACCTCCTCATTTGCAGTATAAATACTACACTGGAACTCATTGTAAACGTTGGATTTTGATGATTGATGCTGGAATAATACATAGTCCTTTGAAGCTCTTGAAGAGAAATTTGATGTCTTGGAACTCATGCATGATCTGATTTGGTCGTTAATGGAGAAGGATTGCTTGCAGGATCCATAGGCTTTGGTTGATGGTGAATTTTTCTTTTGTTTATGTTTTCTAGTTTTCCATTATGTTTTCCATCTTGCTATGTTGCAGTAGGATAAAGAATTTAGATTAATAAATTTTTCTAATGTTACCTTCAATCTGTTTGTCCTTCACTGCCTTAATGTTTTCTTCTACTAGGATATATTAGAGAATTCATATTTTTTATCTCTAACAAGTTCTTAGATCGTCCATTTCTTGAATAAATTAGATCAGTTTAGAATCAATTATGATTTATGGTTAACCTTGCATATTGTTGCCATTAAAATATTCTGTTCTTGGAATCATCTCTTTAAAACAGCTTTGTCTAGGTTGGTCAAAGAATTCTGTTTAAAATCATGCTCTTTGCATTTACTTAGCTGAAATTGTTTTAAGGAAGCTTTATAGCTGTAACTCTGGATTTTAGAGTTTTCTCTCTTTCTATGGTTATAGTTACTTGTATATCTTAAATGTTTTCTGCTCTAGATGATAAAATCTCTGAAAGTTGGATAAGTATCTTACCTTTATGTGTTTTTATCTGAATGTTTGTCTTGGTTAATTATCTGTTTTTAGTCTAAAATCAAATGTATTAGGTTCTGCTTATGCTTTTGATTATCTTGCTGTTCTTATCAATTTTCTAACTCCCTCAGTTTACAAGTATATAAAGGATTCTGTTTTAGCCCTTTATTAGTTTGTTGTTCTCAATATTTATGTCCATTTCATAAATCCATCATAACCTTAAAAGATCCACCAACCAAGTAAACTTGCCCTGCATATGCTCCTAAACCATTGATGAACTCATTTGGACCTTGTTAGACTCCATTTCCCAATGATTTAACAATCGTTCATGTTTCCTATCTAAAATCTATCAAAGTATCATGCCCAACCAAACCCAAACAAACAAACTTGCACTTAACATCTAGCCTAAAATCAATCTCTTAAAAGCATCAAGCTATGTCCTTACAAACATATTGAGAGATCCCTCTTTGAGACTAGGAGGGCTAGATCCTAGAGCTCTAAATATTAATTTGATGTTACCCTTGTCAATTTTTATCTCAATCAATCTAGCAAATTACAGGGAGATAACATAGTGGCGATCACAGTGGGACATCTGAGTTCATAGTTGCCTAGCAAGTCCTTATAAACTCATATACATCCCTAGTTTGACTTAAGAACCAACCCATAGATAGAGTAGAAACTAATTACTTCATCATCCTAGCAAGATAATGACTTAGTTAGGGAATAATCTTTAACCTTAAGGTTGCATAAAGGAACTGAAAACCCAAAAGTACTCCTTAGATTGATTTTTTATCAAGAATTTGGTGGTGGACCATAAAAAAATTTTCCTTTAGAAAAGCTAAAAATTTCCACCTGGCGACTCCACTAGCCTCCAATAGGCCTTCCTTATTCCAGTAGTCCCAAAGGTTGTTCTAGGATTGTGTCAAATCAGTCAAAAAATAGTTTTTAAGGCCTAGTTATACCTTATTAAAATAAAGCGATCTGGCTCCACGAAGGACCTATATGAGATCACACCCAGACCCAAATCCTTATGAGATAGTTGATAATCCAAAAAATATCCTTAGAAAATATCCTAAATCCAAGATTTCAACTGTTGTCAGACCAATTCATAGAGCTAATTATATCCCTGAAAATCTCTCAGCTCTGCAAGATACACAAGTTGACTTACCATTCATAAGAAACCCATCCAGAAATAAGTCACTTAGTGATATAGATCAAATAGACTTTGAGATTCCACACTCACCCCAACATAGTGGTGAACATACTGATAGTAGAGAAACCACTACACCTGATCTTCATTTCATTCATAACTTTGGTTTCTTTCATCCTAGATCTTCTCAACGGTCTCTTGATGATCCAAGTACTTCTATTATCCATACACCCACTGTTCAAACTGTTAGTGTCAGCCTTTGCAGCCTTCCTCCAGTGATCAAACATGCTTTTCAAAGTTGTCCAAGTGTCGGTCCATGTCACCATTCAGCTGAGTGTACCATCATTCAGAGGGTTTTCATCATCATGTCAAGTTCCATTGAGTCATTTTACACCTTGTTCATGCTTCAGTTGTGCCTTGGTAAGGTCCATTTCCCTCTCCTAGGGTTTTGGAGGTAATTTCTCTTGGACGGTCAAATCATTAGAAAAACTTGTATCTTGATGTTCACACACCTTCCCCTATCCTTAATGCACCTTATCAAACACTTCCCATCACTGAGATTCCCCAAATTCCTCATTTTTGCACAAACCCTAGTTTCTTGCCACAACTTGGCAATTTTCTAGGCTAGGCCTGTGTTTTTCCCTTTTGGACCCCTTCCCCTCACTCAATCTCTAATATTCCACTTTCCCCTATTTCCTAACATCCCTCCCTACTTCCAAAAATTTCCCCAAGAATTTAGAAGCCCTTTATCCCCTTCATTTCGCTTCATTTCGACAAAATCCCTTGTTTCACACATCAGGATAAGTTTCACTCAAAAGATGTTTCAGAGCCGTCAAAGATGAAATTTGGAAAAATGAGAGAGGTTTTTGTCCAAAACATGCCAAGGAAGAAAAACCTCCTTCAATTTTTACACAGGTATAATGGTTTTGGAGAAATGTCAAAAATACCATTCCCTCAGGAGGATTGAATGCACCTCTGAAGTGACCTTGGGACAATCAAGTTTTCTCCTTGCATGTTTGGCCAAATGACTTGCTTGATGAGTCAAATCATAACTAGACACAAAAATATTTCCAATGAGCTATCATGAGCTCAATTTTGAGTTGAGGAAGACCTTCAAAAGTTGACTGCAACAGCGCTCTGCCTTGAGGCAGCCTCATTCTGCTCATTTTGACTAGTGTTGGGAGATTTGGTTTTTGACAGGGTAAATGAAATCCAAATTGCATAATTTCACATTTTTTGGAAATTAGACTCCAAGATATTTCCAACGACCTATCACACGCCCGATTTGGACACCGGGAAGGCCTCCAAAAGCTTCCTGAAAAATGCACTATGTGGCAAGAGGCATGCGACCCACTTGAAGTGGATGCGACCCACTTGAAGTGGTTGCGACCCACTTAAATCAGAACCCAGAAAATTCATTTTTTGCGCCCAGATTCGATTCTAATCGACTCCAAAAGCTTCCAAACAGGTTTTAATCATTTTTCAATGGATTTTTAGCATGATTATGATATTATTGATGTTGGGCAATAAGCCATGCTTGGAGAGAATCCTACATTTACATGCACATTAATTCCTCAAGGGTTTTGAAAATATCTGGACAGTTTGTGAAGGTTTGAAAACTTTTGTGAATGATAGAGATGCTCATGCCCTAGCACGTTGTATACACGATCCTCACGCCCTCAGTTATCATCTCATCACTGCTATTATGCTCTCTCATATTGTTGCATAGTTTTATGTTGACTAGTACAAAGCCTCTTTCACCATACCACTGATGTCATCATCATTCAATTGCTACTGTCATGTCCATTTGTTTCATATGGTCGTTGTCATGATATTCTTATTCCCCAATTGATAAAACACTATCCTATGTTCGCTTCCTCCTTTGACAGATTTTGGCCATTATCACCAAGTTGACCACACATTTGCATTTGGTACTCATTGTTAAACTTACTTGTGATCAAAACAGTCATAGTTATTATGCTATTAAAGTAGAGCCATCCTCATGATGATTTTGTTTTCCTTTGATACTGGGGTGCATGGGTGACATTTATTGGGTTTTGAACAAACATTAAGACTTTGCCTTCACTGCACCTATATGAGCATCCATATTGCAAATATCTTGTTCAAAGCCATGTCAGAGACGGATTCAGTTTATGAGCAAGGATATGAGCAGGACAGTGACTCAACCGTTGAGGTTGATGTACTGAGATGGAGCATAGCAGTGCGCCAGTAGTGGTAACATATCAGAGAGGCCACAGAGCTTTGTTTGCGGCATCACGACGAGTACTATCTCCACATGGGGTGGAAGGGGTCTCGTTGACTTCATCAGCAGCGCGAGTACTATCTCCACATGGCGTGGAAGGGGTCTCGCCTTCTTCATCAGCGTAGGTACATTCACAAGATAATGATAGAAACAAGGACATGCTTCGTCACATGAAAGGACATTATTGGGCTCGCATGCATGTCTGCAAAGCGAGAATGAAGATTCTGAAGAGGAGGATGAGCGAAGCACTAAAACGGCGGAAAAGGCCTAATCCACTTCAGATTTTGGCCGAGGCTTCATTGACTGGGCAAGATACATGATGGAGGACCTCCGCTCCGAATTTGAGCAAATTCGGAGAAAATTTTGTCATTTTGAAATTTTTTGGTCTAAAAACAGGTTTTTCAGTTAAGTGGGTCTCGCACTCATATGCTCACTTTTTTTCGGGACACTTGCTGAAGGAAATTTTTGCATTTTTGGATTTTTCATGGTTATTTATGCATCCTCAGACATTACCTAAGCATTTCATCAGATTTTGGATGGTCAAAGAGCTCAAAAACACCATGAAAACCACCTTGCTGCCACCTTTTGCACCAGCAGGAAGTACTTCTGGGAGAAAGAAGTTTTGGAGGGTCAAATGAGCTCCAAATTGGGAAATTCCACTTGGGTTGGATAGTCAACATCCAGGGCTTTCCAACGAGCTATCATGAGCTCAATTTGGATGCCGGGAAGTACTTCAAAATCGGGCTGAAAGTCATGCGACCCACTTGTTTCAGGCATGCGACCCGCTTAAATTTTTGGCTGAATTTTCAACTTCCAGCTCAGATTTTCGGCCAGTTTGGACCAGTTTTGCTTGTGGATGAAATTTTTGGGTTTTCATGATGTAAATTTATGTTTTGCATGTAACTTTGGTTCATTTTTACCTATTCTAGAAGATTCACTCTCAAAAAAGTGAAAATCATGTAAATGAATCAGTTTCCACTCTTTTAGAGGCAAGTTGTTAGCTGCCTAGATTTTAGTTCCTTGATTAGAATTTGGTTGAAACTGATCCCTGAAGTAGGAATTCGACCCATAGAGGTGTGGGAAGGGGTTAGGATGCTCTATATGATGTAAGTTCTCAATCATTTTCAGAGGTTGGAGAGGTTGGACTCTTGGGAGACTTTTGATATCATTGTACATATTTTTCATATTTTGGCTAAGGAAAGATCAGAGGTTTTGCGGCACTTGTTGGGATACTTGTGGTGTTCTATTCTTGATGGTGTTTCCTCTTTGTTTACTGTAAGTTTCTTCATGTTTAAATGTATGCCATCCTTTCATATGCTTCTGAACTAAATTGAATGAGTAAATGAGGTTGAATCCATTGTTTACAGTGCTCTGCCTTTGAATTCAGTTAGTTCTATATGTTTTCGACTGTTTGGAGAGGATCCAAGTTCTTCTTTGCCCTCTTCAGCTCCTCGTCGGTCTAATCTGTCCGTATATTCAAATCAAAAACATCAAGACAGTCACCTACCTCGCCCCAACTTGAAATCTGCAAAGGTATGACCTTATCCCCGGACCCAAAATTTGTTTTCCCATTTCTCCAGCGAAAACCCAAAAATCAAAATCAAACATTCCTATCTCTTTACTAGCCTAAAATCAGCTCCTATCGTAAGTCATCTCGCACCCTATTGCATATTTTATCGAGATTGACGGAGAGAGCCCTCTCCTGCCCTCGTAGGGCTAGCTACGAGGCTAAGCGTGGTTTGATGTAGCCTTGAGTTTTATCTCATTTCAGCCTGAGGTAGATTCGAGCGCTAACATAGTGGCGACCACACTGGGGAGAAACTCAAAACGTTTGCTTCTTATAGACGGAGTCTGAAGTCACGCCAGGTAGCCTTCGAAACGCTGTTGCTATGCATCAGCGAAGTAGATAAACGCTGCTTCAGTCGATCTCCGGTTTAACTTGTAATCGTAGAATTTAACTTATAAATTTCCCCAGTACATGTATCGAGTTCAGATCTGATGGTTGATGGTGGACAACGATCAGACATAAGAAGGCTGAAATATTTCACCTGGTGACTTCATTCACTAAACAATCCAGAAATCGATGCTTCATGGTGACTTCACTGCAAGGAGATCAGTAGCTGTGAGATTTTCAAGATGGACCGAATGACAAGAAGATATGCTCCCATGAGCCGAGATCACATTCCAGGTTTTCCGAATAAGATGCCCAAGGTAGATTGGTCAAGGAATCTGCCTACGTTTAACGATGATGGTAAGAAAGATGCTGCTTTACATTTGGTTAGATTCACATGCATATTCGCAAGTTGAAGGTGAATTTTCCTGAAGATTGCTTGATGAAGATATTCCTGGCCACTCTGGGAGGTGAAGCCCAATCTTGGTATGAAAATTTTCCGCTGGCATGTATTTATTGTTTAAAGGATTTTCATGCCCTGTTCATTGAAAGATATCAAGTATCTTATCCATCATTAAATTTAGTTCATGACTGTTGCAAACATGCTTCTACTTTTATTGAAAGCCTTGAGGAATATTATGAAGATGATAATTTCATGGATGATGAGATCATGGAAGCCCTATATGAAAATCCATTTCAGCAGCATAAAGACGATCATGAAAATTTGCAGCAGGATCAAGATTTTAGTGTGGTGGAAAATGAAGGAATTTTGCATCTTGACAGTGAACAGGAATTATATGAAATGGATCAGCAGTATGAGGAAAGTTTGTACACTCCTTCACTTGAAATCAATGAAGACAATCACTGTTTGAGCAAAAGAAAACAAAAGGTATTATCTCCTCTATCTGAAGATGAGATAGATCTACTTTTGAGAGGTCTTGTTCCAGCTCAAGTTAACACAGATCTGCAGTGTGCACATGGTCAAGAAAGTGATGGTGGAACTTCTTCCTTTTCTGAAAAGGATGACAGTCCTGTAAGCAGCTTTATAGATCAACAGGTTGAAGATGTCTATATGGCTGAAAGTGATGAAAGAGAAAGCGTCATTTCAGATCTTCCCACAGAAGAAGACATCATGCCGGGAACTCAAGTTTCAGATTCAGATTGTGATGACCAAGCATATCTTGTGCTGAAACCCATCAAGGAGAATTCTGTTGTTGAGATCATCTGGAAAGAAGAAAACGAAGGTATGGATTCAAATGTTTTCAGTTCATTAGAACACAGCCTGCATGAGGAGGTAATTCAGTCAGTTCATGAAAAACAAGATGAGATCTGTGTTCAAGTAAGTGAAACGGTTCCTTTGGATGAATTTATGGTAGATGATAGGAGTGTCATGTTTGGGTTTCAAGAATCATCTAAAGTTGCTTTTCTCATGATTGATGAATGCAATGAGGAACATGATAATCTGACTGTCATATCATATGAAGATGACCTACAGTACATTCATACTATAGAAGATCAAAACATTCAGGATTTCCATTCAGATTCTTCTTCATATGTTTCATGTGTTGAAATGTTTTTACAAGAGGAGATCTGCTCATCTACCTGTTCAGAGTTTTTTGAAGCCCAGGAGCATAATTTTACTGAAGTACATGATAAAGACAGATCAGAATCAGAAGAGAAAGACACCTTGTTCTTTCAGCAGGAGGTAAATCTTCATGTTTTTCATGATCCATTGGAAAAATTGTTACAGTCAGCAGTGAAAGTGATTATTGCAGTGTTCAGTGATGAAGGAGATCATGGTCAGCTATGTTTTTGGATGCCCAGTTACCAGTATTTGCTGTTGACCAGGAGATCTGATCGGGAGAATCAGTCAAGAAGCCATCTGCTTGACTGGTTACATTAGAAAGCCAATTATACATGATTGTACATATTTCATTAGTATGCAGGTGGTTGTCATCATGATTCCAAATCTTGATGGATTGCTGCCTTTTTTCCAAAAGCTTTGTAAATTCTTGTTTTAAGTCAGTCATGAGTCATTTGTGTTTGGTCTGTTGAGTCAATTTTTTTCAAGTTATTTCAGTTTGCCATCGAGTCGGTTTCAGTCAGTTTTCAGTCAATTTTTCATTCAATAAATGTGTCAAAGGTTTTGTGTTATCTGTTCAAATAATGATTCCATCGCCCAATGGATGAAGGCACTGGTCTGCTCTCTCAAAGATCTTCCATTCTTGGCACCTCCAAGGAGCTACCATCCCCATTGGAGCCAATGTTAGTGTCAGCCTTTGCAGCCTTCCTCCAGTGATCAAACATGCTTTTCAAAGTT
Organism: Pinus albicaulis; assembly: GCA_034641835.2. Taxonomy (NCBI): domain Eukaryota; kingdom Viridiplantae; phylum Streptophyta; class Pinopsida; order Pinales; family Pinaceae; genus Pinus; species Pinus albicaulis. The sequence continues at coordinate 521,698,929 of CM076573.1, read as the reverse complement.
GTCCAAGTGTCGGTCCATGTCACCATTCAGCTAAGTGTACCATCATTCAGAGGGTTTTCATCATCATGTCAAGTTCCATTGAGTCATTTTACACCTTGTTCATGCTTCAGTTGTGCCTTGGTAAGGTCCATTTCCCTCTCCTAGGGTTTTGGAGGTAATTTCTCTTGGACGGTCAAATCATTAAAGAAAAACTTGTATCTTGATGTTCCCCACCTTCCCTATCTATTAATCACCTTGCTCGACACTTCCATCTGCTTGATATTCCCCAAATTCCTCATTTTTTGCAAACCCTGGTTTCTTTCCTTTGAGACAGCAATTTTCTAGGTGGGCACATCGTTTTGCCCTTTGGACCCCTTCCCTCTCACTCAATCTCTAGATTCCACTTTCCCCTATTTCCTAACATCCCTCCCTCTTCCAAAAATTTCCCCAAGAATTTAGAAGCCACTTATCCCCTTCATTTCGCTTCATTTCGACAAAATCCCTTGTTCCACACATCGGGATCGGTTTCACTCAAAAGATGTTTCAGAGAAATCAAAGATGAAATTTGAAAAACTGAGAGAGGTTTTTGTCCAAAACATGCCAAGGAAGAAAAAAATCCCTCACTTTTTACACAGGTATCATGGTTTTAGAGAAATTTCAAAAATACCGTTGCCTCAGGAGAATTGAATGCACCTCTGAAGTGACCTTGGGAAAATCAAGATTTATCCCAGCATGGTTGGCTAAATGACTTTCTTGATGATTCAAAGGATAACTAGACAGAAATACCTTTCCAATGAGCTATCATGAGCTCAATTTGGAGTTGAGGAAGGCCTTCAAAAGTTTACTGCAACAACGCTCTGCCTTGAGGCAGCCTCATTCTGCTCATTTTGACTAGTATTGGGAGATTTGGTTTTTGACAGGGTAAATGAAATCCAAATTGCATAATTCCACTTGTGTTGGAAATTATACTCCAAGAGCTTTCCAACGACCTATCACACGCTCAATTTGGACACCGGGAAGGCCTCCAAAAGCTTCCTTCAAAATGCACTATGTGGTAAGAAGCATGCGACCCACTTGAGGGGTGTGACCCACTTAAACTAGTATGCGACCCACTTAAATCAGAACCCAGAAAATTCATTTTTTGCGCCCAAATTCGATTCTAATCGACTCCAAAAGCTTCCAAACAGGTTTTAATCATTGTTCAATGGATTTTTAGCATGATTATGATATTATTATTGATGTTGGGCGATAAGCCATGCTTGGAGAATCCTACATTTACATGCACATTAATTCCTCAAGGGTTTTGAAAATAGATAGGTTGAAGGTTTGAAAAACTTTTGTGAATGATAGAGATGCTCATGCCTAACCCGTTGTATACTACGATCCTCACGCCCTCAGTTATCATCTTATCACTGCTATTATGCTCTCTCATATTGTTGCATAGTTTTATGTTGACTAGTACAAAGCCTCTTTCACCATACCACTGATGTCATCATCATTCAATTGCTACTGTCATGTCCATTTGTTTCATATGGTCATTGTCATGATATTATTATTCCCCAATTGATAAAACACTGTCCTATGTTCGCTTCCTCCTTTGACAGATTTTGGCCATTATCACCAAGTTGACCACACATTTGCATTTGGTACTCATTGTTAAACTTACTTGTGATCAAAACAGTGATAGTTATTATGCTATTAAAGCAGAGCCATCCTCATGATGATTTTGTTTTCCTTTGATACTGGGGTGCATGGGTGACATTTATTGGGTTTTGAACAAACATTAAGACTTTTCCTTCACTGCACCTATATGAGCATCCATATTGCAAATATCTTGTTCAAAGCCATGTCAGAGACGGATTCAGTTTATGAGCAAGGATATGAGCAGGACAGTGACTCAACCGTTGAGGGTGATGTACTGAGATGGAGCATAGCAGTGCGCCAGTAGTGGTAACATATCAGAGAGGCCACAGAGCTTTGTTTGCAGCATCACGCCGAGTACTATCTCCACCCGGGGTGGAAGGGGTCTCGTTGACTTCATCAGCAGCGCGAGTGCTATCTCCACATGGCGTGGAAGGGGTCTCGCCTTCTTCATCAGCGCAGGTACATTCATAGGTTCAGGACAGAGACAAGGACATGCTTCTTCACATGAAAGGCCATTATTGGGCTCGCATGCATGTCTGCAAAGCGAGAATGAAGATTCTGAAGAGGAGGTTGAGCGAAGCGCTAAGACGGCGGAGAAGGCCTAATCCACTTCGGATTTTGGCCGAGGCTTCGTTGAATGGGCAAGATACATGATGGCGGACCTTCGCTCCAAATTTGAGCAAATTCGGAGAAAATTTTGTCATTTTGAAATTTTTTGGTCTAAAAACAGGTTTTTCAGTTAAGTGGGTCTCGCACTCATATGCTCACCTTTTTTCGGGACACTTGCTGAAGGAAATTTTTGCATTTTTGGATTTTTCATGGTAAGATACACATCCTCAGACATTACCTAAGCATTTCATCAGATTCTGGATGGTCAAAGAGCTCAAAAACACCATGAAAACCACCTTGCTGCCACCTTTTGCACCAGCAGGAAGTACTTCTGGGAGAAAGAATTTTTGGAGGGTCAAATGAGCTCCAAATTGGGAAATTCCACTTGGGTTGGATATTCAACATCCAGGGCTTTCCAACGAGCTATCATGAGCTCAATTTGGATGCCGGGAAGTCCTTCAAAATCGGGCTGAAAGTCATGCGACCCACTTGGCTCAGGCATGCGACCCACTTAAATTTTTGGCTGAATTTTCAACTTCCAGCTCAGATTTTCGGCCAGTTTGGACCAGTTTTGCTTGGGGATGAAATTTTTGAGTTATTATGATGTAAATTTATGTTTGGCATGTAATTTTGGTTCATTTTTACCTATTCTAGAAGATTCACTCTTAAAAAAGTGAAAATCATGTAAATGAATCAGTTTCCACTCTTTTAGAGGCAAGTTGTTAGCTGCCTAGATTTTAGTTCCTTGATTAGAATTTAGTTGAAAATGACCCCTGAAGGAGGAATTCGACCCCTAGAGGGGTGGGAAGGGGTTAGGATGTTCTATATGATGTAATTTCTCAATCATTTTCAGGGGTTGGAGAGGTTGGACTCTTGGGAAACTTTTGGCACCATTGTACATATTTTTTCATATTTTGGCTAAGGAAAGATCAGAGGTTTTGCGGCACTTGTTGGGATCCTTGTGGTGTTTTGTTCTTGATGGTGTTTTCTCTCTGTTTACTGTAAGTTCTTCATGTTTAATGTATGCTATTCCTTTCATATGCTTCTGAACTAAATTGAATGAGTAGATGAGGTTGAATCCATCGTTTACCGTGCTCTGCCTTTGAATTCATTTAGTTCTATATGTTTTCGACTGTTTGAAGAGGATCCAAGTTCTTCTTTGCCCTCTTCAGCTCCTCGTCGGTCTGATCTATCCGTATATCCAATTAAAAGCATCAAGACAATCACCTACCTCGCCCCAACTCGAAATCTGCAAAGGTCTGACCTTATCCCCGGACCCAAAATTTGTTTTCCCATTTCTCCAGCGAAAACCCAAAAAATCAAAATCAAACTTACCTATCTCTTTACTAGCCTAAAATCAGCTCCTATCTTAAGTCATCTCGCACCCTATTGCTCATTTTATCGAGATTGACGGAGAGAGCCCTCTCCTGCCCTCGTAGGGCTAGCTACGAGGCTAAGCGTGGTTTGATGTAGCCTTGAGTTTTACCTCATTTCAGCCTGAGGTAGATTTGAGCGCTAACAAGTGATGACGAAGGGCTTATGTGCGGAGCGCGATATGATCTCAGCTGTCGGTTCTTGTGGATTTTGACGGCTAAGATTAAATCAGGAATCGAAAATCGGAGGAAACAAGGAAAAGGAGTAAGTCTTTGTGTTTTTCCGATGCGATGGAGCGATGCGATGTGAGACGTCCGATCTGAAGAGAGATCGACGGTGGAGATTAAATCAAAGGTTGGGACGGCGGAGGCTTATGTGATATAAGGGCGGGATGTGATACAACACTGGCCGTTGGATTTGGCGGGATGAACGGTCAAGGTTAAATCGCATCGGAGAAAAAGAAAGAGGAAAAAGCGCCGGGGTTTTTGAATTTGCGATATGCGATCAAGCGCAGGTTGTTGGATCAGTTTTGAGAGATCAACGGTCATGATTAAATCGCAGAAGACATCAGCGGAAGGTGGAGGGAGGAGCACGATTGAATCTCAACCGTCGGTTATTGTGGATTCGATAGCTGAGATTAAATCGGAGGGATCGCATCGGAATAGGGGAAAAGACTTTGCGATTTGCGATGGGAAGAACTTGCAATTGCGATTAACCGATGGGAGAAAACTAGCGATTTGCGATGAGCCAATGGCCGTTGATCTGTAGAGATCGATGGTCGAGATTTGTTTAAAAACATATTGTTTGGTTTTATAAAAATAAAGGAAAAAAGGTTCGGGAAAGGTTTTTTTAGTGTTTTAGTGCCCGATTGCGGAGCTCTGGGCTATGTGAAGAAAGTGAGGGGATCGGGGGTTTTTAAAGAAAAAAGGCTTATCGCATCAGAGATTTTTGAAAGTGAAAGGTAATAAGAGAAATAGAGAACCCTGATTGTGATTGCACGATGGGGGTTAACTCCGGGTTACAGCTCTGGGTTTTATGCGGAAAAAAGGAGCTGGGGCTAAGGCCAAAGGGGCTTAAGGCCTTAGTGCAAAAATGGAGTTTTTAAAGGTTTTTTGAAGGATTTTTGAGAGTTCCGATAAGGGGGAAAAGTGTTTTTTAAACCTATAAGAGGGATTTTTAGAAGTTCAAAGGGATTTGGGATGGTTTAGAATTTAGATGAAGGGTTTTTGAGGGTTTTTATAAAGAGGGAAAAATGGGTGAAAGGAGAAGTGAAAATGATGGAAGAATGAGCTCTCTTAAGCAGTTTTCTCTTGGTAAAACAACAATTTCTTTAGGATAAAGAGGGAAACAGTAGTGAAGAGTAAATCAAAGGGTAATTCTCATCAGAAGACTTCAAGAACTCACAATTTGGATATGAAATTGTTTCTTGAAGGCTAAAAAATGATTTAGCCACCATTTGGTATGATAAATTTTATAGGTGGCTAACAGTGGCTCCACATGGGGATGACACCTTCTTGAAGGTGTCAATAACTTCAGACTTGTCTTCTCTGCAAGCTGATCAATGCCTCATCCATTGGGCCGCATTTTTCTTTTCTTTGTTGGTCTTCTTTTGATCTGTCAATGTTTGCAGCCATCAAAAACAATGGAATTCTATCAAAACAAGCTTTCAACCTACCCAATCTTAATTATCTAACATTTTTTCTTCCTTCAGAGTGCATTTGGATTGGAAATTTTTTTTTATCAACATTTTATTCTTTTGAAAGCATAAAACTAGTCTATTTATACCCTTATTTCTCCACGAACTCAGATTAAGCAGTTGAGTTCATAAGCTTCTCTACCTAACTACTATTTGTTAGAATTAGATTGTTTGACAGATTTTATTCTCTAAATTTTTGTAAAACAACAAATTTAAAAGCAAACAAGTCAGGATTGAACAATCTAACTTGTTGCTGATCTATGGCATAAAAAAAAGCTGCACATAGATTAAAATTGCAGAAAAGTAAAGCAAAATGGTGAAGGTTAAGGTCTGAAAGTTTAAGAACATCCTTCTCTTTTCTTCAGCTTTGTTTTTTAGGCTTGTTTGAGCTGTTCTCTCTTTGTTCTCTGGTTCAAGTTTTGGGCATATTAGAACTAGTTTGCTTCTATCTTTGGCTCAAGGTTTAAACAGATTAGAGCCATGCATCTTTTTGAAACTCATAGGTTCATATTTTGAGCTTGTTTGAACCTTTTTTCTTATATCCTAATCTACCTAACTGATAAGACAAGATTAAGTTGTTTGGAAAATCTATTTCACTAACCTATAAACAATAAATTGAAAACTAATTAGTCATGATTATGCTGTATGACTAACTAGGAGCGTGTTTTTTAGGAGTGGCATTTGAGCTTGCACACTTTCAGACTTTGTTTCTATTTTTTGGTATGGGGTTGTACTTTTCTTGTTTTTACAACTTGCCCTCTTTTCTTTTCTATTGTTGTTTGTATTTTTTTTATTTTTATAACTTTGAATGCAATGTTCAGACAATGATAATTTACACTGGAAAAATAAAAAGCTTCAAACTGGTAAAATCAAGAAAAATAATGTTTGAGCATCTTGCCATTGACAGGACCCCCAGACAGTTCAACTCCATTCAAATCTTGTAAAAAATATGCATTGTTACCAGTAGTTGAATGAATGAGGTAAGGGCCAAGCCATAAGTTATCAAATTTCCCATGCTTGCCCTTATATTCTCTCCTAGAATCCCACTTTAAAACTTTGTCACCAATGCTGAAATCACTAGCTTTTGTCCTTCTATCAAACAACTTCTTGATGCTTTCTTGCTTTTGTAATGCTCTGTTGTAGACTTCCTCTCTGATTTGTTGAAGATGTATAGTCTGATTAATTCTTCTTGTCATGTCATTGTCTTCAGACTATACTTCTTGGATCAGATTCATGACTGGCACTCCTAGGCTGGTTGGAAAAATTACATCTACTCCATAAACAAGCTGGTAGGGTGACATTCCAATTGATTTTTTAAGTGTTAATCTGTCAGCCCAAAGTGCATGTACCAACTTTGTGTGCCATGATTTCTTATTGTCCTCCAGCAACTTCTTGATTATGTTCACCAAACTCTTGTTTGAGGATTCTGCCAACCCATTACCTTGAGGGTAATAAGCAGTATAATGGCCCAATGTAATTTGATATTTGTGACAAAATTCAAACATATTTTTGGATCCAAATGCAGCAGCATTGTCAGTTATAATCTTCCTAGGACAACCAAATCTAGAGAGGATATGATTTTCAAGGAATTTTATGATGACAGAGTCATTGGCTTGCCTAGAAGGAATGGCTTCTATCCATTTGGTAAATTAGTCTGTTGCAGTGAGAATCCATCTATGTTGTGCAGATGAGGGTGGATGGATTTCTCCTATGAAGTCTAAACCCCACTGTTGAAAATGAGCTTCAACAGTGATTGGATGCAAAGGTAAGGAAAACGATTTTCTTTTGCCTTCAAAGAGTTGACATTTATGATAGGAAATAATCATTTTATGGACATCTTGAAAGAGGGTGGGCCAATAGTATCCAACTCTAAGTATCTTATTGGCAGTTGTTTTCCAACAGAGGTGGCCTCCACATTTTCCTTCGTGCAACTCATGCTTGATCTTATCTGCATCATTCTCAGGCAAACATTTAAGCAATAATCCACTAGCATTTTTTCAATATAGACATTTATCTAAAATCCAGTAATTTACAACTTTCAACTTTAAAAATATTGCCTTTGTTTTAGACAAGCCAGGAAGTGTATTCAAATTGAGAAAAACATACAAAATATCAGCATACCAAGAGGAATTCATAAAGTGATCTTCAACAATGGGAGTTGACAATTCCTCTTGTTCATCTAATGTATTTATCATGTTTATTTCAAGAGCTTCAAAATTAGATTCAACCATTAATCTTGCCAGTCCTTGGCCTTTTATGAGCTTAGTGGGCTTGATTTCTAAATCATATTCAAGTATCACAACTATCCACTTTCCTCTTTTGCCATCTGGATCCTGGGTTAAAATATCTTTCACAACTGAATTTGACACAAATGCAATTATGTGGGAGTGTAAAATGTAAACTCTGAAATCTTTTAAGCCTTTGACTAAGGCAAAGGCTTGTTTTTCCATGATATTGTACTTTAGAGGTGCATCTCTCAATGCCTTACTAAAGAATGTAATTGGCTATTTTTTTTGCAATATGACAACAACCACTGTATGTTCTGATGCAAATGAAAAAATGAAGAAATCCTTTGTAAAATCAGGACTTATAAGAACTGGTGTTTTGGTTAATGCTTGTTTTACCAGTTCGAATGATTTCTTTGCTTCTAAGGTCCATTTAACTCCTTCTTCCTTTTTCAGCATGTTTGTTATGTTTCTGAGGAGTTCAGCTAAGTTGGGTATGAACCTTATCAAGAAATTGATCTTTCCAATGAAAGATTGAAGTTTCTTGATGTTTCTTGGATGGTTGATTTGAAAAATACCATCAATTCTTTTTGGGTCTATCTTTATTCCCTCTTCTGATATGATGTGTCCAAGTAACTTACCTTCTTGGAGACCAAACATTGTTTTCTTTGGGTTTAAAGATAACCCATAATTTTTGCATTTCTCAAAGACTTTTCTTAAGTGTTCTAGGTGTTCTTTATCTGTTTTGGAAAAAACAGTGATATCTTCAAGGTAAATAATGATGAAGTAGCCTAATTCTTTCGAGAATTTAATATCCACGGCTCTCTGAAATGTAGCACCAACATTAATTAACCCAAAGGGAATTTTCACATACATGAAAGTACCCCAAGGTGTAGTAAAGGTTGTTTTTAGTTGATCATCAGGATGTACTAAAATCTGATTATACCCTAAGAAGCCATCAAGCAAAGAAATTATTTTAGAATCAACTACCTTTTGTAAAATGTGATCCATCTTGGGTAAATGGTAGTTATATTTTAATGAGGCTTTGTTTAAGTTCCTAAAGTCAATACAAAGCCTTATTTCTCCTGTCTTTTTCCTAACTGAGACAAGATTAGACACCAACTCTGAATATCTAATAGGAACAATAATTCCAGCTTCATACATTTTCTTGATTTCTTTCTCAACCAAAGGTAATTGAACAGGGTAAATTCTGCGCAATTTTTGTTTAAATGGTTTTTGGTTTTTCTTGAGGGGTAACTTATGCTGAATTATTTCTGTGTCATAGGACTTTAAATCCTTATAACTCCATGCAAATACATCAGAGAATTCCTTAAACAACTCAATATATTTCAGCTTGATATGAGCTGGCAAAGTTTTAGATAGTTTGATCATTTTTGGCTTTAGTTCATTGCCTATCTTACACTCTTCAACTTCAGTTTCCACAGGCTCCAGTGTTAGTTTCTTAGCAACATCATTGATATCGAACAACTCTTCTAAGGGGACCAGACCTTTTGGAAAACTTTGAGTGTTAGATTACAGAGTTTCTAAGTCTTCTTTTTCTAAATCTGCACTAATTTTTGTGGTATTTTCAAGTTTATTAGTTAACAGATTTATATCAGCAATCTTTAGAGACTTTACTTCTTCATCAAGCGAGTTTTTTTCAATAGGATAGACATTTTCATATTTTGAATCTGAACTTGGTAGTTCAAATTCATTTCTGGACTGTAGGAAGTCTTCTATCTATTTATCTCCATCAAATACTTGCCAATATTTCTCATTGTCTGGGACAATTGGTCTAAATTTAACTTGGGTTGTGCATTGTTTGGTTTCATAAGGAGTTAGGCATGTTCTAGCAGCAAAAACTAAACTATGGGCAAGGATATTTTGGTCTATTGGGACAAAGATAAGTTGGGATTGCTCAAATTTTCTTAGTAAGTCCATGACATCATTTCTATAGGCTCTAAGTCTGGGGTTTTTGGAACTATATTCCCCATTCACTTGCTTAACAATTAACTCTGAATCTCCATGAACATTTATCCTTTTGGCTCCTAATTTCTTCAACAAGTGTAGGCCTAAAAGGAGGGATTCATACTCAGCTATGTTATTTTAACATTGAAAATTTAATCTGTAGGAATGGCCTTCAGTATGATTGTTTTCAGTGTTATAAATCCAAATGCCCGCACCTGCATTGTTCTTAGTGAAAGACCCATCAAAATTCATACTCCAAAGAGGACTAGTTTTGGATTCAACGGTTTGACTACTATCCTCTTTATCTTGTGTGCTTTCAGCGTGTTCTTGACAGTCAGTATTGCTTTGAAGTTGTTCTAGTTCCTTATGTTCTTCATGAAGTTGAGTATTCTTCTCTTGGTTCTCAAAGTTGACAAGCAATGATAACTGTTTTGTAGCTCTAGACCTGTGATTAGTTTACAGTGATTTTCAGACATGACTGGTTGCTTTGACCCTTCTGTCATGTCTTCTTCCCTTCCTATGTCTACCATTACATTACAGTGAGGAGTGGCCACTAAATCAGTTAAGGTTTCTTGCTCATTAACTATTTCATGATTGAAGAGAATAAACGAGTCAAGGCCTGTATGTATAGAATAGATAGGAGAGTTTTATGGTATTTCTTAGCTACTTACCATGTATTGCATATGATATTCCCTATAAAGTCTTCTTGTTTGATTAAAAACGGGGATAGTAGCATATGTCATATCCATTTGCATTGTTCCTTGTAACTTAGCTCCCCAAGATCTTGATAACAACATACCTTATTTTGGGGGTACATCAGCCACTACAATATCTATTACTAAACACTTGGCTGGAATTTGTGCTAAGTTTACACAAAGGTCTTTGATCAAACCTAAACATTTCACTCTACTGGAGTCAAAGGAGTATAGATCTTTGTATGGTCTGGTAATTTCAAGGCCTAGGCTCTCCATTACAGCTTTGGGCATTAAGTTATGAAAGGCCCCTGAATCATGCATAGCGTTGTGTAAAATCTTGTCATGAATCTTCAAACTAACATAAAAAGGAGGGACTGGTCCTTTTGGGTATCTTCCTTCAATCTTAGGACCAAATAAAAGCTCTGGTTGGTCATCATTAAGATTGACAGTGTCATTATTTTCTGTTATGTTAAAATCCTTCAAAATTTGTGATCTATATACATCTTGGGTGGCTAATTCAGTAAGAGGAACAAAGATTTTTATCTTGGCAATTTCTTATTCCAAACTAAGAGGCAACTGACTTCTTACAATGTTTGTTTCAGCGTTATTAACCACCATTTTGTCAACAAAATCAACTTGCTGATTTCCTCTATTTACATTGGTCAAAATTGTTTTGGTAGGAGCACTAGCTGAGGTGCTAATGCTGCTAAGGTATACACTCTGTTTTTCATTAATTTGAGTGCCTTTCTCTTTGTTTTTATTAGAATTTACAGCCACTTTTTTGTCCTTTTATTTAGTGTTTTTGGGTTTAATCATAGGGCTATTTTTTGCAGAATTGTCAGAGGTTTTAGTTTTGGGAGTTTTCTGGTTCTTTCTACTCCTAAGGTCATACTCTTTTGCAATTTCTATGATGACATTTTCCAGCTCTTGATAGTAATATTCATCCTATGCTCTTTTATCATCATAGGGTGTGTAAAGACCTTGTTTTCTATTGTAATGAACATCAAAAGTATCATTATCTACTCCCAACAAGTTTATGTCATCTTCCTCTGTTTGTTCAATTGTTTCTTCAACCTCACTTACATAGTTTTGGTGAAAAGGAGGTGTAATCTGCTGATCATCCTCCCTTGCTCTATTTTGAGGTTCATTTCTCCTAAAATTTTGATTTTGATTTTGATTTCTGTTTTGAGGAGCTGATTGTTTTTGAATAGCTTGTGCTCTCTCAAGTATGCTCATCTTTTTCATCATCTCCTCCATCATTCTTTCCATTTTTGAACTAGATGTGGAAGGTGCAGACTCTTCTCTAAAGGACACTTTCTTCTCATTCCTCATTCTTGCTCTTTTCTCCATTAAATTAACTACCACAACAATAGCTCCTTTTTCCATATCTTCAAGAGTCAAAGGATCTCTCTCTCTCAACTGATAGGCCATTTCAGGATCAAATCCTTCAAGGAACTTGTTTAAAGCTGAGCCTTGTGGAGGTTTTAGATTTGGGGGAAGAGCATTATACACACTATTAAATCTAGTGCAATAAGTTTGGACGCTTTCCCCAGTGTTTCTTTTGAGGCTGTTATAGTCTGAAAGTATTTGGAGAGGGTTTTTCTTGACTTCCCACTTGTTTAGGAATAAATGATGGAGGGTTTGAAGATCATTGATACTGTTAGGGGTTAAGCCTTTGAACCATTTTCTTGCTTCTCCCCCTAAAATTTGAGCAAACAATCTAAGTTTGACAGTTTCATCATCAATCTCATTTCTGTCAAAGTAGTCATTCATCTTATCCACATGTTGTGAAGCAGTAGTAGCACCACTGGTATCATACAAAGGTATCTTGGACTGATAATCCTATGGAAGATTGACTAAAGGTAAAGGAAGGACCAAGGGGGCATACCATGTTGCCATGATAGGAGGTAGAGGTGGATTTACAAGGGGTGGAGTGACAAGAGGGAAAGTGAGTTGAAGTGGAGTGTTTTGGACAATGGATGTGTGAAGAACAGATGTGGATGGAGCAGCAAGAGATTGTTGAGCCGATCTTGGATGAGAGAAACCAAAATTATGAAGGAAATGTAAATAAGGTGGATTAGTTTCTCTACTACCAGGATGTTCACTTCTGTCTTGGGATGCAAGTGAAGGCTCTAAATCTATCTGATCTATATCATCAAGTGACCTAGTTCTGAATGGATTTCTTAAATCAACTTGTGATTCTTGTAGAGCTGCAAGTTTTTCAGGGACATAATTAGCTCTATGGAATGATCTGACAGTTGAAGATTTGGCCTTAGGAAACTTCCTAAGTATTCTTTCAGGGTTATCAACTATCTCAGGAGGGTTTGGGTCAGGATAGGCTCTAGTACGAACTCTTCTAGAAGCCACTATGCTATGTGTTTCAGACCCAACTAACAAGAAAAGTTTAACCAAATATGACAATCCTTAAGAGGCTAACTGATCTTTAAACAAGAAAAATTTAATCCTTAAAACCTTCTTAACTGAGTTTATATGATGTTATGATTATAATGGGTTTCCTAGTGGAGTCTTAAGGTCTGTTTGGATTGTGGAGTCACCAGGTGGAAATTTTTAGCTCTTTTGGAGGTAAAGTGTTTTATGGTCCACCACCATGTTTATTTGAAACCAATCTGAAATATTTTTTGGTTTTCTGAGTTTTTTTTCAGTCCTATGGGTTCTAAGAGTGTAATAAATCTGTTTCAACACTTAGCTACATTGATGAGACAAAAAGAGTTTACTCTTATGGCTTAGCTAGTTGATTCCTTCAAGGTTTGACAAGGCCCATGAGAATTTTAAGGGTTCCTTAGTTTGTCACTGATTCAAATAAGTTTTATCATGATCACCATTTGCTTTGGTAGTGCTTGAAGAGGGCTACTTGTACTCAAGGGTTTTTTGAGGTTCTAAGGATGTCTAAGATGAAATTTGACTTAGAGGTCCCTAGTGGAGTCGCCAGAAATGTTAGGTCTCTGTAATTTCAGCAGATTAGCAAGACTAAAGCTGCAGAGATAACATTATGAACCACTTTGGGATTCTAGGATCTAGCCCTCCTGAATCCAGAGAGAGATCTCTCTATAAGTGCAAAGATGGATTTATCTTTAAGGTTTTTGGTATGATATTAGGCTAGTTATTAAGAACAAGGGTTTTTTGTTTGTTTGGATGGTTGAGCATGATTTTTAATTAAGAGGAAATTCTTAAAAATGAAAGAGTTTCAAAGGGGTGAAGGTGTGAATAATCAGAACAAGATTTAGCTGATAGGATAGATATGAAACATGACTTAATCCATTAGGCTATGGAGTCATAAAAAGGTTTAATTGTGCAACAATTTCAAGAGTGGTCCAAGGGGCAAGTCATCTATATCAAAAGATCCCTTAGATTAAATGATGAATGGAACATTAAAAGTGTTGAAAAAGTGGAAAAAGTCAATAATTTCAACAAGGATTTATCAACTTTCCAAACACGAAAAGCCTTTTTAAGAAACTGTTTGAAACCAACCAAAGACAGGGCTAACCTTAAACTTCTTTGGACAAGCTTGTATTAAAGCTAAATTATTAGACAAACAATCTAGAAATCCACATGATTAATTTCAGAAGGGATGAAAACAGATAAGAAAACAAAGTGTAGCTTAAGATCAAGTAAGATACATTAAAATCTAAACCTGCTTCAGCATACTCTTAGGGAAACCTTCAAAACAACTTTTGGAGAAAGAAACTAGAATATAGGGCAAACCATAAACTTTTCCAGTCTAACTCTACTCAGAATATAATGAAAATATCATTCAAGAACTTCCTTTCAAGTTTTTCACATCAAGACAGGGACAAACCAACATTCCTTGATAATGTTTACACTTAACTTAAGTCATTCTTAAACACACAATTGGAGGAAAACATAAAGATAAAGCTTATCAGTGAGAGTAGGGTACTTTTAACAGTAAATCCTAGCTCTATATTTTTTGTTCTTTATCAGAGAAAAGTGAAAGGTGGAAAGGATAAAATGAGGGTGAGATTAAGTTAGGGCCGTCCGATCTCAGAGATCGACGGCCAGGATCAAATAAGGATTTACACTGTAGAGAGGGGAAGTGGTATAGCGGAAAACCATTAATGGTTTTCATGTGGGCTCTAGGGGGGGAAACGGTTTTAGCTTTTGGAACGCGATATAGGTTTGCGTTTGACACGTGGATTTCTAAACCACCTTTATCGCGTAAAAGCTGCGCACTGTGGGAAGGGTTGAAAATTTATCCGAGATTAGTTTTGGGACGTTGGATCGGAGGATCCAGATCCGACGGAGCGGGTAGAGCGCGACGGATGAAAAGCTGCGGGGTAAAGAGTTACATGGGGCCCATGATGGAGAAAGGCACAATACTTATAAAAACCAAGGTTTATAACTGATTATGCGCATAAACATGGTTTCCAATGTAAAAATGTAAAACTTTATATATGGGCATATACATAGGAAAAATGGGGCGTTGTTGGTGGGGCCGGGAGTACGGAGGAGGAGATCGGCGGGTTAAATGAGGATCTTCGGATCATGATAGGGATTAACGGTGGAGATTGAAAATGGGTTGATGACGAAGGGCTTATGTGCGGAGCGTGATATGATCTCAGCTGTCGGTTCTTGTGGATTTCGACGACTGAGATTAAATCGGGAATCGACAATCGGAGGAAACAAGGAAAATGAGTAAGTCTTTGTGTTTTGCCGATGCGATGGAGCGATACGATGTGGGCCGTCCGATCTGAAGAGAGATCGACGGTGGAGATTAAATCGGAGGTTGAGATGGCAGAGGCTTATGTGATATAAGGGTGGGATGCGACACAACGTTGGCCGTTGGATCTGGTGGGATGAACGGTCAATATTAAATCGCATCGGAGAAAAAGAAAGAGGCAAAAGCACCGGGGTTTTTGAGTTTGCGATATGCGATCAAGCGCGTGCCGTTGGATCGGTTTTGAGAGATCAACGGTCAGGATTAAAGCGTGGAAGACATCAACGAAAGGCAGAGGGATGAGTGCGATTGAATCTCAACTGTCGGTTCTTGTGGATTTGATGGCTAAGATTAAATTGGAGGGATCGCATCGGAACAGGGGAAAAGACTTTGCGATTTGCGATGTGAAGAACTTGCGATTGCGATTAGCCGATGGGAGAAAAATAGCGATTTGCGATGAGCCGATGGCCGTTGATCTGTAGAGATCGACGATCGAGATTTGTTTAAAAAAATATCGTCGGGTTTTATAAAAAAAAAAGGAAAAAAGGTTCAGGAAAGAGTTTTTTAGTGTTTTAGCGCCTGATTGCGGGGCTTTGGGTTATGTGAAGAAAGCGAGGGGATCGGGGGTTTTTAAAGAAAAAAGGCTTATCGCATCGGGGATTTTTGAAAGTGAAAGGAAATAAGAGAAATAGAAAACCCCGATTGCGATTGCGTGATGGGGGTTAACTCTGGGTTACAACTCCGGGTTTTATGTGGAAAAAAGGAGCTGGGGCTAAGGCCAAAGGGGCTTAAGGATTTAGTGTAAAAATGGAGTTTTTTAAGGCTTTTTGAAGGATTTTTGAGGGTTCCGATAAGGGGGAAAAGGGTTTTTTAAACCTATAAGAGGTATTTTTAGAGGTTCAAAGGGATTTGGGATGGTTTAGAAGTTAGATGAAGGGTTTTTGAGGGTTTTTATAAAGAGGGAAAAATGGGTGAAAGGAGGAGTGAAAATGATGGAAGAATGGGCTCTCTTAAGCAGTTTTCTCTTGGTAAAACAACAGGTTCTTTAGGATAAAGAGGGAAACAGTAGTGAAGAGTAAATCAAAAGGTAATTCTCATCAGAAGACTTCAAGAACTCACAATTTGGATATGAAATTGTTTCTTAAAGGCTAAAAAATATTTTAGCCACCATTTGGTATAACAAATTTTATAGGTGGCTAACAATGGGTCTTGGATATCTCATTTTATTTGATTTATAAGAAGAGAATTTTATGGGTTTTCCCCTTGGAGAGGTTTTTCCCTGGCTTGGAGCCTATATCATGTGTTTTCTGTTTTCTTGGGATCATCATGTTTAAGTTTTTATAATGGTTTGATGAAAAGGAACATAATTAAATAAATAAGAACCCAACAAATTTCATGAGCAGTTATCAAGGAAAGAAAAAAATAATTTATTAATAAAGCCTCGTGATTTTTCAACATGGTATTAGAGTAAAGGTTTGGAGTTGGAGGCGCGACGATCACTTTTTGTTGTCCTCTGATTAAAATATTTGAAGTTTGTTGCATCCTTAGGTTTTCAAATCTCTCCGTGTGAATTTTGATGGATAAAGTTGACGAACTGTTAAAGCTTCTATCTCTGTGAATTGGATAGCTCCCTATCTATGTGGCTTTGATCAAATGAACAAAGTTCGTGTAGCGTTGGACGAAGCTATACGTGGAGTCTCCTAATCTATGTTGATATGAAGTCCATATAATCTTTGCAATGCATTTCTCTGTTGATAATGCAATATCTAATGTAATGTGAGTGGGTCAAATTTTGTGATATGCCTTAAAAAGTGAAAAGATTATTCTATGTTGACCAAACTAAGTGGCATCACATATTATGAACATTGAAATCATATGCATGTGGATAAGCATATTTGTGATCAATCCTTGGAAATTACTGTTGTAGCTAGGAATGAAGGTTTTAAGATTTTTTTTTTTGTTTGGGGGAGGAAATTAGTCCAGCTAAGTGACTTTATCTCACATGGTATAGTTATGAGATTTTTTGGATCAGTTCTAGGATTTCATTGGCTCTGGATAATGTGGCACGTAACGTCATCTCGTTGACAATAACCCAAGGCTTTCTTTGATAGTACATTACAGAGCGCACACTCATTTTTGTGGCACATAGTGATTTCCGCGACATCGTGGATTCACGGTAACATACAGAAGCATCACTGTGACAACTGCCATTTGTTTCATATATCTCCGTGGTTACTATATTTTTCTCTTTCAGTGGATCGTTACAATGACACGATTTTGACATGACTATACAATGGTCTTTCCATCGCAGTTAAATTACTTTATAATGATCTACAACGTCAATAAGATATGCGTAGCAAGGAGCGAAGGTCATATGACAAGAAGTTGAGGTATGTTCTATTCAGTTCACTGTGAAGATAATAATTTTTTTCAGCTTGAAGTTAATGGCATATCGTGGGGTCTTGGTGTAAGTGATACCATGACGGATTGGTGGAACCATCATAAGTACAAACACATAAAAATTATGATGGTTGATGTGATTTTTCAGAAGTTATAACTACATGATGAACTTGTGTCGGCATCGAAGGGTTTGGCCACCTATGAGAGTAGGTTTCCGTGAGAAAAAGCATCAATATTATTTCTCGAAGATACAACTTATAGAGAAAATTCCAAGAATTGAAATTGTAGGTTCTCTAATCGAAAGTGAAGTGACAATGCTTTGCATTAGAATATCAAGACTTTGTGAAACATACATGTGGAAGAACAATATTCTTCGAATAAAGTCAACATATGAAAATTGAAGACTCAAGTCAAAATCTTTTCAAAATGAGACATAGTGTATCCATGTGGCTCAAACTTAAAAGGTGGACTTCGAAAGACAATGATGATACTATATGGCTAATGGAAATAACATGATACTTAGTGGAAAGTATATGGATCATGGAAGAAGAAGTTTGAGTTACCTTGTTGTTACATAAAGAAGGAACCGAACTTTATGATCTTGTGAGCCCCATAATGAAACCGGGATTTTGATATATTTTTTAGCTCTAAGGACAAAAATATGGAGCACATTAGTTAAAGAATGATTGGTCGTTGACCGTTGAAGAAGGACTGAATCATTGCAAAGAAGAGGGCATGGTAAGAGGTATGTACAATTTGTTTTATGTGCATTTTATATTGTGAGTCAAGATTAGTTAAATAGTTATTAGAAAGGGTTTATAAAGCTTTTAGGGTTTTGCAATCAATTCATTGCATATCTTGAGAATCTAGGGTTTGTGAAGTCTTGAAGACACTTGATATTTAGGGTCTCTGAACCCTAGATTGAACTAACCCTAAGAATGAAAACCCTAACCCTAACTTCTTGTTCCCTTTAAAAGAAGCCATAACTCTTGATATCTAGGGTTTATAAGAATAATATAGGGTATGTGGTAAAACCCTCACAAGGGTTGAAGTAAAAATGAAACCTGGGGCTTGAAAGTCAAAACCCCAAGGCTAATGTTTCCGTTGAAAGTAAAAACCCTAATAAGTGTTAGATCAAGAAATATAGGGTTTCTATCTAGAACCCTAGAAGTACACCATTTGAGAAACCATGGAAACCGTAGATTGACATAATTGACATCATGCTCTTATCTTTGCATATTTTGCTTGGTTTTACTTGCTACTAAAAATTGCAAGCACATAATGAAGGTTGTCAAAATTATGGAAGCAAGATGAGAAGGATGGAAGAACAAAAGCAACACTCATGCTTGTTGATGACACCTTGAAAATGATGAGCATGGTAGAAAGAGGGAGCTATAAGGAATCTAATGGAAACAATGTTGAAGCTTCCAACAAATGAGTTCATTTCAAGAACAAATTAATGATTGAAAGATGAATCAGAACCTTGTTGCAATATGAAGACAAAGAATGCAAATAAATGTTGACTTCAGAGGGAGCAAATAGTAGAATTTGACACTTAGTCTAGGAGGCTTTATAATTCGACAACTCTATATTGATGATGTGATTGGGATATGACTTGGCTCCCTGATGGGACATATTGCAAAGCATGTGAATATGATGGAAGGAAATTTCGTTTGATGATATTGATCAACATCAGAAATGGTCTCCTGAAGAAAGAGAGAGAGTTGACAATGACAACTCTAAGGAAGAAGATATTGTAGCTTGTTGATTAGTTCGTTCCATGGGCACTTTGATTGAAAAGTGAAAAGCATGAAGAATGATTCTTGTATAATATGTGAAAGGATGTTGATCTCAAAGTAAACATTAGCTATGTGGAAGAATGTTGCATAAATAATGGCAATTGAGGCAAGTGTATCTACAATTGTTTTCTTTGAATTCAATTCATTAAATACATGCATTGAGTGGATGGATTTGGTAATCCTTGGAAGATTATGTGGTTAAGATGTCTAAATCGTCTTGGGATTAAAAGGTAGCACTACAAGAAGATAACCCAATGTGCATATTTTGACAACAATGAAGATAACTTTCATGATTAGAGGAATCTATGATTAGCTCTACTTCAATTGGCTCAATATAATGCCTCTGCTGATGATGACTATAGGAAAGTGATATGAAAGATTGATGGCCTTAACCCTATCACATATTGGTTCCAGAAACATAAAAGCTCTATATGATGAGATACAAAGGAATGAGGGAGTTATGCAGCTACTTGAATATCTCCATGAAGAACTAGTAGCTGATTTATTGATGAAGATACACTAAAGAACTTGTGGTTATTAATTCCCAATTGAAAGGAAGTAAGGAATCTCCTCTATGCTTGAGTGGGAGTAATTATGGACACTATATTCCCTTCTTCATGTGCAATTGGCACTAGGCCAAGACTAACAATCATATGTCTAGTGAATGCCATGTAGGGAGAATGGGGTCTGAAGAATTGGATAAGCATATGAGATTGATACTCCTTAAGGATAGAGAATCCAAGATATGAAGTAATCTTGTGAATCAAAACATTTTGAGGTTGGGACATGGTATCCAAGATAAGAGTGGTCAAAGACGACCGATATTCTTTGAGGATTGAAAATGCAAGAAAATAATAGTCCTAAAATGACATACCTAATGAACATCTGAATGGGGTATGTGCCTTAAGAGGTAGTGTGGTGTCTCATGTAAAGCCTCCCAACATTATGCTCTGAAATAAGAAGAGCTTGTCAGTTAAAGGCCTTACTATGTTGACAAAGTTGGTTATGATGTTGATGCTTAAAGACGACTATCAATCTAACTCTTCTTATGAGAATATTTTAGTTTGAGAGTATCCTTGTATCAAGTGTACAATTATGAATACCTCCCTAGTTAAGAGGGAGAGTTGGAGAACATAACTAGTTCTAGTCTTCATAATTTGTAAAATTATGTATTTTATGTAAAAAAAATGAAAGAAAAGAAAAGAAAAATTATTATTATTTTTCTAGACAAGCATGTTCTTCATGTTTCTAGGTTTTTGAGTTAAAGAGTCAAAGTCCTATTTGGACCTATTATACAAGAAAAATAAAATGAATTTTTAAACACGTATTTTTGGGTCAAAAACCCCTCTAGGTGCCAATTTGGCCGTGCCCCAATGGACATGTCTATTCACACCCCTCTGGACTACATAAATAGAGGAAATATGGAGCTCATTTTGGACACACACACTTGGATGATTTTGGTATGAAATATCATAGAGAGGACAAAGGTGAAGTATGAGAGAAGGTGTTTCTTCTTGAGCTTAAAATTTTGTGGAAGTTCTTCCTTGATACAAATCTTGTTGTTGGTCTCTTTCTGATGGATCTGCTAAGAAGAAGGAATGTTTGACTTTGCATCTAGAGGGTGAATTTTTTTGTGTTCATGGGTCTTGGATATTTCATATGATATGATTCTATAAGAAGAGATTTTTTTGGGCTTTCCCCTTAGAGTGGTTTTCCCCTAGCTTGGATCCTATGTCTTGTGTACTTTGTTTTCTTGTGATATTCATGTTTACGTTTTTTGTAATTGTTTGATGAATAAGAACAAAACTAAATAAATAAGAAGGCAAAAAAATTCACAATTAGTTATCAAGGAAAGGAAAATCTAATTTAATCATATTGCCTCTGGATTTTCCAACAATGTGGAGGAAAAGAAGTGTGTGAAGAACCTCTGCACCTGGATAGGGATTGTGCGAGAATATGTGAGAACATGCAGTTCCTTAACTTTAATCAGTTTCTTGTTTTGTTTGATATATGAAAAGCAACTAAGTATAACAGATTCAAAGGAGACAGGAAAAGTTTTGGAGTGGCAAGACTTCTTTCAGTTTTCAGGAAACATAATTAATTAATTAACATGTATATCTATAATTAATTAATACTAATAGCATATTCGAAGGAGACGAGGCAAGTTGTGGAGTGGAAAGAATTTCAAAGGACGAAGTACTTGTGGAAAACTGTTCACGAGACGTTGACACAAGGCTATTGAAAATTTTACATTTGCTACTGCTTGTCAAGAATGGAACAATGATGCTTTTATTTGCAATTTTATGCAATATTAAGTGAAGTGTTTTTTTTTTTGTGAGGAAGAATGATTGTGTGAAGCAGGGAACAAAAACATTGTTCTGCAATGTTTTGTATGTCTGCATACATTTCCATAGAGCTTCCTTTATGCAACATTACATATCATAGAGTACATAAAAAATATAGAAAAAAAATATAAATTTGTATAATGTAATAATAATTAAATGATAAACAATGTAAACTATCAAACGGGAATTGTAAACTCAAAACGAGAACTCTAGCCAAAAAACCCCCAAAAAACATGGAAAAACAACTAAAAAACGAAGAGTGTTGATGCTGGAATTTTTTTTTTTTTTGGTAAATTTTTAACCTTCTTTAAAAATGGTAATGAAAACCAATTTTTTTGGTGCAAAAAACACCCTAAAAACGAAAGTGTTGATACTGGAATAATGTCTTTTTTTTTTAGAATAAATATTCAACATTTTTAAATAATGGCTTGAAAGATAAACTATCGTGACTTCGAAAAACCTTAAAATTTCAAAAAAAAAATTGAAAACAATACAAAAATCAAAACAATGAACTAATTTTTTTTATTTTTAAAATTTTAAAAATAAAAAATAAATAATAATACAATATTTTCAAAAAAACCTAATTAAAGAAAAAAATTAAAAAAAACACAAATAAATAATACTTTATTGGACAATTAAAAAACAAAATATTAAAATAAATAAATAAATAATACATAAAAAAACACATTAAAAAAAATCATGAAATTAAAAAAAATAAAAAATAAAAAGAATTCAAAATAATAAAACAAAAAACATTAAACAACTAAAAAAAACATTAAAAAAACAATTATAATTTTTTTTTCAATAAATAAGAAAAAAAAAAAAAAAAACATTAAAAATAAATAAATTTTAAAAATTTAGGAAACACAAAACAAAAAAATTAATCGATTCTATTTGTTTGCATTGTCGATGAATCTAGTGACGATACAATTGTCCTTGCTTGCATTGTCAAGCAACCTTATTCTCATTCTCTTTGTTTGGATAAAGTCAAGTAAACTAGTGATGGTATTTTAGTTCTCTTGGCTTGCATTGTCAAACAATCCATTGATGGTTTCACAACTCTACATATATGCAATTTCAATTTTAATACTACATTTTACTTATTGCTTGAATAATTTGAGCATTGTCGGGGAGCTTTTTTGGTTTGTTGGATGATTGAGAATTTATTTCATCTTCCAGTTACCTAATCGATGGCTGGCAAGGAGTAGGGAAAGCGCCTACATTTTCACACATTCGCATATCCATTGTCCCAACCTTAAGATGTCCTTATACTTTCTGCTTGAAGAATTTGACTATTGTTAGATAATTTTTTCGGTTTGTTGGATGATTGGGATTTGATTTCATGTTATGGTTAGTTGATCTACTTTTCTCTTTGCTTGCATTGTTAAGGAATCTACTATTGGTATTTTGGAGATAGTATTATTGTCAAGTTGTCAAAATCAAGAGGTGTTTTATGAAAAGTTCAGATATCTCTCTTACCGGTAACTTGTAATACTGAATTCCCATTGACTATTGGCGAGAGGTAGGGGGTCGTTCGCATTTCTGTGCTTCTACATATCCATACTTCTAATCTCAACATCGTCTTCTACTTTATGGTTCAATATTTTGAGCATTGTGAAAGATTTTTTTTGGTTCATTGGATAGTTGGCATATGATTTCATCTTGTAATTACGTAATCTGTTACTATTTACATCGTACAAAAACATATTTCAATGAATTTCTTTGTTCAAGTTCTATGTTTTTTACTATGTTATTTAGTAAGATTATTTACTATGTTTTGATTATAATGTGTAGTTGGTCCATAGTGTTATGTCGTGTTAGTTTTTTTGCAGTGTGATTTCTTACATTGTTTTATTGGTATATCAAACTTGCAAATTCTATAATTAGTCAAATAATATTACAAAACATATTTCCTTCACACATAGTTTATGTTAGCAAGAAACTATGTGAGTAGTCTCTATATTTGAAGATTTAAAGATTATATGGATTCTTAATACTTGTTTAACATCCTAGAAAATAAAAGTTACATTTGCTATTTTTTGACAATGATCATCATGATTTTTAGTTTAACTCAAAGTGTCTAAAATTTGCACGGAAAAGTCAGAGCTACCAATGTTACATTGTTATTTTGTTTTCAGTTTCCCATAATTTTAAAACAAAAGCGTGTAAATAAAGTATACAATATTTTTCAATTAATTGTGTTTGAAGCTCAGGTTTTACATTTCCAAGTTCAAATAAAAGAACTTCCAAGCTTCATTTGTGTCAAGTTAACAAAGGTTCTTTCTCATTTCAAGACCCTTGCATAGTCTGCGAAATTGTTAACGTCGATACATTGTGCGAAGGTGCAGAGGAAGATTCGTTCCCTAGCCCACCTGGTTGTTTCTTCCTCCACATTTCGCATAATGACTCACTCCCCCACCCCCCCTTCGAGTATTGATGTTTGTGTTATTCTAATTTTTGTGCTTTGATTGTAATGTGTAACTAGTTCATGGCACTATGTCGTGTTTTATTTTTTACAATGTGATTTCTTACATTGTATGATTGATTTATAAAATTTGAAAATCCTATAATTAGTTAAACAATATTAGAAACATATTTCCGTCTTGCATTTGTACAGTTTGATTTGATTAGAAAACAAAATAAAACATTTTCACACATCAAATTTACATTATTTACATTATCATTTGCATTTACAAAATTTATGTTCCATGAACATGATGAGATCAGAGTACAGGTGATGCAATGTTATTAGACTATTCTACTATATTTTTCTTGACATACATTTCTTCCTTTATTTGTAATACATTGACATATTTATAATAACTTGTTATAACTAATTTCTATCAAAAAGGGTATGTCACATAAAATTTAAACAAATTTCTAAACAAATCATTGTCATACATAACTCAAACAAATTTGTAAATCAATTGCTTATATGAAGATACGACCCATGGAAGAGTACGACATAACTAACAAAATATTTTGCATGCATACATACATGTATATTCGACAATATTCCAATATGTTTTTTTTTTACTGTGTCAAGAAAATACAATATATATCCTTTAGCATATATTGACTTTTGAGAAAGTAACAAAATTTGGTAACGAATTCCTTATTAATCAACCATTGTTCCTCGAGGTTGACGCTTATACTGGTTATGCTGTGAGAATGGATGTTTGATTGCTATATTCATGTTTTGCAAGAGCCCTTCTAATAAAATTATTACGACGTTCAATTCATATTCCAACCGCCTATGGGTTTGTCGAAGTTCCAATATGTTATCCATTAGCATTAAAATATCTTGGCTAAGAATTAAGATAATCTTGGTTGAGAATTAAGATATATTGGCTCTTTGCATATACCTCTTCGTGTATGCTTTTGGCATTGTTTCTTTCGACCATTTGCCTCATTGTTGGTAACATCTAAATTGCGGTATTTTTAGTGGCAGAGCGTCCCACCCGCTCCCTCATCCCCTCTCTACTTAGACAATGATGATACCAACAAGACTTAGAAAATTCAAAAAACAATAGAAAAATGATAAAGCAAATCTTGATAACGCTTATAAATTTTAGAAGAAACGAAGTAAGTTAGTTTCCTATAAGTTTTAGTGGTGAATTTAGTGCTAACAGGTCTACAATAGGATGAACACTAGAAAATTGATTTCCCAAAGCTATTAGAAACCATTTCAAATCCAACAAGCCTACATATAATGCATCAATGGTGATAATTCATGTAAATCACGAATTGACATCAAAATTCTGACAGGACATTTAACTATTGTCTATTTTAATGGTATTCATTAACCAATGATCATCATATTAGATATCATTTTTGGGATTCAACTGCGTTAATTTAGTCATTCATCTATGACCATTTCCATGAGAGGTAGTCGTAACTGACTAATTTATCATGATTTTTGAATAGTCCATTTAGCACTCATTGCATTGGGTGATGCTCACAGGGGTGAAGAAGTGGGATTGAAACTACTGAAATGAATCACATAGCGTCAATCATCACTTCCGGGGCTTGCACCCGGTAACCAGGACTTCTCGAGAGGTCACCCATCCCAGAACTCCTCTGGCTCAAGCGCGCTTAACTGTGGAGTTTTCCCCACAATCAAGCCCACTTAGCTTGCTACCCCATTTGCAAAACCTTAGCAACTATTGTGCCTCCTGAACCATTCAAGAAGAGATCCCTTTACTCTTAGTATTTTAAGTATGAGGGGTTTCCGCAGTGCATTATATTAGATATCATTTTTGGGATTCTTTGTGTTAATTTAGTCGTTCATAAGTAAGTCGTTCATCTGTGACCATTTCCATGAGAGGTAGTCGTAGCGGACTAATTTCTCATTTTGAATAGTCATAGCACTCATTGTCGGGTGATGCTCACGGGGGTGAAAAGTGGGAATGAAACGAGTGAAATGAATCACATAGCGTCGATCATCACTTAAGTTTTGCTGGGCTGCCCGGGGACATCATTTTTGTCACCCATCCCAGAACTCCTCTGGCTCAAGTGCTCTTAACTGTGGAGTTTTCCCCACAATCAAGCCCACTTAGCTTGCTACCCCATTTGCAAAACCTTGGCAACTATTGTGCCTCATGAACCATTCAAGAAGAGATCCCTTTACTCTTAGTATTTTAAGTATGAGGGGTTTCCGCAGTGCATTATATTAGATATCATTTTTGGGATTCAACTGCGTTAATTTAGTCATTCATCTATGACCATTTTCATGAGAGGTAGTCGTAACTGACTAATTTCTCATGATTTTTGAATAATCCACTTAACACTCATTGCATCGGGTGATGCTCACAGGGGTAAAGAAGTGGGATTGAAACTAGTGTAATGAATCACACAGCATCAATCATCACTTCCCAGGCTTGCACCCGATAACCAGGACTTCCCGGGAGGTCACCCATCCCAGAACTCCTCTGGCTCAAGCGCGCTTAACTGTGGAGTTTTCCCCACAATCAAGCCCACTTAGCTTGATACCCCATTTGCAAAACCTTAGCAACTATTGTGCCTCATGAACCATTCAAGAAGAGATCACTTTACTCTTAGTATTTTAAGTATGAGGGGTTTCCGCAGTGCATTATATTAGATATCATTTTTGGGATTCAACTGCGTTAATTTAGTCATTCATCTATGAACATTTCCATGAGAGGTAGTCGTAACTGACTAATTTCTCATGATTTTTGAATAGTCCACTTAGCACTCATTGCATCGATGGTGAGCAGAGAAGTCAGTGGGATTGAGTCTAGTGGGAAAGTGAATCATTTGCTTAAATGTCTTCCGCCAAGGCTTTTTGGTAACGAGAATTCCAGAGAGGTCACATCCCGAACTCCCCTCTTTCTGAGAAACTAAGCACGGCTTGTTGTGGAGGTTTTACACACAATGAAACCCCTTGGCCACTTGTTGCAAAACATAGCTATTGTTAACCTCTTGGCTTAAAGAATGTCCCTTTACTCTTAGTATTTTAAGTATGAGGGGTTCATAACGTTGTTATAACTGAATGTCATTTTTTGGGATCAATTACGTTAATTTAGTCATTCTTGTAATTTCACTGAAGTGATTATAGTGACTAATTTATCATGATTTTGAACTAGTCATAACTCATTGCGTAATTGATGTACGAGGCGAAGTGGGATTGAAACTAGTGAAATGAATCACATAGCGTCAATCATCACTTCCGGGGCTTGCACCCAGTAACCAGGACTTCCCGGGAGGTCACCCATCCCAGAACTCCTCTGGCTCAAGCGTGCTTAACTGTTGAGTTTTCCCCACAATCAAGCCCACTTAGCTTGCTACCCCATTTGCAAAACCTTAGCAACTATTGTGCCTCATGAACCATTCAAGAAGAGATCCCTTTACTCTTAGTATTTTAAGTATGAGGGTTTTACGAGTGCATTATATTAGATATCATTTTTGGGATTCAACTACGTTAATTTAGTCATTCATCTATGACCATTTCCATGAGAGGTAGTTGTAACTGACTAATTTCTCATGATTTTTGAATAGTCCACTTAGCACTCATTGCAACGGGTGATGCTCACAGGGGTGAAGAAGTGGGATTGAAACTAGTGAAATGAATCACATAGCGTTAATCATCACTTCCGGGGCTTGCCTCGGAAGTGAAATGAATCACATAACGCGCTTAACTATATTTGTGAGGAAATTTCATATCTTGACTCGATATGGTTTCTACCACTTTACATTAAGCTAAAAACATCATTTCAAAACTATTATCATTACAACATGAGTTTTACTACTCTCCAATATACGATGATCGTCGTACAAAGTTTTATCTGCACCTACACATTTCGCATAATGTGAAATATTTCACACAAGATAATAACATAAGAGATATAGAGTGAAATTTACCATTAAAATAACGTATGCTATGAAAAAACATAAATTTGAAAATAAAATTGTGAAAGTTTACTATTCTAAATGGATTAGACAGTAGCAGTTTTTTAAATTGAACATTTGTGAAGCAACGAAAGTGTTATATCCATTTCCTTTTCTAAAGCTCCCTTCTCTCATGAATGAAAACCAACATTACATGCCATGCTTCAAATTTCCCGCCTGTACTTGCTAGGTTAGAGGTCAACGTTAATATACAACACCAAAAAAAAACTAAATACACTAACTTGTCAATTGGTTCCAAGAAAAACCAAGCTTGGTGTGCCCTACCTAGGTCAAGGAGGTTTGGATTCTTCCCACAACCCTTTGTTTCCATGGCACCCTACTAATTCAACTTTAGGGGATTATTCAGTCCGACCACACACTCAAATACTTTCCACTGCTGCAATGATCCAAAGGTTGACCCATTGGGACCTTCTAGGGTTTCAGGTCTCATGCCTTATCACCTCCTCTATTACGGCTCTTGCTTGAACCTTCATCATGAATTGGATTTAGAATCAATGTTCTTACTCCAACATGAACGACACTTTTTTCGTTAAATTATGTCTCTACCCAAAGCTTTGAACCAATATAACCCCTTCTCTTCAGATCGACCTGGCCTCTTATATGGAACTTAGAATCATTAACAACTTGATCATCACTGCCAAATGCTTATTATGCTAGTGTGTCGGAAATTTAGGTTTTCTAGTGGACTCTCACAAACTTCTTTCATGTTGCCTATATTGGACCTTTTCTCAACCACTATTGGAAAATTTCGACAGATTGATAGATCTGTCCCTTTTCACCCATCTCCTCTGTCCTCTCAACACATTAAGGATTTCAAAATTCTGACATGCTTTCATACAAAGTCTCAAAACCAGAAAAAAGTGATGGTCATGTTAACCCTCATAGATGTACTCGCAGAGAAAGATACACACTTATATTAAATTGAAAAAAACGAATTTACATAGACTGAATTTTTTGTAGGGATGCTCTCTGTCCCTTCATGAACTCTCTATAACTCTTTTCTATAATTTCTAGATATTTACGTGAGACTGAATATCTTCTAACAAACCTAGAGAAAATGGAAACTTGTCCACTCCTCCTCAAACTAACTCACGCCTTATCTATACACTTGTTATTGTTAAATATGCCTACTTGGGAAGAATATCAACTTGCCTATAATATCCTGTCAACTTAATTATCTAGGTCCTTTTTACAATTAGGACACTTGGAATTACAACAAAATATTAATTCTAATTTTATACATATTTACAAATTGAGGGAATTTCCTTTTCCTTTCAAAATTTGCATGACCACTTTGGGGTCTGGTCAAAATGTGTTTCTCAAAGATGGATGCTCCTACATCACATTGCAACTATACTTTACATTGTATCTGATGCATGTTTTATTCAAGCACAATAATGGTGTTAATCATGCCTAGTCAACCAAATGGTGTGTAGGAGTTATCAACTTGCATTGAAGATATTCAATTTACAAATATAAACCATATAAAATTAAATATTTATACATTTAAACTTTATCAATTTATGAATTTATGTATTTACAAATTTAAACCAATTAATTACAATATTTAACCATTTATGATACCTAAATTATATATATATATATATATATATATATATATAACTTTAAAGTTTGATTTATACATATAAATATAAATATTGTCCAATATATTGGTTTGAAGCTTTTATATTTTTAATGTGCGAACCAAGTACTAGAAACTTTCCCATGTTTGCACATAAATATCATAGATTTTGTTGTGCAGATAAAGAGTACATGAAGGTAGCATGTGCAGAGTTGTTTGTGTTCCTTTCTACGCAAACACACACTTTCTGGCGCACCCTACATACAGATTGCTATGACAATACTCACATAGTTTTTTTCTTATACCGAAACAATTGTGTGGGAAAACAATTGTGCGGAGCAAAAAACAAACACTTTCCCCTACAATGTATCATATCTCTATATGCATTTCCACATGTTACATATTAATCAATTAACGAGCAGTTTGGGTTTATTAAAAGTTTGGGGCATAAAATTTTTTGGTTACGTAAATACTGAGTGCATTTGTGTTGATACCTAGTATAATTCAACTAGGTAAAATTATAGAAGTTTTGGAGTCAATATTAAAACTTGAGACTTGATACAAAATATAGTGCGAAGGTGCGAAACTTCACACAACTAGAAAAACTCTACATAATAGATATTAGTTCACTTAGCTCCACACCATAGGTAAAATGCTGCAAAAAAACATAATGAAAATTTTAAAATCAAATTCCTCCTCCATACATTTCTTTCTGCAAATTGTAAATTGTCAATTTTTGTGTTATTTGATACACATATTTTCTTGTTCGATAACAATGTTTTTTTTGGTAAAACAAATCTAGCAATTATTTTATCTTCGCATATTCCTTTCATAACTGTGCTTACATTATTTTAATAATGAAATGGTTATGCTTCACATTCCAATTTGTGCGATGTGGACGTGCAAGAATGCAAATGAAGCAAGATAAAGGCTTCGTCCACACTCTCAATATATCGTTTAGATATTTTAGGATTTTCTCAAAATTTAATAATACAAATATCAAACTATATATTTCTTTAATTAAATAAATTGATTTAAGATAGCCAAATAAACATGTTTTTAAAACTATTTATCCATTCGTTCGTGCATTACAGTATTGCTTTCAATTTGCGAAAAGATGATGATTTTTTGCGAAACCCCATGATAACACTCTACATTTGATCATGGTGTGTATATCTTTATATATATATATATATATATATATATATATATATATATATATATATATATATATATATATATATATATATATATATATATATATATATGCATAGAAACAATCGTTAAATATCAATAAAGCGTAAATAATAACATATTAAATACTAAAAATGAATTCTAGCACATAGGGATTGGATACCACGTCCCAATGAAACAAAATGATCATCTCATCAAATTTTAAATAAACATATATGAAAATAAGGAAAAAATAATATGTGGATGCCATAGTAGGAAAAGGAAAATCTCGAATAATCAACAATGTTAGAGGCGTTTGTAAATGAAACTATGTATAAGTTTATGCGGAAAACAAATATTTCAGTGTCGATAAAAACTTGACAACAAATTGATTCATTGCCAAAAAAAGAAAATAAACATAGATCCAATTTTTTTTTAGGATCCGCACATACCAAAAAGTTATTATATATGAGGGGTAGTTTTGGAACAAGATTCTCTGTTCATGAACCTACTAACAACGGAAGCTGAAACTCATAATGTACATGTTTCTCCATGTGAGCTAATTTTCCTTCAAAGCGATTTAGTTTTTTCTATAAAATATCTTAACCCGTCTTCATATTTGATCTAAATATAAGCAAACTAGTTATTTCTATGATATCTCCCTCATCAGTATTAAAATATGTGTTTAAGATCGTCTCATGTTAATCATTTGTGAAGGAGTTTATTTGTAGTTTCATGTGTTTTGAGGATCAAATTATGAGTTAATTAACTTTTAAAAACTCATGAGAAACAACTGAAATGAAGAAATATAACTCACAACAATCACATAACACAATGAATGATAATGGAGTTCACCCCTCCTGAGCTATATCTCCATGGACCTGCTTTAACTAGCTAGGCCCTCTTGGGATTATGAGTCAAATGTATTATTACGAGCACCAATATTTATCCAATGGTTTTTCTAACTATTCCTCTGGATTCAGAACACTCAAATACCCCAAAAATGACTATTAATTCTCTGAATTTGGTTCACAACTCCTCTAGTCTTGACCTCCCATCATGGTGACCATGGGCTTGTTTAATCTCCAAAGTGACAAAAGAACATTCATATGTGATCCAACACCTTTGAAAATTGTACCACTATGTTCAGAGCATCAAATAAATAAAAAATTGACTATTCATTCACTCCATTTGGCCTTTAGCTCATCTGGGCACGACCTTCCTTCCTTGTGGCCTTGGGCTTCAAATTTCTTCAAGTGCCCAAAAACACCTGTAGATTTTCTCCTTTTCCTTTGCAAGCTATTCCAATGGTTCTAGAGCATGCCAATATATTAGGAATGACTATTCATGATCCCAAAATTGGTCAAAAATTGCTCAAGATATGATCCATTTAATTTTCCCCTGGATTCTGCCTCTAAATCTGTAAAACTGCAAGTTAGCCCCGACAAATCTGGAAGTTCCGCTAACTTTGGGGAATCTGCTGAAACTGCCGCCAAATGCTAACTGAAGATTAATTAATGGATAAATGTGCTTATATGGTGGATTAATCTGCACAAATCCGCACTCAACTGAGCGCTGGGTTGAGGTTTTATGGAAGGGTTATGTACTGGGAGGCAGGTTGGCCCCCTTCGCTCCGCCATCTGAGATCCAATATGCATTTAAGTACAAATTCGTGTGCATTCTAAACAAGGAATATGAGCATAGCCCATTGGTAAAGGTGTGGAGTGGAGAGGGGGAGGTTAAGGGGTTGAACCTCGACGTCACCCCTCATTACAATGTTTTTGCAACGTATTATCAACGCGCCATAAAACCTTTGTTAACGCCATCAGAATTAGGCATATTTTAATACGCCTCCAAACATGGACTATGGTATATAAAACCTTTGATACACACCATAATACGCCATCCAAAAACCGTGGTTATGAAACATTTCACCAACTTTGGCTACTGCGGACTTTGTAATATTACAAATAATGTAATGCCAACCACATTAATATTCTACTTTAGAATAAATGTGAATTTGTAGTTTAGGTATATGCGGAATTTGTAATGAAATAAGTTTGGGTTTAATTAATAAAATATAATATATATACTATAATATATGATATATATATATATATATATATATATATATATATATATATATATATATATATATATATATATATATATATATATATATATATATATATATTTCGGCCTTAATAACTAAAAATTATTCCAGCACATAATAATACATCATGAACCCAAATTCAACCTTGGAGGACATTGAACGATTTTTACCTTCACAAACCAAATTGGCGAATTCAATTGTGACACTTGTCACAATCCCATTGGACAAAAACTGAAGAAGATTCTTTGCATGCTGACTGGACTGCCATGTCATCAGCTGTACCTATTCAACAATATTTTTTAATAATTTGCATGTTTTGAACGAAGATTCGCAGACCATAACTTCTTCATCCGAACTCGGTTTTCGATGAAACGAGTTGCATTGGATTCCTGGCGACGAGATGTTCGCTTTCATTCTAGTTTGATGCAATTATAAGCACTTTGAATTTTGAGCTAATTTTTGCCCTTGATCCAGATTCCGATCACACCTTCCCACTGACACGCTTTTGGACCCCAAAAGATGGCTATCTCATGAGAGCTGAACACTATTATGTTTCCAAAGTTCTATCATCTTTATTCTACTTGGAGAAATCGCCTTGACAACCACTTGGTCACTAACATGCCTTGCCTTGCCTTGCAAATGGCTTGGCTCTTCAACCACTGTTCTCCTTTTGTTGTTGACCCTAGCCAACACTTGCTGGATGCTTGCTGATATAACACTTTTGCTGTACCAAATCGATTCCTTGGTGCCTTCCCACCAAGAATCATGTTCCTCCTTTGCAATGAGTGAACTACAACAATGATTTTCCGACATCAGTAATAATAAGAAAATAAATGACCATTCTTTTACCTCCACGGTTCCAAATTCCACATCTGGAAGAATGCGTTCACCATCCCCTTCTCTTCTTGGCGTCAACACATAAAATGTATACAATGGCTGCAAAATTTCTTGACATATTGTCACCAACATAAGATATTCAGATTCAACCATCAATATGAAAAACACATCATGCAAAAAACAACTTGACGACATATCCTTTTGCTCCTTCAATGCAACTAATTTCACATCATGTGAACATCACCATGTACTCTCACATCTTGGTGTCAAAATTCATCGACCAAACACAAGTCAACAAAAACATGCCTCTCCAAACAACTGACTCTCAAGTCAATCATAAGCTTGTGTAACAACTTGACGATTCTTTTCCCAAATCGAAAATAATTTCACATCTCATGAAACACTTCGTCAACATCTCCTTTTCATATTTGGAGACAAAATCAACTCTTCCAAGTCGATATGACATGCATGTAACACACAATTTATCAACACAAGTTGACACTCATGCATGTGAAAATGATCAACACTCTCAAGTTGACAACATACATGTTAAACAAAGCAATTGACCAACACATGTCAATTACTCATGCATGTTCAAGCACAATGAAACCATCAAAATTCCATTGTTCATACACACAAACTCTCATGAATGTATACAATTATTCAAATCTCTCACAAGTACATTCATAAGTACAAGAATCCATTCATATGTACATATACTTAAAGATGAAATGAACAAATTTTGCTGCAATAAAGTAAGTCAACATACTCCACTTTCAATCACCTTCCTGGTGTAAACATGCAACATGCATTCCATTGGCAAAGAAATGCATTGACATAAAAAGGCATGCAAAGCCTTAATTGGATAAGAAATCTAACCATCTCTTACCAAACCATTTCAATGACGCTTCTTTCAACTGCACATCATCATCATGTGAATCATCTTGACCCACATCAATTATGGGATTTTATTTTCCATTCTTTCCATTCTCTTTCTCCACCTTCTTCAAATGTCGTGGATGACTTGCTGGATACAAATTCCAACACTTGTCTACGATATGACCTTGCTTATGGAAATGAGTGCAAAACAATTGCATCTTCTTTTCAGCATGGATTGCTTTATTCAAAGGAACTTTGGCTTTCTGTTTCCTTTGCTTTAAAAGTTTCCTATGCATGGCTATCTTCTTCCAACATCTTGAAACATTATGGTTATTCAAAAAACAAAAGGAACATGCAAATTTTCTCCAAATCTTATGTGAGAATTTGCCATGTTTATCATAATCAAAAGCAACTTGATTAAAAGCATATTTATACCTTGAACATTCACTTTTGTCACCTTCTTGAGGAGATGAATTTTATGAAGTAGTGGCTCTCTTCGTAATAACAACAATGCATTCAAAGAATTTAAAGCTTTCAACATCCTCTTGTTCGCCATTCTCATTAGTTGCGTGCTTATGAGCACCTTCTTGCAAAGTGGGTGTAAAACTTTTGCATTCCTCATGAAAACAATCTTCACAAGATTGAGGTAATGAACATGAAATGAAAGTCTTTCTTGGAACACCTTCATGTGCCTCCTTGGCTTTAGATCTTTCTTCATCATGTTTTCCATAAACAAGACCCAAATGCTTAGGCATTTCCTCAACAAAAAATGGCTCAACTATGCCTTGTGCATGTTTTCCCAATCCTTTACCTTCATAGCCCATATTCATCAATAATTTGAACCCTATTCCTCTAGTGCGTCTTTTAAAAACACCTACACATTCATCCTGAGAGGAAATTGAAGATAAAATTGAATTGCATACCTCTTTT
The DNA here is from genome assembly GCA_034641835.2 of Pinus albicaulis. Lineage (NCBI taxonomy): Eukaryota > Viridiplantae > Streptophyta > Pinopsida > Pinales > Pinaceae > Pinus > Pinus albicaulis. The sequence continues at coordinate 521,663,559 of CM076573.1, read as the reverse complement.
TCAAGCACATGCTTGGCTAAGGCTTCCTTGGAATCATGGAGCTGAGTCTCCATCTCATGCATCTTTTCAAGAAGCTCTTGCTTCTCCTCCTTCATGACAATCAATTGCTCTTGAAGTTTAATGCTCTCCCTCTTATCTTCATACTTCTCTTGCATCCTATCAATCATGATGTAGAGTTTCTGCAACATCTCTTTATCAAAGAGTTTTTCTAAGGAATATTGACTTGAAACATCACTTAATGAAGTTTCCATCACACATGCAATGCAAACAAAGCTTCTTTGCTGTGATTTGAGATTTGAATTCTCAATCTTAACTTTTTTTCCTTCACACATAAACTTGTTCTTCTTCACACATAAACTTGTAATTTCACTATGTGCAAGTTAAAAAACCAATAGCTATATAAGAATTAACTAACCTTCGCTAAAATGAGCTAAACTTATGATTTGATACCAACTTGATCTGAATATGGGCAACTAGTTATTTCTATGCTAGCTCCCTCATCAGTATTAAAATTTGTGTTTAGGATCGTCTCATGTTAAACATTTGTGAAGGGGTTTATGTGTGTAGTTTCATGTGTTTTTGAGGATCAAATTATGAGTTAATTAAATTTTTAAAACTCATTAAAAACAACTGAAATGTAGAAATATAACTCACATCAATCACATAACATAATGGATGATAATGGAGTTCACCCCTCCTGGGCTACATCTCCATGGACCTGCTTTAAATAGCTAGGATCTCTTGGGATTATGAGTCAAATGTCTGATTACAAGCACCAGTATTGCTCCAATGGTTTTTCTAACTATTCCATTGGCTTGAGAACACTCAAATACCCCAAAAATGACTATTCAATCTCTGAATTTGGTTCACAACTCCTCTAGGCTTGACCTCCCATCATGGTGGCCATGGGATTTTTTAATATCCAAAGTGATAAAAGCACATTAATATGTGCTCCAAAGCCTATAAAAACTATATCACTATGTTTAGAGCATCAAATACATCAAAAATTGACTATTCATTCACTCCATTTGGATTTCAGCTAATCTGGGCATGGCCTTCCTTCCTAGTGGCCCTCGGCTTCAAATTTCTTAAAGTGACTAAAAACACATGTAGATTTACTCCTTTTCCTCTGCAAGCTGTTCCAATGGATTCATATCATGCCAATCTGTTTGGAATGACTATTCCTGAGCCCAAAATTGGTCTAAAATTGCTCAAGATATGATCCATTTAATTTTCCCCTAGATTCTATCTCTAAATATGGAAAACTACCAGTTAGCCTCAACAAATCTAGAAGTTTTGCTAAATTTGGGGAATCCACCGAAACTATCGCCAAATACTAACTGAAGATTAATTAATGGATAAATGTGCTTATCTGGTGGATTAATCTGTGCAAATCCACATTTAACTGAGCGCTGGGTTGAGGTTTTATGGAGGGGTCATGTGGGAGGCGGGCTTGCCCCCTCTACTCCACCATCTGAGATCCGCTGTGAATTTAAGTACAAAATTGTGCGCATCATAAACAAGGAATACAAGCATAACCCATTTATAAAGGCGTGGAGTGGAGTGGGGGAGGTCATGGGGTCGAACCCCGACCTCACCCCTCATTACATTGTTTTTGCAACATATTATCAACGCGCCATAAAACCTTTGTTAACACCATTAGACTTAGGCATATTTTAATATGCCTCCAAACGTGGAGTATGGTATATAAAAAATTTGATACGCACCATAATACGCCATCCGAAAATCGTTGGTTATGAAATATTTCACCAACTTTGGTTAATGCGGACTTTGTAATATTACAAAATATGTAATGCCAACCACATTAATATCCGACTTTAGAATAAATGCAAATTTGTACTTTAGGTTTGATTAATATATATGCAGAATTTGTGATGAAATAAGTTTGGGTTTAATCAATTAATTAATTATATAATTAATTAATTAAACCCAAACTTATTTCATCACAAATTCTGCATATATATTAATCAGCTAGCTAGGTGCATTTATTCTAAAGGAGTCCGGAGTATATATATATATATATATATATATATATATATATATATATATATATATATATATTCCAACCTTAATAACTAAATTTTTTTCCAACACATAATAATACATCATGAACCTGTTGTACTATACAACACCCCCCATTTATTTTAAAAATAAATGGGGACCCTGTAAAAAATAAATAAATAGTGTTTAAGAAACATTATTTCGTTTAGCGTTAAGTTTTAAACTTTAGGAATAAAAGGCATGTTCCTTTCGCTTTGTTTTCATTGCGCTAAGCGCAAATCGTAAAGCTCACAAGTTGACAAAAGATAAAACACATATAAAAATTGTGATTTGAAATAAGAACTTCAACCTTTTTGAATTATATGAAAATCCCTGTTGAAAACTTAGAAAACTGTTAAAGTTATAAATCACGTCGCGCTTCCTTAAAATACAAACTTGTATCATTTCAAATGGAATTGCGATGAGTCACACCTGATAAGACAATAAACGAACAATGAAACATATCCATAAAATCCAATAAAGCACAATAATTTGAGTTTTTAGTGCATATTGCATTCTGCAACGTTAAACCAAATGGAAATTTATATCTGCCGTGATAAAGTGCAATGTGCGATTTGCGCAGATCACATTTCGCATACACTTGCGGTGAAAACATATAGTATTGGTATCTTTAAAAGTTGCGATTTGCGCTATAACATTTATTACTAAAGTGCTTGAAGTGATCCTTAATCAATCGATCCGTTATAAGATCTAATGATTTAGATCGTTGGATTGGACATATTGTGTAAAGCATGTAAAATATTTGATGAACGAATAAAGGGTTATTAACGACACTCAATGGGTACAGGGTTCAAAAAGATCAATATTTGACTTAAAGCGTGTTTTAAATTAAAGCGCGGGATTTTTGATTTATGTTGATTTAACTCTATTCTCTGTCCTTTTCTCTCCTCATCTTAGATCTGAATTTACTCGTTTTGCTTGAATTCATGAAACTACCTAAGAAAGAGATATCAACAGATATGACAAAGAAAGGAAAATCAGTTTCCCAAGCATCCATTTCTGAAACTATAGACATGGCTCCACTATTTTCAGACACTACGTGCAATAAAGACAGTGAAATTTCTTCATGGGAAGCCATGTATAATCTATTTGAAGAAGACCATCCAAGAGAACTAAAGAAAATAGCAACGACGGATAAGGATGTTTCATCATAACTTTATTACTTTAAAGTTGCATGCTCGTTTCTACATAGGATAGCTGTAAGGACAAAGATCTTACCATACACTGATATGGTAAGATGGGTCATCGACAATCTCAATATTGCAGACAGGACATTCAAGAATTCCAAACTGTAGAACATGGGTTCATTCACCATCGAGGATATGCGAACAATGTATCATTTGCCTACGCCACAAAAGATTTATGATGAAGATTTCCTGGAAAGCTTTACAAAAAAGAATCAAGACCTAATTAAGGTGGTGAAAGGATTTAACGAAGATCAAGGCAAGTTAAAGTGGGACAAGCTCGGTATGTACCCAATAGTGCAATTGCCATCACCTTGTTTTGTAGTAGGAATGCTGTGTAGGTTATTTCCTAGACTTGATACCACTAAATTTTCCATTGAATGGGTTCCTTTAATTGACGCAGTCGTCAATTCCACTGTCATGAATTGGGCAAAAATTTTATCTGATAATTTGGCCAAAACCATTATGGATTACAAAACAAATAGAGTCTTTTTGACTAGGACAATTCCTCCTTTTTACATGAGCGCATATATCATGGATGCTATATGTTTCTGCTCAAACTTTCCTATTATGGGTTGGAAGTGGACTAGCCAAGACCCTAACCCTATTCATATTTATCATAAAGCCCTGTGGGAGTCTGAATTTCATTTACATTTCTACAAGATTTGTCATGGAGTTGTGTTGCCCATTCATCAAACCATTTTTAATGAGAGAGCTCCTAGAATTTCTAAAGAAGCCAGTGTAAATATTTTACCTGTGGCTAGATGGTTTGGAGAGGAAAATTTTACTTATGTCAAAGTTTTTGGGAGTCTTTCTTCCCATCATGTTCTACCCTACTATGTTCCAGATAAACACTTGGCTAGAGAAATTGCATATCAAACTTTTATAAACGGTATAACCAAGCAGCTCAAAGATTCTAAGAAATTAATCTAGCCTACATTCCCATTACATTGTGGTACCTTTGCCCTCTTTAACATAGGTCATGCAACAAAATAAATTCCAAACATTACTTCATTGAATCTGGCTTTAATGCCAGGGAGAGAGTACGATCCTAACGATGTGGTCCAAAATTTTACCACTAATCTTAAACTTAGACCTGTCATGAATGAAAAGGATATATTTGATGATTTATTTGAAGGGTAGAGAAGTTTGCAGATGTGTTAAATATGGATTCCAATAAGCTCAGTGTAGCAAACCTTAAATTTTTTCAGGAACACAGAAACAAGAGGTTAGAAACAATCGAATTGGACTTGTTACTATTGGAATATGTCAGAAGGCCAACTCCCAACATCAGTTTAGATGATGAAGCAAAAGAGATGTCAGAAGACGAGTCACAAGAAAAATCAATTCGTGATTCAGAGCATTCACAACACCCGTCTCAGAGTTCAAATAATTTTGATAACGAATCTGAAAGCAAAAATGAAAGCCCTGATAAGATATTTGAAAATGTAAGTAAATGAATTGATATGCAAACTGAGGAAGAAACTGGTGAAGCTGAACTATTAAAAGAATTTTCAAAATAAGTTCAACATGTTCACACTACTCCTGAGCAGACAGTGAAATTTCAAGTACATAATTTAAATACAGAATGGACAAATTTTAATAAAGCACTGGAGACACCACCAAATTATAATCCAGAGGGATAAACAAGTTTTCAAATTCCTGAGCAACCTCAGAAACTAGCAGGAACAACAATGGCACTTCAACACATGCTAGAGGTTCAGGAACAAGAAATCATCCCGACCTACCCAACAGAAGAAATCATTTTAAATATTGAGGAAATACCTCCACTAGATGTTTTCTACAACCCAAATCGCAAAGCTATAGTAAAGAGGAGGAAAAGAAGAAGAGTTGATGAAACAATGACTGCTCTCAATTATGAATCAGTAGATGTTGTCTGGAAAGACTCTTTTGCCAATCCTACAGAACATCTTACCAAACTGTCACAGTTTGCAGGTGCATATGCAGCTGTCGCAATTGATAAAGCAGTAGAAGTGAAACTTCTGCTAAAAAAAAACGAAGATAAATTTCAAGAATTGGAAAGAAAATTGGAACAAGAAAAAATTAATGCCAATAAGCAAATTGAGATGAAAATGACAAAATTCCAGAAAGACTTTGAAAGATTAAAGTTGCAGCATCAAGTACAGATTTTTGAGAAGGATATACAGATAGAGGCAGTGATGGATAAGCTTAAAATCCAGCCTCAAACAAGATAGTTTATAAAAGAGGCACTTGAATGGAATGCAAAATTGAAGCAACAACAAGAGACTTTTTGTTAGCAAATCTCAGCTACCAATTCATATTGTGAAACAAGAAAAATTTTGATTCAACAAGTGGCGAACAGAAGATTGGAATGTGAAAAGGTTCAAAATAAAATTTCTGAATACATCCTATGGAAAGGATTTTATATAGGAAATAAAGTTGATCTCCCGAAAATTGATAAGTTTCACAAAGTTATTTTATTTAAAGACTGGGAAATGCAGTTGAGACAGACAGAGAAGGCAACGTCAAAGGAAAAAAATCTAAAAAATGGAATCATCGAGTCTATTAATGGACAACTTCAAAATGCTGAAATTATCAAAGAATATACAACTGAAGTGATCCCAAAGCTCAAACTATTGGAAACACAGTGGAAGGAAAACATAGATACATATGCACAAGCTATCAAGGAGATAACCAAGTTAGATCAATAAAATTACTGGAACTTTCTAATCAAACCACATCATCAGTTCATGACTCTACAATCCTTAACTAATTCCACTAGGAAAACGTTTCCAACACTTTCAAATGCCGTGTTTAAAGGCTAGGTCAAATCCGGGATAACACAACCAACTCAGTTGAAGTCGATGGTGGATATTTTCCACCTCATAGATCAAATGACAAAAGAAGATCAACCCACTTAATCATATTGTTATATTTATTTCTAGATTGTAGTTTAGTTTACTTATTACGAGGAAGGTTGTTTGAAACCTCCTCAAATTTCTATGTAATAATATATTTTTGACTATTCGGTTTAGTATTTAAACCCTCCTCATGAATTTAGAGAAGGGTCTAGAAATTTGTCAAGAACATTTGCAAAGGAATGCACTTCTCTATGTTTGTGAATGCCTTGATGAAGTAATGGAACATAGTCCATTTTCGTTTTATACTGAAGTTGTATAACTGAAGTTTCACTTTTGTACGCATTGAATTGCTTTGACGTGAAGAGGAGCATAGTATTACTATCGGTTTGAATGAGTAGAACTTCGTATATATGGTATTTCTACACATTATGTTAATTTTTACTTATTGAATTGACAACCATATTTTATTTGTATTATATATGAAAGCTGTTATTATAGGTAAATGTTAAATGCACTTTTGTACGGATGTTTATCTATGGTTGCTTATCTCATATATGATCAAACTTATCAATGCGATATATATTTCACAATTGTTTTGATTAAAATATTTTGTCAAAATAATTATTTTTACATATTTTTCATCTCTTTCAACTATTGAATAATCTTCATTACCAATTGTTGAAAGATATCCTTTTAGATCACATTGAATAATGAATACTTCCGGGTATACAATAGATATTTAGTCACTGCATATGATAAATTAAATCATTTTTCCATTTGCATGTTATAAACAAACACACCCTTATTATCCTTATTAGGAAACTAGTCCCTTTATCCCCAGTCCGAGCCACTACACCAAACCGAAAATAATTTGTTTTTAAGGTTCGGACTGGGTGGTTTTCCCCCATGTTGTTGCCATGGAATTCCGAGGCCTCAACAAAACCCAAATTCAACCTTAGACGACATTGGGAAATTTTTACCTTCACAAACCAAACTGGAGAATCTAATTGTGACACTTGTCATAATCCCATTGGAAAAAAACTGAAGAAGAGTCTTTGCATGCTGACTAAACTGCCATGTCATCCGATGTACCTGCTCTGATATACTTTTAAAATTTTTTCCTGTTCTGAACGACGATCAGCAAACCATAACTTATTCATCCGAACTCAGTTTTCGATGAAACGAGTTGCATTGGATTCCTAGCGATGGTCTGGTCCCTATCATTCTGTTTTGATGCAATTCCGAGCACTTTGAATTTTGAGCTAATTTTTGCCCCTGATCCAGATTTCGATCAATATTTGCTAATTTGTCCTACATCTGCCATTGGTTGCACTAGAGACCTTTCATGAATGAGATGATAGTATTATGGTCATCATGTTTGTTTCTTACGAGTTGTTTTAGAATAATTTTTAGATATGCAAGCTCATTACCAAATTTATGTTGACCAAATGCAGAGTCATTAAAATTAGTTTTTTTGATAGGGCTAGGATCTATAGCCTCCCCCAGAACAATGCTCTTTGAGTGACATCGAATTGACTATGCTCATTCACCAACTCCATGCTTCACTCTGCCTTTTTGACATGGCCTCCTGTATTTCACCAAAAAACAAAAAAAACTCTAATACAATAATGTTATGGACGGGCTAAACTAATGAAATATTTTACATTAAATAGAACAACAACTAAGCTAATAACAAGAACAACCCACTTATAATTACACTGCAAAGAAACAATACCCAGTCCCAAAAGAAACTGTCTAAATGAATTGTCATAGACCACAAAAGAAAAGTTACATAATATAAACTAATAATAACACAAAAAACTAAAACCAGAGCATATAAGCATTCCACCTTAGTTTGTTATCAAATTCGGAAATAACAAAACAACATATAATCAGATTTTCTGAATAAGTAACGTTTAATTTCCATGAGTAAGATTTATCTATATGCATCTCTTTAATTCATTGGATATACCCTATGTCAATGTAGATTGTTGTTGATTTAGTTGTTGCTATGCTTCAGTGTAAAATCTTATTTTCCCCATATTTCTGCAAACCAAAGAATATTTCTCTAATTTTAAAATATTTTTCCTAAATTAATTTACGTATTTGTCTATTTCACTTTCTCATTAACATAATTTGGTAAATTGACACATAATTAGGAGAACGTATCAACGCTTAATAACACTTACTCTAATGCATTGTATACTGATTATTACTTTTTAACAAATTGATCGATATTATAAAATGGAATTTTCGACATTTATTCAACGGATGCATGCATAAACATGGCTCTGAAACCTGCTTTTTTATCTAGCAAACTGGAAGGATGTGCGAAAAATGATATTTATAGAAAAAATTTCATTCCCTCATTTTTACACTTATGTATACGCTACCCCTATGCACATGTCAACTTTATGGAGTGCGAATTACCAAATAGTAAAAACTTAATTATGGCTAATAATGAAATGGTTATGCCTCACATTGTAATTTGCGGAGTGCAAAGATGTGAGATTAACTGATTAAAGCAATGTGACCTTCACATTTTGTCGTCAATAACAAAATTAGCAAACAGTAACTAAATTACATGTATTCTAAACAAAGTCCATAATTCATGCAATTTGGAAAAATAACATTTGATACTTTATTATATTCAATGTGATTTTGTCTAAGTAATCGATCTAGCAAATAGAGATTTACGTATGGTTACATTGTTTCAGAAATCTCGTTTCATATGTAAATAACCTAGCTAAAAACAAATATCTTGCTGATTCCTTTATACATACATATTTTTCATGGAAAATACTGGAGTTGTTGTCACCCCATTCTATGGTTTCTTATCTTTAATGGCTATTATCTTTTAACATTGAGAAAACTATAATGAGAAAAAATTGCCTCTTTTTGTATTGCATTACAAAAGTCTTTCAACTTCTTCATTGTCCTCATTCATAACAAAACGATAACTAAGCATAGAAGACAAAAAATAATATAAATTATCTTGCCATAAAGAGTGCATCTACAATCTATGAGTTTCTCAGAAATGTTAATTGGAATTTCTGCTTCATTCCTTTCTGTATAGTGAAATTTTCTCCTTGATATCATAAAGATTATGGGTTTACTGAGTGATGTATACTATGTCATGTTCTTTGTGCAATGATGAAACAAGAATACTTAAAATTTGTTCTCCATTTCATTTCTAGGTTAACAACTATCCATATTTCATTCGTCTTGGTTCCCCTGTTCATTCTCACCTGGACAAACTTTAAACGAGAGGTATCTGTTAAAATTTATTCTTACTCTAAACAATGTAAAAATGTGACAAATTTGTAGCACGAATAAACAAGAATCAAGAAACAAGAACCATTAGAAAAATTCAATCGGCTTGAATTCACATAAGCTCTAAATATATAATGATTTTACCATTACTCTACTAAAAATGTTTATGATCTCAATAGTACTTACCATTAATATCTGAAAAGATATATGTTAATTATATAATCAATCCTCAGGTTTTTACGATGTCCTGATTGTGCATCAGTTATTCTTTTATATTCGATAATATCCAAAATTTTACTGACACACAAGGCGATGTGTGCAAGAAATGTACAAAGCATATCATTTCAATCTGCTATAATGGATATTGGCTACATAGCCTTTTGCATATTTTTGACTAGTTAACAAGTGTGTTGATTCATTGAATAAATGGCGAAAAGACTATTTTATGATATCGATAAATATGATTTTCTTGATATGTTTACGACGAATAATCATTATACATGTGCGGAGTGCGAAGATGCGGATGAAATTCCATTGTACGGAATAAATATGCGAATAGAAGTGTGTGAAGGAGATCCACACATCATTTCAATTTTTTATGACACATATTGGCTGTAGAGACCTGTGAATACTCTTCAATTGTTTAAAAACAATAAATTCTATTAAGCACTCGAACGACGTGCTGATTACGTGTTCATTAACCAAATAAATGTCGAAAATAGTATTTTATAATATTGATAGATATAATTTTATTGATATGTTTGCATCCAGTAATCATTACATAATGCATCAGAGTAAATGTTATTAACCACTTGAGCGATGATGCAATTTCATCTTGATTTGTTGAATAGATATTAATAAAACTACTAAGACTTAATTAGTTATTCAATGCTAAGTGCGAAGTTGTCCACACTGTAGTTAGTACCATCAACAAAGGTTCCCGTATCTTTGCAAAAATTTCCATCTCGACACATTTTTTCCTTACATGGTTTCCCTACACACTTGTTGTAACACCTCACCCCATATTTACCCACTTTAACCTGCTCATCAGGGTAAACATGAGATGTCAGTTACTATGCACGACTCGATTTCCAAGATGAACTTATGGAAAATGGGGTCCACATTTCTAGAACTTACTGCAAACACCTAGTGACATATGATCACAATTTTACCAGCCTCACTTGATCCAAAACTATTTATTTTCAGTTTTGTTTCCTTAAATTTAACACAAATTTCTATTTTTGGCAGTTTTTTGGGTTCTAAACTTCCTAGGCCATTTTTAGGACCTAAATTACATTTTTAGGAAAAAACAGAGAGACTAGAAAGGTGCCATTTTTGTTAACAAGTTTACTTCTCGGCCTCCTCGTGGAGATCTTCGAATCAAGGTTTTATGATAGTCAAACTGAGATCATATGCAAAATTTACGACCTCAAGAAGTTGGAGGTCCAAATTACTCATTTATACAAACACTTTGTGTACATAGTATGTGTAGGTTATAAATACATATATGTTCACTAATTCAATAAGCTCACCAAAGAATCAACAAGAAGGTTCAATGCCCTCTCAAGTTAGCTACAACAACACTTGTTAGCCCATGCATTCATCAACCATTCAATAACTTATCAAAACATGTCAAGAGACATAGATAGAATACATCATATAAAAAACATATAACCAACATATAAACATAATGGAAACCATGGAAAATCAACCATAATATCACTAACATAACCACTACAAGTATACTCTTATTAATACATGAAAATACTAACCAAGTCATGGAATTCTACGAACCCAACCATAGATTGGGTAGAACCAAATCTCTCTTTCATCCAATCACCCCCATGCCATATTCCAAGCAAGAATGTGGGATATCATGGGTTAAACAAAGACAAAACCAAACCAGGGCTTCTAGAGGCCAAACCAGCTGAACTCTCAACCACAGTGATTCCACCTCTATGGTCAGACATCGCTATCACCAACCATATCGATCTATACCCAAGTTGTCCAGGGCTCTAGGAACTAGTAACTCAACCAACAGCCTTCTAGGGCTCCAAATAATTTGTCCAACCCGACTCCAGGGACTAGTAGCTCAACCCACCAAGGGATCCAAAGCGATTGTCCCAAAATAGGCTCCAGGACTAGTAACTCAAACCAAGTTGTTCCAGGGATTCTAGAGTTTCTTTTCCAACCCACAACCATAAGGAACATGTGCACCAATCAGAAAAACAACAAGTGGAAAATACACAACACCATGGCTATCCAGAAAATGGAAAGGAAAGGCTAAAACCATTTCTAGTCTAACAAATCTCCATGGAAATGACAACACATAACCAAAAAATCACATGCATATATCATGTATCCAAAAATCAGCAAGAAAATCACACATGCAACCTATTACCTACAAAGAAATCCAGTTGTAGTTGCCTTCTTTCTCAAATCCAAGTGAATACTAGTGTTACAAGAATGCTTCGAGATTTCTCTAAGTGTGCATGAGTATGAGAGAATGAGAGAATTAAATGAGAGCTCCAAAACTGAACTGAAAAAAAACTGTGAACTGATCCTCAAAATAATTTTTATTATTAAGGCTTCGACTTTCTTCATTTTCCCTTAATTTTTCTTCTATTTTCCCTTGCATGCAAATATGTCTATTCACCTTACTTTTCTCCTATTTTCCTTTATTTTCATAATTAAATGCCAATTATTATCTCTTTGCGTTTTCCAATAACTTTTCCAATTTCCATAACCATTATTAATCCATAAGTGATGCCCGCTATAGTGTTTTACTTACCATTCAACTTGGAAAACATGTCCCATGACCTTGGTATTATTTTATTTAAATAGGAAATCAACCAGGGGTTGTTATAAAGCCCTCCTGCTTGGGGGAGCACCATCCTCGGTGTTCTATGACACATATGACCAACAAACCGTGGAAAAACAAAACATACTGCCCATGGAGCTTTATAATACAAATCAATGCAATATTTACAATGAAAAACTATTGCAAACCATGACCAACATAACAAACATGAAAATCATACCACTTATTGGATATTTATAACATATCTCATTGTGGTATTTGCAACGACGTCCATATATACATATACACATACCAAAAAATCATTTGCTTGAACCAAAAAATAATGAAGGATACAAAGCCTAAATTTGATCAACCATTGCCCATGTAGCTTCATCGGGTGCAAAGTTCTTCCACTACACTTTAACCTGCTCAATTCCTCTGTTCCAGAGCATGAGTTGTTTTTTCTGCAATATTCGTTGTGGTTCTGGATAGAATTCTCCCTCTAGTTCTAACTACAATACAAACTAGTCAATCACATGATCAACATCCTGGACATACTTATTAAGAAATGAAACATGGAGAACATCATGGAATTTCATTGTCGGAGGCAGTGCAAGTTTGTAGGCCACCGGTCCAATACTCTCAAGGATCTCAAAAAGGCCCACAATACCTAGGTGCCTTCTCAGTACATGACCCAATCCTCAAGGATCTATTCTTGGGCTTGATGCACAAGTACACAGGTTCCCCAGCCTGAAACTCCTTAAATATCCTCTGCTGATTTGCATAACTATTTTTCCTGTCCTATGCTGCCTTTACATTTATCTTGATAACATGCATTTCATGTTCCATCTCTGCCAACATATATGGTCCAATTAGCACCATATTCATTGAATCACTCCAACTGATAGGAGTATTACAACTCCACCCATAAAGTGTCTCAAATGGACTCATCTTCAAGAACTCCTGATACCTGTTATTATATGCAAACTCTACTTGTGGAAGATACTATTCCCACTTCCTTTGTGATGCATGACATACATCCTCAACATGTCCTTAAGAATCTTGTTAACCCTCTCTGTCTACGAATGATAAGTTTTAATGAATTCTAACTCTGTCCCAAAACCTACAAACAACTCCTCCCAAAACCTGAAAGTGAACTTGGCATCTCTATAAAATATAATATTCTTGGGAACACCATGAAATCTCCCTATATTGTTGATGAAAATTTGAGCTATATTGCTAGCTGAATTTGTAGACTTAACTACAATGAAGTGAGCCACCTTACTCGACTTATCAACCAGAATCAAAATCTGATGCAATAAACACCTTGGTGCTTACACTATGTTTTTACCTACTGATAGTCCAAACATCTCGTGACAAACTCAACCACCTCTTTATTCATGTTCGAAAAGTGATATAACTTCTTAACTACTTTCAATGTCTTCCAATATCTCGGGTGACCTGAATAAAAGTTAACATGAAAATCCCTCAAGATAAGCTTCTTGAGCTCATTGACATCTGGTACATAAATATTGTTCCTTAATCTAACCAAGCCATTTGTCGTGAGGTGATACTCCTCATACCTGTTACCTTCACCCTACTTTTGTAACCTGTGCCTCAATCACTAATACATGTAATCATGTTGTCTTGCCTATTGTAACATAAACTGCCAAAAATATAAAGTTATGTTAAATTTAAGGAAATGAAACTGAAAAGAAATAGTGTTGGGTTAAGTGAGATTAATAACAGTGTGATCATGTGTCACTGGGTGTTTGTAGTTATTTATGTACATGTGGACCTGTTGATGGTGTTGGATCTCGCCAACATATAGGGGATCTCCCTGATATAAGGTCCTAATTAGACCTTACACAATTTGGTGTAGGTGTACCATCTGGAATATCTCCGGAATACCATTTACTTAAAGATGTGCCTTGGCTTTAGCTGTCAGCATGAGAAAGAAGCACATATGTCCTTTCAAATGAGCAAGTGAGTGTTCGTTGTGACTATTCAATTCCAGATGTATCAAGGTTCATTCACTATAGAGGGGAAGAAAAATGAACCCATAAGAGAGAGGTAATAGTACTACCCTAATGGAGACACAAATGAATGAGAAAGGCTCGTTCAACATCAAGAAAAATAGTTCACATAGATGCGACAATAATTTTAAACATTGCAATACATTTCCAATAAGTTAAGCACCAAAGTCATAAAAATAGTTCAATTAATCCAATCATATGAAATCAAACATGAATCATAAACATCCAAGGAATAGTCTTACAAAAATTTACAATCCATGTGTGAAAATGTACTAGCGTGAAAGGATTCAAATTAAGCAAATGTCCCAAGACACATAAATACAATGAACATTACTAGCTCCAATAGTGGAGCATTAGAGCCACCAATTCCTCCCCAAAAACACTAATTTTATCTCTCTAATTACTTATGGGAGAAGAAAAGGTTAAAATTATTTTACATGAGTAATGAGGATCCTTTTACAACTTGACGCATGACCTTTCACATCCCCGTGACTCTTGACTTTCCAACTCATAATGACCTTGGTACTATACAACCTTTGGACTTCCAAATTACCTTTGGAATTACATATGACTTTTGGTATTACATGTGTTTTAGACTTCCATGGATCTTTTGTCTATACATGACTCTTGGACTTCTACTTGTTTGTATTTAGAATGATTACAACATTACATGACAACTTCCACATCATCATATGATGAAGACAATATATGTCACTATCTTCGATGACTGGGACTAATCGTGACCAATGACATGGAGTTTCTTCAGTGGTGACATGGATGCTACTTGTGTCTTTGTTCATCACACAAATTTTGATCATTGATGCCTTCACCCTCCAAAGGGTCCTTGATATTGGAGTTTTTAGGGTGTTCTAACCATCTATACTTCACCATGTTCTTTATTCTTTGATGCTTCATTTGTTTGAATTATTTGCACTATCTTCCTCATGCATGTCTCCCATGTTGTTTAGGAACACTTGTATCTATAATCACTCGTGACAAGAAACCATCAACCTGAAAATAACCTATTCTAGCCTGTTTTATGAAAATGTTTTGTTCATTCCTTTTTAGTGCGCTTAAAAGGGACACAGAGCGCTTCTAGGCACATTAACTCACTTTTAAGGGTTGAGAGGGAAGGCTTTAGGGTTTCTACATGTGCTCATGAGCTCAAGGGAGAAAGATAATCAAGGCAGGGTGCATGGCGCAAGTCCAAAGGACGAAGGAGGAGGCTTCAGGCTTCCCAAGTGCATTGTGTACTCAAGGTAGAGAAGGAGGGCACACATCGCACTTTTGAAGGCTGAAGGGGAAGGGGAAGGCATTAAGGGTGTGCTCATGCACTCAAGAGCCCTAAGAGAGTGCATGGCGTGGTTGATGCTTCATGCATTCAGAGTGCGTTCATGCACTCAAGGGGGCCATGAGGGAATATGGCACATTATTGAAGGCTTAAGGATGGCGCTTAAGGCCTTCAGGGTGCGCTCATGTGCTCAAGGAGGGTGCATTCCTTCAGGTTGAAGGAGTGCGCTCAAGGAAGATTTAGTATCTTCAAGAGAAAATTTTGAAATAAAGAAGGGGAAGAGGCTTAAGGAGTGCGCTTTACACACTTGGAGGGTGCATGGTGTACATTCAAACAATGAAAGATTCCTGATAAAGGCTTCAAAGTGTACTCATGGGATATTTTCCTCAATGGGTTAGCTTTGTAACCAAAATTTGTCTAAGTCTGGGAGATAGGGAAAGGGGTGGACATGATGCATTTTAGACATAAAATCATGTGCGACACAAACCAACTTATTGGGAAAACTTAGACAAGCTTGAAAAATGATAAGTATATATCAAAATTACACTTTGTATGCATTTCCCAAGTACAATGGGTGAAGTTTGTGCGACTGTGACCAAAAAGTGTTATTTTATGACTTCAAAGGTGTTACAACCAAGAAATGCACCAAATATGTTCTACTCAATGTGACTACACTTGAAAAAAATTAAGAACACCATAAACATATAGAATAACATGAAACGATGCTTGACGACCAAGGTGACACTTGTATGAAAATTTAGTAGGCTCCACTATTAGAATGTGGTGAAATTTTGGAGGGTGTTGTAGCAGCGACAACACTTATCGACACACTGGGAAAGCTTTAACTTTTATGTTTAGGAATATATTTTAGGTTAGAGGTCAGACCTTCAGGAAGTATTGATTCACCAAACATATTGCTTTGACTCCCCCCTTTCAACCTGATTATATACATAACACCTTACTTTCTCTTACTTGGTTTGAACACATAAAAGATAGTCATATCATAATTGTTTCAATCAAGGAAAGGGTATTGTGTGTGACGAGTTTATGATATTAAGACTATGAGTTTTAATATCTAGTGTTGATATGTTGCCAACAGGCCTAAACAATACCCCTACGGACTCACTTTAGGAGAAAAAACATTGCTTCGCTGCCAGTATGCCTAGAAAATACCCTGGCGAAGTCGCTTGCTTCAACTCCCTGCACAGGATGCCTTTCTCTTCTTTCACCCTTACTTATTTATTTAGTAGGAATGTGCTTAAACACTTAATTTTTTCAATGGGTGAAAGATAGATCCAGACTTATTGAGAGCAGAGGAGGTTGCTCCTTCAGAGAATTATTTTAGAACCTCTGATATTGATTTGCTCACTTTTTTTTTTTAATATTTCCCCCTTATCCTTTCTCTACGAGATTGGATAAGAATGTAATGAAACAAATATATTTATACCAAGTTGATTGTTCTGGATACAAGCAAAGGCACGAATTTAATAGGTTCCCTCAAGGTTCTCGTCTTAGTCGAATCGTATTTTCCATTCAGAATTAGCTGAACCTATAAAATCTTCTTAAGACAAAGAAGGAGAAAAAATAGATAGCCAAGCATTGTGGTTGTCACAGTTCTCTTTCATTACATCACAAAACCATTTTTAGCCATGAAATTTCATAGAAGGCCTTATATTTGTATAATGACCAACAATCATGACAAAACAGGACACAAATGACACAATAAACACAACTAATGCATATGAAAAGAAAAGGCACAAAACAAACTATACAGGAAGCACAACTTGTAGTTGTTATTAAAAATAATGTTTCAGATCTCATCCATTAATGGGAAGGGGGTCAATCCTCCTGTCTAATGATTTCAACTTGAGGGTATTGTGACCAAGATTTTATTTGATGGTGAATGGTCCAATCCAAATAGGTTGGAACTTTATGTGTTTACCTTTGTCTTCATGGGATTTATCCCAATTTAGTAATAGGTCACCCACATCAAAGCTCTTTGCCCCTGCAGACTTCTCATCAAAGAAACACTTTACATGAATTTGGTGAAAATTAAATCCTTCCTTCGATTTGAGCCTTTCTTCCTCGAGTTCGAGTAAAGTGTCTATCTTGCTATGAACCAGAAGACAAGGTTTACCTTGTGACTCTTGGGAGAGTTGCAAGGCTGTAATTGATCCAGATATTAAGGGGGAGGCCCCCAAGATCTAATGAATTTGAAATGGATCTGACAAGATCTGCAAAATTAGAATGACAGAAAAAAAAAGGAGAGAACAAAAAGAAAATAAAATCACAAAGGAACTTGTTTTATTAAAAGAGAGAATAACTGTAGAAGCTACATTGTGGCAGACAATCTGTCCTTTTAAAAAGTGAGGCTTGTTATTTATAGCCTTTTTTTGAGATAGAATACCATAGGTGGATACCATGGGCCAATACCATGGGTAGATACCACTTACAATACCATGGGTAAATCCCATGTGTGGATGAATACCATGGGTGGATACATACCATGGGTCACTTACAATACCATGGGCAAATAAATATCATGGGTGTATGAATACCATGGGTCGATGCCATTTACAATACCATGGGTGGATGGATAACATGGGTAGATGAATACCATGGGTTGATGCCATTTTCCATTCGGATCATTCCTCCCTCCTTAAGAGGCAATGGTCCCCATTGCGTGAAGTTCCCTCCTGAGAAGCCTTTGTTCAATATGAAGAGCCACTGAAGAGAAGGGTTTTGTGTAGTTAACCCATAACCGTGATGAACGAAGATTCGAGGATAGAGATACCCTGTAATGCTTGTGACCAACTATGATATTGATAGTGTGCAGCCTAGCAAATGGACTTCGATGAAGTGTGGGTTTATGGATGAACCAAAACCATGACAAACGAAGATCCGAGGATAGAGGGTACCCTGTAATGCTTGTGACCAACTGTGTGACTAACAGTGTCCGACCTAGCAAATGGACTTCGATGAAAATGATTTTGTGCGGTTGACCCATAACCGTGATGCTGATTGTTGATGAAGTAGCAGGTGCCTACATAGCTTGGGGTGGGAGGGCACGTCTCCAAATAACCCAAGCCGAATGCTGCTATGCTGAAACTGATGAATGCGAAGCAGGTGCCTACTAAAGCGGGGTGGGAGGGCACGTCTCCAAAGGGAACCCGCTCCGAATGCTGCTCCAGATTTAAAATGAAGAATTATTTCCACTGCATCTCTGTGCTTATGGTTATATGTGTATTATGTTGTGTTCCTGCATAAATCTAGATCAATGGTATCAAAGCGATCTGCTCTTTCTCTGTTTTTCATTTCATGTCCCCAATGCGGCCAGGGTATAAGGAGTTCAACCTCGCAACCCCGACGACTCCCCATGGCGGAAGGAAAGAAAGACAAGGGAGCAGGAGATCCTATGAAAATCTTTCTCGAGGAGGCCCTCGAGAAAAAGATGAACGTGATGATGGAAAAATTTTCCCAGATCCTTCAATGACTGCCCACCGTCGGCACATCTAAATCTAGCACGTCCACCAACAGGTTTGCAACACCCTAGACAAATCCAATACCAAGTTCAGAAAAATTCCCCCCCCCCCCCCCCCATGGAGGAACTTAACGCAATGGTGACCATTGCTTCCTAAGGAGGGAGGAATGATCCAGGTGGATATCGGTGGCCGCCCACCTATTCCATTTGGACTCGCAACATCAATTCTTACAGCTTTTCACTTCCTGCAGCTTACCATTTTTAGCAGATTTTCGGGCCCTGCACGCCAAAAGCCATTTTGGGGCATTAATAATCTAGTTGGATATTGGTGGCCACCCACCGATTCCATTTGAACCCCCACCATTAGTTATTTTGGTTTGTAAGTTTCAGCACAACTTACTATTTATAGCAGTTTTTCGGGTCCTGAACTTCCAGAGCCGTTTTGAGGCCCTAAATGACTCTTTTTGAGGCCATCGGATAGATCTTTCTAATGAGCTATTGAGCGCGTCAAACTAACATCGGATGCCAAAGTTATGTCCTCGGGAAGTTGAAACACCAACTTACCCAAACGGGGCCCACAGTTTCAACGCTTCGTCTCCTAGGGTTAGGTTTTTGGATGTTTCGGATTTTACATTGTTTCTCAACAATAAATAGGCCTTCAAGCCTCATTGTAACATAGTTCAGGGGGCTGGGAGCCAACACATCTCTTCTCAGAGATAAGCGCTACAAGTTCCCTAGCTCGCTTGTTCCCATCATTTCAGTTCTGTAACACACTGGGGAGGCCTGTAGCCATCACATCTCTTTTCAGGGATATGCTACCAGTGCCATTTCTCACTCATTTATATTATTCCTCATTGTAACATAGTTCAGAGGCCTGTAGCCACCACATCTCTTCTCAGAGATACGCCTACCACCGCCCTAGCTGTTTATTTCAGTCATTTGTTTTATAATAAAATGAAGCATTATTTCCACTGCATCTCTATGCTTATGGTTATATGTGTATTCTGTTGCGTTCCTGCATAAATCTGGATCAATAATATATAGGTTTGGGGGCAAGATAACTTATTTGAAGTAAACTAGAAATTACGATCAGGTTTTCAACAAAGTCTTAGGATTTAGGTGATCAACCCATAATGCATTGGTTAAAGCAACATGCCAGTTATTTTGCTTAGAGAAAATGGTTTTCTTGATTATGCGGATATGATTTTTATTTTCGATTTATCTAAACCATTTCCATGTGGGTAATAAGTAGATGCATGTTTTATAATGATCCCATTTTCTAATGGGAATTGATAAAGTTTTAAAGATGAAAAGTAAGTCACATTATCAAAGAGAAGTGATGTTGGAATGCCAAACCTAGTTATAATGTTATTTTGTAAGAAGTGGATGACTTCCTAGTCATTTCCTTGTTCGAGTGGAATTGCTTCTGACTAGTGGGTAAAATAATTTGTCACTGTTAGGATATTCCAGTGTTAATTTGATGAGTTTGGAAATATTTATCCAATAACATATAGGCCCCATTATTGGAATGGTTTCTCAATTGCTACTGGTAACAGTGGGGAAATTGACCTTTGATCACGACTAACACATCTTTGACAATATGGGCACTTGTGAACATAAGCGTGAGAATCTTCAAATAGAGTGGGAGAATAATAACCAACCCTCATAACTTTATGTGTTGTAGTGTCGCCCACATAGTGGCCACCTGTCGGTCCATTATGAAAGTATTTAAGTACCTTCTCTGTATCATGTGGCCCAAAGCATCTTAGCAGGACATCGTTGTGGTGCTTTTTGAAAAGCACTCCATGAACTAGTTGGTAAGATAGAGCTTTTAAAAAAAATTCATTTTTTTTTATTTGATAGGTGTATGGGCAAGGTGCCATGCTCTAGAAATTGTTGTAAATCGAATTACCATGGTGTTGTAGATGTGGAATAAGGAACATTCTCAACATTTTCTATCTCATGCTCCCAAACTAAAATGTATTTCTCGAGAACATATCTTGTTTCTACTGCTATATTACAGAGGTCACGACCCTTTATGGTATGAACTGGTTTAAAATCGAAATCATATTATTGTATGTAGGTCATCCAGTTAGCCCTCTTCTTGCCCAG
The DNA here is from genome assembly GCA_034641835.2 of Pinus albicaulis. NCBI lineage: Eukaryota > Viridiplantae > Streptophyta > Pinopsida > Pinales > Pinaceae > Pinus > Pinus albicaulis. The sequence continues at coordinate 521,642,457 of CM076573.1, read as the reverse complement.
CTGTTGTTGCACGAATAATGTTCTTACTGTTGGATGAGGTACAAATATAATTATGCGATATTTCAAAATATAGGGCCTAAAATACTTAACTTCATTTTATACAGCATATGCTTGTTTAACGATGGCAAGATAATTTAATTATGGGCCCTGTAGGCTTGCACTCATAAAAGAAATAGGCTTCTCATTTCCTTATGTATCCTTTTGTGTCAATATGACTGTGATTGACGAATCTGAAGCAAAGGTATAGAGTAGGAAAACTTTGCCATAGTCTAGACTCTATAATGTGAGTGCATTAGTAATGGTGATCTAAGGCTAAAGTTTTAGCTAAAAATTGAAAGTGATCGAAATTTCTTTGAACCTGAATGATTGGATAGAGTTCGTCACCAAGATTCTGTTGCAAATAGTTTCATCAAAATCCGTGTTCGTATGACTAAGTTATTGTTTGTTGTTCATTTTCCAAAACAAACAAAAAAGGAGCAGAACATGTACAGTGATGATGTGGCAGGTACAATCAACATTGCAGGGAATATTATCCAGATTTCAACCAGTGACACTATGACAAGTGTCATCTTTAGATTCACCAGATGGGTTAAGTGAAGAGAGAAATTGTCCAATGACCCAACCAGAGGGCGCCACATGTCCTATCTGGTGGGCCATCTCCTAACCCTTGGGGTCGAATTACTTATTTGAACATTAGTCTATATGGTGGAATTATTTGATATATATATATATATATATATATATATTAAAGTTTACAAACCCACTATAGCGGAGTTCAACTAGATATGGCGGAACCACTAACCAAGCATGGAGGAGGTTTAAACTTGGCGGCATTGACAAGTATGGTGGAAGAATTCTATTTATAAACTTGTGCAAAATTTATGTGGCGGAGTGGGGGTCGAACCCCTGACCTCACGCCCGCTAACCGCACATCTTACCGTCTATTCTGCCTAGTGGATTTTAACATCTATGTTCACCGCGCATATTTAAATTTAAGTGGTCCAATAGTTGGGGATTGGAGGGGGCCAGCCTCGCAGGCCAGCCCCCTTCCCATGTGGCCAGAGCCCGAAAACTAGGCACTAATCCAAACGAACGACAAAATTTTTAAATGTGATTGATTAATGTTAAAACATGGGTTAATGACGTTAAACCGTCATTAGCGCTTATCACTAAAACTCACTTATCCGCCCGTAAAACACGCTTAGCATTAATTAAACCGAAGCTTAAGTTGGCAGGATTTTCGGAGGGTGTGCCATTTTTGGCGGTTTTTTAAATTTGGAAAGTTAACTAGCAGTTCCTCTAGTTTTAGAGGCGAAATCGGGGCAAAATTAGTTTTGGTCATAACTCACTCAATTTTCGACCAAACTGAGCTCAGTAAAAGTAATTATAGGATAACTGGCATGCTGGGAACTCAATGGAGCAGGTTGTAGAGGCAGAAAAGATCATCTACATGTTTTTTTTTGCATTTGAATATTTTTGAAGGCTAGGGCGACTAGGTGTTGGGGTCATCGCCAGAGCATCTAGAGTCCAAATTCAACAAAAAAATAGTCGTTTTTTGGAGATTATGATGTTTTAAACTCATTGGAATATGTTCCAAGAGGTTCTGAAGCTTGTAACAACAATTTGAGCACACTTTAAGCTAATACAAAGGTCACACTATGAAGCCGGACCAAGGAAATGTAGCCCAGGAGGGGTGAAATCCTTTATCAAAATTCTATGCGTTAAGCTCTGTTATGTGTGTTTGCTATGTTTTATATTTCTTTTGTTCTGTCATTTAAAATTATGCTTTTTAAGCTTATGAGAAACTCATAATTTCACTAAGTACACTATTTGACAATCATAAGCTCATAAACAAACCTACGAAGGATAAGTATAACAAAGAAAATAAAAGTTTATATCTGATATGAAACTAGCACAACAATAACTAGAATTCATTTTCAGATCAAGTTGGTATCAGAGCACAAGGTTGCTTGCTTGTTTTACTTGAAGGGTTTTAATAGTGAAAATTTACTGATGCTTACAAGATTGAGATTGTAGAGAGGAGAAGGGAAGCTACTGATAGATAGTTCTGAAGTTAGGACAAGAAGGAAGAAGGATGAGAAAGCATCATCCTCACCCAAAGGACCAATCAAGGAAATACTTGAAGCACAAGAAGAATTAATTGCACAAGAGGCTAAAGTGATTGAAGAGATACAAGCTGAAGAGATTGAGCTTGAATCTATAGCCAAAATGTTAGGACATGAAGGAACTCATGAAAACTCTGAAGAAGAGGATGTTAAGAGGGAATTAAAGAAATGAAAATTATGGTGAAAGTTATGTATGAAGATTTTATGGCAAAGAAAACTGGAGAAGGTTCAAAACACCCTTATAGAGAATAATCTTCAAGCAGTAAAAAGGAGGAAGAGAGGATCTCAAAAGGTAGTGGAGGAAAACCACCTCCCTCTCCACCACCACCACCATCATCATCCTCAGCTACATCTCATCTTCCACATCCACTACAAAAACTCATACCCACACTCATTCCAAGATCCCAAAAGGTAAGACTCCATTACTCAAGTTGGACATCAAAATTTGAACTTCCTACATACAATGGAGAAGTTAATGCTGAAAGACTAGACAATTGGATTCGTCAATTGGAAGTTTACTGTAGAATTCAGAATCTACAAGAAGACGATATGAAAATATAATTGGCTTCTTTAAGGCTAGAAGGAGCAACACTAGTTTGGTGGGAGGCAAAGACACAAGAGGAAATGCGAATCCATGGTAAGATTTCCATTTCTTGGGTCGAATTCATTTCTTCCATTAAAAGACAATTTTTTCCATTAACCTATATGCAGAAAACAATAATGAGTTGGCAAAAATGTAGACAGCTCAAAGGTCAAAGTGTCCAAGAGTATACACAAGAGTTTAGGAAAATGGCTTTATTACTTTGAGTAGACTTAAATTCACAAGATACACTATTGAAGTATATAGGAGGTCTAAATTCCTACTTAAAACACACTATTATTATGTTTAACCCAAATAACTTAGATGAAGTATGTGTGCAAGCCACACATCTTGAAGCAAGGGGTAAATTTTTTTTTGAAGAGGGTAGTAAGAAGAATCCATTCAAGGGTAAGGGAAAAGAGAAAGGAGGAAAATGGAAGGGAAAGACGAATGCAAGTGTTAATAAAGAAGGGGAGAAAATTACATGCAAACATTGTTCCAAAGAGGGGCATGATGAAGCCCATTGTTGGAAACTACATCCCGAACTAAGACCAAAGAAACAGAATAACAAAGGGAAACAAAAGACAATTTCCACCACAAAAAAAGATCTTGGATCCGATTCAGGAGATGAAACCAAGATAGTTTCCATGGTTAACAAAGGAAAGGAAGCTATCACAAGTTCTAGTACCTCAAATAGTCACAATAACACTCCAAATGAAGATACAAGGATATAATTATTCCATGTTAGAGTAATTTCTAATCATACAAATATTGATGCATTGTTTGATACAGGGTCACAAGCAAACTTGATTTCAGAAGACTTATTTAAAAAAATAAACCTTGAAACTGTACCTCATCATAAGCCATACCCTTTGGGTTGGATAGTAAATAATTCCAATTTAGAGGTGACAAGGAAATGCATTTTCAGATTTTCTATTACTACAAAATTTGTCGATGAAGTTGAGTTAGATGTGGTTCCACTTGAAATTTTAGGGATTATCTTAGGTAGTCCATATTTGTATGACAGGAAAGTGATATTTTACCGTCATGAGAACAAATATCATTTGATCAAAGATGGAGTGGAGTATACTGTGAGAGCTCATCGCAAGAAATTGAATATCTCTTTAGTTAATGCATGGCAAATGAAGAGGCTAGTAAATGCAAGTAAAAATTTTGTGCTTCTCATGATCAAGAAAAAGGAAGATGTTAACTATGAATTAAAATATAAATCTGATTTGTTTGATGTAGTAAGTCAGCATGGCGAGATGTTTCAAGAACCAAAGGGGTTACCACTCAAGAGGGTAATTCAGCATGAGATTCAGCTGTAGCAAGATGTTCCACTTCCAAATATTGGTATGTATTGCATGTCAATTATGGAAAGCTTGGAAATCAAGAATACAATCCAAGGGTTACTGAAAAAAGGTATCATATGCCCATATACTTCACCATGTGGTTCTCCAATAGTTTTGGTTCCAAAGAAGGACGAGACTTGGCACATGTGTATCAATTTCCGTGCACTGAACAAAATCATGGTAAAGAATTGCTACCCACTTCCACGCATTGATGATTTGCTTGATCAGTTAAAGCATGAAAATTATTTCACTAAGTTAGATTTGAGAAGTGATTATCATCAAGTTAGGATAGCTGAAGAAGAAATTTGGAAAATTGCTTTCAAGGCTAGACAAAGATTGTATGAGTGGTTAGTTATGCCATTTGGCTTAACAAATGCACCAACTACTTTCATGAGAGTAATGAATGATGTACTTAGACCATTTTGAGATGACTTTGTCATTGTTTACTTAGATGACATACTCATATTCATCAAATCAAGAGAAGAACATGTCATGCATGTGAACAAGGTACTTGATGTTTTGAGAAAAGAGAAATTGTTTCTTAAGATGTCAAAGTGCGAATTTGGTAAGAATTCATTGGTATATTTGGGACACATTGTTGGAGGAGGTGAATTGAAGATTTATCCTTCCAAAGTTGAGGTCATTTTAATTGGCCCAAGCCTAATACAGTTACCGAGGTAAGAATAATTTTAGGGGCAGCACAATATTGGAGAAATTTATTGCTATTTTTTCTTCCATTGGAACATCGTTACATGCATTGACAAGCATAAACAAAGTCTTCCATTTGGGATATTTGCAACAGAAATAATTTTATTCTTTAAAGCAAAAGATAAGTTCGGCACCGGTTCTAGAAATTCCAGATCTTAGACAGCCATTTGAGATCCAAAAAGATGCAAGTGATTATGCTATGGGAGCAATGCTCATGCAACATGGTAAGCCTATCTCATTTATTTCTGAAACTTTTAATGGATTTGTGACTAAATATCCTACCTATGATAAAGAGTTATATGCATTGGTACAAAGTGTAAATAAATGGAAGCATTAATTGATGGGAAAAGAGACCATTATCCATACCGACCATCAACCATTGCAGTACTTACAATCACAGTCAAAGTTGCAGCAATCAAGAAATTTCAGGTGGATGGGTTTTCTACAACAATTTCACTTGGTTATCAGGTACAAAAAATGAATCTACAATAAGGTAGCTGATATGATCTCTTGGCCTATTGTAAATTTAGCTATTATTCTCAAGCACAATTCTATTATGCATGAAAGTTACATTGAATAGTAGGTGAATGATAGTGATTTTCAAGATGTGTATGAGAACTTGAGTAAGGGAAACCAAAGTGAAGAGTTAGATTATCATGTGCATAACAGTTTGTTGTATCAATTGGGAAAGTTACGTATACCACAGGGAGAAAGAAACATGATCATAAGGGAGGCACGCACATCATTGTTTGCAGGAAATTTCGGTGTAGGCAAGACAATAGCGCATCTCCAAAGGTTTTGTTATTGGACATAAATGAATGAAAGTGTTTCTAGTTTTATTAGAGGATGTTATTTATGTGCAACAAGTAAGCCTAGCAATAGCTTGGTTTTTACACACCACTTCCAGTTCCCTCTCATCCTTGGGAGAGCATCTCAATGGATTTTGTAGGAGGCCTTCCTATGTCAAGGAAACGTCATGGTTATTTGTATGTTGTGGTAGATAGGTCCAAAAAATGTGTATTTTGATGGCATGTAAGAAAACTATTACAGCTGGACAAACTTCTAATATTTTATTTCAAAATGTATGGATCCATTTTGGTCTTCCTACTTCTATTGTAAGTGATCAAGATTCTTGATTTGTTGGGAATTTTTAGTCAAAATTATGGGACAGGATGGATACAAAGTTGAAGAAAAGTACATAATTTCATCCACAAAAATATGGTCAAATAGAGGTAGTAAATAGAGCTGTTATTCATCTTCTAAGAGGCTATTGCCACAAGCATCCCAAGTTGTGGGACGAACAGTTACACTACATACAACATGCATAAAACTAAGCAAAACATTCTTCCACAAATACATCACCATTTGAGGCATGTTTTGGTTACTTTCCAAGATCGCCATTGGACTTTATATTTGAGAAAGATGTTGCTTTAGATGGAAATAATAACATATATAAAACAAGAAATTTCATTGAGAAAATTCAGTTGGTACATCACACAATACAAGAGCAACTTGAGAAGAGTCAAAGCAATTACAAGACAAGGCATGAAAAACATCAGGTTGATCAAAAATTCCAAGTTGGTGATGAATTTTGGTTGTACATAAGCAAGGAAAGATTGCAAGGGGAAGGTAAAAATCTCAAACCAATCCGTTATGGTCCATTTAAAATTGAGGAAAAGATTGGTACAAATGCATTCAAGCTAGATTTTCCTCCTTATATGCAAATTTATTCTATCGTTAATGTTGAGAATTTGAGATTGTTTGAGCCTCCTTTGATTGATGATCAAGGAGAGCATGTTCAGCTGCCATCGATAGATGATTTCTTGCCAGAATATCTTGATGAGCTTCAGCAAGATCTCCTACTTGACAAAAGAATCAGAACTTCAAGAAGAGGGAATGTTGAATACCTTAGAGTTGGACTCAAAGGTCAGAATCCTTCAAAGGAAAAATGGTTGGAGATTGGAAAAGTGAGGGAGATGTACCCTCACTTGCTGAACAATAGATACTATATTTTGGGGTCCAAAAGGCTTCTAGTGGGGAGGAACGATCTGAGGCTCAACTTTTAGCTAAAAATTGAAAGTCCTCAAAATTGCTTCGAACCTAAACGGCCAGATAGAGTTCGTCTCCAGGATTCTGGCGCAACTCATTTCATCAAAATCTGAGTTTGTATGATTGAGTTATCGTCTGCTATTCATTTTCCAAAGCAGGCAAAAAAGGAGCATAACAAGTACATTGATGGTGTGACAGGTACATTTAGCATTGCAGGGAATATTCTCTAGATTGCAGCCAGTGACAATGTGAAAAGTGTCATCTTCAGATTCTCCAGATGGGTTAAATGAAGAGATAAATTTTCCAATGGCCTCCAATATCCTTCCTAAGTTGGAATTTGAAATTGTTTTAAGGTTGGAGTACAACCCAACGAGAGGGCTCCACGTGTCCTCTCTAGTGGGCCATATCCTAACCCTTGGGGTCGAATTATTTGTTTGGACATTAGTCTATATGGTGGAATTATTTGATATATATATATATATATTTCAATATATATATATATTATAAAGTTTACAAACCCACTATGGCAGAGTTCAACTAGATATGGCTGAGCCACTAACCAAGTATGGAGGAGGTTTAAACTTGGCGGCGTTGACAAGTATGGTGGAAGAATTCTATTTATAAACCTATGAAAAATTTATGTGGCGGAGTGGGGGTTGAACCCCTGACCTCATGCTAGCCAACCGTGCGTCTTACCGTCTCTTCTGCCCAGGATCTTAACCTTTATGTTCACTGCACATATTTAAATTTAAGTGGTTCGAAGGTTGGGGGTTGGAGGGGACCAACCTCGCGGGCTAGCCCCCTCCCCATGTGGCCAGAGCCTGAAAACCAGGCGCTATTCCAAACGAATGACAGGATTTTTAAATGTGATTAATTAATGTTAAAACGTGGGTTAATGACGTTAAACCGTCATTAGTGCTTAAAACACGCTTATCAGTAAACCTCACTTATCTGCTTGTAAAACATGCTTAGAGTTAATTAACTTGAAGCTTAAGTTGGTGGAATTTTCGGAGGCGCACCATTTTTTGTGGCTTTCTAAATTTGGAAATTTTACTGGTAGTTCCTCCAGTTTTAGAGGAGAAATTGGGGAAAAATTTGTTTTGGTCATAACTCACTTAATTTTCGACCAAAATGAGCTCAGTAAAAATCATTCTAGGATAATTGGCATGCTGGGAACTCAATAGAGCAGGTTGCAGAGGCAGAAAAGGTCATCTCCAGGAATTTTTGTGCATTTGAATATTTTTGAAGGCTAGGGCCACCAAGTGTTGGGGTCATTGCGAGAGCATCCAGAGTCCAAATTCAACAAAAAAATAGTCATTTTTGGGAGATTATGATGTTTTAAACTCATTGGAATAGGTTCCAAGAGGTTTTGAAGCTTGTAACAAAAATTTGAACACACTTGAAGATAATACAAAGGTCACACTTTGATGTTGGACCAAGGAGATGTAGCCCAAGAGGGGTGAACTCCTTTATCAAAATTCTGTGTGTTAAGCTCTGTTATGTGTGTTTTCTGTGTCTTATATTTCTTCTGTTCTGTCCTTTAAAATTATTCATTTTAAGCTTATGACAAACTAATAATTTCACTAAGTACATTGTTTGACAATAACATTCTCATAAACAAACCTATGAAGGATAAGTAAAACAAAGCAAAGAAAAGTTTATATCTGATATGAAACTAGCACAACAATAACTGGCATTCATTTTCAGATGAAATAGCCAGTTTTATTTGAGTGAAATCGTCCTTATCCCATTTATCCCATTTGTATGTTGCATATTTCTTAATGATCTCTTGTATAGGCTTAGCTATTTGAGCGCAATTATAGATTTTATCAAGAAATTGATTTTTCTAAGAAAAAATGCATAAACTTCTTGTTGATAGGGAACATGATTTGTGTAATATCCTTGACCCTCTCAGGATAAATTTTAATTCATCTCTTTGCAATGATGTGCCCTAAGATAATCCCTTGTAACACACTGAAGATGATTTCATTGGGATTAAGAGAAATCCCATATTTTCTACACCACTCAAATATGTGTTTTAGATGGCACACACGATCTGATTTTGTTTTGGAAAACATAGTAACATCATCCAAATACACCACTACGCTTTTACCAATGAGGTCACGAAAAGCGATGTCCATCGCTCTTTGGAAAGTAGAACTAGTGTTCATAAGTCCAAATGGAATCCTCTTTAAAGAAAATGTTCCTCATTTGGTCCTGAATGTAGTCTTCAATTGATCAGGTTCTGCTACTAGCACTTTATTATAACCAGAAAAACCATCTAGTAGCGAGAAAATTTTAAACTTCGATACTGTCTAGAGTATTTTTTCCATGGATGGCACTGTATAATTGTCTTTATCAGATTCCCAGTTAAGAATGCGAAAATGTACACTGTTTTATTTCACCGAACTTCTTTCTAATTGGGAATAGATTGGAAACCCAAGTGGAATGTATAACTTTAAAAATATCCTAACATCTATCAACTTTCTTAATTCCTTCTGTATGAGGGGTTCTAGTGTTGGATGAATTTTCCATAGTTTTCTGGAATGGTTTTGACCCATCTTCTATAGGAATTATGTGTTGGATGATAACAGTATCATGCATCTTTAAGTCATCATATGCAACATTTCTCACTCTAGGAACATAAAAAATATTGAAATCTTTGATTAAACGCCATATGTCCAGTTGGAAGTTTTTAATATGCTGTGAAGCATGGTGTATAGTATCTCATACTTACGAGTGGCCACTTCTGAGTCATCGATTACCTTAAGAATCTCTACCTTCATGTCAATATATTTCTTTAATCCTAATATGAGTGCTTCATATTCGACAATATTATTAGTACACTCGAACTCTAGGAGACATGAAAGGATATGCTTCTTATTTCGTGGGTTTGTAAGTACGGAACCAGCTCCAAAGCCATCCTACATATTTGAACCATCAAAATAAAGAGTACAAATATTAGTAGCTACTAAGCCACTTCCTATACTATTATTAGTATTTCTATGTACATATATATTACAAGATTCATTTGCACCAGTTGGAGAACAAGGAAGGAGCTCTAGCTATGTATCTGGTGGAATGGGTGACAAATTTTCTTGATAACACCCAAGGTCAATTTCAAGGAAGAAATTTCCAAAAATTAAATTGGCAAAAGCAACGGGCTCATTGCGGCCCTCAAGTGATGTCACAGTGTGTTTCATATGTGGCTCACTTTCCACCTGAATGTGGTTATTATTTCCCCTGTATGGAAGTGATAAATGTGACTAGTTGGTCACAAAATACCTTTGTAATTTTCTAGATCAGTCTCTGCTGAGGAGTATACCATAGGCTTCTCGGAGGTCCACAATCACAATACTTATACATTGATTAACTTGATCATCAATTGATAATCTAATAAGAACATTATTGAGTTCACCGACATATTGAATGAGATATTTTTCCGGCTAAATAATTTGTGCATTAATCTTGTCCCATTTAGCATTTATTTTCTTGGCAATAGATAATGGAATTACATTTACAGATGCACCGAAATATACTAAACAATACTAGACATTGTAATTGAAAATTTTGAATGTTAATAAAAACAAAGGGCAAAGAGTATTAGCTTCTAATGTTACAACATCAACTACAAATTTGAGGGGACTAGATGACTTTCCAACCACCTTTTGATAGGAATAAGCTTTATCACTTGGTGAAGGTTGTGAACATGCTTGGAAAATTAATTCACATTGGATTACGATCCTTGTGATATAATAGATAGAAATATTGGCGCGTGATCTCTTCAAATATTCAATAATTCTATAATCAATCATTTCACCTCTAGTAAGTGATGCTGAAGTGTCTGGGGGAGTAGCTTTATTTAACAATTCCGGATTGGTGGACTTTCTTTTATTACCAGAGGAAGTGTTCTTGTAAGTGGTTGTATTTCTAGACATATTCTATGCATTCTGTGTATGATTTTTCGGTGGTGAGATTGTTCTTAATAATTTTTCCTTCAATTTATGTCTCGTCATCTCCTGATCAGAAATGGTCCCTTTACTCCTTAAACTATATTGACCACTTTTATTTGGAGGAGCAGCTTCACTTTGTGGTGGTTCCTCAACATAATTCTTGTCAGTGTTAAATAAACAATCAAATTCATTCACTGCATGTTTAATACCCTTGATTTCTTCAGTCTCTATAGGTTCCTCTGTTTCTTCTATCTATTCCATCTACTCATCTGAAAGTAAGGAATACACAATGTTCACAACCAAAGTGTTCATGTTGTGGTTCCATTATGGGCATATATTTCTCGAATGATATTCTTCATGGAAAGAAAAATTATTGTACATAACCATACTCTCTACATTCAACACAACATTCAAATATTGGGTAGAATTGGTAGGCTGATTGTTGTTGTTATTGTTATTATTATTCCTTCAAAATAGGAAAGACTTGGGAGGATTGCTACTAGTATAATTTTCTCTTGACCTTTTCTTTAGCTCTGAAATTTCATTGGTAAGTTATTTCACCATCCTAGTCAAGCTTTCAATATTTGATGAGTCTTTTTCTTTAGCCTTACTAGAAGAAGGTTGATACTTACTACTAGTTTTTTTGGAGTCCTTTGATTTGTCATCATCAGTGATAAATCCAATAGCATGCAAGTCCTTCTCAACGGTAATCGCTTCTGCAAAATTCTATGCCATTGTTTAATTTGCAACCCTTTTTATGAATTGGGAAATGTTTTTTTTTTTTACAAATTCAGGTAATGTTTATATTCAAAATTGATATGGAAGACTAAGCTTCGATGTTACAAGGTAGTGTAGATGAGAAGCAGAGCAAGGGGGGTCAATATTGAGAACAAAATCCCTTTTGCTTCCATTGCTCTTAACTATATGAAGAACTGAACTAGTGTAGATTCGAACAAACTGAAATAATAAAAGACAGTATTTGAATTTCATGCTCAATCTTTGTTTATGTGATGGATTTGACGCACAATGGATTCTCCAGGGTTGCCTTCTGCTTCTTCATTTCGTGCATTTTCTAAACTGGTACTTGGTGCATTATTTTTTTCTCCAGAATATACTTCAGAAATGAAATATATCATTTCTGAAATAAGGAACAACAACAACAGAGATTGAAAGGAACAGTAGGGGCACGTTGAATAAGGAACAATAGGGGCATGATAAATAAGGAACAACAGGGGTGCTTGTGAGAAAGTACGGAAGCTAAGAGAGTGAAGAGAATCGAGAGATTTTTATGACAGAGAGATCCTCTGCGAAGGATTCGGTGAGGATCTGAGAAGAAACATTGGCTGAAATAGTCATGGGAAAAATACGAATGATAGATAAGAGGGATCCAAAGACGATGGTCACCTCTGCAAAAGATCTTTGTAATGATTTGATTCTGATCATGGCAGAAAGCATTGAGATTCGGAGGCGTTACATCGAAGGGTGCCAATAGGTTGGAGGCAGGCTCTGTTTGCACACGCATCTGCCTCCTTGTTGAGTGAGCGGAGAACATGATAGAATCATGTTTCTTTCATCTGTTAGGCCAGTGCTTGGCATCGACTGATGGATTGCTGTAGGATCACATTAGAGGCTTTTCGATTGTATACCATCAGACTAATGACAATTTCCAAATCTCCAATAATCGTTGCCATATGTATGCCAAGCTTTTGAAGCTGGAGAAGGCCTTGATAAAGAGCGAGAGCTTCAACTCTGTTATTGGATAGATTTCCTAATACCCATTCATAGGCAGTGATGATGTCTCCATTGAATTACATATGATTCCTCTAGCCTCGGCCATTCCTGGGTTAGATTTAGAAGCACCATAAAAAAAATATAATGTGAGTTGCAGTTCCTGAGCCATAGAGAAAACTCCTCATATTTCTTTCTGATTTTCCAACTGTATTTGGAGTTGTTGCTGTTATTAGTATCACTCCTGTGGTGGCCAATGTTGTGTCTATCTAGAAAATATCCTATGTAGTTCCTTTCTTCAACATAAAGGTCAGCTGTGTTAAATTTTCCTTGACTTTTAGTAGACATAGCCTCCAATGTGAGACTCCATGCCTTGTTGTATAAATTCCTCACACTGGTTTCTTTGTCCTTGAAGATCATACGGTTTCGAGCTAGCCAGATATTCCACATGAGAAAGCATGGTAAAGAATTCCATACTCTACGAGCAATGTTGTTTTTCTTATCTTGCCAAGGGTAGTTTCTTTTCCAAATTTTCATGACTTCAGCAATGTTGGTGTTGGGATCCCATGGGAGATTGGTGTTCCGAAAAGCTTCTTTCCAACAGGCAATGGAAAAGGGGCAATATACAAAGAGATGCTGATTGGTTTCTTCATCTGTTTGAAAATTTTCACAGCGGGATGGGCTAATTATCCCACGTTTTTAAAGATTCTCAGAAGTGAGGACTTTCCATTTTAGGAGGACCCAAATAAAGAATTTTATTTTTGGGAGGGTCTCCATTTTCCATGCAATTTTCCAGTGCGCCCAAATGGGCATGGGAAATTCATTGTTGCAGATTTGATGATAAGCGGATTTGACTGTGTAGATGGAGCCTGAGGGATCCCAATAAAAGCCATCATCATTGTTGAGTTTGGTGGGGGAAATTCCATGAAGATGAGCTTGAAGATTGGTGAGGCTTGCCTCGATTTCAATGGGAGTATTTGGGAAGGTCCATCCTTTCCAAATCTGAGTTTGGGTGTCCCATTGAGATATCTGATCCAAAGTATGAATCCCCATGCTGTTAAGAAAGGAGAGAATCTGCTGTGTACCATGTCTGCTGCTGATGGGATGTTGACCCAGTATCTTGTCTGCTTCAATTCTGATATGGATGCCACCATTGGGAACCTTGGAAATGTTTTGAGCAAGGAGGGGGATTTCTTTCTTACACATTGCCCAGATTTTAGAGCAGGTTCTGTTGGGGATCTCATAGTCCAGAAGTTGCTGTCTTGGGGAGTTGAGATATTTGATTTCTAACACTTTATTCCACCATGCAGGCTTGCCATTAATGAGTTTCCACACAATCTTGCCACCAAAGTCCAGATTTATGAGTTTTGGTGATCTAATTCCAAGCCCTCCTTGCTTCTGTGGTTGTATAACCTGTTTCCAGCATATAAGGTTATATTTATTTCTTTCATTTTCTCCCCCTTGCCATAGAAAGTGGTGGAGGATAGCATCCAATTTGTTGTAAAAACTAGCTGGAGCTTGCAGGAGCGAGAAATGATATAAGGGTAAAGAGGAGAGTCCTGACTTAAGAAGAATTATGCGCCCTACTGGATTAAGCCGAGAAGTGCCCCATTGCTGCACCTTCCTTTTCATTTTGTCAATAATAGTATCCCAAACTGAAGCTTTCAGATTGCCAGCACTCACAGACATGCCAAGGTAGGAAAAGTGCCCCTAATCCAACTTGTAAGGGACTCCGAAAGTGTTGGAAATACTGTGCAGAGTTTGGGCAGAGGTGTTCTAGCCATAGATGCAGCTCTTGAGATTGTTGACCAAACCTTCGGAGTAGCTCATGTATTTGTCTAGGATAGCTTTGAATCGACGAGCCATGATGTTGGAGGCTCCTCCCATTAACAATGTATCGTCAGCAAATTGTGAGTGGTTTATGTTCTTGAATCCATTTCCAAATTTGATCCCAGTAATAAGTCCATTGCGACGTTTGTAGTCCAGGGCCCTGCTGAAGGATTCAACCATCAAGATAAAAAGGTAACGTGAGAGCGGGCATCCTTGTCTGAGACCTCGAGTCGATTGGAAAGAAGGTCCAGGCCTACCATTAATGAGAGGGGAGATCCAGGGGCCAGAAATGGATGCTTTGACAAGGTTAATGAAGGGCGCAAAAAATCCCATTTTTTCCAAAACATCAAATAAGAAGGAATGCCTAACGTGATCAAAGGCATTGGCTAAGCCCAGTTTTAGAATGAAGCCTTTTTTGTTTCTAGTTTGGCTGGAGTGAATGGCCTCTTGGACGAGAAGAATGGAGTCAGAGATTTGTCTGTTGGCTAGGAAACCCCCTTGGTTTTCAGAGATAAGAGAGGGAAGGAGAGGTTTGAGATGTGAAGCAAGGATTTTGGTCAGGATTTTGTAAGAGGAGTTTCACAAAGAAATGGGCCGAGTTCGAGAGAAGGATAAGGGTCGATTCTCTTTGGGGATGAGGGAAATATGGGTGGAATTGGTGTATCCTCCAATTTTTCATTTAAGTTGAGCCCATCTTATCATTTTGACAACATATTTTTTTATAGTTCCCCAATAAGTTCTGTAGAAACAAATGGGGAAACCATCTGGACCAGGGGCTTTGTTTGGTTGAAGCGTCCAGATGGCATTTTGAATTTCAGCCTCTTCAATTTCCTTGGTTAATGTTGCATTGATTTCCTCACTGATTCCTGTGGCAAGTGCTGAAGAAGATCAGAGTAGTCTTCTGCTGCTTTTGTATCAGTTAAGAGTACGTTGTAATAATCTGAGGCAGTTTACTTGATGGCTTCTTGGGTGGTGTGAGTATGTCCTTCCTCATCATTGATGGTGGTTACATTATTCCTGATTTTTTTTATTGTGGCCTGCTTGTGGAAGAAGGCAAAATTTTTGTCCCCTCCTTGCAACCAAAGCTGTCTTGATTTTATTCTCCATTTTTGTTCTTCATCTCTATTGGCATGAAAAAGTTGGAAATAGAGATCGCCTTCAAGTGCTCTGTATTCATGGGAGAGTCCATGTTCCTCTATTTTGCTGTGAACCATTTCTAATTTTCTTTTTATTTCAATTTTGGCTAGTTCTTTATAATAATACTTTGCCCAATCCTTCAAGGCACATTTGGTCCTTTTCAACTTGCTTTCCCATATGTATCCCGACAATCCTTTTATGTGTTGACGCCAAGTGAGGTTGAAAATTTGATCAACGATGGCATTGCTATTCCATAATGAACTGTATTTAAAAGGAATTGGCCCCAAGGGGCAATGGGTCTCGAGGACAAGACTTGTTGGATAATGATCAGACGCCGAATAGGATAGGACATCAGCGTATGCAGTGGAGTAAGCAGAAAGGAGAGAGACATTTATCATAATTCTGTCTAACCATTCCATAATATTATCTTTGCCTAGCCTACGGTTGTTCCAAGTGAATCTGCGATTTTTTGGGGCTACATCAACTAAGTCGTGCTCCTGCATGATAACTTCCAGCTTTGTTCTGTAGGGATCATGTGTAAAGACTCCTCCTCTCTTCTCATTGGAGTGGAGTGTGAGATTTAGATCTCCTCCAAGAATGATATTGCTATTATTTTCATCGTCTATGTCTGTTTTGAGAGTGGACCGACATTGCTCTTTATCTCTGAAGTGGTTTGGTACATAGATATTGTAGATTAAAATCTCTTTGTTATCTACTTGGTTCTCTAAATTGACTTTAATCCAATACTGAGTTATTGTATTAGATATGCATGTCCAAGTGCTTTGATTCCAAGTGGTGACTATTCCGCTTGAGGCTCCCCTTGATTCACAAATGTAACCTTCATACTGTTTGAGCTGATAAATGATTCCTTTCATTTCTTGATGTCCTTGTTTTGTTTCTTGTGACATAAGGATTCCTGGTTTCTCATGATCAATCAGATCTTTTAGGGTAGCAATTTTAGAGGGGTGCCCTAGTCCCTTGCTGTTCCAAGATAGGATCTTCATCATTGAGTATGGGGTATACGGAGAGTTGCTCGCCCTCCCTGCCCCTTGTGAGCTGTTTCTTTGCTATTTTGACCCAAAATATAGGTTTTTATGGGGTTTTGTATACCCATGGCTATGTATTTTTGGGCATTCTCATCCCTCTATTGCTTTATGGATTTTCTACCAGGCCCTTGTTTTTTATGTGCTTCCAGGTTTACACCGTGCTCTTTGGAAGAGCTCCTGGTTGATTGAGTGAGGGGAGGATCATGTGATGGAGAGGGAGAAGTTTGCGAAAGGGGGATGGGGATGGGGGGGTCATTTTCAGGAATGGAAAGGGCACCAAAGGGATTAGATGATTCCAAGGGAGTCTCAGAGAGAGGATTGGAAGCAGAAATGTTAAGGGGAGGATCCAGGGAGGAGGTGGAGGGTGAAGCTGAGTGAATGGTTTCAGGAGGAGCAGCTGCAGGGTTTTCCTTAGGAATAGGGGCAATCTTCTTTTTTTTAACAGTTTCCCATTGTTCATCTTGTGAAGTGTTTTCAACATCAACTAACTTAGAGCAGCGATTGGCGAAATGGCCATATTCATGACATACTTTGCATTTAAACAGGATCCGTTCATAGTCCAGTTGCTGGATGTGCGTCCAGTCATCCACTTTGAGCTTGATAGCCTCTAGAAGACCCTTGTCGAGATCAAATTCAACACAGATGCATGCACATGCTTGCATATTGTCCTTTGGTTCACTTCGATCAATAAAATTCCCAACAACATTATCGATGGCTCGAACGGATTCATCTCCCCAACAATGGAGAGGAAGATGTGGAAGCCGGACCCAGACCGGGACCGCATTGAGGACATCTAGCTCAGGATCAAAGTCTGGGGTCCATTTGTTGAGGTACAAACCTCTGGAATCCATAAAATAGGGGCCATTACTGAAGATCAGGTCCTTATCTTCTCTTGACTCGAAGTGGAAGGTGAAGTACCCTTTCCCACAAAAGCGAATGGAGATTTTACCGCTTATTTTATCAGCCCAGTTCTGCTCGATCCGCCTTTGCAACGTCTTTGGAAAGGGCCATAGACCAGTGAACTACCCAATGAGCCCTCTTTCAGCCAGTGAAAGTGCTTCCATGTGAGGGAGAGCAGGTGGGAGATTCACTTCTTGAAGACCATCTAACTTCTTAATGAACTTTGAGATTGCAGGTCGAGGGCGCTGAGGCGACAACGATTTAACCAGTGCAGAAAAAGCTAGTTGGGCAGCGACTGCCTCCGGGGTAGCATCCGGAGGGGCCATGGCAGGCAGGAGGAGAATGGGCCAGGGGCCGCAGGTGTAGAGGTGCACAGGTGCTGCAGTAGAGCGGCAGAACTAGCAGCGCGAGGAAAAAATTAATCTTCTTCTTCTTGACACAAGATTTTTTTTTTTAATTACGAATTGGGAAATGTTAGTGGGAAAGGAAATTGTGTAATAATCGATATTAATTGAATCATGTAGTTTTGTGCCCAGGGGGAACTTGTTCAATATACGATTGAACTTCTGATTAAAATATTTTTCCTTCTTTTTTTCCCCTATCTTATTGTTTTCGAGCTCCTTGAATAACATGATAGGATTCTTGTCATCAACAAATTTCTCGAGAAATAACTTCTTCAAATCCCTCCAACTATAGACTGAATTGGAAGGTAGAATATGGTAACATGTTGTTGTTCTACCTTATAATGTACAAGGGAAAAGTCTGCAAGAAACATCATTGTACCTTACCCACAACACCTGTAGATGCATGGAGAAGCCGTCAAGATGATTTTATGCATTTTTCTTCTTATCGGTCTCAAAATTTGATAAAAAATTCTATGGATGTATGTGCATATTATCAATATTGTATGGAAGAGGAATATGCCCTTTTACCATCTAGTCCAACTCTTGGTCGACCATGGATTCATCTCTTGGTTCCTCCTCCTCCTCATAATTCTAGGAGTCTTCTCCTTCACCATCTAAACCTTAAAAAATGTCATTAGAAATAAACATGTCATCCTTGTATCCTTCATTAATTGGTGGAATTTGATCTGGTTACAGTATTTCTTCTAAGGATTCTTCTAACTCTTCAAGAGTAGCAAATACCAAATCTTCCATTATTGAAACTAGTATACCGATAGGATTTGTTTCGTTCTTCTTCGGAAAATGCGAGAGATTTTGCGCCCCCAAAATTAAACCGATAGCCTTTACAAACCAACGGGTTATAGGATGAAGTGCCTAGATCTATTCGTAGGTAACCTCATATGCCAACTCTAGACTAGGATGATAATACCCCCCTACTTTAGTAATAGGAGTTGGAATGATCCTCAGAATGTTGCTACCTTGTCCAGAATGTAACCACTCCTCCCACATTTATCCACTCTCACTAGCATGCAGGGGGAAACATGAACTGAGGGATACTATGAAATGACTCAAATCCCTAAGTATTGTTAAGGAAGTGGAATAAACCAACCAAAAATTTACTAACTTCCCTCAAGTTCTGTAGAACCCCAGAAGCTAAACAACCACTTCACGTGCCCAAACCCTGAATTAAATTTATTTTTTAGTGATATGGAGTGCCAGTCGATCCCATGCAAAAGCAAGCCAGTGATTGTAACCCTTGAATTTCTCTGATAACCCTTCCTCCCAATGAATTTAGTGTAGATTTCCTAGTTTTGTTCATGCGACCTCGAAATCCGAGCCAATTTTTTCAGGGCTAGGATGCAGACCTTTTCCCAAAACTTGATAGAACTTTCTAGAATGATGGATGACACTAGGAGAAAGCAATAAATCACAAATATTAAAAAAGAACTTGACCTAACCAAGCCTAACCATGAAAAACAATCCGTCGAACACATAGTTAACATGTAATCTATGGGTCATAAATGCATATCTGAACATATGGATATGAAACTTATCCGAGAATTATCAAGAAGGTCTATTTCCCTCTCATAATATCTACAATAACATCTATTATGTCATGCATTAAATAACCATTCATTTACCAATCAAAGGATGATAAGAGCCATAACTTGAATCTATCATAAAACCATGCTTATAACCAACATATAACCAAAATAATAAAAATGATAGAAAAACCATAAAAAACACATAATAACAAGTATAAATACTCATGAAATACAAGAGGAAAAGAGCTCTTATTAACATAGGAAAATCCAATCAAGTGAGGGACTTCCACATTCCACACGACTATATATTTGGCTAAACCAAATCTTTCTTTCAGCCAATCACCCCCATGCCATATTCCAAGCATGAATGTGGGACTCACAACAAAACAACCAGGCTTCCTTGGGCTTTACTGCAATCCATCCAAAACCGATCAAGGGAATCCTAGGCCCGAAAACCTCACCTATACAACGAGTCTTTTCTGCAATCCCACCATTACCATTCAAGGGATTCTTACCCTACCCAAAAAAAAACATACACTACCAGGATTCACCGCAATCCCGCCAAAACTAGTTAAGGAATCACTAGGCCCTAATCAATCTTGGATGCCTCTAGATTTCTTCACTAATACTTTGAGGAATTTACCTATATCCACTCTGAGGCTTTACCATAATCCCACCATTACTAGTCAAGGGATTCCTAGGCCCTTGGGAATTTTCTTGAGACCACCACACCTAGTTCCAAAACCATCTGAGAATCCAAAGATTAACCAAGTAAAAGAGCCCTATCACACCATGGTTATCCAGAAATGGCAAGGCAAAGATGAAAACACTGTCACACCTAGAAAAACCCATGCCAATGATAACGAGAGAACCAAATACACACATGCATGTTCGAACTAGCAAGGAAATCATACATTCAACTTGATACTTGCAAGTAATCTTGTTGTAGCCGCTTGATCTAACTCTTCCTTGCTTGATCCTTGCTTTCCTTTGCTTCCTGTTCCTTCATTTATCCAATGCTAGGGTGCTCCAAGAATTATCTAAGTGTGCAAGAGCATGAGAGAGTAGAGAGAATAGAGAGAGCTCCAACAATGAACTGACAAAAGGTTGTCAACTGATCCTCATAAGCCTTTTTATCATTGAGGCCTCTATTTTCTTCAATTTCCTCTATTATTCGTTCACTTTCCTCCTCACATGGAACTTGTTAGCACTGCAATTTTTCCAAATATTTTCAAAGTCTGGTCATCATTATCCAAGGAATCAATCTTCCTTTTCAGTTTGATTATATGATGAAAGTGTCGCTGTCAAAGTGTAGTGGTGAGAAAATTTAATTTTCTACTTTCATTCATTTAATTTTCCCTCTTTCACCTTTCATTTTCCCAAAAAACCCAAAGTCCAGCCTCTCATTTCCTTTTTCAAAACCCCTTTTTAACTCATAAAATCCAATTTTTATAGTTAAAAATCAGCTCCGCACACCCATCAACATCCATATCATATTTCATTTTTAACTTACCATATATTTCTTTTATTGCAATTTTTACCTGCACCACCACAAAAACTTGGTTATATCATATATTATATGATATAACTTACCGCACTTAACAAAAATTGTGGACCCCTTACCTTTTATCGCAATCGACTCTTCATAGTTTAAACTCCCATTCACGTTACAATTTCCATTTGCTACAAAACCCCCGAAATGCAAGTTGCGGTATGGTCTGGGACCCATACTTCCCTTTAATACGTCTTGAATATGTTATAAAGAATTTTTTTTTTGCTTCGGGCGTCTTTTTATCATATTACCATGACTTAACAAAGTTTTCACTTTTTGCTTTGAAAAGCCATTTAAAAGGCCCCACCTACTTTTTCGCATCACATTTTCACAAATTTCACTTACCACATTCACTTCCGTTCCCTCAAACTTCCGATTTGCGATTTGCGAGCGGTCCCACCATCTTTCATGACACATCCCTCCATTCACATCGCACATCGCACTTTGCTAGTTTCAATGTTTAGCTCCAGTGTTTCATAATAAAACTTCCGATGTGTGATCTGCAAGCGACCCCATTGATTGTTATGCCATGTCACCTCCATTCTCATAGTACATTGCACTTCGCAAGGTTTAAAATTTAACTCTTGTGTCTCATAACAAAACTTGTGATGTGCGAGATGCGATCGGTCCCACTTCTTTGCCATGTCATCACCCCATCGCAAATCACATTTTCTCTAATTTGTGTCTTAAGTTTAAATGCTTCGACCCTTATTTTCAACTGCGATATATGTCTAAAAGGTTTTCTCCTCCCACTTATCATTCATTCCGCTCCACCTCTCCCCTATCAGTTAAACCTTTTTCAAGGGGTTTCTTTGTAATATCTCATAAAATGAACCTCCGCCATTCTATCCAAAAAGTTTCAAGTTTTCTTCCATTACAAAGGGTTTTCCACCAAAGAAGGAAAGGAACAATGGAACAATGGCAAAGTTTCTTTGAAACAGTTTTCTATGACTACTCTCAGCACCAGCACGCTTCTACAAGGCACCAGGTAACATTCAAGGAACAACCACATGCTATTTTCACCGCTGTTTACACTTTTTGTGGAGTTTGTTGCACCATAACAGAAGAGGAGTCTTCCCATAGACTGCCACATCATACAAACCACTCTGAATTGTTAGCCTTAATGTTGTTTATTTTCATTATGTCATATCACTTTGTATTAAAGTTTTAGGGTAAGCCTCACCTCTTGTACGAGGTTGTAATGACTTTTGAAACATATTTTCCTTTATCTATGGAGGATGACAACATCATATTTTGTATATATATGCCAAACTAATATGAAGTAAGGGTTGGTTGGTGGTTATTGAATTTTGACTTATATGAACTATAACCTTTTATGTGAATGAAATGGAATAATACTACTGAGGACTTATTACCAATTTTCTGTGTGTATTGTCTACTTTATTTGTGTTTCCCTATTTCCTTTCTTCCAGTTCGAGTTTGCAAATCATCATACTGTTATGTGTTTTTATAATAGTCTCTTACGATTTTTATGTGTTTTATCGGTTTTTGTTAGTCTCACATAGTGAGCATTCCTGATAAAATCTATATTATAACAGTGGAAGAACATCACTCATGATAGTTAATCTTCATGATATTTAAGTGAGAATCTTGTCAAACTAGAAATAGATTTCTCTCAATGGAATATTGTCAAGCTGCTACTTTTGTCAATTTATACTAAATCAGTAGGTTTCTATTTTACAGACCTATTGATTCTCCTCTCATCTTTCAATTTCCTTTCATCATAGACTAAAAACTTGCACCTTGCTTCCACATTAAGTTACAATACCCTCTTTAGTAGAACTGTGGATTTGATCGAAATCTCTCTTCAGTAAATCAAATTTTATACCATCTTCCAATCATATAAAATGAAACATTATAATTTCCTTAGAGTTTAAGATGTGTCTGGTTAGGTGCTTGATGCAGTCCAAGTGCTAATTCCAACGCCAACATATTTTGGTGCGTCTGCCGGGAGACGAAGGCCTTGTAATGAAGTATTCTCCCGAGTCTATTGTTATGAATTGCTGATAACCAGTTCTGGATGGTGAACAAGAATTGGTGACCTGAAGAAGACTGCAAATTTGTTCACCTGGTGACTCCACGAAGAGGAAGAAGGGTTTCAAGACTTCCTTCTATAATAAGGAATCAAAGATCCCCAACTGTTACTCTAGTTGCTGACCCGGAGAAAATCATCAAAGATTCTAAAGGAAAAAAAAGATTAGTTGAAGCCACATCTCAGTCAGTGAAGAAGGTACACAAAAAGTACATTCCAAATCAAAAGGTACCTCTATCTACTTTAGAATCTAAAGATGTTTTAGTTTCAAAAGGTTCTGTTGAAAAATCTCAAGTTGAAGCTACTCCCCTAGAAAATAAAGTGGATGTTGTTAACCTAGGTTCACCTGAAGGTTTTTCTTACTCATCACCTAGTATATTTGAAATAAGTACTGTTCTAGTAAAAGAAGGAGAAACTGAATTTATAAGTGTTGAAATGAAGTCAGAAGAATTTGTGCTGAATGATGGGGAATTAGAACAAGTATTGGCTATTGCACCTTTTCTTGATAGGGATATTTTGACTGAATAAGACTTCAAGACTATTTTAAGTTTCCTTCATACTCATCCTGAATACCAGTCTCTTGTCACTCCTCAGCAAGAATATTTTCCTTTCTCTCCAAATCCAGCTACTGGGTCATCTTCCTCTCATCCACTTGAATAGACTGTACCTGAAGGTCTTATTTTTAATTTATCTGATTTCCTTGCTTAGAAAAATAAAGCTGAATTAACTCCATCCCCTCAAGAAACAACTTTATATTGTGATTCTTCTACTGAAGGAGAATTCAAGACATCCTCTGTTCATATTTTTGAAAATCCACTCTTCTCAGTTCTAAAGCCTCAAAAATCATCTCAAGGCCCTCAATTTTCTTCTGTCCTAAATTAGAATAAGAATTCACCAATTGTAATTCCTATTTATCAAACAACTACATCAACTATACAACAACAAAATATGGCTCAGCCTGCCCTTACAAGGATGCATCAGATAGTGGCTGCGAGATATGTGCCACTTGTTCTCCCTCAACACATGCATGCACTTCCCCAAGGATATTACTTGAAATACCTTCCAAAATACACTATGGAGGGAGAAGGAGTTTCTGCTGAAGAGAATTTAGTGGCTTTCTATAGTTATGCTGACAATCAGAATATTGAACATGAAGATGTTTGGTCAAGACTCTTTTTTTAGAGCCTGGATGGGGAAGCTCGAAAATGGTTTAGAAGTTTGGCTCCAAATTCAATTATAGGAATTGATGAATTATAAGATATGTTTGTGAAGCATTGGGGTGATAGGAAAGACTATGTTGATTATCTTACAGAATTTAGAACTCTGAAGAAAAAATCAAATGAGTCTTTAGCTGATTTTACTAAGAGGTCTAATAAGATTTATCAGAAAATTCCTAAAGAGATTAAACCTACTGAAACCACAACTATGATAAATTTTGCAAATGCTTTAGATTCTAAGTTTGCCTTATTTTTGAGGGATGAAAAAGCATAGACACTGACAACTATGCAAGAGGCTACAATTGGAGTGCAGTCTAATCTCATGGCTTCTAATAAATTAAAAATGGAGGAAGAAAAGGCAACAAAAGACAAAAAGAAGATGAAAGAAGAAAAGCCTTCTTCTTCTAAGTCTCTTTCTACAGAACAAAAGATCGATCAAATGTCCAATTTTATCAAGGAACTTGCCTCTAAGATGTCAAAATTAGAGGTAGAAAATAAACCAACCGCTAGAGCCAATCAAAACAAAGTTAATAAAAATCAGGCTCCCTTCCGGAGGCCTTTTTAGCCTAAAAAAATCCTACAATGCCCAAGGAGGAATGCTAATGATCAAAATATTCAACCTCCTTTGAATAATTTTGCTGAACAAGAACAACAAGGAAGTGAGGAAGAAAATGAAGAAATAAACCATGTGGGAGAAAATTCATAGTCAATATGTTTGACATTGTAGGAATATGAAGATAGATCAAGAATTTGTTTGTTTTATGATGATATGAATGCTCAAATTTATGCATAGAATGATAAAAAACAACAAGAAGTTCAAAACAGAAATTACCCTTTGAGGTCAAAAGGTCCTGTTCAGTAGCCTCAACAAAATTAGATTTAGATAAACAAGCTGCTAAACAGAAGGCCAAGGTAAATGAGGTTCCTCCACCTCAAAATTCTTCTCCAATTGTCAAAATTATAGCAGAAAATAAGGAATTAGTTCCAATTTATTTTAGTTTCAAATCTGAATTGAATAAAATCAAAATTCCAGTTCCACTCCTAGAATTATTGAAAAATCTAGCATATAAAGAGTCTTTTAAGAGTCTGTTGCAGCCTCTTCTCACCCCTGATTCAGTCAACCCTAAGGATGAACATCCCACCATTTATCTAGGCTATCATGTCTGTTGTAGCTGCTACAACAACACCCAAAATTTTGGGTCCCCCTCTGCTCGCTCAACCCTTTAAGTTTTCAACTCGGCCTTCAATCAGTAATATCCCTTTGAGCTATTTCGGCCTAGCCCTATCACCACACCCTCTTGGAGCATGGTCCCAGTTATTTTAATAAGACCTTCTATGTGAATGAATTGTTACCTTGTGGAATCATGAAGTGTCAGGGTCTACTGCGGTCGATGGTTGTATGAAAATATAAGTTTTAAGTCGGTTTCCGAACTTAGAGATGCTCAAATAATTGACTTAAGTTACAATATCTTAGTTTGGATATTTCAATGTTGCTGCCCCTCGAACGAGCTATTTTTCTAGTCAATTTTTGTTTTTCTCATTATTTCCGAGAGCTGACTCATTCTAATACTTTTCCTTTCAGGAAATTGGTCAAATATGCTAGAAGTATACATTGGACAATGTATCTGTTTCATTAAAGAGTCCATTGGCGACACCATTAAAATACTCTACAAGGATGAGGTTCCAATTGTCCATGTGAGCTACACAAACTCTTCAAAGGGGTTTTTGAACATGGCATGATGATACCCTCTCCAACACGTGGTAATTCCTCAACATATGGCGTATTTTGCATTCAATACGTGTAGAGTATTAATTCCTTCGACGTTGGACTATATCAGCACATGCAAAAGTCTCAGAAT
Organism: Pinus albicaulis; assembly: GCA_034641835.2. NCBI lineage: Eukaryota > Viridiplantae > Streptophyta > Pinopsida > Pinales > Pinaceae > Pinus > Pinus albicaulis. The sequence continues at coordinate 521,616,419 of CM076573.1, read as the reverse complement.
TCGAATGGTGATCATTGTAAAGGGTCAGCGCAATTCAAAGAAGTGTGTAAGGATGTAAATGACGAAGAAGGATTCTAATGGTTGTGCGTTATGAAATAAAAGTCATGAACCAGCATGGGCCTAAATCCAGGCTCCATAAAATGCACACTATTATTGACCACTGAAACAACCATATCTCGTGGAGTTCTGAAAAAACTACTGCATGGCATGGGCACAAATGTGTCAGGCAACTTTGGTCAAAGGGATTTGTATGCTAGACAATATCAATCTCCCCCCCACGTAAACCTAGGGAGATCTTAAAGGGTTAATACAAAACACATCCATGGCATCTAGTATAACGTTACTCTGGGCCACGCAAATAAGAGAGAGCGCAGCCTGATGAAGACGATTTGCAGCTAGTCGAGAGGAGGAATGCGACTAGTCGCAAAGTCGCATGTGTTGAAGGAGTGATGTGGAATGCAATTTGTGGGGGTTGCGACTCGACGATATCGTTGAGTCGCGTTGCCGGGACCGCATCCGCGTGACTGCATCCATGCGATGTGTCTAAACATCCAGCCAAGTCATGAGACCAGAGCAGAGATTCATGCAACCTACATGCTATCTCTGTTGTTTGGGAAATACAATAAAGTTTAAGCTTCGAACGAAACAGTGACCGCTTGTGGGAACTGTTATCATAAAATTGGCTCTGATAGGCTGCTTAATTAGTAAACTTCATGTAACTATTTCAAACCTAATATTTTGACTAAGGCTTAGCCTCCTCAGCCTGTGAGGGCTCTCTCAAGGGTTAATGATTTGGATAAAAATATAGATGGCTAACTTTATGTGGGGTAATAAACAGATAAATGATAGATATAGGTTGAGAATCACATCAGCATGTACACATTAGGCTTATGGAGTCAAATAGTTTAGTAATCCAATGAATCTACTTAACATGGAAATTGAGGCGTATTAGAGTTTTAGTTAAGAGATAAACACAAATGAAATTGTAAAAACACAGTCAGTTCATTTATATAGGAGTCAAAGCATCTGAAAGATGAATTCTGAGTAATATAGACAAACACCACTGCAATAGGATAATAAAGAGAAGCAAATAAAATAAGAACACACTAAAAATCCTTCTGAATCTCAAGTTGGTTAAGTAGAAAATCTCTGTATTAGCTGAAAACCAGTCAATTACAATAAGCACAATTTTTCCAAAAATGTCGAACCCATTACAAATTCGACCTCTTGGCCTTTAATAGACCTCTTACAACATGATATGATATTCCTCTAGGCTATATACATCGAATTTCCAACTATTGAAACCTTTCATAACCATAAGACATGGAATTTATTACAGAAAGACACATAATCCACTTAAACAGTCCTATTTCAAAAAGGACTCAAGTTGGTTAATGCTATCTCTAACAACCTTATCTATTTAAATCTACATCATTTCCAAGTGTATCATCACATGGTCGAATCTGGGTGATGGAATTCAACTCTTCATCATGACCATATTGCTGACCTCCACCAAAATAGGAAATAGTTCCCTGTTTTTTAGGCATAGGGTCCTTTGCATTATTTGAACATTTGGTCATCAATTAAACTTAATTTAGTGGTCCTTAGATGTTGGAGATTATATTAACGTGTCTCATCACTTATTCCTAGACTCCAGCTCTCCAAAAATGCTTCCACAACTATTCAAAAGAGCTGTAATATACTGCGCTACGAAAACACAACAGTTTCATAGCGCCTGTGTAACACTGCCATTTTAAGTCTTAATTCTCCAAAAACTGAATTCTTTCCACTTGCATCATTCCATTTACCCTTTAATACATCTCCCATATCAATTCCAGTCCTTAAATCTCTTTTCAACCTATTGGGAATCTGTAATTTATTAGCAAGATTGGCAGAGTCCAATTACAGAAACAACATCGTTTCAACCAACTTTGGGATCCTATGATCTAGCCCTCCTGAATCCGGAGAGGGATCTCTCCAATATGGACAAAGATGGATTTGTCATTGAAGTTTGGGGTTATGATATTAGGCTAGTTATGAAGGCCAAGGGTTTGTTTTTTTTTTTTTTTGGATGGTTGAGCATGATTACTGTTCAAGGTGGAAAGTTCTGAGTGCAAAAAGTTCCAAAGGTGAGAAGTTGCAGGTAATCAGAGTAAGCTTCGGCCAAGAAAGTAGAAAGTTGTAGGTTTTAGTCCATTGGGCTATGGAGTCATAATAGGGTTTAATTGGAACAGCAAGAGGCAAGAGTGGTCCATGGGGCAAGTCATCTATGTCTAAGGATCTCTTTGAAGATTTGATTTATGAAATGGAATGATACAATAAGAAGGAGAAATAAACAGATGCAAAAACAAGAGAAGCGGGATGCGTACGTACTTTTAAACTAGTCGGCCCTTTGACATGGACTCCAGCTTATAAATAAACTGGGATCTGGTAATCACCACCAAACTAGCCGGCCTTTGATACACTTTCAATAGCGACATCTTAAAGCAGGAGAAACTTGAAGGGTTCTTTTGGAGTAGAAACTAGCGAAGCAGGGCTTACCACCAAATCCTCTCCTAGGTTCTTCTTTGCCTTGGTTACTTTCAAGACAAAAACAAAGATAACACAGCATGGCCTAAGATCTAGTAAGTACTTTGAAACTAGCCATCTTTTGACACATTCAAATGGAAACAATCAGATAGTTTATGGGATCATTCTGGGACCAGGGCTCACCATATCTTCCTCAGTTCATCTTCACAAAACATATACTGAGAATAACATCTAAGAATAACATTCAGCTAAGACAATAAGACGAGGGAACGCCATCATTCCTATGCTTAAACTGAATTAAATCATTCTCAAATAACACAATTTAGAAGAAAACATTCAGATAAAGATTTTGAGTCAGAGAAGGTTACTGATATACAATAGGTCCTAACTCTGCACATGCTGTTCTTTATAAGAGAATATGAAACACAGATGGAAACAGAAATAAAATAACAAGTTACAATTAGAAAAACATCACCGTCAACATAGACCAGGATCCCATAAATCAACTTGTATTGATGCTTCAAACCAGTTACAGCTTTAAGTCTAGTGCTTTAGGTTAACAACCATCTACACATCTCAGCCTAACCTATCTATCACCAACAGAGCTCCAAGAGCCAGTGAATACTATGTAAAATCAGAAGTTTTTGCTCAAATGTATATCAAAGTTCTACAACCAACCCCTCACTCATCTTCTGTTGTAGTATATATAGAAGAATGAGGAGGTGAGATCTGATAAAAGATCTTAATTACTATTAATACAGAGTTAATGTCTTCTTGGCCCTTGGGGGGTTTAATGAAGAAACTGTACAGGTGTTTCACTGTATTAATTAATTTACACTTATGAAATAAGCTCGGTGGGAGCTTAGTTTGACCTTTGAGGCTCCGTGTGATGCTAGGGTTACCCTGCAGATGCCTTTTGCATTAAGTTTCATTGCAGAAGTAACTTCTTGGCTACGTTGAGGCAAAATCTGATCTTCTTCAATAACTTCAGCCCCTGATTGAGTACTTTGAGGAACAGGTGGTGCTATGGTAGCTGGGAGGAACCGATTTGCTTCAGATTGCGCGCGGCAGAAACATTCCCGCTTGCTAAAACGTCTTAGGTTTTCTGTAAACTGTGTTTTATTTGGGGATTAGCCTTTTGATAATAGTCTTAGCCGTAATCCCCCTTAAAAATTGTCTCTAATCCTCTGTTCTGATACATTTAGGTCTTCGGCGTTGATATTCTTTGTCTGTGCTCGATTTACTGTGTTTTTGCTGTTGTGCAGGGCTGCGCAGGGTTCATAAGGCATCCATGCCTGAGAAAATGCTGAGAAAACGTGCATTTCCACCTTGTGTATGATTTCATTGGATGAATCGAAGACGGGAGGGTCGTCACCCTCTGCCTCTGAATCTTCTTTGAAAATTGCGAACGAATGATAAAACACCCTGCAAAAATACGAAAACTATTAAGAAATCCTGCTTTTATAGGTTGACTGCATCGGAGGGCGTGCGAGGAGATTGGAGCCACGGTCGGGACTAATCTGGGAGATCATAGAATGGGCGGAAGAAAGATTAAATCTGAGCCGTCGATCTTCAGAGATCGATGGTCGAGATTGAACGGGGCGGTCAGAGGAGGAGGATGAATCTGAGCCGTCGATCGTGCAGAGATCGACGATCGGGATTGGGTGATGGAAAGTCAAACGGGAGATCGGGCGATGAATTGTGGGTCGTCGACCTGCAGATCAGATCGACGGCGGAGATTTATTTTCCATTATACAAGGGCTCGACTATCGCACACACACCTTCATTAAACATCGACCAACTTGGGCGAGCGATCACCGTTGGATTAGTGGGCCCAGATCGGATGGTCCACAATGATATCGCTGGGCGTCCTGGACCGATCATTAACGCGCGATGGAAGATGGATGGGCGGCGGTTTTCAAATAGTACAAGGGACACGTGTTGAATGGTGTATGGAATCGCTGGCCGTTGGGAGAAAACAGCTTTTGCCCGAAGGCGGTGTGATGAATACCGCACGGTATTTGGAGTGGAGGACAGCTGGCGGGGACCACCGGGAGACGTACTCCGCACCGTTCGATCTGTGGATTTAGATCGACGGTGCGGAACAAACCAAAACTCGTACCGACAGATAATTTTAATAAAAAATAATAAAATGACGGATTTTATGAATAATAAAGGTTTTTCAATGTTTTTTGCGGAATATTTTTAAACCAGAATAAGCGCCTGACTACTCAGGGCGCGGTCACGGCTCTAGGACTTATGGACGAGAAGGGTTAGCAACTTAGCCCGAGGGGGCTTAAGTCAAAATACATAGAAAATATGTATTTTTATTGATTTTTCAACGTTTTCAAAGGGTTTCAAGGGTTTCGGCATAGTAAAAAAATGGGTTTTCAACTATGGGAAAGTGATTTTCATAAATGGAAGAAGAGGATTTATGAAAACAAGGGAGTTTTTATGGAGAAAAGGGGAGCAAATGAAGGTTTGAGAAGGGGGAAAAATGAAGGTCTTGCAGCAGTATTTGTTTTTTTAAAATCAGCAGGATTTCAGGGTTTTTTAGAAAGTAAATATCAGTGCAGATTTGGACAGAGGCAGGAGGCCTTCAAGATTATTCAAGAGCCAACAGTTTTTTGTCATGGAAAATTGTTCCTTGAAGGCTCAAAATAGATTTAGCCACATTTTGGTATAATCAAATTTTACAGGTGGCTAACAGTGGCTCCACTTGGGGATGGTGCCTTCTTGAAGGCATCAAGAACTTTCAGACCTGCATTCTCTGGGAGGCTGACCATGTCCCTGATCCATTGATGTTCTCTGGGAGGCTGATTAGTTGCCTAATCCATTGGGCTGCTTTTCCTGTGCTGGGATTATTTTCTCTGAAAATGTATTAGTATTCATAAAAGCATTGGATCTTCATCAATACAACTTTCTACCTACCCAATCCTACAAATCTAACATTTTTTCTTCAATAGAGTGCACTTGGATTGGAAAAATATTTTCACAACATTTTATTCTTTTGAAAGCAGGAAATCTAATCTATTTCTACTCCTTATTTCTCCCTGAACTCAGATTTAATAGTTGAGTTCAGATGATTCTCTACCTAATCTACTATCTGTTGGGATTAAACTGTCCAACAGAATTTCATTCTCTAAATTTCTAAAACATAAATTTAAAAATAGCCAAGTCAAGATTAAGTTGTTTGACTTGCTATGATCTATTGCATAAAGACAAGCTGCACATAGACATTTATTTTTGCAGAAAAATAAATAAAAAATAGAAGGCTTAAGATCTGAAATTTTGAAAACATTTCCTTCTTCTTTTCTACAACTCTGATTTGATTCTTATTGAGCTGTCTTTCATTTTTCTCTGGTTCAGATTTTTAAGCTAATTAGAACCAGATTTTTACATCTCTTTGACTCAGAAAAATAGAATAGATTTGAGTCATTTCTCTTTGGAAACTGAGGTTCAGGTTTTGAACATGTTTGAACCTTTAATTTCTATCCTAAACTATCTACTGATAAGCCAAGATTAGTCAGTTTGGCATATCAAATTCACTATCCTATCAGCAGAAAATTTAAAGCTAATTAGTCAAGTTTAAACACTTTGACTAACTAGAAGTGTGTTTTTCAGGAGTGGCATTTGAGCTTGCACACTTTCAGATTTGTCTCTCTTTTTTGGTATTGGGCTATACCTTTCTTGTTTTCAAAATCTGCCCTCTTTTCTTTCTTTTCTTTGTTTTTGTATTTTTTGTCTTTTACAAGTTTGAATGAAATGGTGGATGAAATATTCACAATGGAAAATATAAAAAGGCTTAAAAACATAACATGGATCAAGAGAAGTAATGCTTAAGCATCTTGCCATTGACAGGACCCCCAAACAATTTTGCTCCATTCAATTCCTGCAAGAAAAATGCATTGTTACCAGCAGCTAACTGAATAGAGTAGGGGCCAAGCCATAGGTTGTCAAATTTTCCATGCTTGCCCTTCTCTTCCCTCCTTGATTCCCATTTTAAAACTTTGTCCCCAATCTTGAAATTGCTGGCCTTTGTTCTTCTGTCAAAAATCTTTTTAATGCTCTCCTGTTTCTGCAATGCTTTGTTATACACTTCCTCTCTAGTTTGCTGAAGATGAATGGTCTGATTTATTCTTTTGATCATGTCATTATCTTCAGTTTGCAACTCTTGAATCAACTTCATCACTGGTACACCAAGGCTGTTTGGAAAAATTGCATCAGTACCATACACTAGCTGAAAAGGTGACATACCAATAGATTTCTTCAAAGTCAATTTGTCTGCCCAAAGTGCATGAATCAGCTTTGTGTGCCAAGAATTCTTGTTGTCCTCCAACAGTGTCTTGATTATGTTCACTAGACTTTTGTTTGAGGATTCCGCAAGTCCATTACCTTGAGGGTAATAGGCCGTGGAATGCCCCAATGTTATCTGATATCTGTGACAGAAATCAACCATCTTCTTTGATCCAAATGCTGTTGCATTATCAGTGATGATCTTGGTAGGACAACGAAATCTGGAGAGAATATTAGTCTCCATAATTTTTATGACAACTGAATTATTGGCCTGCCTACAAGGAATGGCTTCTATCCACTTAGTGAAATAGTCTGTGGCAGTAAGAATCCATCTATGCTGGGCAGAAGATGGTGGATTGATTTCTTCTACAAAGTCAAGTCCCCACTGTTGAAATGGGGCTTCAACAGTGATTGGATGCAGAGGGAGGGGTAGCAGTTTTCTTTTGCCTTCAAAAAGTTGACACTTATGACAGGCTATGATCATCTTATGTACATCATGGAAAAGAGTAGGCCAATAGAAACCAGCCCTCAAAATTTTGTTGGTTGTTGTCTTCCAGTACAAATGACCTCCACACTCTCCTTTATGGAACTGGTACTTAACCTTCTCTGCATCAAACTTAGGCAAACATTTAAGCAATAGACCACTTGCATTCTTCCAATAAAGACATTTATCTATAATGCAATAGTTTACAGCTTTCAATTTTAGGAACCTTGCCTTTGTTTTTCTCAAACCAGGAGGTGTATTAAAATTAAGCAAAACATAAAGAATGTCAGCATACCAAGAAGAATTCATAAAATGGTTTTCAAAAATGGGTGTTGAGATTTCCTCTTGATAATCTAAAGCATTAATCATATGAATATCAAGAACTTCACAATTTGATTCAGCCATTAATCTAGCTATACCTTGGCCTTTGATGAGCTTAGTGGGTTTTATTTCCAAATCATATTCAAGAATAACAACAATCCACTTACCTCTCTTACCATCTGGGTCCTGTGTTAGAATGTCTTTAACAACTGAATTTGGGACAAAGGCATTAATATGTGAATGAAGGATGTATACTCTGAAGTCTTTCAATTCTTTAACCAAAGCAAATGCTTGCTTCTCCATAATGTTATACTTCAAAGGGGCATCCCTCAATGCCTTGCTAAAAAATGCAATGGGCTGCTCTTGTCCTTGTGGGTTTTTCTGTAAAAGGACAACAGCTATGGTATGTTCTGATGCAAATGAGAAAATATAAAAATCCTTTGAAAAATCAGGACTTATCAGAACCGGTGTTTTGGTTAAGGCTTGTTTCACTAGTTCAAAGGATTGCTTTGCTTCCAAGGTCCATTTTACCCCTTGCTCCTTTTTCAGCATGTTTGTGATATTCCTAAGGAGCTCAGCTAAATTAGCAATGAACCTTTTCAAAAAGTTGATCTTCCCAATGAAATATTGTAACTCCTTGATGTTTCGAGGATGAGAGATTTGAAATATGGCCTCAATCCTCTTTGGATCTATCTTTATACCCTTTTTTGAAATAATGTGTCCAAGAAGTTTACCTTCTTGGAGATCAAATAGTGTCTTCTTAGGGTTTAAGGATATTCCAAACCTTCTGCACTTCTCGAGAACCTTTCTCAAATGTTCTAAGTGTTCTTCATCTGTTTTTGAAAACACAATAACATCATCAAGATAGATAATGATGAAGAAGCCCAATTCTTCCGAGAATGCTATGTCCATGGCTCTTTGGAAAGTTGCTCCAACATTCATTAGACCAAAGGGCATTTTCACATACATGAAAGTGCCCCATGGCGTAGTAAAGGTTGTCTTTAATTGATCAGCAGGGTAAAACAAGATCTGATTGTACCCTGAATAGCCATCCAGCAAAGAAATTATTCTAGACCTTACCACTCTTTGTAAAATATGATCCATCTTGGGTAGAGTGTAGTTGTCTTTTAATGAAGCTTTGTTTAAATCTCTAAATTCTATACAAAGCCTGATTTCTCCAGTTTTCTTCCTAACAGACACCAGATTAGATACCCATTCATAATATCTAATAAGGACAATAATACCAGCCTCATACATATTTTTAATCTCCTTCTCAACCAAAGGCAACTGAACAGGGTTTATTCTGCGCAACTTCCGTTTGAAAGGTTTTTGGTTTTATTTAAGGGGAATTTTGTGCTGTATTATTTCAGTGTCATAGGATTTAAGGTCTTCGTAGCTCCATGCAAAAACATCAGAAAAATCTTTAAACAACTCAATGTATTTGAGTTTAATGTGAGCTGGTAAAGTTTTAGACAGTTTAATCATCTTTGGTTTTTCCTCACTGCCTATATTTCACTCCTCTACTTCAGTATCTATAGGTTCCAGTTTTGGTTTTTTGGCCACATTGTCAAAATTGAACAACTCTTCCAAAGGGGCCAGACCTCTAGGCAAACTTTCATCTTTAGTATGGAGAGTTTCCAATTCCTCTGATTCGTTAATAAGTTTGCTAGACAATAGGTTGATATTGACAGGTTCAGGAGACGGTTCTTCTTCACCAAGAAAGTTTTCTTCACTGCAGTCTGTTTCATAGTCTGAGTCCAAACTGTTTAGTTCGAATTCATTTCTGAATTGCATGAAGTATTCTATTTTTTTGTCATTGTCAAACACCTGCCAATACTTCTTATTATCAGGCACTGCTGGTCTAAACTTTATCTTAGTTATAAAGTATTTGGTTTCAAATGGCGCTAAGCATGTCCTAGCTGCAAAGGCTAAATTGTGAGCTGCAATGTTTCTTTTCCTTGGGACAAAAATTACTTTGGACTCCTCGAATGTTTTCAGAAGATCCATGACATCATTTCGATAGGCTCTAAGTCTGGGATGATTTGCGTTATACTCCCCATTGACTTTCCTAATGATCAATTCAGAATCCCCATATACATTTATTCTTTTGGCTCCCAACTTCTTCAAAAGATGTAAGCCTAAGAGAAGGGATTCATATGCTGCTATGTTATTGGAACACTGAAAGTTTAATTTGCATGAAATGCATTCTGTGTGGTTGTTTTCAGTGTTAGTAATCCAGACACATGCACCAGCGTTTGTTTTGGTGCATGACCCATCAAAGTACATACTCCAGAGAGGACTTTCCATGGTTTTATCTTGTTTAGAGTCCTCTTCAACTATCATGCTTAAGGGTTGTTGTGGAATCTCAGCACTGAGTTGAATTTGTTTTGGTTCTCCCAGATTTTCATTTATTTGAGGGATACCTTCTTGATTCTCAATGTTTAGAAGCAAGGGACACATGACTTGCAGTTCAAGACCCATATCTGGTCTGCTGTTGTTTAAAGGTTCAACAAACTGTTCTGACAGTTCATTGGTATTCACCTTCTCCTCTCTATCAGCCATTAATTCTGTTAAAGTGACTTGCTCACTAAGTGTTTCTTCATTAGACATGATAAAAGAATCGAGGCCTATATTGACAGAATATATAGGAGAGTTTTGTGGTCTGTCTTGACTTGTGACTGTGTATTGCATGTGGGACTCCCTGTAAAGTCTTCTAGTTTGATTGAAAATAGGGATAGTCGCATAGGTCATGTCCATTTTCATTGTCCCTTGTAACTTAGCCCCCCAAGACCTTGAGAGTAACATCCCATACTTTGGGGGCACATCAGCCACAACAATATCCATGAATAAGCATTTGGCTGGAATTTGGGCTAAGTTTACACAGAGGTCCTTGATCAATCCTAAACATTTTACTCTGCTAGAATCAAAGGAGTAAAGGTCTTTATAAGGTCTGGTGATTTCTAGACCCAGGCTCTCCATTACAACTTTAGGCATTAGATTATGAGAAGCCCCTGAGTCATGCATAACATTATGCAAAATCTTGTCATGAACGTTAAAACTTACATAAAAGGGAGGAAAAAGTCCCTCTTGATATTTTCCTTCAATATTTGGACCAAAAATAAGCTCTGGTTGGTCATTGTTGAGATTGACTGTGTCATTGTTATCTTCTAAATTCAAAGCCTTCAAAATTTGGGTCCTATATACATGTTGGGCAGCTAACTCAGTAAGGGGAACATAAATTTTGATCTTTGAGATCTCCTGCTCCAGGCCGAAAGGAATTTGGTTCTTTGAAAAATTTGTTTCAGCCTTATTAACTGCCATTTTATCAGCAATGCCAGGTTGCTGTTTTGTTTTATTTACATTTGATAAAATTATTTTCACAGGAGTACTAGCTGTAGTGTTAGTACTACTAATGTCTGCACTCTGTTTTTCATTGTCTTGAGTTCTTTTTCCTTTACCTTTATCATAATTTTCAGCTATTGTTTTATCCTTTTGTTTGACAACTTTAGGCTTGGTTGCAGTGCTGTTTTGTGAGGATTTGTTAGAGGTTTTGTTGTTGGGGGTTTGTTGACTAGATTTTCTTCTGAGGTCATATTCTTTTTGAGGTTCGGTGATGGCATTTTCCATGTCTTGACAACAATTTTCATTATCATCTCTTTTGTCATCATAAGGTGTATAAAGACCTTGTTTTCTATCATAATGAACCTCAAAGTCTTCATCATCTACCCCAAATAGATTTATATCATATTCCTCTATTATTTGATATGTTTCCTCAACCTCACTTACATAGTTTTGATGAAAGGGAGGAGTGATCTGTTGATCATCTTCCCTAGGTTTGTTTGGAGGTTGGTTTCTTCTAACATTCTGATTCTGGTTCTGGTTTCTATTTTGAGGAGCAGTTTGGTTTTGACTTGCTTGCGCTCGCTTGATTATGCTCATCTCTTTCATCATTTCTTCCATCATTCTTTCCATCTTTGAATTAGAAGTGGAAGGTGTGGATTCCTCTCTAAAAGATACTCTCTTCTCAGCTTTCATCCTTTCTCTTTTCTCCATCAGGTTGAATTCTACAGAAAGAGCACCTCTTTGCATATCTTCAAGAGTTGCAAAATCTCTCTCTCTTAGTGAATAGGTCATGTCAGAGTCAAACCCTTCAGGAAAATTGTTTAAAGCTGAGCCCTGTGGAGGTTTTAGCTCCAGGGAAAGGGCATTATACACACTATTAAATCTAGTGCAATAAGCTTGCACACTTTCCCCAGGGTTTCTATGGAGATTTTTGTATTCAGAGAGGACTTGAAGAGTATTTTTCTTCACTTCCCATTTGTTTAAGAACGTTTGATGGAAGCCTTGGAGATAATTGATACTATGGGGGACTAAGCTTTTAAACCATTTTCTTACTTCTCCCCCCAGGCTTTGAGAAAATAATCTAAGTTTGATTGACTCATCATCAATCTCATTTCTGTCAAAATAGTCATCCATCTTATCCACATGTTGTGATGCAGTTGTAGTATTGTTAGCATCATATAATGGAATTTTGGACTGATAGTCCTGTGGAAGGTTGAATAATGGTGCAGGAAGGAATAAGGGAGCATACCATTCAGCCATGGTAGGAGGTGGAGGTGGATTTACAGGTGGGTTGACAAAAGGGAAAGTGGGTTGGAGTGGAGTGGTTTGGACAATGGATGTTGGATGAAGAGATGTGGATGGAAAAGCAGTAAATTGCTGAGCTGATCTTGGATGAGAGACACCTAGGTTGTGGAGGAAATGTAAATCAGGAGGTGTTGTTTCTCTACTACCAAGATGTTCACTAGTTTCTGGAGAAGAAAGTGAAGACTCAGAATCTAGCTGGGTTATATCATCAAATGACCTAGTTCTGAATGGATTTACTAAGTCAGCTTGTGATTGTTGTAGAGGTGAAAGATTTTCAGGAACTGATTTAGCTCTCAAGGGTGGTCTAAAACCAGTTGATAATTTAATCCTAGGAGACTTCCAAAGGATACTTTCTGGGTTATCAACTATCTCAGGTGGATCAGGGTCAGGATGGGCTCTAGTGTGAATCTTTCTAGGAGCCACTATGCTGTGTTTTATAGACCCAAATAAACAAGATAAGTTAAACCAGATATGACAGTCTTTGAATGGTTAACTAATATGTTTACCTAAATTTCAATCCTAGAGTCCTATAACTAAGTTTGAATGATATTATGATGATTAGGGTTCTTCCCAGTGGAGTCTTAAGGTCTGTTCAGGATTGTGGAGTCACCAAGTGGAAGTTTTTAGCTCTTTTTTAGAGGTAAAAATTTTTATGGTCCACCACCATGCTTGTGAAATATCCCTTTTCAAGGATATCCCGGAACACAACAAACTCTAACCAGATATTGACTGGGAGGGAATTTACCAGATATTTCACCTCTAAAGAGGATGAGATCCGGAAGTTACCTGGCCCTTTCCAGACTCTGTCTGATAGTATGGGGTAAAACACAACAAAAGATAAGTGTTAATGTAAGAGTAAGCATTTTACTGCCAATCTGAAGTATTTTTGGCTTTTTCTGGGTTATTTTTGAGTTGTGTGGTTTTCAAGAATATCCTAACTCTATTTCAAAACTTAGCTATGGTTATGAGACAAAGACAGTCTACTCTTATGGCTAAGCCAACTGATTTTTCAAGGTTTGATAAAGTCTTAAGATAATCCTAGGGTTTTCCTAGATTGTCACTGATTCAAACAAGTTTCATCATGATTACCATTTCCTGGTAGTGCTAGAAAAGGCTGCTTTTAACTCTCAAAGTTTTATAGAAATGAAAAATGATTCTGGGTTTAGAGTCCCCAGCAGAGTCGCCAGAAATGTTGGGAATCTGTAATTTATTAGCAAGATTGACAGAGTCCAATTACAGAAACAACATCGTTTCAACCAACTTTGGGATCCTAGGATCTAGCCCTCTTGAATCCAGAGAGGGATCTCTCCAATATGGACAAAGATGGATTTGTCTTTGAATTTTGGGGTTATGATATTAGGCTAGTTATGAAGGCCAAGGGTTTGTTTGTTTTTTTTTTTGGATGGTTGAGCATGATTACTGTTCAAGGTGGAAATTTCTGAGTGCAAAAAGTTCTAAAGGTGAGAAGTTGCAGGTAATCAGAGTAAGCTTCGGCCAAGAAAGTAGAAAGTTGTAGGTTTTAGTCCATTGGGCTATGGAGTCATAATAGGGTTTAATTGGAACAGAAAGAGGCAAGAGTGGTCCATGGGGCAAGTCATCTATGTCTAAGGATCTCTTTGAAGATTTGATTTATGAAATGGAATGATACAATAAGAAGGAGAAATAAATAGATGCAGAAACAAGAGAAACCCAGGATCTGATAAGTACTTTTAAACTAGTCAGCCTTTGACATGGACTCAAGAAAAACATAAAAGCAAACTAGGATCTGGTAAGTACTTTTAGACTAGCCAACCTTTGATACACTTTCAATAGAAAACATCTTAAAACAAAGGGAAACTTGAAGGCAACTTTTGGAGTAGAAACTAGCGGGCCGGGCTCACCACAAATCCTCTCCTAGTTCTTCTTTACTTGGTTACTTTAAAGAAAAATACAAAGATAACATAGAATGGCCTAAGATCTGGTAAGTACTTTGAAACTAGCTAGCTTTCGACACATTCAAAGGGAAACAATCAGATAGTTTGTGGGATCATTCTGGGACTAGGGCTCACCATATCTTCCTCAGTTCATCTTCACAAAACATATAATGAGAATAAAATCTAAGAATAACATTCAACTAAGACAATAAGACGAGGGAACGCCAGCATTCCTATGCTTAAACTGAATTAAATCATTCTCAAATAACACAATTTAGAAGAAAACATTCAGATAAAGATTTTGAGTCAGAGAAGGTTACTGATATACAATAGGTCCTAACTCTGCACATGCTGTTCTTTATAAGAGAATATGAAACACAGATGGAAACAGAAATAAAATAACAAGTTACAATTAGAAAAACATCACTGTCAACATAGACCAGGATCCTATAAATCAGCTTGTATTGATGCTTCAAACCAGTTACAGCTTTAAGTCCAGTGCTTTAGGTTAACAACCATATACACATCTCAGCCTAACCTATCTATTACCAACAGAGCTCCAAGAGCCAGTGAATACTATGTACAATCAGAAGTTTTTGCTCAAATGTATATCAAAGTTCTACAACCAACCCCTCACTCATCTTTTGTTGTATTATATATAGAAGAATGAGGAGGTGAGATCTGATAAAAGATCTCAATTACAATTAATACAGAGTTAATGTCTTCTTGGCCCTTGGGGGGTTTAATGAAGAAATTGTACAGGTGTTTCACTGTATTAATTGATTTACACTTATGAAATAAGCTCGGTGGGAGCTTAGTTTGACCTTTGAGGCTCCATGTGACGCTAGGGTTACCCTGCAGATGCCTTTTGCATTAAGTTTCACTGCAGAAGTAACTTCTTGGCTGCGCTGAGGCAAAATCTGATCTTCTTCAATAACTTCGGCCCCTGATTGAGTACTTTGAGGAACAGGTGGCGCTATGGTAGCTGGGAGGAACTGATTTGCTTCAGATTGCGGCGGCGGAAACATTCCCGCTTGCTAAAACGTCTTAGGTTTTCTGTAAACTGTGTTTTATTTGGGAATTATGATTTTGATAACAGTCTTAGCCGTAATCCCCGTGAAAAAATGTCTCTAATCCTCTGTTCTAATACATTTAGGTCTTCGGCGCTGATATTCTTTGTCTGTGCTCGATTTATTGTGTTTTTGCTATTGTGTAGGGCTGCGCAGGGTTCATAAGGCATCCATGCCTAAGAAAATGCTGAGAAAACGTGCATTTCCACCCTGTGGATGATTTCCTTGGATGAATCGAAGACGGGAGGGTCGTCACCCTCTGCCTCTAAATCTTCTTTGAAAATTGCGAACGAATGATAAAACGCCCTGCAAAAATACGAAAACTATTAAGAAATCCTTCTTTTATAGGTTGACTGCATCGGAGGGCGTGCGAGGAGATCAGAGCCATTGGATGGTATCATCCAACGGTCAGGATTAATCGGGGAGATCATAGAATGGGTGGAAGAAAGATTAAATCCGAGCCGTCGATCTGCAAAGATCGATGGTCGAGATTAAACGGGGTGGTCAGAGGAGGAGGATGAATTTGAGCCGTCGATCGTGCAGAGATCGACAATCGGGATTGGGCGATGGAAAGTCAGACAGGAGATCGGGCGATGAATTGTGGGCTGTCAACCTGTAGATCAGATCAACGACGGAGATTGATTTTCCGTTATACGAGGGCCTGGCTATCGCGCACGCAACTTCATTAAACATCGAGCAACTTGGGTGAGCGATCACCGTTGGATTAATGGGCCCAGATCGGATGGTCCACAACGATATCGCTGGGTGTCCTGGTCCGATCATTAACCCGCAATGGATGACGGATGGGTGGCAGTTTTCAAATAGTACAAGGGACACGTGTTGAACGGTGTATGGAATCGCTGGCCGTTGGGAGAAAACAACTTTTGCCCGAAGGCGGTGCGATGAATACCGCGCGGTATTTGGAGTGGAGGACAGCTGGCGGGGACCACCGGGAGACGTACTCCACACCGTCCAATCTGTGGATTTAGATCGACGGTGCGGAACAAACCAAAAATCGTACCGGCGGATAATTTTAATAAAAAATAATAAACTGACGGATTTTATGAATAACAAAGGTTTTTCAATGTTTTTTGCGGAATATTTTTAAACCAGAATAAGCGCCTGACTGCTCAGCGTGCGGTCACGGCTCCAGGACTTATGGACGAGAAGGGTTAGCAACTTAGCCCGAGGGGGATTAAGTCCAAATACATAGAAAATATGTATTTTTATTTATTTTTCAACGTTTTCAAAGGGTTTCAAGGGTTTCGGCATAGTCAAAAAATGGGTTTTCAACTATGGGAAAGTGATTTTCATAAATGGAAGAAGAGGATTTATGAAAAAAAGGGAGTTTTTATGGAGAAAAAGGGGAGAAAATGAAGGTTTGAGAAGGGGGAAAAATGAAGGTCTTGCAGCAGTATTTGGTTTTTTAAAATCAGCAGGATTTCAGGGTTTTTTAGGAAGTAAATATCAGTGTAGATTTGGACAGAGGCAGGAGGCCTTCAAGAGTCTTCAAGAGCCAACAATTTTTTGTCATGGAAAATTGTTCCTTGAAGGCTCAAAATATATTTAGCCACCTTTTGGTATAATCAAATTTTATAGGTGGCTAACACAACCTTTCAAAAAATGACTAACATGAGCAGAAAAGATGCTACAACAGTTTTGTAGCGCTTTTCTGTTTTTTCCTGAAAAATAGGTCTTGGAACAGAGCATATATCTCCTAATCCATGATGTAGTTTTAGGGAATGAAGGAGGTTTTTGTAGGCCATTATGTCTTGAATAGAAACCTCTCCTGGTTTTTTGAAGCACATCTCCTGCTGTCCAGAAACTTCCTTCAAAAAACATGTGTAAAACAGGAAAATTCTGTTTATGAAAATAGGGCTTCAATGAAATCCTTGTATCTCCCAAATGATAACACCTGTGAGGAAATTGAGAGAGGTTTGTGTAGCTAGGGCTGTGATTAATACAAATCTCTTTCATAATTACAATTTTTTTTTTTTCATTTTGCCAAAAACTCAACCTTAAGTTGACAGGTAAACAATCATGTACAGGACAGTTTCGTAACAACAGTTTCGTAGCACATTTTAATTTATCAATTTATCCCACCTCCCAATGAATGTGAAGAAACCAAGAGAGGTTTTTGTATTTAGGTCTGTTATGAATAAAAACCTCTTTCATTTTTTCCAAATTCGTTTTCAGTTTCTTAGAAACCGCCTTTGAAGTTGACTGTTCAAAACGAGAAAACCAAGTTTTGCAAGAAAAGCTGCTACAACAGTTTCGTAGCGCTTTTTGCCTTTTTTACATTGAATGCGCTATGAAAACAAGGTTTTTTGGTTAATTGAACAATTTTTACATGAAACTTTTGGAAATTACCTACAAATGGAAAATGATTAATATTTGACATGAAAGAACTTTAAAGAATGCTTTATTTGAACCTTAGGATGAGCTTTAAACTATAAGAAATCTAAAACCTACCCTTGATCAAACCTAAATTGACTCCTAGAACCCATTTTTATCCATAAAATTTTGTAACCTTTTCACAATGATGTGCTAAAATTTTTGGGTGATAACAGGAACCATACTTGCAATTGCGTGTGGCTTAGGCGTGCATGCAAGAGCCACATTTGACACGGGTGCATTGGTAGAAATCCTTGGGTTCCAAAGAACCTATGGGAAAACGACACATTAGCCTTGAACACGAATTCACCGTAAACATCCTTCAAATCACAATGCTAAGGAAGAAGTGATGAATATTTATCTAGTACCAGCTCATGTCTCAAGGTTCTTCAAACACATTGTTTGTGTCATTTTGTTTGTCTGGCCTGACAAAATTGAAACAAAACAACAGAAAAACAATAATGCTCATGGCTCTCAGATTTAGCGTTGACAGTCTGAGGTTACTCTAAGTAGTCACACTCCTCCCACGTAGTCTCTGCCAAGGTTGCACAGTCACTGGTGTTGCCACGAGCATGGTTTCCAAAAGAGGCACACATGGTCCAGAGAGTCACTTTCATTTTTCCCAGTCACAACTTGTGCCATCGGTCAAGGGCTGTGACCCAACCTATGTGCAACTATGCGACCTCTACCAAGTCTCAAGGTTGCAATAAATTGTTCCTAAGGGAGCCTACAACTTATGCGACTACTCGACTGTGCGACCGCTACCCAAGTCGCAAGGTCGCAAAACATTACACCCAAGGGAGCCCACAACTTATGTGACTACCCGACTGTACGACCTCCACCCAAGATTGCGAGCTCACACAAATACAACACCCATTCCCATCAAATGGTCAGTCGCACTCTCGGGCATTCAAACCACATAGGGTGGGCACGCACTTAGTTTACAAGAGGTCGTAGGCACCTTAAGAAAAGAAAGGGAACGTTGTGTGTTACGTAGAAAATAGCATTATCATAGGAGGCAAAGTTGTATGAGGATAAAGGGCATTGGTCGTTGTGCTTGCTTGACCACATACGGTCGAGGTGCCATAAGAATAAGAAGAGGACCCACCCTCGTGCATAGTTAAGCAAACACCAAGGATGCGCCAAGGAGATGTGCACGTGAACACATAGTGGCTTTGTCAAGGACGTAATGGCACATCGCATTTTAGCCATGCAAAGAATATCCAAGGCCGTGACCAAGGAAGAAACATGTAGATAGAAGTGCGCTCGGTGCAAATAAGATTTATTCGATCCTCTTTACTGTTACACCATAGAGAAGAAATAAGTCTTGGGTAAAAGGGCACAGGGTCATCATATGCAAACCACATACACCAATAATGTTGCGACGTGACAAAAGACTACACAGGGGTCTCAAGTAATAGCATTTGTTTGAATCGCTCTTGTAATTAATTGAACACACCTCTAGAATTATTATTTGATCATAAAGAAATGTGATCTATGCTATTTGATTGCAGGTATAAGCTGTTGTTTTTCACGAGGGGTTAGGGTTTTCCCAACAAGAAAGGGGGATCCTTTCAAAGCTCGAAATAACCTCACTATAGGCTCAATGGCATAAGACTGGTACGAGGGAAAGGCATAATGTTTTGCAAGGGCTGAGCTCCCCAAAAGGAGAAGAATAGAAGGAATGGCCCTAGGTCACCGATGACCCCAAGTCACAGGTAACATATGACCTGTGGTCGCAGGTCACAGGTCGCAGATGGCCCCAGGTCGTAGATGACCTTAGGTCGCAGGTCACAAATGATCCTAGGTCATAGGTCGCAAATGTCCCAAGTCGCAAACCAACCCAACAGTCAGGAAGAACAAGAGTCAAGTGAAATCAATAGTCATCTCAGCCTATATGTACAACTTTGAGAGGTGATACAAAGGACTTTTACCTCTGCAATTGAAGCGAAGACGAGAGAGGAATTGGTGCTTGAGAGCTAAAGGCACTCAATTCTTAGTATCAAGTAGAGAGAGAGGTAGGGAGGCTAGGGTTTTAGTGTCATGCATTGAGATGAAGATCCCATGTTCCACTATTGGTAACTGACAAGTTGTAAATATATATTTGACATTGCAACAACATTAATAATATATTTCATTTTCCGACACCGATTCACGTGATTTCTTGTGGTGATAGTAGTAGTTGTCTAATATGTCACTATGTTGTACGGGTGCTTTCATGCATGCAATTGATTATGAACTAATTCACAGTGGTTGCATGTACGTTTGCTCTTGAATCAATGTTTATTTGTTCCTTGCCATGTTAGTGATCTATTGTGAGCTACTTTGCAATTAACTTATGGTGTGTTTCCTTTCATGTATGTATCACTAGTTTTTCTGGCTCACTGATCCCACTCATGACATGCCCCTTTTTATTTTGCTGCTTAGTCTTGCTTGTATATTTGTTTATGGTTCATCCATCTTGCTGATTTTTGCCTCACTGATTGGTAATTTCACCTTTTCCTCCGCTTCATCATCTTCTCATCTGACAACCAAGAGTGGAAACACTTATGGTGGAAGCCAGACCCACATACTGGATGGGGCTCCTATCCCAAACGGTGTGAGGTCTAATTGGGACCTTTCACCAGGGAACCCCCCTTGTTGTCGGCAGTATAATTTTTCCCGTCAAAAAATTGGCGCTAGAAGTAGGGCCAAATGACAAGCTGAGCCTTAGAGCCTACAGTTAGTCTCATATCTGTAAATGGCTCATCCCCAAACCATTCTCCCAAGATGTTTATCGAATTTATCTGGTTATCGATGCTCAATCCTCGATGAACCTCTGTATCACTTGTCCTAGTTAAAATTTGATGGTGAGAATGGAGTTTCCATAATCGAGCACCTTTCGGATTTCTGTGAGTTTTGTGAGTGTTACGAAATTGACGATGAGGAGTTTGCTTGTGTTCTTTTCTCCCTCACTCTTGAAGGTCATGTTAAGTTGCCAGAAGCTTCCATCCATTCGTTCGAGCAACTCGTCGGTGAATTACAACAAGATTTTCACAGGTATGATTTTCAAAATGTATTAATAAGTTTAAATGAGATCAGAATGGAGCCTCAAGAATCTCTAGAGGAGTTTTATATCAAATTTTTTCATTTCTGTTTTGATTTCCCTGAAAGGGATGTCGATTGGACATATTTAATTGAATAGTTTCATATGTGGTTTTCGTTTCCCTAGAACACTTTCAATCGGAAACAAAGCCTGATCCCAATGTTTGTTATGATAATCCTCGAGTTGCCAGTTGTCCAGACTCTGTCCCTAATATTTCCTCGACTATCTCCCTGAGTCCAGAACACATTCAGGCCTTCAAAAAGAGTGTTACTATTTGTGACATTCCTTTTCCTCCTCCTGAATCGCCATGTAATGGAGTTTTGGTCGCGAAAGTTCTGAGTGGTGATAAGCGTGTACAAGAAAATAAAACTTGTTGCACCACCCCTAAATCTTTCATGCACCCTGTCAAATCGGAGCTTGAAAACCATATTGGCCTAAAATATCTCCCTTTTAGTGAAACCCATCTCAATTCCACTGAATGTTTACCTAGGAAAAGTTCTAAATCTCATGCACACACTAATAATAAATTGAGTCTTGGCCCAGATAAAGTTGATTTCCCTATAAAATCGTTGGACCGTGATGGGAATGCAGGATAATTGGCCTCTCTAGATGACAATGATTTGTGAGATGAAGGTCCTTGTATGGTTGATACCCCCACATCTGAATCATTTCATCCATTATTCCCAGATTCATTTTGTGAGTCTTCCATACCAGTAACTTCTTCAAGTCATTCAAAGCAGTCTTATACTAGTGTTGACGATAGTCACGAACACACGAGTGGTGTTTCACAATCACATTACAAAATTGATGAATGTCTTATGTCTGATATTCTCATCCTAAATATTTAAAAAAACAAAAGAGTGACTGTCTGTCTCAGAAACCTCAAGATGTTTCTTTCATTGATTCATCCCAACTGTTAACCCCAGGGGAGCTTAACATGCCAGGTACCCAACCTGATCAAATTGACGGCTCCAATGATCACTACTTATCTGAAAACATATTCACTCACACCCCTAAGAATTTTCATTCATATCTATCTGTCAACCATATGAAGCCACTAAAATTCAATGATCCTCTTTGTGATGATTTAGGGACCCATCAGGGAATCGAAGCAATTCAGCTTCTGCTTGTGATTATCTCAAGTTATCACGATCCTGATGAGACCCTTGAGACAAGTCAAACTAGGGTTTCTGAAATGACAGTTACCATATATCACACTCCTCTCAGCATAATCGTGCCCGATGTCAGCTCATATGGGCAGGCCTTCCATTCAAGTGATGTTTCTCTGAGCACATATGTCTATCCCTTAACAGCTGGTATACAACAACCGATATACCCTAATTTATTCACTGGAAGGAAAACACCGGCCATTGTCTCTAATATTTTTGGTTGTTACCCAGCCAGTACCAGTTGCATTCAGGCACAAGCGTGTGATGTCTTGCAAACCTTTCTATTGCCTGAAAATTTTCCAGTCAATACATCCCATACTAGGAAATATAAAGAATCTTATACATTGGATTGTCAATCTGTCAGTTCGCAAAAATTTGTCCGAATTAATAATAAGCCCACTGATGGTTGTCCAATCACCACAATTAATGATCACATCCATTCACTAGTTGATCTCACGAAACCATTGAAGTTTGGAAGGCCCCCACTCAAAGGTCCAGAGTTTGTCCAGGATGGTGAGGCATTTCACCCTCTGCTGAAAGTTACTTTGGATCCTCACATCCTCGATGAAACCCAGGGAAAACTCCGAACTAGGGTTTTCAAAATTTGGGTTTCTGTACTTGGATTCACGATCACCTCAAATTTGCTTGGCAGATGCTTATTTTTTCCATTCCATCAAATTAATCATCCTCGACATCATGACGAGATTCCCGGCTGGTTTGACAGATCCCATCTGATGAATATACCTGCAAATAGGCAATGTCTTACCCCGCTTCCATCGGACCTAAGGTTGTGCGTGAATGGATGTGTGTCATTTATAAATGATTTTAGGTTTCAAGTACATATTTCTGTGTATTAGGATGAAAGTGAAATTCAAATTGAACAATCCATTTTGGCACGTTCTCTGGTAAGTAACCATGACTTTGTTGTTGTTGCACATGCTTTTCAGGTAAGTCTTATTGTCAGTGCACAATTTTGTATGCTAGCTCTGATTACGAACATTGTTGTTCTTGCAGGGTGGGAACTGATGCGGTGGCTGCACTGGAAAGCTGATTTCACATAACCCGATTGCCTCTCTGGTTAAATTAGGGTCTTAGGTTTAGGCTAGCTAGGATTTGTTAATAAAAGTTTGTTAGGCCAAGTTGTTAATTAGGTTTACTTACTAAGGTTTTTCTTTATGTTTAAAATTCTGTTTGCTGTCTTTTCTTATAGTCAGTATCTTTATGCATTATAATTGTCCATTTATTTTGCACTCATGCTTTTTCCGTTTGCTTATTGTTGCATAATATTCAGATAATCACTGCATGTGCTTTGCCTTGTTGTTTCACCTGCAACTAGCTGATTTTTCTCGCACATGGCATTGCATTGCGTCATAAACCTCGTTTGTTGCATTGCGTTGTACGCTTCCTGCCTCGCATCATATTCACTAGTTGTTGACATAGCTTTGAAAGTTTCTGTACACTACACAACACTGTATGACCCCTCATTAAACTCAGTGCCTTAAAACCCTCGGTGCCCCAACTAGCCTCCTTACTCCTCCTTTTACACTTTTGAAGCCGGATGGGTTACCTTCACCTCTCTGTACGCATTGAAACCCTAATGATATTTCACGATTTCCTTGCCATAACTGATGAAACCCTAATTTTATTTTTTGTGTGAGGTTGTGGTGGTTTCCCCAAGAGGTAACTTCTCTCAGAACAAGTCACCAAGGTCACGTTCTCAACATAATGCCTATGAGTTTAAATCCATTAGCCAGGGATATACAAGTAGGTTGCTTGGGGGGGAACCCTAATCAATTCGAACGACCTATATCCACAACCTGATTCTTGTGCCTCATTATAATCTTGAATATCTTAATGATTTGTTTTCCATGTTTCACCTGTGAGTAGAGATGGGATGAGAAGGCTTGGCATGAGGGAAAACCCAAATCAGAATATATTTCAGTTTCTGTCAAATAAGAAACAACCTCTCTTGCCCATTAAATAATTCGGGATCCCTCATCCGCCCATGCAAAATAAGTGCCACAAGCACATGAAAATAAGTGCTACAAGCACATGAAACAAAGAAGGGTAAAGGATTGAGAAAGGCTTCTTGTGCAGAGAGGTAACACAACGACTCCGTTGGGGTACTAACCAGGCTCGCTGGTAGCAGAGCAACGCTTGTGATTTCTTGAAGTGACTCCGCTGGGGTACTGTCTAGGCCTGCTGGCAGTGGAGCAACACCAGAGACTTATTTTAAAATTTTGAATATAATAAGCCCGCTGCCTTGTTCCCTACATCATCATTAAACTACTGGCATCCATGAACTTCCGCTTTAACATTTTCTGATTAACAAGACCTAGCTGAGGCACAAGGATTGGGCATATCTGTAAAGGTCAAAGTAATACAAAGGGTACTTGCAAAAACTGTTCAATATTCTCTTG
Organism: Pinus albicaulis; assembly: GCA_034641835.2. NCBI lineage: Eukaryota > Viridiplantae > Streptophyta > Pinopsida > Pinales > Pinaceae > Pinus > Pinus albicaulis. Next base: position 521,592,091 of record CM076573.1, on the reverse strand, counting down.
CATCACTATCCAGACTCAGATTATTGTTGGGACTTTGACAAAGATGCTGGATTCTACCAGTGGTTCGCCATTTGTTGTAGCCACTACGACAACACTCAAAATTTCAGGTCCCCCTCTGCTTGCTCAGCCCTTTAATTTTTCAACTCGGCCTTCAAACGGTAATATCCATTTGACCTATTTCGGCCCAGCCCTTTCACCACACCCTCCTGGAGCATGGTCCCGGTTATTTCAAGAAGGCCTTCTATGTGAATGAATCGTTACCTTGTAGAATCATGAAGTGTCAGGGTCTACTGCGGTCGATGGTTGTATGACAATATAAGTTTTAAGCCGGTTTCCGAACTTAGAGATGCTCAAATAATTGAGTTAAGTTACAATATCTTAGTTTGGATATTTCAATGTTTTTTCCCCTCGAACAAGGTATTATTCTAGTCATTTTTTTTTCACATTATTTCCAAGAGCTGACTCATTCTCATACTTTTCCTTTCAGGAAATTGGTGAAAGACGCTAGCAATATACATTGGACAACGTATCTGTTTCATTAAAGAGTCCATTGGCGACACCATTAAAATACTCTATAAGGATGAGGTTCCAATTGTCCATGTGAGCTACACAAACTCTTCGAATGGGTTTTTGAACATGGCATGATGACACCCTCTCCAACACGTGGTCATTCCTCAAAATTGGTGTAGTTGGCATTCAATATGAGTAGAGGATTAATTCCTTCGACGTTGGACTATATCAACACATGAAAAAGCCTCAGAATTCGCATGGTGACCATTGTAAAGGGCCAGTGCATTTCAAAGAAGTGTGTAAGGATGTAAATGATGAAGAAGGATTCTAATGGTTTCGCGTTATGAAATAAAAGTCATGAGCCAACATGTGCCTAAAGCCAGGCTCCATAAAATGCGCACTATTATTGACCACTCAAAGAGCCATATCTCGTGGAGTTATGAAAAAACTGCTGCACAGCATGGGCACATATGTGTCAGGAAAATTTGGTCAAAGGGATTTGTACGCTAGACGGTATCAAGCTGTCCCCCCATGTAAACCTAGGGAGATCTTAAAGGGTTAATACAAAACACATCTGCAACATCTAATATAACGTTACTCTGAGCCACTCAAAGAAGAGAGAGCACAACCCGATGAAGACCATTTGCAGCCAACCGAGAGGAGGAATTCGACTAGTCACAAAGTCGCATGTGCTGAAGGAGTGACGTGGAATGCGATTTGTGGGGGTTGCGACTCGGTGACCTTGTTGAGTCGCGTTGCCGTGACTGCATCCACACAACTTCATCCATGCGATGTGTCTAAACATCTAGCCAAGTCACGAGACCAGAGCGAAGATTCTTGCAACCTACAAGCTATCACTGTTGTTTGGGAAATACCATAAATTTCAACCTCCGAATGAAACAACGACCGCTTATGGGAACCATACTTGCAATCGCGTGTGTCTTAGGCATGCATGCAAGAGTCGCATTTGACACAAGCGCATTAGTAGAAATCCCTGGGTTCTGAAGAACCTAATGGAAAACGACACATTATCCTCAGACATGAATTCATGGTAGGCATCCTTCAAATGACAACACTAAGGAAGAAGTGTTGAATATTTATCTAGTAATAGCTCATGTCTCAAGGTTCTTCGAACACATTTTTCGTGTCGTTTTGTTTGTCTGGCTTGACGAAATCGAAACAAAAAAATAGCAAAACAACAACACTCATGGCTCTCAGATTTAGCATTTATGGTCCGATGTTACTCTGAGCATTCACACTCCTCCCACGCAGTCTTTGCCGAGGTTTCACAGTCACCGGTGTTGCCACGAGCATGGTTTCCAAAAGAGGCATGCATGGTCGCAGAGAGGCACTTTCATTTCGCCAAGTCACAACTTGTGCCATCGGTCAAGGGCTGCGACCCAACCTCAGTGTGACTACACGGCCTCTACCAAGTCACAAGGACACAAAACATTGCACCTAGTGAAGCCTACAACTTATGTGACTACCCGAATGTGCGATCGCCACCCAAGTCACAAGGTCACAAATCATTAATGCCAAGGGAGCCCACAACTTATGCGACTACCTGACTGTGCGACCTCCACGCACCCATGCTCGTCAAATGGTCAGTCGCACTCTCGGGCATTCAAACCACATAGGGTGGGCACACACTTAGTTTACAAGAGGTGGTAGGTGCCTTAAAAAAAGAAATGGAACGTTGTATGAGGATAAAGGGCATTGGTCGTTGTGGTTGCTTGACCATATATGGTCAAGGTGCCATAAGAATATGAAGAGGACCCACCCTCGTGCACAGTTGAGAAAACACCAGGGATGCACCAAGGAGATGTGCGCGTGCACACATAGCGGCTTTGTCAAGGACGTAATGGCACACCGCGTTTTATCCATGCAAATAATAGACAAGGCCGTGACCAAGGAAGAAACATGTATATAGAAGTGCGATCGGTGCAAATAAGCTTTATTCGATCCTCTTTACCATTACGCCATAAAGAAGAAATAATTCTTAGGAAAAAGGGCACAGGGTCATCATATGCAAACCACATACACCAATAATGCTGCGACGTGACAAAAGACTACAAAGGGGTCTAAAATAACAACATTTGTTTTAATCACTCTTGAAATTAATTGAACACGCTTCTAGAATTATTATTCGATCATAAAGACATGTGACCTATGATATTTGATTGCAGTTAGAAGCTGTTGGTTTGCACGAGGGGCTAGGGTTTTCCCAACAAGCAAGGGGGATCCTTTCAAATCTCGAAATAACCTCACTACAGGCTCAATGGCACAAGATTGGTACTAGGGAAAGGCATCATGTTTTGCAAGGGCTGAGCTCACCAAAAAGAGAAGAATAGAAGGAATGGCCCTAGGTCGCAGATGACCCCAAGTCGTAGGTCACAGGTCACAGATGACCCCAAGTCACAGGTCACAGATGGACCCTGGTCGTAGGTCGCAGATGACCTGAGGTCGCAGGTCGCAAATGACCCAGGGTTGCAGGTCGCGAATGTTCCAAGTCGTAAACTAGCCCAACAGTCGGGAAGACCAAGAGTCAAGGGAACTCAAGAGTCATCGCAGCCTATATGTAAAACTTCGGGAGATGATACAAAATAATTTTAGCTCTGCAATTGAAGCGAAGACGAGAGAGGAATTGGTGCTTGAGAGTTAAAGGCACTCATCTCTTGGTATCAAGTAGAGAGACAGTTAGCGAGGCTAGGGTTTTACTATCATGCATTGATATGAATAGCCCATGTTCCACTATTGGGTTTTGACGAGTTGTAAATATTTATTTGACGTTGCAACATTGTTAATAATATATTTTATTTTTCAGCACCGATTCACGTGCTTGCTTGTGGTGATAGTAATAGCTGTCTAATATGTCACTATGTTGTATGAATGCTTTCATGCATGAAATTGATTATGAAATAATTCACAGTGGTTGCATGTACGCTTGCTCTTGAATCAATGTTTATTTGTTCCTTTCCATGTCAGTGATCTATTGTGAACTACTTTGAATTAACTTATGGTGTGTTTTCTTTCATGTATGTCTGAATTGTTTTTCTGGCTCACTGATCCCACTCACGACATACCCCATTTTATTTTGATGCTTAGACTTGCTTGTATCTTTGTTTATGGTTCATCAATCTTGGGCTGATTTTTTCCTCACTGATTGGTCATTTCACCTTTGCCTCCGCTTCATCATCTTCTCATCTGACAACCAAGAGTGGAAACACTTATGGTGGCAACCGGGCCCATACACCGGATGGGGCTCCTATCCCAAATAGTATGAGGTCTAACTGGGACCTTTCACCAGGGAACCCCCCTATTGTTGGCAGTACAATTTTTCCCGTTACCAATTTCCAAGACCAAAATGATGATAACTCAACTCCTTTCTACCTGTCACTCAATATACATGACGAACTGCTGTATAATTGTCTGTTAGATTCTGGAGCTTCCCACAATCTCATGCCAAATAAAGTGATGGATGAATTGGGATTAGAGATCACTAAGCAATACCATAAACTTTACACCTTTGACTCCAAAAAAGTCAAGTGTCTATGAGTGATTAAGGATGTGGTTGTTTCCATTACCCAACTGCCTATGAAAAGCTTATTGATGGACATTGTGGTTGCTAAAATCCCTTCTAGATTTTGGATGTTACTTTCCAGATCTTGGTCTAAGAAATTGAGAGGTACGCTTCAGATGGACATGTCATATGCTACCATCCCAGTATTTGGAGGGGAATTCAGAAGGCTATATAGGGAAACTCAAATGGCCTACATCATTAGTGATCAACATAATCCATCAAACCATACCATATATGCTGAAGAAAAGGAATTAGGGTCATCAATTCTGCACCTTGCTACTTATGACAATGATTTCCAACCTAAATTAAGTGAAAAACAACACTTTCAAAGTGAAAATGAGCAGCATTCAGAAGGAGGACAGATCTGGAAATTGTACTTTGATGGAGCCTTTTCAAGAGAAGGATCAGGAGCCAATGTAGTACTCATTTCTCCTACTCAACATAAGGTGTCCATATCATACAAACTACAATTTTCTACCACTAACAAAACTGCTGAGTATGAAGCACTTGTGCTGGTTATGAAGGCAACAAAAGATTTGGGAGTAGAACATCTAATTGCCTTTGGTGATTCAAAATTAGTGATTAAGAAGGTGAGAAATAATTACCAAGTGAAAAATTCCAAATTGAAGAATTATAGGAATGAAGTCTGGGATTTGATTGAACATTAATTTTCAGCATTTAATATAAATTTTTTCACTAGAGAAGAAAATCAAGTTGCTGATTCACTAGCTATTGCTGCTAGTAATTTCAAAGTTCCTCTAGATGTCAAGGCAATTTATGTGTTCAAATAAAAAATAGACCTTAAATTCCTGATAACATCAAGCACTAGAAAGTATTTGAAGATGACAGGGAGATTCCGAAATTTTTGGAGTGTGTAGAAGAGTTTGCAGAGATACAAATTGATGATGAGCAGGAAATTGTTGAAAACTAAACTAGCAGCCCTTTTAATAAAACTATGGCTAGGAAAAACATTATAGATCTGAAAACTAACATTATTCCTAAGGATTTGGTTCCTTTAGAAAGACTGTTTGATAATAATGATGTTTTTCTCAAGCCTGAAAGCAAGGTTGATAGAGAGAGTACAATAGAGTGTAACATTGGTACAGAAGATTAGCCATGATTAGTCAAAGTGTCTAAATTCCTTCCTCTTGAAACCATAACAAAATATATCCAATTGATGAAGGAATTTGCTGATATTTTTTCATGGTCTTATAGTGAGTTTAAAAATTATGATAAGAGCATAATGGAGCACAAGATCCCTTTGAAAACATATGCAAAACCTGTAGCACAAAAAATCAGACACATCAATCCCATGATTCTTCCAATCATTGAGAGAGAAATCAAAAAATTATGGGAAGAAAAGATTATTCTTCCTTTGAGATTTTCTAACTTGGTAGCTAATATAGGGCTAGTCCGAAAAAAGAATGGAGAAATAATGATTTGTGCTGATTTTCGCAACCTGAACTGATGCTCCTTGAAAGATAACTATCCACTGCCCAAGATGGATTATATCTTGTAGAAGGTTGTAGGATCCAAGATATTGTCAATGATTGATGGCTTTTCAGGCTATAATCATATTTTATTTTACAGGAAAGACAGAGAAAAGACAACATTTACCACATCCTGGGGCACATTCATGTACAAAAAATACCATTTTGTTTGATGAATGCAACTGCAAACTTTCAAAGGGAAATGGATATTTCCTTTGCAGGAGAAAAGGAAAGATTTGTGGTCATCTATTTGGATGACATCACAGTATATTCAAAATCTTATGAAGACCACTTGAAACATCTGAAGCAATTTTTTGACAAATGCAAAAAGTTTGGTTTGTCCTTAAACCCCCAAAATTCGTCTTTTGATGTCCAAGAAGGTAAGTTATTGGGAAATATTGTAACAGAAAGTGGCATCTGTATTGATCTGAGAAGAGTAGAAGCTATTCAGAAGATTGTTTTTCCAAGAAATAAGAAGGAATTGTAGTCATTTTTAGGGAAAATCAATTTTCTAAGGCATTTTGTTCCTAACTTTGCAGAACTGATCAAACATGTAAATGTTTTGCTGAAAAAAGATGCAGAATTTAAGTGGCAAGATGAAGCAAATAATTCTTTTTCAACAATTAAGTCCGCCTTGACTGAAGCACTAGTTTTGATTAGTCCTGATTTTGAAAAGGATTTTTTGATTTTTTCATATGCTTCAGAAGAAACAATTGCAGCTGTCTTACTATAGAAGAACAAGGAGGGTTTGGAGCAACCAATTTCATTTTTTCATCGTGCTTTAAGGGATGCTAAATTAAAGTACAACTTGATTGAAAAACAAGCATATGCACTAGTTAAGGCTTTTAAGTCTTTTCGAGTTTATGTGCTGCATTAGAAAATAATTTCTTTTGTGCCCAATATCATTGTTAAATATGTGTTACTACAACTAGATATAGATGGAAAGAGAGGATGATGGCTGAGCAAGATTTTGGAATTTAACGTTGAAATCAAATCAAATAAATTGATAAAGGGTCAGGGCTTGGCTCACTTGATGGCTGAATCTAACTGTAAAGCTTTAAATCTGAATTTAGAGGTAGCTAAAGGAGAATATGGAGAAGGTATTGCTAATTATCTTGAAATATTTAATTCATATTGGTACAGGGATATAGTTTACTTCTTGTTAAATTTTAATTATCCACCTGAAATGGAGAAGTCTAAAAGGAGAGCTTTTAAACTAAGAGCTATGAAATATTTCATTTTAGAAGACCATCTTTACTGGAAAGATCCTGTTGGAGTCTTGTTAAGTTGTGCAAATGAAGTATAATCCCAGGAGATTATGACAAAGATACATGCAGGAGCATGCGGAGGGCATTTATATTGGAGAGCCACTGCAAACAAATCTTAAGCGCTGGCTATTATTGGCCAACTCTTTTCTCTAATGTTTTTGCGAAAGTCAGGAGCTATGTCAAATGTTAGAAATTTGTTGGTAAATAGAAATTGCTACCATTACCTCTCATTCCTATTTCAGAAGATGTTCCTTTCCAGTAGTGGGGGCCAGAATTCATCGGTGAAATTCATCCACCTTCATCAAGACAACATAGATGGATTCTTACAGCTACAAACTATTTCACTAGATGGATTGAAGCTGTACCAACCAGAAATGCTACTAATACAATAATTATTAAATTTATGTTCGAAATTATTATGTCAGGATTTGGTTGTCCACATAAATTAGTAACTGATAATGCAATGGCCTTTAAGTATGCCAAGATGTACAACTTTTGTCAGCGATATGGGATTGAATCAACTCATTCCACGCCTTATTACCCTCAAGGTAATGGATTTGTTGAGTCATCCAATAAAATTTTGGTAAGGATTATTAAGAAAATGCTGTCTGAAAATAAGAGGAATTAGGACACACAACTGATACATGCTCTGTGGGCAGATAGAGTAAGTGGTAAAAATTCAATTGGAATGTCTCCATTTCAACTTGTATATGATACAAAAGTTGTAATGAATTTGCAATTAGCTCTTCCTATGATGAAGTTTCTGCAAGAGGAATTTGATAATGAAAATCAAGTCCAAAGGAGAATGTTGCAATTATTAGAGGCAAACCAAATCAGAGAATCGTTGCTGGAAAAAGTACAGAAGTATTAGGCTAAAGTCAAATCTGTTTTTGATAAAAGAGAAAATTAGCAATTGTTTCAGGAGAATGGTTCGGTGTTGCATTGGGATGTTAGGAGAGAAGACCAGGGAAAGCATGGAAAGTTCGAAAATCTGTGGTTTGGGCCATTTAAAATTGCTGAAGTTTTGTAGAATAGTACTTTTCTGCTCAAACATCTGGATGAGGATCAATAGACTGGAGGCCCAGTCAATGGTCATTTTCTTAAAAGGTTCTTTATTTAGTAAATTTAGTTGAGTCACTCCTTTGTAAATATCTGGTTGATGTGTCAATAAAATCCATGCCCAATGGTATTTATGTTTGTATATATGGTCAGTCTTGAGCCTAGTCAGTAAATGGTTAGTCCTAGTCTTAATTTTCAAGAAGTCTTCTAAGTTTAAAATTTTTTTAAGGAACTGAGTCTATAGTCCTTGAAGCCTCACAGGGAGGACTTCATCCCCAATAGGAGCCACTGTTAGCACTGCAATTTTTCGAAAGATTTTCAAAGTCTGGTCATCATTCTCCAAGGAATCAATCTGCCTTTTCAGTTTGATTATAAGACGAAAGTGTCGCTGTCAAAGTGTAGTGGTGAGAAAATTTCATTTTATACTTTCATTCATTTCATTTTCCCTCTTTCACCTTTGATTTTCCCAAAAAACCCAAAGTCTAGCCTCTCATTTCCTTTTTCAAAATCCATTTTTAACTAATAAAATCCAATTTTTATAGTTAAAAAGAAGCTCCGCACACCCATCAACAACCATATCATATTTCCTTTTTAACTTACCATATATTTATTTTATCATAGTTTTTACTCGCACCACAAAAAAAACTTGGTTATATCATATATTATATGATATAACTTACTACACTTAATAAACATTATGGACCCCTTACCTTTCATCGCAATCGGCTCTTTGCAATTTTAACTCCCATTCACGTTACAATTTCCATTTCCTACAAAACCCCCGAAATGTGAGTTGCGATATGGTTTGGGACCCATACTTCCCTTTAAGATGCCTCGAATATGTTATAAAGCCTTTTTTTTGCTTCGGGCGCCTTTTTATCATACTACCATGACTTAAAAAAGTTTTCACTTTCTGCTTTGAAAAGCCGTTTAAAGGGCCCCACCTACCTTTTCGCATCACGTTTTCAAAAATTTCACTTACCGCATTCACTTCTGCTCCCTCAAAACTTCCGATTTGCGATTTGCAAGCGGTCCCACCGTCTGTCATGACACCTCCCTCTGTTCACATTGCACATCGCACTTCTCCAGTTTCAACGTTTAGCTCCCGTGTTTCATGATAAAACTTCCGATGTGCGATCTGCGAGCGACCCCACTGTTTTTTATGCCACGTCACCTCCGCTCTCATCACACATTGAATTTCACGAGTTTTAACATTTAACTCTTGTGTCTCATAACAAAACTTGTGTTGCACGATTTACGATCGGTCCCACTTCTTTGCCAGATCATCACCCCATCACAAATCGCATTTTCTCCCATTTGTGTCTTAATTTTAAATGCTCAGAACCTGATTTGCGATTGCGTATATGTCTAAAAGGTTTTCTCCTCCCTCTTATCATTCATTCCGCTCCACCTCTCCCCTATCAATTAATCTTTTATTAAAGGGTTTCTTTGTAATATCTCATAAAATTAACCTCTGCCATTCTATCCAAAACTTTTTGGGTTTTCTGCCATTACAAAGGGTTTTCCACCAAAGAAGGAAAGGAAGACCTGAATAGTGACAAAGTTTCTCTGAAACAGTTTTCTACCACTACTCTCAGCAACAGCATGTTTGTACAACGCACCAGGCAGCATTCAAGGAACAACCACACGCCATTTTCACTGCTGTTTACACTTTTTGTGGAGTTGGTTGCACCAGAACAAAAGAGGAGTTTGTTAGTCATCCATAATTTTGATTTTATCCAAAGATGTCTACATTTGACAAACCTATATTTCTAGAAAAAAATTGCAAAAAACATTATGAGTGCTAGAAATCTCAATGTATTCATCTTTCTAAGTCTGTCAGTTCACCAAAATCTTCATCTATTTTTCCTAAAAAGGTTATGCTGCTGTTCCTTAAAAATGATGTTCCTTAGCAGTGCTGTTCCTTAGCATTGTTTTTCCCTAAACTATTGTTCCTTAGCCTACTGTTCCCTTCAAAATACTACTATTTCCTTAAAAAGAAATCTACCAAGTAAGCATGTTGTTCCCAAAGAAGCTGTTTTCTAAGGCTCCATTTTCCAAAGATCCCATTTTTTCCCTTCTCATTTCAACCTTCATTTATCCATAAAAACCCTTTAAATCCATAAAACCCCCTTTTTTTTGGTTTAAAAATGCCCCTCTTTACCTATCGAAACTTCTAAAAATTGGCCTAAAAACCAATTTTTAGCCAAAAACAGTATTTTTTGCAACTAAGGTTTAAGCCCCTGAGGGCTTAAGCCTTTCGCTCCTTTTTTCCATATGTCCGAGTGCTATGAGCAAGCGCCCAAACCCCATCACATTGGCAATTTATCTATGGACCTGCATTTCCTTTATAAAATTCTCCCCGCTGATGCGAATTAGCTCCCTTTCTCTGGCCCCTGGTCACTTCTCCTCCACGGGACCGTACCCCAGGCCCAAGCTCTTAGCCCCCATCACATCAGCATTCCCTTTCTTTTCCTCCTTCCCCCTTATCTTATTTTTTATTGATCCATCGATGCGATTAGCTCTTCCCCTCTGCTCCTGGTCCCTTTTCCTCCATAAAAACCCTTTCCTTCCCTTGTCTTTAAGCCCCTCCCCTTATCTTCTATTTTACCCACGCGACCATTACCAAGCACATTTTCCTTTGTATAAACGCGCTATCAAATAAAAGCAGGCCCACGTCAGTTACTTGGCCCCACCACCCACAGCTTAAAACCACTTCCACCAATCTCCACCGACCACCTGTATCCCACTCCCATCCGTCGAAGTTGCACCCCAGATTTCAGGCTCCACCGGTACCATTGATCTCACGCCTTGAGATCCGACGGCGCAGTTTCAACTTCGTGTTTGTTTTGCCTCTGGGGTTTAAAAACCCAAATCCATGCGACACCAGTGGTTTCCATATGGACACGCGGCAAGTGATGTATTGTATCACGTTCAATCTACGCAAAAGCACAAACCACTTAAACGCTGCGTGAAAACTGCCAGTGGTTTTCCGAAACCACCTTCGTTTTTCGCGCCAATATTCAACTTCAAAACCCTGTTTTAAATTTATCCACCATAGGATTTCCTCCTCCACCTGCATCTCCGCTTTCGCCCAACTCCTCCGCCCCCACCAGCCTCTGTAAGCAGTGAAACCTCCATTGCAGGGTTTTATTAACGTTTTTTTGGTTTTTTGCAGGGTTCAATGGAAGTTTTAAGGCCAAAAATCCTTCTCAGGGTTCAATAAAGGAACGGAGCTAAGGGTCACTACCTCTGAAGCCCAAATTACCGCAAAATCACAAAAATAAGTGTTCAGGGTTCGAGTTTCATGGTTTGACCAATAATCTTTAAGCATTGGTCATATTATCAAACCCTCCAACGCCAAAAGAAACCCTTCACACGACAAAACAAAGAGGAATCAATGAAGTAAGAAGAAAGAAAGAAACAAAGATTAAAGATGCAGTGAAGGGACAGAAGAATGAAATTTAAAAAGAAACCAAAAGGTTTCAAAAACATAAAGATGATGATAAAGACAGACAGAAGATTTAAAGGATTAATTAGCAGATCAAGGCTAAAAGTGTCTTAAAACACAGTTTTAAGATGAAGTCAAGGAAAAGCAAGCTTAAAAGACAGCCTTGGATACATCAAAGGAGCAATTATTCACTTGATAAATCAAAAGTGACACCTTTCACTTACTTTATACCTCAAAAGACAAATTAGCAGTTATTACACAAAAAGATATTTTATAAACTTTCAGACAATTATTGTAAAGACAGAAAAAGGCCTCAAAGTCAATATTTTCAGCTGTTTCATCCTCAAGAAGTAAAGATAGATTTAATACACAGATAAGTAGTTAAGAAACATTCCTACCTTATGCCTTGCATGTTTTTTAAGGCTAGGAGTGCATTTATTGTGTCATTAATAACATTTTGAACCCTAGATAGTTCTACCTCCTCATTTGTAGCATAAATACTGCATTTGAACTCATTGTATGGGGGCATTTGATAACTCTTTGAAGTAATACATAGTTCTGCTGAGATTGAAGAGAAATTGATGTACTGAAACCTGTGGATGTTTTGATCTGTTTGTGGATGGAGAAAGCTCTGTCATTGGATCCCTGAGCTTGGATGTTGGAGAAGTATTCTAAATTGTTTAATTTTTTTCCTGTTTCCATTCTGTTTTCATCATCTCTTGCTTGTAGTAGAGTAAAAGTTTTAGGCTAAGAAATGTCTCCTAGAAGCACCTTAGACCTATTTACTCTTCACTGTCTTTATGTTTTCATCTGTTGAAGGTTTTATTAAGTAGTATGACTGCTTTTCAACCCTTATGCTTGTTTATTTCCTAAATAGTTCAATACAGTGGCCTCAAGATTGATTGATGGTTCTCCCTGCTACTTGTTGCCATTTGAAAACTATTTTTGAAGTCTCCCTTTAAAGTACCATTGTCCAAAGTCTACCAAAGAGGTCTGTTTTGATCATACCCTTTGTACTTGCTCAAATAATTGTTTTGAAGGTCTTTATAGCTGTAATCACAGATGTTTAGGAGTTCCCTCTTCTATGAATGCAGTTATTTGTGAATCTTGAATGTTTTCTTATCCTTGAAAGTGAAATCTTTGATGAAATAGAGCGTTCCTCGACTCTTAGATTTCATTTTAAAAGTTTGTCTTGAAATTATTATTTGCTGAAGTGTGATTTGTAGAATTCATGGTTAGCCTTGTCTATAAAATACTTCTTCATGTTCAAATGATGCTTTAAGTCCCTTTTTTGAAGAGTATATATAATTAAGGATTCTTAACTTCCCTTAGGTCTACTTTCATTCTAAACCCTTAATGTTAATTTCATTTCACCTGAAAACTTTGTAGATACAACAACCAAGTTAGATTTTCTCTTTGACACCCCTAATTCATCTACAAACTTGTTACCATTTCCACTTGACTCCATTTCCCAATGACTTAGAGATTTCCCTTTTCTATCTATGCTGCCTAGGTCATCATGTCCCACAAAACAATCAAACAAATTCAAGCTTAATAACTAGCCCAAAATCAACCTTTTTACAAGCAAATAAGTTATATCCTTGCAAAACCATTGAGAGATCCCTCTCTAAGACTAGGAGGGCTAGATCCTAGAACTCTAAAGATTGGTTTATAAGTTGCCTTGTCATTTAGTATGCCAATCTGCTAAATCATAGGATCCCAACATTCTGGTGATCACGTTGGGACCTTTTTGAGTAAAAGTCCCTAAAACAAGACACTCCTTATTCATTTAAGTGAAATATAGCTCCTTCAAGCACTACCAGCATAATGGTAATCATGATAGGATTTTCTGAATCAGTGGAAGTATAAGTAAATCTTAGGATTCTAAGAGACCCTTATCAAACCTTGAAGAAATGAGCTAGTAAGCCATAGATTAGACTATGTTTGTTGCACCACCTTAGCTAAGTGTTGAATCAGGTACAGGACACTCTCATAACCAAAGAACCGCATAAAACTCAGAAAAAACCCAAAAACATTTCAGATTGGTTTTCAAGTAAACCATTGGTGGTGGACCATAAAACATTTTACCTTTAGAAAAGCTAAAAATTTCCACCTGGCGACTCCACTAGCCCCAGTAGGCCTATTACCTTACTATTATTCCAGATTTCCTTGAAACCGTATTAACCAACCTTGAGGAGGTTTAGAAAACTAGTCCCCTATTATAGAAATCATTGTGAGAGGAAAACTTTTGAGAAAACAGTCCGGAAAACCTCAAAACTCTCTAAAAATTTGAAAAACTGATATCTGGCTTCATATAGGGTCCATACTAGATCCCATCCAAATCCTAATCCCTCTACCATAGTTGACAATCCAGAGAAGATTTTGTGGCAGATTTCTACATTTGGAAAACCAACTACTGATAGGACCATCCTAAGAACAAGATCTGTCCCTAAAGATCTTACAGTCTTAGAAGACCCTCACTTTGACTTACCTTACTGTTGTGACCAGCAACAACCCCCCTTTTATTTAATATTAGCAATAATACTAAATAAATGGGGACCCTTAGTTAAAAAATCCAAGAAAATCAATTAGGATTTGTTTTCTTTTTCAAATAAAACTTTCTATCATAAACTTATAGAAATCCCTTAGAAAGAACATTAAGAAACACTTAAGTTTATGATAGATTACAATAAAATTTCTCTTTAAACAAAATAGCGCATCCATAGCAAAATGATATCTATGTTTTATAAAACTGAAAATGTGATTTTGCGCTTTTGCGATAATGCGACCCCAAAAGCCTATACAATAAACGTATTGGTCGCAGATCGCATAGCACAGAAAACAGAAGTGATTAATGAATACCTTTTGCGCTATTTTCAATTTTGCGCTTTTGCAAGATTTGCGATGTGCGCTTTTGCGCTATTGCGCAATTTTCACTTTTGCGCTATTTTACATAACTGCGATGGCTTCATTTTGCGATATTGCGATATTGCGACATTGCAATATTGCGCAGAAAAGTGCAGATCGCAATGTCGCAGATTCATGTAGGCGCGTTTTCCAAAGGAAATCTTCCCATATATCAAATCTGTTATGCGCTTTAATGATTAAATTAAATGATTGGATTGATTATTAATGGTAAATGAGTTTGTGTTTGGATTGAAAGTCGTTTCACGATTAAAATATTATATTTCATCCGCTTTCACATTCAAAACAGTCTCATCACCTTTCTTATGCCATTACTCTCATTTACTCGTAAAACGCAGGCACGAAGGAGCAAACGTCTATACAAAGCTTTCACTAAATACTATGGATAAGAAGGAGAAGAGCTCGAGTTCTGAAAACAAAGAAATGGCTTCGCTGTATGCAGACACCGCTTGTAATAAGGATGCCGGTATATCCACTTGGGAAGGAATGTATAATCTGTTAGAAGAAGAAAATCCTGTGGTGATGAAAGTTGTGGCTACATCAGGTTCCAGTAATACGTCTGAGGCAACCCTTAGAGAACTGGCTTGCTCATTTCTGCATAGGATAACGGCAAGGCCAAGGATTCTCCCATATACAGACATGGTGAGATGGGTGATGGAAAACACTGATATTTCAGACAGACAATTCAGAACTCTAGCTCAAGAGCTAATCGGGTCATTCAGCACGGAAGATCTGAGATTATTGTATAAGTTGCCAGAACCTCATGCGCCTTATAATAAGCAATTTATGGAAGAATTTTCCAGAGAACATGCGAATTTATCAGAATACACACAGGAATGGACCAAAAGAGATGAACCATTGAAGAAAATCAAACACGAGTGGACAGTACCAAAAAAGGATGTTTTAGACGCTATTCACAAGTTCAAATATCTAAGTGGGCAAATTGACACAGTTTCTACCACAAGATAAGGTATGTAAGTTTGCCAAAATTAGCCTCTATAGAGCTTTTAGAAGTTACTAAAGAAGTTGTTGGAGGTCAGGAGTTCTCAGAGAAACATAAAGCTCTTCTTGAGAAAAGTCGGGAGTCGAAGAGACTTGAAATAACTATAAGACAAAATGAGGAAACATAGACCAAATTCAAGGCACTTAATGCTAAGCAAGGAAAAAGATGTGGAGCGTGTTCGGTGCAGAGAAAAACTACTGCGGAAGGACAAATCGATAAAAAGAAACTACTTTGGCTAAAAGTATGATATGAGAAAATGGTGAAGCAAAATCAAGATGAAATTGCAAAATTGATAACAGAGCAAAAGGCAGAAAAGGCAGCAGAGGAGGCGGCTACAGCGGCAAACACTCTTACAGATTGTGTAAATGACAATTTACACAAAGCTAATTTGATTCCTGAAACTGTTCCAGGATATCTCCCACAGGCAAATCAACTGCAAACAGAATGGAGGCAAAAGGCAGAAGAAAGAGAAAAATCTATCCAAGGGCTGACAAGATTGAATTGGGACTCATACTGGATGGACTTGGTGAAGCCACACAGTCAGCACAGTGCGCTTAATTGTATCATCAATGCTACAGAGAAGATTGCTCCTACGCTTGCCGACTCTGTCTTTTCAGGACAGTTGAATTCTGAAGTCGGTCAACTGCATCTTCTCAAAACTATGCTAGATACCTGCAAGTTTAAAGATCAAGTTCATAGATAGTTAGATTTAGTTTTAATTTTACTATATTTTAGCCTAGGAAAAGGACGGTCATTGAACCGAATCCTTAATTTTTGTAATAAGACTATTTTTAGATTTAGCTAAGTAGTATTTAAACAATTCTCATGCATTTAGAGAGGGGTCCTGGATCTTAATATTTTTGACTTGGAGATTGCATTTCTGTACTCCATTGTCTTATATATTTTTTAAAAAGGATCACATCTGGTGATTTTCATGCGGAATTATCTTTGAAGTGTTGCATTTCTGTACCTTGGAATTTGATTTTGCATCAGAGTTACTGGATTAGAATATTACATTGCATTTGAAAGTCTTCGAGATGAATGAGGTATTTCTATCCTTTCACTGTTGATTTCTTTTGTCTTATGATATTTGTTTTAAAATTGCTATCATTTGTATATATATTTGTTTTCACAACGCTTCCTTTTATATATCATTTCTGAGTATAATTGAAACGTCATCTTTCATAAGTATATATAGATGGTATACAATGATGAATACAATATGCTAATACAACTCTGTTTAATTTCTTAAACAGAGTTATCTTTATTTGTTTCTGCATATTTCAATTTAAATAATAATACATTTTCATGGTTATTGTTAAATTGGAACAATCTTAAGTTGTATTCACATATAATTACCCGAGTTAGTGTTAGAATTTCTTTATCAGTATTTAGTTTAAATTAGATAGTTTTATTTCAGTTAATTTAGTCCCATTTCCACCCATCCAAACCAATCCATTTAGTTATAAGGAAACTGGTCCTTTAAATCCAGTCGGAGCCACCATACCAAACGGAAAATGATCTGTCTTAAGGTACCGACCGGGTGGTTTTCCCCGATGTTTGAAGCAGAGATTTTCTAGGCTTCAACATTTTTGGCGCTAGAAGGAGGGCATGAGATATGAATGGCAAGTAAATCTTTATCCACAAGCCATTCTGAGAGCAAAACACCCTCATTAACTTCTTCAATTTCTTATGAAATTCAAAATCCTAGAGAAGATATTGCAGAAAATATTCAGACACCCACTACCAAAATCTCAAAACATTCAGACAATCAAAATCCTGAGTCTCCTGAAGTTCAAGATTTAATTCATAAATTGAAAGGATTCTCATTATCTCTAGAAGAGTTTGAAATATCTGAAGGTAGTGTAACTTCAAAATTTGTTTGTTCGAAACCTCTTACTAGGCTTCAAAGTGAAAAACTTGGTATTTCTCCGAAAGAATTCCCTTTACCTAGTAGAGTCAAGACAAGAAAAACTCAATCGGAATCAGTAAGTGATATAAGTTCAACATCTAATATTCAAATACCTGTTTCCGAAATCCCTTCTCAACAAAGTACAGTTGTTTCCACATCATCTGCTCAATCATCATTAATCCCAACTTCATCTATTCCAACAACTTCTATTCAAACACCACCAGTTTCTACTACTCCTCCAATAGTCGTTCCAATAATGGCATAGAGACCATGGTCTACTCCAGGAGCAGTCAACATGGCTGCACCTTTACATGATTTACCAGACAATCCTGGAAAATGGCTTCTAAAGTTTAGCCCAGATCTTAACATTCAAGTTGAAGAACATATCAATAAATTTATGCTGGCTATAAATTTGAATGGAGTCACACATGAAGATGTTTTAGTTAGACTATTCCCTTATACTCTTCAGGGAGTAGCAGGATCATGGTACTTTTCATTACCTTCAGGATCCATAACAAGTTGGGATATTTTTGCAGATCATTTTTTAACCAAATTTGGAGATGACCGATCAATTGCAACTATACTCAATGACCTCTCAAATTTGAAGATAGAACCCAAGGAACCCATTAAAGAATTCAACGCTAGATTCAACGAACTCTTGAATAAAATTCACACAGATTCACAGCCCAGTGAACAAGTCAGAATTGAATGGTACATAACTGCCTTACCCTCAAACATAGCAATTTTCGTAGACAGAGCTGCAAAGCCTACATTAGCTGAGAATATGAAAGAAGCTATTGCAGTGGAAAAACGAATTACTTCTCTGGAAAAGAAAAATGCTATCGAGGAAATGAAATCAAAGAAACTCAGCTTCAAAGATGATTTAAAGAAAAAGGCCAAAGATCCATATGACATGGAAGGTTTACAGAAAGTTCTTAAAACCATGTCAAATGAAATGGTTGAAATTAAAAAACAAGTGGCTGAAACTTCTACCAAGAAACCATTCCAAAATTTTAGAAGAAACCAAGTTGAATCTAAACCTCCTAATGCAATATCTAATGCAGAATCAGAGGAAGAGGAAGAAGAAGAAGATACATCTCTAGTATCAGATGAAGAAAATGAAAATGAAGAAATAGCTGAATTGAATGGAATGTGGGATTTTATTCTCCCTAATTCTGATAGTGAAGAAGCTATGCCTGTAAGTACTAGGAGTAAATCTACAACGGAACCAGTGCAAACAGTTCCTAAAAAGAAAATTACAACTCCAAGTACCAAAGACAAATCCCCTGTAAAGAAAACTTCTCCATTACCTACTCAAAATCAGCCATCCTCTTCTAATCCTCCTACATCAACAACAAAGACTTTAGTAGTGTCAGATCCTATGGAATACAACATTGTTGAGGACATGAAAAAGATCAAATCTAACATTTCCTTACATGAAATCAGAAAACTAAAACACCAGCAAAAGTTGTTATTGAAAGAATTAAACGCTACACCAATTGCTCCTTTACCAAGCGGTGTAGTTGCAAAAGCAGCGAGAGGAACTGGTAAGCCACCAGATAAGGTAGATGCTACTGATACTGTGCTCATTGGGGAAAAGTCAAATTCTCAAACTCCTCCTTTTATTTTGACTTATGAGATGTACAATAAAAATATGCACAATTGTTTGATTGATTCTGGAGCTTCCTCCAATATAATGCCTACTTCTTTCTGTGCTAAATTGAATATCGAACCACAGAAATCAGCAGTTCATATCGTTCAATTCGATCGCTCTAAAGTCCAAGTGGTAGGAGAAATCAATTCAGTTACTATCAGATTAGCCTCTGATCTAGGATTGTCCAAAGAATTGATATTTTGATTGCTGATATTCCTGAATTCTATGGATTAATCTTGAGCAGGGACTGGTCTGCGAAACTTAATGGTTATATCTCGACTGATTATTCGCATATGTGGCTTCCCTACAAAGGGAAACCAAATCAAATTAAAATTGAATGAGAAAAACATATGACGCACACTGTCACTGAATTCGAACAACCTAATGAGCCTGTGGCATTCAACAACAATATTCTTGGAGGTTATTCTGCTGAATCATTTCTTGGAAACTTCGAAGCTCCTTAATCACCTTTTTATGTAAATACTTTTGTTTCTCAGATAGAAAATTTTTCACAATCTGATTCTTCCAGAATTGTAAATATTTCTGATATAATTGTAGATAAGCCAATAGACAAATCTTTATTTTGGTCGTTATATTTTGATGGATCAAAATCTAGTGATGGAGCTGGAGCTGGATGCATCTTAATTGATCCAGATGGAGAAAAAACCATGCTGTCATGTAGGTTAGAATTTGAGTGTACCAACAATACCGCAGAATATGAAGCCTTGGTTCAAGGACTTTATAAAGCTATAGGGTTAGATGTTAAATACTTGAAAGTCTTTGGTGATTTCGAAATTGTCATAAAACAAGTTAGGAATACTATTCATTGCCTTTCAGGACATCTTAAACACTATCAAACCCTAGTACAAGATCTCACCACTCATTTTTTAGCATTCAATATTTCTCCTATTCCTAGGAATCAAAATACATCAGCTGACTTGTTAGCTAATGTTGCATCTAAACTCCTACCTGCTGAAGATTGCAGTCCTGATAGGTTTTCTGTAGAATTGATTTTTCGTCCATCTGTCCCAGATAATGTTACAAATTGGAGAGTATTCTATCATGATCAAGATATTCTAAATTTCATAACTTCAGAGAAATCATATGATGAGCAAATTATTGACGAAGATGATCATGATTTACAAATTGCTTCAAAAAGTAATGAAAACCCCATTCCAAAATCTGTTGTTAAATTAGAGGATTTATATGACATTAAAGACAGATTCAAGAAAGTCACTAATACTAAACTTCAAAGCTCTACCTTGAAGTTTGAATTAGTAAATCTTGGTTCTGATTCTAAACCTCAAAACGTTAACTTAGGACTCAATTTAACACCAGAGGAAAGGAATGCATTCATTAAACTGCTGAACAAGTATAAAAATGTTTTTTCTTGGAATTATGATGATTTAAAAATGTATGATACTTCGATTATTCAACATACAATTCCAATGCTTCCTAATATTAAACCTGTTCAATAGAAGTTGAGAAAGATCCATCCAAGTCTCGAAGGTCAAATCAAATAAGAACTTAATAAACTTTTAAAAGCTAAAATCATTTTTCCAGTCAGGCACTCCAATTGGGTTTCCAATATGGTACCTGTAAGGAAGAAGAATGGTGATATAAGAATCTGTATTGACTTCAGAAATTTAAATAAGGCATGTTTAAAAGACAATTTCCCATTGCCAACCATGGAACATATACTTCAAAAAGTAGCTGGTTCTGAACTTATGTCTTTTCTCGATGGATTTTCGGGCTATAATCAAGTTTTAGTTCATCCAGATGACAGATTGAAAACAACTTTCAGAACAAAATGGGGAACTTATGCTTATTAGAAAATGCCTTTTGGTCTAATAAATGCAGGAGAAACTTTTCAAAGAGCCATGGACATAGCATTTAAAGGTCTGATCAATAAATCAGTTGTTGTTTATCTTGATGACATAACAATATTTTCAAAAAAGAGAGCCAATCATCTACATGATTTAAAACAAATATTTGAAAGATGTAAAAGGTTTGGTATTTCCTTAAATCCGAAGAAATATTTCTTTGCTTTAGATGAAGGAAAAATCTTAGGATTTGTTGTGTCAAAAGATGGTATATATATTGATCCAGATAGAGTGAAAGAAATTTCTGATATTTCTTTACCTCATAACAAAAAATCCATGCAATCATTTCTCGGACAGATCAATTTTGTGAAAAGATTCATTCCTGATTTTTCTTTTATTGTTTTACCTATGCAAAATATGATCAAGAAAAATTCAGTATTCAAATGGGGGCAGAAAGAAAAAGAAGCTTTTGAGTCAATCAAACAAGCGATCATTAATGCACCAACATTGAATACCCCGGATTTTTCTAAAGATTTTACTTTGTATACTCTGGCCACTGAAACATCCTATGCAGCCGTTTTAACACAACTCAATGATCAAGAAATTGAAGCACCAATTTCTTTCTTTAGTTCAAATCTGCAAGGAGCTGAGCTTAATTATTCCGATGTTGAAAAACAAGCCTTTGCTGTATTTAAATCAATCAAACATTTTAGACCTTTTCTCTTAAAAACACATACAAAAATCATTGTCCCATTCTCTGCAGTGAGGCAATTATTAATTCAAAAAGAAGTAGGAGAAAAGAGAGCTAATTGGGTAACAACCTTGCAAGAATATGATATTGATATTAAACCAGCTAATATTGTTAGAGGACAAGGTTTTTGCAGATTATTGGCAGGAGCTCATAACATACCAGAAAATCAAGATTCAAATCAAGATATTCAAGTAAGTCAGATAAATGTTACAGATTCTGGATCTCAGTATGCTGATCTTATCTATTACTTGAAAAATGGGTATGCTCCTTCTAATCTCAGCTCCTTCTTTATATCAAACATGGGTATGCTCCTTCTAATCTCAGCTCCTTCTTTATATCAAAAATGGGTATGCTCCTTCTTTATATCAAACATTCATAAAAAAATGGGAAATTAGAAAGAACTCTCTCCAAATCCTTTCAGAATTTAACAATCTCAAAAGAAACAGTGGGGAAAGTGTCCATGGTTACTGCACTAGATTCAATAGTGTGTATAATGCACTTCCTCCAGACATGAAACATCCACTAGGACTAGCCTTAGCAAAATTCCTAGAAGGATTTGATCCTGAAATGGCCTACCAGCTAAGTGAAAGAGACCCCTCAACCTTAGAAGATATGCAGAGGGGATCCATGAGTGTAGAGGCAAATCTGATTGAGAAAAGAGCTAGGTTGAGGGTAGAAAAAAGAGTTACATACAAGGATGATACAATGGCTTCAACCTCATCATCAGATACTAAAATTGATAACTTAGTGAAGGTAATGGAGAAAATGCTTGAAAAGATAAATCTGAATGATAGAGTACCTCCTAGAGAAAACCAAAATAGAAATAGAAACCAAAATATTAGAAGAGACCCTAACAAAGATAGGCAAAGGGATAATGACCAACAGATTAGGCATCCCTTTCAACAAAACTATTTTGATCAAGAAGAAGAAAGGGAAGTTGAAAGGTTGGAAGAAAATCATGTAAACTTGATAGGATCTGATAATGAGACAGATGTTTTTCTCACTGAAGAAGAACAAGGATTCTTCTCTTCAGAACAAACTGAATACAATAATGAGGACCCTGAAGATTACAGATTGGGGTTTGAAAATGATATCATCGAGGTACACAAACAATACAATCTTAGAAGCAAAGGTAGCCCAGAGGGTTCCAGTGACAAAATCACTAGTACCGCTGTTAAGAAAACCTCAGAAAATCAACCTAAGAAGACAACAAGTAACACCAACACTTTAGCCAAGAAAGCTGATCCAAATAAAGATAAAAAAATTCAGCAAAATGTTGAACAAAGCTTTCCTAGTACTTCTGTTAGTGGCCCTAACAAGTCTGTCCCAAATAGCAGTCCAAATAAAAATCAGCAAATCAGAATTGCTGAAAGAGTTGTTAATGAAAAAACTGATGTAAATATGTCAAGAACAATAGTTCCTTTCAGTCTTGAAGGGGAAATTGCCAAAATCAAAATCACCATACCCTTAGCTGAACTAGTAACCCAGGATGTATATAAAAACTAAGTTTTGAAAGCTTTGAATATAGGCAGTGACACTGATACTTTAAACTCGACAGATGATAAACCTGAGTTATTGTTTGGTCCTGAAGTTGAAGGAAAATACCAAGAAGGGCCTATCCCTCCTATCTATGTCAGCCTGAATATACATGACAAAATCTTGCATAATGCCATGCTAGACTCAAGTGCTTCACACAATCTTATGCCCAAAGTAGTGATGGAAATCTTAGGCTTAGAAATTACTAAACCATACAAAGACCTTTACTCTTTTGATTCAAGCAGAGTCAAATGATTAGGCTTAATTAAAGATATGTGTGTTAACTTGTCTCAAATTCCTACGAAGATTCTAGTAATGGACATAGTGGTCGCTGACATTCCCCTTAAGTATGGCATGCTTCTATCTAGATCATGGGGAGCCAAGCTACAAGGGAGCCTTCAAATGGACATGTCTTATGCCACCATCCCAGTATTTAATCAAACTAGAAGATTATACAGGGAATCCCACATGAAATACATGGTGAGCAACATAGATAGACCAAACAATTCTCCTATCTACTCTATCCATTCAAATTTGGATTCCTTTATCTTATATAATGAGGATGAAACCAACCAACTAGAAAAGGAAAACAAAGGAGAATTTACTCTACTAGAATAGTCAAAGCTGCCATCAATTCAAGAAAAGAACAGTCCATATTCTAGCAGCCTTGAACAACAGAAAGAAAATGAAAATGGGATTGAAATACCTTGGAAAATAAACTTTGATGGCTCTTGTAGAAAATTAAGTGCAGGGGCTGGTGTATGGATACAAAACACAAACAAAGGATTTTCCTATAAACTAGATTTTTTATGCACAAATAACATTGCTGAATATGAAGCCCTCCTTATTGGCTTACACTTAATAAAAGATTTAGGAGCCAAAAGAATATCAATCAAAGGGGATTCTGAGCTAATTATCAAACAAATCAAAGGGGAGTATTCAACCAAAAACCCATAACTTAGAGAATATAGAAATGCTGCCCTTGATATCCTAAAAACATTTGAAAAATACGAACTCATTTTCATCCCAAGGGCTCAAAATAATCTGGAAAATGAACTTGCCTTTGCTGCTAGTAATTGCCACACACTAGAGACAAATGAATAGTTCGATATAAAGGTAAAAAAATGACCTGCAATACCTGAAAATAAGGATTATTGGCAAGTATTTGAAGGAGACAAACACATAGATGATTTTCTGCAATCAAAGAATGATTTTTCCATACCAACACCTTTTTCAAGCCATGAAGAAAACTGTTTTAATGAAGAACAAAACCCTGAAATAGAGTTGTCTCTTTCTACTGATATAAACCACTTTGAACATCCTTTTAGAGTAGAAATAATTAACAACGCAGATCAGAAATATCTCGAAGTGTTACAATGTAAAAATGATACAATTCTAAGAGGTCCTACACCATTAGAACAACTTTTGATTTTAATGATGTGTTGAGATTCAACAAGATGATGAGCTTAGTGAAAAGAGTTGCCTTCACTAAGTGGGCCCGCAGGCTATTTTTGGTGCAAAGTCTATTTTTAGACATGTCGATCATATTCTATGAGTTGCAAGATGTTATTTGTGGATGGTTGGTCAAGTTGGAAAAATAGATGGACTTCTATTTTTAGACAAATTGGGCGGAGTCGTACAGATTATGGGTCTAAAAATAGATATGTGAGATGTTATTTACTCTTAATAATAGCGTTTGGACTCTAAACATTATCTTATTCTCTTGGAGCACTTCGATTAAGTGCACGGATGTGGCACGATGGTGACGAAGGAATTACGCTATTCACGAGGGTTTGCGGAGCTATTGCATGGAGAATTCGGTTAGAACTCATGTGACAGAGTTTGGTGGAGTTGGAGAAGTAGTTGGTGGAGTTGTATTTAGTTTAACTCAGTTAGAGTCAGTTGAGCTAGTTGTATCTAGTCTAACTGAATGATACACTAGTGAGAGTGGAGTGAATCAATTAGTCAATTAATTCACAAATAATAACTCATTAATAAACTGAAGAATACATCAGTTAACTACAGTGCATGGCAGTTTCAGTGGAGACCAGTGGAGAGATAGGTGAAAGAGAAAGTGTGACTATCAGTTGTGACTATAGTGATGCATTGATTGCATCCAACAATCAGTGGAGATGCCAATCAGGATTGCATGAGCAAGGCTAGAGTAATTCAAACTCATTCAAAGCCATTCTTCAACATGGATTGCGCAGTAGAGGCAGGCTAGCAGGTGGCAAAGATCGGTGCATGGATTTGCAAGATCGGGCTTGATTAGTGTGTAGCGATTGTATTGTACTGAGAGCTTGATATGATTAGCTTTGTATGAGGATTGTTACATGATCTCTATGACATATATTATATATAGATAGTTGGGGTTTTCAGCTTCAGGCTTTCCCGTTAAACAACTGTGTTGATGTGTATGAATGTTTATTGTTTCATGTGTGCATTGCAATCTTGATTTAATTTCCGCAAATGATCAATGGTGGAATAGATTTTGTATTTTGCATGAAGTTAAAATAGTGTGAGATCAGGAGAATATTGGACATATAACACATAAGTTATATAATTTCTACATGATGTAGCCAAAGAACCAAGGATGGAGCCTATAGAAACAAACATAGAAGAACATAACATAGGCAGCCTAGCAAAACCCAAGATGATAAAATTATCCAGCACTCTCCCAACTCATATATCAAATAGCAATACATAGAAATTTTCAAAGAATTTAGAGATGTGTTTGCGTGGGGATACAAGGATTTAAAATCATATGATACTAGCATCATTCAACACAAAATTCCTCTTAAGGAAAATCAGAAACCTTTCAAACAAAAACTCAGAAGGATAAACCCTGTTTTATTGCCTTTAGTTGAGAAAGAGATTAAGAAAATGTATGAGGCCGAGATCATAGTTCCCATCAGGTATTCAGAATGGGTTTCCAAATTAGTATCTGTTAGGAAAGAGACTGGAGAAATTAGACTTTGCATTGATTTTAGAAATCTAAATAGAGCCTCCCTTAAAGATAACTATACCTTACCAAAAATGGATCATATACTTCAAAGGGTGGTTGAATCTAAAAGAATTTCACTGCTGGATGGGTTCTCAGGTTACAATTAGGTTTTAGCACTCCCAAGTGACCAACATAAAACTGCTTTTACTACACCTTGGGGTACATTCATGTATGTCAAAATGCCATTTGGTTTAATGAATGCAGGGGCCACCTTCCAAAGGGCCATGGACATAGTCTTTTCAGCAGACATAGGCTATTTTATAATCATTTACCTTGATGAAATTACTGTTTTCTATAAAACTGATCAAGAACACTTGATACATTTAAGAAAAGTTTTTGAGAAATGTAGGAAATATGTCGTATCTATGAATCCCAAAAAGACACTCTTTGGTCTCCAAGAAGGAAAGCTTCTTGGCCACATAATTTCTGAAGAGGGAATCAAAGTAGACCCTAAAAGGATTGATGGCATATTGAAAATCAACCATCCTAGAAACCTCAAATATTTACAATCTTTCATTGGGAAGATAAATTTTTTAAGGAGGTTCATCCCCAACCTTGCTGAGCTATTAAGAAATATCACAAACATGCTAAAGAAAGAGGTATGTGTTAAATGGAAAATACAAGCTAAACAATCATTTGAACTAGTGAAACAAGCTCTTACTCAAACACCAGTTCTTATTAGTGCTGATTTCACCAAGGATTTTTATATCTTTTCTTTTTCATCTGAACATACAATAACTGTAGTATTACTACAAGTAAATGACATGGGGCATGAACAACCAATATCATTTTTTAGTAGGGCTTTAAGAGATGCTTCACTCAAGTATAACATCATGGAGAAACAAGCCTTAGCCTTGGTAAAAGCATTGAAAGACTTTAGAGTCTACATTTTGCATTCTCACATCATTGCTTTTGTTCCACACACAGTTGTCAAGGATATTCTAAGTCAAGACCTTGATGGTAAAAGGGGAAAATGGATTGCTACTATTCTAGAATATGACTTAGAAATCAGGTCTAACAAACTGATCAAAGGGTAGGGATTAGCTAAACTCATAGCTGAGTCAAACTTCCAAGCACTTGATATGAACATGGTTGATGTCTTAGAAGAAATAGAGGAATTGACAACCCCATTCATTGAAGAAACATTTGTGAATCCACCTTGGTATGCTGACATCATATATGTGCTGCTTTATCTGAATGCCCCTCCTTCTTTGTCTAAAACTAAAGCTATATTTTTGAAACATAAGGCTTCAAATTATTGCATATTAGATGGGGTTTTATATTGGAAGAATACTGTTGGAATATTACTTAAATTTTTGCTTGAGGTTGATGCAGGAAAAATCATGCATGAGTTGCATGAGGGAGAATGTGGAGGAAATCTGTACTGGAAAACTACAGCAAATAAAATCCTCAGATCTGGTTACTATTGGCCCACCCTTTTTCCAGATACTCAGAAACTTGTCATGTCTTGCCATAAGTGTCAAATTTTTGATGGAAAAAGAAAGCTCTTGCCTTTAACCCTACATCCCATCGGTGTTGAGGCTTCCTTTCAAAATTTTGGATTGGACTTCATTGGGGAAATTCACTCATCTTCTTCAGCCCAGCATAAGTGGATCCTCACTCCCACTGATTATTTTACCAAGTGGATAGAAGCCATACCCTCTAGGAATGCTACTGAATCTGTCATTATTAAGTTCCTTGAAACCAACATACTGCCCAGATTTGGTTGTCCAAGAAAGATTGTCACAGACAATGCTGCTGCCTTCAAATCCAAGAAAATGGTTGACTTCTGCCATAATACCATATCACCTTAGGACATTCCATTTCCTACTATCCTCAAGGAAATGGATTAGCTGAATCCTCCAACAAAAGCCTTGTCAATATTTTCAAAAAATTGTTGGAGAAGAATCATAAATCATGGCATAGTAATCTTGTTCATGCTTTATGGGCTGATAGATTAACCACCAAAAATTTAATAAATATGTCCCCCTATCAGCTGGTTTATGGCATGGATGCAATATTCCCAACCTCACTAGGAGTTCCAGTCATGAAGCTCCTCCAAGAAGTACAATCTGAGGAAAATGATATGCACAGAAGGATAAATCAGACCATTCATTTATAGCAGACCAGAGAGGAAGTGTACAACAGAACACAAACATTCCAAGAGAGTATCAAGAAATTATTTGAAAAGAGGACTAAAGAAAATGATTTCCAAGTTGGAAATGTAGTTCTAAAGTGGGATTCTAGAAGATAAGAAAAGGGAAAACATGGAAAATTTGAATTTTTTTGGAAAGGGCCCTACATTATTCATTCTATCAGGGGTCATAATGCATTATTTCTACAAAAGCTGAATGGAGAAGATCTATTTGGAGGTCCTGTCAATGGTAGGATGCTCAAGCACTATTTCTGCCAGGAGTCCTAAATTTCAAAGTTTTTATTTTATTTTTCCACTATGTATAACATTGCTGTTTTAATTTGAAAAGAGAAGAAAAACACAAAAATAGAAAAATAAAAGAGGGCAGATTGAAAAAAGGTACAACCCCATACCCAAAAAAGAGAATTTTCTGAAAGTGAGCAAATCTAAGTGCCAATGCTGATTAAAAAATGATATATTGTTCAGTCACCTAGCCTAATCATGGTTGAACATTCTTTAAATTTATGTTGATAAGTTAGTAGAAGCACATATTGATAAGATTTTTTCAGACTTGGCTTATCAATAGAATAGACTAGGATAGAAAGGAAATGGTTCTAACAAGCTCAAAATCTGAACCAAGGAAGAATAGGAAAAGAATAAGCTCTAAATAGATCAAAACCAGAGCCAGAAAAAGACTAGAAGGATGTTTATAAATTTCGGATCTTAAGCCTTCACCATTTTGTTTTATTTTTCTGCAAATAAAGTCTTTGTGCAGCTTGTACATACAACCATAGACACCATAGCAAATCAGACAGTCTAATCCTGATTTGACTATGTTTAAATTTCCTGTTTAGAAATAGAGAATAAAAATCTGTCAAATAGCTTATTCTTGACAAATAGTAGATTAGGTAGAAAAATAAATAGTTCAACAGTTTGATCTGGACTCTTGGAAGAAATAAGGATAGGATTAGATAGTTTATTTATGTTTTCAAAAAATTACATGTCAAAGAGTTTTCTAGTTCAAATGCACTCAAAGGAAGAAGAAAAAAGTGCTAGAACAAGTAACGTTGGGTAGGTCGATATGCTGTTTTGAAGAAACTACATGTTACATATTGATAAAGGTTGTCCTTTTCAGAAAAAGATCAGAGAAATCTGCCCAATGGATAAGGCACTGATCTACTAAAAGCGAGAGATCTATAAACTGAGGTTCTGGAAACCTAAAAGGACAACTGTCCTCCCCAAATGGAGCCACTGTTATTCATCCATAATTTTTATTTTATCCAAAGATGACTAAATTTGACAAACCCAGATTCCTAGAACAAAATTGCAAAAAACATTATGAGTGCTAGAAATCTCACTACCTTCATCTTTCTAAGTATGTCAGTTCACCAAAATCTTCATCTATTTTTCCTAAAAAGGTTATCTTGTTGTTCCTTAAAAATGTTGTTCCTTAGCAGTGCTATTCCTTACCATTGATGTTCCCTAAACTGCTGTTACTTAGCCTGCTGTTCCCTTCAAAATATTGTTGTTTCCTTAAAAATAAATCTACCAAGTAAGCTTGCTATTCCCAAAGAAGCTGTTTTCTAAGGCCCCATTTTCCAAAGATCCCATTTTTTCCCTTCAAATTTCAGCCTTCATTTATGCATAAAACCCTTTAAACCCATAAAACCCCCTTTTTTTTGGTTTAAAAATGCCCCTCTTTACCTATCGGAACTTCTAAAAATTGGCCTAAAAACCCATTTTTAGCCAAAAATAGTTTTTTTTGTAACTAAGTTTTAAGCCCCTGAGGGCTTAAGCCTTTCGCTCCTTTTTTCCATATGTCTAAGCGCTATGACCAAGCGCCCAAACCCCATCGCATCGGCAATTTCTCTATGGACCTGCATTTCCTTTATAAAATTCTCCCCGCCGATGCGAATTAGCTCCCTTTCTCTGGCCCCTGGTCACTTCTCCTCCACGGGACCGTGCCCCAGGCTGAAGCTCTTAGCCCCCATTGCATCGACATTCCCTTTCTTTTCCTCCTTCCCCCTTATCTTATTTTTTATTGATCCACTGATGCGATTAGCTCTTCCCCTTTGCTCCTGGTCCCTTTTTCTCCATAAAAACCCTTTCCTTCCCTTGTCTTTAAGCCCCTCCCCTTATCTTCTATTTTACCCCCGCGCCCATTACCAAGCACATTTTCCTTTGTATAAACACGCTATCAAATAAAAAGCAAGCCCACGTCAGTTACTTGGCCCCACCACCCATCGCTTAAAACCACTTCCACCAATCTCCGCCCGCCACCTGTATCCCACTCCCATCCATCAAAGTTGCACCCCAACTTTCGGGCTCCACTTGCGCCGTTGATCTCACGCCTTGAGATCTGACGGCGCAGTTTCAACTTCGTGTTCGTTTCGCCTCTGGGGTTTAAAAACCCAAATCCACGCGACACCAGCGGTTTCCATATGGAAACACGACAAGTGATGTACCGTACCACGTTCAATTTGCGCAAAACCACAAACCACTGAAACCCTGCGCGAAAACTGCCGGTGGTTTTCCGAAATGACCTTCATTTTTTCACGCCAATATTCAACTTCAAAACCCTGTTTTAAATTTCTCCGCCATAGAATTTACTCCTCCACCTGCATGTCCACTTCCGCCCAGCTCCTCCATCTCCACCCAGCCTCTGTAAGCAGAGAAACCTCCATTGCAGGGTTTTATTAATGTTTTTTTGGTTTTTTGCAGGGTTCAATGGAAGTTTTAAGGCCAAAAAACCTTCAGGGTTCAATAAAGGAACGAAGCTAAGGGTCACTACCTCTGAAGCCCAAATTACTGCAAAATCACAAAAATAAGCGTCCAGGGTTCGAGTTTCATGGTTTGACCAATAATATTTAAGCATTGGTCATATTATCAAACCCTCCAGTGCCAAAAGAAACCCTGCGCATGACAAAACGAAGAGGAATCAATGAAGTAAGAAGAAAGAAAGAAATATTGATTAAAGATGCAGTTAAGGGACATATGAATGAAAGTTCAGAAGAAACCAAAAGGTTTAAAAAACATAAATATGATGATAAAGACAAAAAAAATATTTAAAGGATTAATTAGCAGATCAAGGCTAAAAGGGTCTTATAACACAGTTTTAAGATGAAGTCAAGGCAAAGCAAGCTTAAAAGATAGCCTTGGATACATCAAAGGAGCAGTTATTCACTTGATAAATCAAAAGTGACACCTTTCACTTACTTTATACCTCAAAAGACAAATTAGCAGTTATTACACAAAAATATATTTTATAAACTGTCAAACAGTTATTGTAAAGACAGAAAAAGGCCTCAAAGTCAATATTTTCAGCTGTTTCATCCTCAGGAAGTAAAGATAGATTTAATACACAGATAAGTAGTTAAGAAACATTCCTACCTTATGCCTTGCATGGTTTTTAAGGATAGGAGTGCATTTACTGTGTCATTAATAACATTTTGAACCCTAGATAGTTTGACCTCCTCATTTGCAACATAAATACTGCATTTGAACTCATTGTATGGGGGCATTTGATAACTCTTTGAAGTAATACATAGTTCTGCTAAGATTGAAGAGAAATTGATGTATTGGAACCTGTGGATGGAGAAAGCTCTGTCATTGGATCCCTGAGCTTGGCTATTGGAGAAGTATTCTAAAATGTTTAATGTTTTTCCTATTTCCATTCTGTTTTCATCATCTCTTTCTTGCCTGGAATACATGTCTCATGACCTTGGTCTTATTTTTCCTTTATTAAATTTATTACATAGATTTTTAACCGGGGTTGTTACAGAACCCTCCCTATTGGGGGAACAGTCCTCGGTGTTCAAAGGTACTTATAAAGCAGAAAACACATGTTGCCTATGGAGCTTTATAACATAGCTCAATACAACATTTACATCATATCCATCTGCTAAAACATAACCAACATATCATGAACACCATACCGCGTATTGGAGCTTTATAACAAATCTCGATTCAGTATTTACAACACACACATACACACACACATACATATATAGACATAACCAAAACATAACATCAAAACATATATCAAAGCACATCCACTCAACCAGCGAATAGAGAAGGATTCATAGCCCACATTTGGTTAGCCATCTCCCATGTAGCTTCATTAGGCCCAGAGTGCTTCCACTACAATTTAACTTGCTCGATTGCTCGATTATGTAGCATGAGCATATTTCGTTACATAATGCACTGAGGTTCCAATTGGAATTCTCCTTTTGGTTCAACTGCAATACATAACAGTTAATCACATGATCAAAATTTTTCTCATACTTATTAAGTAATGACACATGGAAAACATCATGGAATTTCACTGTCAGAGGCAGTGCAAGTCAGTAGGCTACTCGTCCAATCCTCTCAAGGATCTCGAAAGGCTCACAATACCGAGGTACCAACTTAGCACATGATCCAATCCTTAAGGAACTCTTCTTAGGCTTGATTTGTAAGTAAACTTGTTCCCCAACCTGAAACTCCCTAAGCACCCCATGATGATCTGCATAAATCGTTTTCCTATATTTTGTTGCCTTTATATTTTTCTTGATTACCTAAATTTCCCGTTCCATCTCTGCCAACATGTTTTTTCCAATAAATATAATGTTCACTGGATCCCTCCAACTGATGTGAGTATTAAAACTCCTCTCATAAAGTGCCTCAAACAGACTCATCTTCATAGATTCTTGATACCCATTATTGTACGCAAAATCTACCAGTGGAAGGCACTCTTCCCAATTTGGCTGCTGATGCATGAAATACATCCTCAACATGTACTCCAAAATCTTATTGACCCTCTCTGTCTATCCGTCTGTAGATGATAAGTTGTACTGAAGGCCAACTCTGTCCCCAAACTTGAAAATAAGTCTTTCCAAAAACTGGAAGTGAACTTGGCATCTCTTTCTAACACATTATTCTTGGAATACCATGTAACCTCACTATCTCCCTAATGAAGACCCATGCTACCTCACTGGATGAATAAGTAGACTTAACCGCTATGAAGTGAGCTACCTTTGTCAACCTGTTATCCACAACCATGATGGAATCGTGTTATCTATATGTCCACGACAAAAATGTAATGAATTCCATGGAAATACCTCCCATTTCCACTATGGAATTGGAACCGGAAGTGATAAACCACATGCTCACACTCTATTTTTTCCTATTGAAAATCCAAGCATCTCACCACAAACTTTGCCACTTCCTTCTTTATATATGGCCAATAGTATAACTTATTCACCACTTTCAATGTCTTATGATATCCCAGATGACTTGAATATAGTTTAACATGGAATTCCCGCAAAATAATCTTCTTGAGATTGCTGTTGTTTGACACATAGATCATGTCCCTAAATCTGACCAAACCATCTACGGTGAGATAATACTCCATACCTTGTTCACCTATACCCTGTTGTTTTAACCTGTGCCTAAGATCATTATATCTGTCATCTTGTTGTCCTATCTACAAGATCTGATTCTGTAAATTTGTCACATAGGAACTCATAACTACTATATGATTTACCTGTAGTCTTATGCTAAGAACATCTGCAACCATGTTCTATTTACCCTTAATGTACCTTATCTCAAAGTCAAACTAACTGAGTGTGGCCAGCCATATAGCTTGCCCGAAATTCATATTAGGTTGGTCAAACAATTATCTCAACCCATTGTGATCACTCATCAACACAAACCTCCTGCCAGGAATATAGTGTCTCCACATCTTCAATGCATGAATGATCGCTGCCAACTCAAGATCATAGGTCACATAATTATGCTCGTGTTGATTAAGTTTCCTTGACTCAGAGCATACCACATGTCCCTCCTACATCAAGACTCCACCAAGTCCTCTCTTGAAACCATATATACATACCACAAAATATTTATCTGGTCCTACAATATTTAGAACTGGAGCGTTTGTACGCAACTGCTTCAACTGCTCAAAACTCGTTGCACATTCCTATGTCGATTCAATTTTTTTTCCCTTTCTCTGTAATGATGTAATATGATAGCAAATCCGTGAGAATTTCCTGATAAACCTCCTGTAGTAACTTTCCAATCCCATGAATTATTTGACCTCATCCACATTTATAGGAGTTTTCCATTCCATGATAGCTCTTTTCTTTTTCGGATCCACTATTATGCCTTCCTTGGAAACAACATGTCCCAAGTAATGCCCCTCTGTCTGAAAGAAACTTCACTTAATAAGCTTGACATATAACTGACGCTCTCTTATTAATATCAATAATTTTCTAATTGTTCAACATGTTCTTCCTCATTCTTATAATATATCAATATGTCATCAATGAATACGATAAGAAACTTGTCGAGAGAAGGACACAACACACTATTCATCAAACACATGAAAGTAGTTGGAGCATTAGTAAAACCAAAAGGAAACACAACTAACTCATAATGCCCACACATGGTCTATAAATAAGTATTGTAGATGTCCTCTTCTTTGATGCATAATTGATGATAACCTTATATCAAATAAATCTTCGAGAACACCGCTGCTCCCTTCAACTGATCAAATAAGTCATCAATCCTCAACAACGGATACTTGTTCTTAATCGTCACCTTGTTCAACTACCTATAATAAATGCACAACTTGAGAGTACCATCCTTATTCTGCACAAACAACATTGGTACACCCTAAGGCGACACACTTGGCCTAATGTACCCCTTGTCAATAATTTCCTTCAATTGCAACTTCAATTCCACTAGCTTTGGTGTGCTCATCCTGTATGGTGCCTTTAATATTGGTGATACCAACTAAAAAGAAAAGTATACTTCTGTGTGAGGCATAAAATATGAAATCTTTGTTGGGAATGCATCCTAAATTTTTTGAAAAACTAGATACCATTTAAAGACTTTTGCATCCTCAACATCCTTACCTTTATCACTGGAAATATGCACTACAAATAGTACACACCCTTTCCTACGACTGCACTTTTCTTGCATAGTTGTAACCATTATAATTGATGTTTCCTTCTTATTATCATGTAATATTCTTTGTTCTCCATTTTCATCCAAAAACTCAATAGTATTTTCATAAAAATCCACCTTAGTCATGTGAAGATACAACCAATCCATACCCAGAAGCACACTGTATGATCCCAATGGAAGTACATTCAAATGCGCTAATGTAGGCATACCATTCAACTCAATTGAAAAATATCTTACCCAATGATGAAATATTTTCTTAATACCTATAGACAACTTTTGCACTAACCAAGACCCTTCATGCACTTCTTTTCTCAAACCACACTTATCCACCAGGTTAGAGTTAACATAACTATAATTAGATCCAAGCTCAATCAAAATAGAAACAACTTGATCCCAAAGCTTACCATCCATATTGATAATAGATGCATGGTGATCCACCTTCCCACTATCCAATGCTACATAGATCCAAGGAATAATTTATCCAACATCCCCAACTATCTGTGCCTCCTAAGCATTGTAAATCTGAGGCCTACCACTATGATATGATGGAAAATCCTTCTTAAGAAGCTCCTTGCCACATATCCAACACTGCAATTTTCCCCTACCACCACCTCTATTCTAGTGCTCTCCAAACTGTGACCCATGTCCCTTCTCAACTACATTAAACTTCTTACAAGGTGTTATCACCAAAATCATACCTAATTGGCTGTTGATCAGACAACTTCAATGTAACTATTTCAAACCAATCTTGTGACTGAGGCTTAGCCTCCTCAGCCTAAGAGGGCTCTCTTAAGGGTTAATGATATGGGATATAGATAAATGGCTAACTCTATTATTTGTGTTTTGGTTCAGGTTGAGAAGATGAATGCTTGCTACCATTGGGCTATGGAGTCAGTGATAGGGCTCTCAATAACAAAGGCTTTCCTTGTGGAAGCTGAGGCTTGTATATATTTCAATGAAAGGGTAACACATTCAGGGAAATCCCAATAACTTGAAGTTCAAAGGAAGTCAGAGCATGTAATACATGAATTCTGAGTAATGAGACATTAAGGCTATGGAAGAGAAACATTTCAAAGATAGGACATAAAACTCATTGAAAATACACTAATAATCTCAGGTGAAGAAAAGTTGTATGTTACTGTATATATCAGTCAATCCAAAGCTTTACAAAGTGGTATGCTTAGCTAAAATTTTCCAACCCGTAGGTTGAAACCAACATCAACATGTATACATTGGGCGTATGGAGTCAAAGCAATCTCAGAAAA
This sequence comes from Pinus albicaulis, assembly GCA_034641835.2. Taxonomy (NCBI): domain Eukaryota; kingdom Viridiplantae; phylum Streptophyta; class Pinopsida; order Pinales; family Pinaceae; genus Pinus; species Pinus albicaulis. The sequence continues at coordinate 521,555,778 of CM076573.1, read as the reverse complement.
TCAGTGAATCTAATTGACATGGAAGTTGAGGCATATCAAGGTTTTTAGTCATGAGACATACACTTGAAACATGTAAAAACACAATCAGTCCATTTATAAATGAAATCAAAGCATCTAAAGATGAGTTCTGAGTAATATAGATGAACACCACTGCAAATAAGATATATAAGAAACACTGATAGAACTGGAAAACACTAAAAACCCCTTCTGAATCTCAAGTTGGTCAAGTATAAGCTCTCCACATTAGCTGAAGTAGTCTTTTTACAATATGCACTAGTTTTGTCAAAAAGTCTCTAACCCTTTGCTAATTCAACATCTTGGCCTTTAATAGACCATTACAACTGATCAGGTGATCATGTCCTAATTGGAAAAATGCTCAAAATTTTATTTGATAAAAAAGGGTTGGAACTTGAGCGAATGGATAGGCCTCGGCGATACGATCCCAGCACCGCAAACGACACTCAAATCCGTTACCTTATGAAGAAGTTATTGCATTTTGAAATTGCCTAATAACCTCTAATGTTGAAAGGGAATTTATAAATTAATGTGTTGGAAATTTTTTAATTTTTTTAAGGTTTAATTAATAAATTAAATTATATATTTATTAATGTTTTATATGGTTTTAATTAATCATATATTATATTATTTTATATATATTTTAATTAATTTTAAAAACCTTATTAAAAAAAAAATACCACACATTTGTTTATTTAAATTCGAATTATTATATTAAAAACCCAAATAAACATTGCAAAGGGTAAATACATATTGTTAAATATTAACGGTTACGTATGATGGTTGTAATGTTTCACATTTCAAAGGTTACGTTGAAGGTGGGCGGAAAAGTAAAGGGGCTAGCCCGAACCCATTCCATAAGACTGCAAGTTGAGACCAGTGGCTCAACACATTACTCTCAACAGTTAAACATTAAACGTTAACATTATGTTGCGGTTGGGTCACATGTTTTATGGCGGAGTTTAAATGAAGTTCAATGTTATGGTTACAACGGTTGGCTCCCAACATATAACGCCGACAGGTGCGGACATGTGGCTGTTACAACAAAAATTTAATGCTAGCACTTATAGTTCCACCCATTTTGGCAGCGCGCCACCAAATCAAGACCTTCCACCAACTTATTTGTAGTTAAGAAAATTTGGCCCACCTTTTGTGGGATTTTTGCCTAAGATTGGGCAAAAACTTCAGTTGGACATAAATTTTGCTAGGAGAGTCCATTTGGAGCGATTTTTTTTTATTATTTTGTATCTTCTCAGCATTTTGAAGCCATTGAGATAGGTTTTAGAGCCATTGGAGTAGATATTCAGCCTATTTATCTTCGAAGAAGCTTTTTGAGCCACTAGGGGCACTTTGGGGTTCAGGCTGTGCTGAGTTGTGGTTGACCATTTGCGGTGAACCAAGAGTCTAATTTGGGTAATTTGAGCATTCCAGAGCCAATGGTGCATGTTGTAGAGGAAACAAAGATCATCTTCAGGTACTTTTTCTACAGAGAAGCTTGGAGAGCCATTAGGGCCTAGGGAGTGTTTGAGCTGTATTGGGTTGTGGTTAACCTTTGGAGGTGAAAAAAAAGCCTATCTTTAATGATTTTTGTGCTCTGAAATCGTTTTCACAGCTTGTTTTTCATGTTTAGGCATTCTGATCATTGTATTAACAAATTTGAGCATAATAAGAGCAAGGACATGCCCATTTGAGGGCCTTGGACCCGTCAGATGTAGCCTAGGAGGGGTGAACTGCCTTATCATATGATGTGTTATATTATGTGATTTATTTTTTGTGTTTTATCAGATTTAAAGATGTTAAACAGTAAAATGGAATAAGCCTCCTTTACACAAAAGACTCATAAATTCACCAAAAGAATTTTGTTCCAATTGCAAAACACATTAAACAGTTTGCACACATAAGTTTATGGATAATGGATACCTTGCACCAGCAACAAGTAGTTTCATTATCAGATCATTAGTGATTACTTCTATTATTTCTTTAGGTAGAGTTTGTAAAGGGCCAGAAAGCTTCAGGATCTCATTCTTTCTTTAAAGGTGACATATCCTGTAAATGCCCCTACAGTCCATCGCTATATTAGAAATAAGAAGTTTGCATAGTTTTAGATCAACAACATGAGATGAACTCATCTTCTGATAGATGCTTCAAATTCCTAACTCTTTACACCTTGCATAACCATAAAACATCAAATTTATGACAAACAGACACCTATCCTACTTGCCAGTCCTATTTCAACTAAGACTCAAAACTCTTCATTACTATCTTTAACAACTTTATCTATTTGAAATTACATGATTGACAAGTGTATCATCACATGGTCGAATTTGGATGATGGGATTGAGCTCTTCATGACCACTTTGCTGACCTCCACAAAAGCGGGAACCAAACCTTGTTTTTTAGGCATATGGTCTTTTTCATTCATTGAGCATTCTGACCATCATGTACTCTTCATTTCGTGGTCCTTTGTTGTTTTAAGTTGAAGTAAAACATGCCAAAACTCCTCCCTAGGCTCCAACTGTCCATAACCATCATCAAACTGTTCAAATGAGATGAAATTAGACTGCACTACAAAAACAAGATAGTTTCGTAGCGCTGCCCTTTAACCCTTTTTTCTTCAAATTCTTGACTTATTTCCTTCAAAATAATCTTCATTACCTTTAGATATATCCTCCATAGAAATTTCAAACCTTAATTCATATTTTACCCCACAAAATGTGATGAAAAAGGGCAAGAAAAGTTGCTACAGCAGTTTCGTAGCGCTTTTTGCCTTTTTTACACTGTTTGCACTATGAAACTACTGAGTGAGCAGTTTTGTCCAAAATTTTCCAAAATGAAAATTGTAATTGTGCTAAAAACTCAAAATCAATATTATTTCATCATATCACTTGAAAAACAAAGTCATTCCAGCCTTCTTGAGGCCCCTTCTTCATTTGCAATAGGTTGGCCTATTGGTTTTTCCTGTTTTTTCCTAAAAAATAGGTCTTGGGACAAAGCCTATATCTCCTACTCCATGATTTATTTTGAGAAACTGAAGGAGGTTTTCGTAGGCCATGATGTCTTGAATAACAAATTCTCTTTTTTTTTTTAAACACATTTCCTGCTGTCCATAAAATGCCTTTGAAAAACATGTGTAAAACATGAAAATTCTGTTTTTGAAAATAGGGCTTCAAATAAAGCCTTGTATCTCCCAACTGATAACACCTATGAGAAAAGTGAGAGAGGTTTGTGTATCTAGGGGTGGTATGAAAACAAACCTCTTTCATAATTCCAAAATACTTTTTCATTTGGACATAAAATGAACTTGAAGTTGATTGCTAAACATTCATGTACATGACATTTTGTAACAGCAGTTTCGTAGCACATTTTAATTTATCAATGTCTCCGACCTCCTAATGAATTTGAGGAAAGTGAGAGAGGTTTATGTAGTTAATTTTGTTAAGAAGAAAAACTGCTTTTATTTTTCCTAAATTCATTTTCAGTTTCTCAGAAACCTCATTGGAAGTTGACTACTCAAAACCAGAAAACAGAGTTTTTGCTTCATATTGCGCTATGAAAAAGACAATGCTTTCGGAGTGCAAAACGACTTTTTTGAACTAGTGGTGCTATGAAAGTAAGGTTTCTTAGCTAATTGGCTAGTTTTGATGAAAAAATTAGGGAAATGAAATGAATGATGAAATGATGAACGACTTGACATAAAAAACCTTTAAAATGGATTTGTTTAACACTAAGGAAGGTTCAAACCTAAAAATCTAATACTCCCTTTTGGTCAAATTCATGAAATGACTCCTAAGACCCTATTTTGACCCATGATCAAAAAAAAAATTGAAACAATGATGTTTTGAGAATTTTTGGGTGATAACAGTGGCTCCACTTGGGATAATGTGCCCCTGTGGTACACTAAGAACCAGTAGCTCCAGTGCTGCTATCCATTTTCTTGACCAAATCAGAAAGAAATTTGAAATTTCTAAGCTTATCCTCAAGATTAAATGGCCTTCACCTCAAGCTCAAGCTTGATGATCACTATAGAAGAACTAAATTTGTACCTACTGAAAATATGCTCATTCACTTTTGAGCTTATTCACACACTCCTACCTACCCTAGCAGCTGCAATCTCCATTTGTAACTCAAGGAACATGAAACTTCCAATGAAGCTAGTCATTGATCTGATCTGACGCTTGAAACTCTTGACTGCGCTTGAAACAAAAGTAAGCATGATACTGAGATGACCAAGGCAACATGAGATGTAACTAATCTTCAAAATGAAAATATAACTGGAAATATGGATTGTAGAACTCTTCCATGTATTCAAATATAGTATCAAAGAAGACATGATATATTTGATGCTTCTCATGAAATTCTACAAATTTGGGCAACTCATCCATGCTTTGATAAACCACATAAGACTTCAGTTGTGTACTCTCAAACTGCTGTTCAAACTGATTTTAAAAAATAGTGTATTTTTCCTCAATCTAAAAAAAGAAAGGAAGCAACACCTTCTCTTTGTGTTCTAGCATGAAAAGCTTTTGAAAAGACTGATCTTGATCTTGAAGCCTATAATATTAAATTTTACCCTCTAAAACTTCAATTTCCTTTTCAATTTTCCTAGTAACTTCATCCACAAACTAAATCTTATCTTCTGACATGCACTCAAATGATTTCAGATTAGAAGACAAGGACAAAGAAATTTTTTCACCCACTTCTTCATTAATGTAATCATCATTTGATGTAGGCTGATGCAAGAAATGACACGAAGACTCAACTTTTTCCTGTACCTGAGGATTGTAGCAAGAATTTTCCAATATTTCCTCTTGTTGTTTGAAATGATTCTCATACTCCTGATGATCAAAAGACTGACAAGTCTGTTGCAACCTTTCAAAAAACTCAGAGGATGTATCATAATTTTCATAAATATACTCCTGTTGGGTTTCATTTTCATCTAATAAAGAGGCTATCCTTTCTTCTTTGTGATGAAAGAGATTTTCATGAAGGGCTTCTAAAATTTCCTCATCCATGAACTCATCATCTTCATAACAATTCTCCAAATATTCAATAAAACTCACACAGTGTTACAACAGTCTTTGACCAACAATAATGAGGGATGACACTCTTCATACATCTCATAAAATGCAACATGGAAATCAGCAAGAGAATATAATGAACCATTTGGAAAGCTTCCATACCAAGACCGTGCTTTTCCTTCCAAAGTGGCCATAAACATCTTCATGAGACAATCCTTAGGGAACTAAACCTTAAGACTGTGTACATGCATATGGAATCTAACCAAATGAAGAGCAACATTGTCTTTCTTTTCATCTTTGAATATAGGAAGATCAGTTAACCATTAAACCTTTGGCATAGGATTTGGAAAAACAGGGATATGAGATCGATTCATAGGGCCATACTTTGCATTTATTCTTGCAATGGAACTCATTCTGAAACTTCATCAAGCTACTGATCTTCAAGTAGTGGAGTCACCTTCCAATTGATTATTTGAAGTGTGGAGTCGCCAAGGTAGATGCAGCCTCGAAAAGCTTCCCGAGCTCCTGCTACCTTCAAAAGTTCAGCTTCAAAATCTCGGGAAAGTATAATATTCAAACTCCCGGCAGACGCACCAAAATGTTATCACCAAAAGCGTACCTGATTGGCTGCTGATAAGACAACTTCAATGTAACTATTTCAAACCAATCTTGTGACTGTGGCTTAGCCTGCTCAACCTGAGAGGGCTCTCTCAAGGGTTAATGATATGGGATATAGATAGATGGCTAACTCTATTATTTGTGTTTTGGTGCAGGTTGAGAAGATGAACGCTTGCTACCATTGGGCTATGGAGTCAGTGATAGGGCTCTCAATAACAAAGACTTTCCTTGTGGAAGCTGAGGCTTGTATATACTTCAATGAAAGGGTAACACATTCAGGAAAATACCATTAACTCGAAGTTCAAAGGAAGTCAGAGCATGTAATACATGAATTCTGAGTAATGAGACATCAAGGCTATGGAAGAGAAACATTTCAAAGATAGGACATAAAACTCATTGAAAATACACTAAGAATCTCAGGTGAAGAAAAGTTGTATGTTACTATATATATCAGTCAATCCAAAACTTTACAAAGTGGTCTACTTAGATAACATGTTCCAACCTGTAGGTTGAAACCAACATCAACATGTATACATTGGGTTTATGGAGTCAAAGCAATCTCAGAAAATTAGTGAATCTAATTGACATGGAAGTTGAGGCATATCAGGGTTTTTAGTCATGAGACATACACTTGAAACATGTAAAAACATAGTCAATCCATTTATAAAGGAAGTCAGAGCATATAAAGATGAGTTCTGAGTAATATAGATGAACAACACTGAAAATAAGATATATAAGAAACACTGATAGAATAGGAAAACACTAAAAACCCCTTCTGAATCTCAAGTTGGTCAAGTAGAAGCTCTCTGCATTAGCTGAAATAGTCTTTTTACAATATGCACCAGTTTTGCCAAAAAGTCTCCAACCCTTTTCTAATTCGACCTATTAGCCTTTAATAGACCATTACAACATGAGATGAACTCATCTTTTGCTAGATACTTTGAATTCCTAACTCTTGACACCTTGCATAACCATAAAACATCATATTTATGACAAACAGACACCTATCCTACTTGACGGTCCTATTTCAACTAGGACTCAAAATATTCATTAATATCTTTAACAACATTATCTATTTGAAATTACATGATTGACAAGTGTATCATCACATGGTAGAATTTGGATGATGGGCTTGAGCTCTTCATGACCACTTCGCTGACCTCCACATAAGCAGGAAACCAAACCCTGTTTTTTAGGCATATGGTATTTTGCATTCATTGAACATTCTGACCATCATGTACTCTTCATTTCTTGGTACTTTTCTATTTTAAGTTGAATTAAAACATGGAAAAACTCCTCCCTAGGCTACAAATGTCCATAACCATCATCAAACTGTTCAAATGAGCTGAAAATAGATTGCGCTACGAAAACAAGACAGTTTTGTAGCACTTTTTGTAGCGCTACCCTTTAACCCTTTTTTCATCAAATTATTGACTTATTTCCTTCAAAATAATCTTAATTACCTTTAGATATATCCTCCATAGAAATTTCAAACCTTACTTCATATTTTTACCCCCCAAAATGTGATGAAAAAGGGCAAGAAAAGCTGCTATAGCAATTTCGTAGCGCTTTTTGCCTTTTTTACACTGTTTGCACTACGAAACTGCTAAGTGTCCAAAATTTTCCAAAATGAAAATTTTAATTGTACTAAAAACTCAAAATCAATCTGATTTCATCATATCACTTGAAAAATAGAGTCATTCCAGCCTTCTTGATGTCCCTTCTTTATTTGTAATAGGTTGGCCTATTGGTTTTTCCTGTTTTTTCCCGAAACATAGATCTTGGGATAGAGCCTATATCTCCTACTCCATGATTTATTTTGAGAAAATGAAGGAGGTTTGTGTATAAAATGATGTATTGAATAAAAAAATATCTTGGGTTTTTGAAACACATCTCCTGCTGTCTAGAAACTGCCTTAGAAAAACATCTGTAAAACAAGAAAACTCTGTTTCTGAAAATAGGGATTCAAAGAAAGCGTTGTATCTCCCAAATGATAACACTTGTGAGAAAAGTGAGAGAGGTTTGTGTATTTGGGGGTGTTATGAAGAAGAAACTCTTTCATAATTCCAAAATACTTTTTCATTTGGCCAAAAACTGAACTTGAAGTTGACTGCTAAACAATCATGTACAGGACATTTTGTAACAACAGTTTCGTAGCGCATTTTAATTTATCAATTTCTCCCACCTCCTAATGAATTTGAGGAAATTGAGAGAGGTTTATGTAGTTAAGTCTATTAGGAAGAAAAAATTGCTTTCAATTTTCCTAAATTTTTTTTCATTTTCTCAGAAACCTCCTTGGAAGTTGACTACTCAAAACCAGAAAACAAAGTTTTTGCTTCATATTGCACTACAAAAAGACAACGCTTTCGTAGTGCAAAACGACTTTTTTGAACTAGTGGTGCTACGAAAGTAAGGTTTCTTAGATAATTTTTTTGGTTTTGATGAAAAAATTAGGGAAATGAAATGAATGATGAAATGATGAATGACTTGACATAAAAAAACCTTTAAAATGGATTTGCTTAACACTAAGGAAGGTTCAAACATAAAAATATAATACTCCCTTTTGGTCAAATTCATGAAATGACTCCTAAGACCCTATTTTGACCCATGATAAAAAAAAAACTTGAAACAATGATGTTTTGATAATTTTTGAGTGATAACACAAGGAACAACATTCTCTTTCTCACCTGCATTATGAGGTATTGTTCGTTTCAATGGCTATTTACCTTTATTATTGTCATTCCCTTTCCATACTTTCTTAGTTTCGGTCTTACTTTCTTAGGTTCAGTCTTACGCTTTGATTTCTCATAAAAATGCTTCAATTTCCCAATGACTGTAGGTTTTAACCCTGAACAGAAATATCTAAACACGATTCTTATAACAGAAAATAAACAATAGCAAGAGCATAAAACATAAAACAGATAAACACAGAGATTTTCCCCTGGATCCCAAATCGGGACGACCAGCTTGATTTTCATTATATTCCTTTTAGTGTTACAACACATATATATACATGCCGGAGCATACATAAACCCCAATCCATTAACCCTGGATTAGAACATAACCGTAGTTCCCTTGGCCGGATCTACAAAAATACCAGGGGCCGAAAACCATCGAACCCCAAAACCATGTGCAAAACCATGCACAAAACCATGGGCGGATCCGCCTATGAGTGGGTCCGCACAAAAAACAAATTTTGGCCCCCCGGACCCCAACGGTGGGGACTGCTTCGCCCCTCGTGAGCCCCCAACTACGCCCGACGCAACATACAGCGCGTGGGGCTAATCGTGGAAAGAATATAACACATACCCAACATTCTCCCACTTGTTGTTTTCTTTCCACAGGGGGCCACAGGAGAGCTTAGTCATTGGGCCAATTCTTCAACACCCATTGTTTCCCTACACCAAGAGAACTTCTGAGTGCTCACAGACTTCGTCAATGCATCTGCAACATTCTTCAAAGTGTCCACCTTTACCAGCAACACCCTTTTAGCCTCAACCATATCTCTAACAAAATGATATTGAACATCAATGTGCTTTGTCTTTGAATGATAAGCAGGGTTCTTAGCCAAGAAAATTGCACTTTGGCTATCACAGTCTATCCTTATAGCTTTTTGTACCAACCCCATACTTGAACACAATCTTTGCAACCAAACTGCTTCCTTGCTTGCATGAGTGGCTGCTATGTATTCTGCCTCTGTAGTTGAAAGAGCCTCTACAGACTGTCTTTTACTCATCCAACTGACTGCGCCTCCAAATAGGCTAAACACATACCCACTTGTAGATCTTCTTTGGTCCAGATCTCCAGCCCAGTCTGCATCAACAAACCCATGAATGTCCAACATTCTTTCCAATCCTGGTCTTCCCTGGTAGCACAAGCCATAATCACTAGTGCCACGTAAATATCTGAAAACCCGCTTCACTGCTGTCCAATGCTCCTTCCCTGGGTTTGACATAAACCTGCTCAATACTCCCACTGCATGTGTAATGTCTGGTCTAGTACAGACCATTGCATACATCAAGCTACCCACTGCACTTGCATATGGAACACAGGACATATACTCCTCTTCTTCTTGTGTCTTGGGACACTGTTCAGCAGACAGCTTTACACCTACAGGAATAGGAACCTTCACCGGTTTACTATCCTGCATATTGAACCTCTGCAATATAGTCTCGACATACTTCCTCTGGTTTAACGAGAGCTTCCTCTTTGCCCGATCTCTCTTAATTTCCATGCCCAAAATATAGTTTGCAGCACCAAGATCCTTCATGTCGAATTTGGAGAACAGTTGGGTCTTCAAATCTTGGATAATTTCTTTGTCATTTTCAATCAACAACATATCATCCACATACAAGACCAAATAAATAACACGGTCACCAATTAATTTAAAATAAACACAGTGATCCTCCTTGCTTCTGGTGAAGCCAAGTCCCCGTATATAGGTATCAATTTTCTGATACCACATCCTTGGTGACTGTTTTAACCCATACAGAGACTTCTTCAACCTGCATACTAGTTCTTTCTTACCCTTCACCATAAAGCCTTCAGGTTGCTTCATGTAGATCTCCTCTTCTAGATCCCCGTGAAGAAATTCTGTCTTCACATCCATCTGTTCTATCTCAAAATCAAATGCAGCAGCAACAGATAAAAGTAATCTAATAGAAGTAACCTTGGCAACAGGAGAAAAAATATCACCAAAATCAATTCTCGGCACCTGGGAATAACCTTTCGCTACCAACCGAGCTTTGTATTTCTCCACCTTGCCTTCTACGTTCATCTTCTTCTTAAACACCCATTTGCTCCCAATGGGCTTCCTTCCAGCCGGCAACTCCACCAGATCCCATGCATCGTTTTTGTGCAAGGATGCCATTTCATCAACCATGGCCTCCTTCCAAAGTTTTCCATCCTCTGAATCTACTGCCTCCCTGATAGTTCTGGGTTCATAATCAGTTATAGTTAAGGAAAAATCTAAACAGAAAGCATATGGACTATACCTTTCTGGTTGCCTTCTTTCCCGAATTGATCTTCTCAAAGCTGGAGTTTGTGGCTCTTCATCTTCTGAGTCTTCTTCTGTTGTAGAGTCTGATTCATCCTCCTTTAGCTCAAACTCTATCTTCTCAGGTTCCTTTGGTATGAATTCATGTGTAACAACATCTTTTACCTCTCTAAACACCACATCATGGCTGTACACAACCTTCCTTGTTTCTGGGTTCCAAAGCTTGTAACCCTTTAAACCATCCTTATACCCAATAAAGATGCACCTTTCAGATTTATTATCCAACTCGGTCCTTTTCTCCTTTGGAACATGTACATATGCATCACATCCAAATACCCTTAGATGTGAAAGAGAGGGTTTCTTACCAGTCCATACCTCATGTGGGGTCTTATCCTCCAACGCTGATGAAGGTGATCTGTTAAATAAGTAACATGCAGTTTCCACTGCCTCTACCCAAAATTCTTGTCCTAAACCGGTACCACTGAGCATGCTTCTTGCCTTTTCCATCAGTGTTCTGTTCATTCTTTTTGCAACTCCATTTTGCTGCGGTGTGTATGGAGTAGTCTTCTGTCGTGCTATACCACACTTCTTACAGAAATCTTCAAATTCCTTCTTACAGAACTCCCCACCATTATCTGTTCTCAGCGCCTTTATCTTCTTCTCTGTCTGATTTTCCACCAGAGCCCTAAATTCTTTAAATTTGTCAAAGACTTCAGATTTCTTCCTCAAGAAATATATCCATGTGTTCCTTGAGAAGTCATCTATGAATGAAGCATAATACACAGATTTTCCTAGTGATGGAACTGACACAGGTCCAAACACATCACTGTGCACAAGTTCTAATATCTTGTTTGCCCTCTTAGCACCAGAAGGAAAACTCACCCGATTCTGCTTCCCATATACACAATGTTCACAGAAATCGAAATCCAGAGAAAAATTAGACATACCTTCTACCATACCATCTCTATGCAGTATCCGGAGGCCCTTCTCTCCAATATGTCCAAGCCTTTGATGCCATAGCATGGTCTTTTCTCCAGAGACAGATAGGCTTTCCGTCCCACTTTCAGGGTTCTGAGAACTTCTTGCCATCAATAACGGTGCTGCAGCAGCTTGTATAGAGAGTTCAGTCCGAACTCCAACGTAGTACAGGAAGTGCTCTCAAGACCATCTTGCGAGTCTTTCTCGGGCTGCTGTTTTACATGTCAAATGCATATGCAATCAAATTTCTAGCGTCAGAATGCCAGAGAACACCAGGAAGTGTTCTAATCCTTCCACCTTGCAGCTTCAGCTTGACCTTTCCACGTCCGATGATTCTGGCCTTTCTATCATCCCCTAGGAAGACATCACCACCATCATATTTCTCATACTCGCAGAACCACTCCCTATGGGGAGTGAAGTGAAAGGATGCACATGAGTCAATCAACCATGACTCATGATCTACATGTGTATTTGAAGAAGAAGCCAAATACACATCCCCACCTTCATCCGAGGTGGTTTTTGCCTCTGCAGAAGGACCTTCATCAGATCCTTTTCCTTTCTCAGGAGCTTTAGATCTGCATTCCTTTTTGTAGTGCCCTTCCTTTCCGCATTTCCAGCACACCTTTACAAACTTTCCAGGAGATTTAGATCTCCCTCTAGATTTAGATCTCCCACTCGAAACCTTATTCTTGTTTCTATTCTGGGACCTTCCTCGTACGGATAAGGCATCTCCATTTTGACCCTCCATATTTCTCCGTCTCATTTCCTCCGACAGCAAGGCTGAGACAATGTCATCAAAATTCAAGGTAGTTGTATTGCTACTTATTGCAATAACCAGACTGTCCCACGAGTCTGGTAGAGAACACAACAAACTGATGCACTTATCTTCATCTGAGATTTTAATATCAACAGATGACAGCTGACTTACCATAGTATTGAAGGCGTTCAGATGCTCTGTCACCGAGTCTCCATCCTTCATCCTCAGGTTATACAGCTTTTTTCGCAGGAACAACTTATTCACCAGAGACTTAGATTGGTACAAAGTCCCAAGTTTTTCCCACAAATTCTTCGTCGTAGCTTCCCCAGATACATTCAACAATACTGAATCTAACACACACAACCGTATTGTGCTCTTAGCCTTCCGATCCAGTTTCTTCCAGTCTTCATCTGACATTGCCGTTGGTTTAGTACCTGGATCTACCGCGATCCACTGATCTTTATCCACCAGCGGATCCTCCATCTTGAGCTTCCACAACTCAAAACTCTGACCATTAAATTTCTCGATCTCTATCTTTCCACCGCTCGCCATATTCTTTCACCGCAAGAATCGATCTCGCAGATCTCCCACTGCACAGGGTCTACCACAGGCCCGAGCAAAAAACCCTCAACAACAAAGGCGTCCCCTTGAAGTCGAAACAACTCCGATACCAAATGTAGGTTTTAACCCTGAACAGAAATTATCTACACACGAATCTTATAACAGAAAATAAACAATAGCAAGAGCATAAAACATAAAACAGATAAACACAGAGATTTTCCCCTGGATCCCAAATCGGGACGACCAGCTTGATTTTTCATTATATTCCTTTTAGTGTTAAAACACATATATATACATGCCGGAGCATACATAAACCCCAATCCATTAACCCTGGATTAGAACATAACCGTAGTTCCCTTGACCGGATCTACAAAAATACCAGGGGCCGAAAACCATCGAACCCCAAAACCATGTGCAAAACCATGCAAAAAACCATGGGCGGATCCGCCTATGAGTGGGTCCGCACAAAAAACAAATTTTGGCCGGGGCGCTGCCCCGGACCCCAACGGTGGGGACTGCTTCGCCCCTCGTGACCCCCCAGCTACGCCCAACGCAACATACAGCGTGTGGGGCTAATCGTGGAAAGAATATAACACATACCCAACAATGACTTCTTCCAATGATTGAGGCTCATCATACTCAATCTAATCCTTAAATGCTAATAGTAATCCAATGACAAATATTTGAACTTTGGCCTTCTAATCCTTAATATACGGTACATACATCAAAAAATCCAAGAACTTAGTGATGTACTCCTCATCTATCATCGATCCAATCTTCAACTCATATATTTCCTTGGACTTACTATCATAGTACCTCTCTAAAAGGTACTTATTTAAAAAAAGTCTCTTGAATTCATGTCAACTCAGCTCCTCTATCCTGATGTCTCTGACTTGGTTCACATATGCCCACCAAATTTCTGCTTTCCCTTTGAGATTGAAAATATATATTCTAGCCTTCATGTTATATGTATAGTCATGCATCTCAAATAAATTATTCGTCCCAATCAACCATGCCTCTTCATCTTCCGACTTCTTTAGATCTCCATCAAATGTAGTTGGTTTTTCTTTCTTGAACTCATCCAAAAAATATTCCCTATCACTCCTCTTGCAAAGATGATAACGATGCTGACCATGATACATGTGTGAACCATAACTAGACTACAACCCATGTCCACTGGCTCTCTTATCAGGTGTATCCAAAAACCTTCCATCTCTAACTGTGTCATCCCTATCTAACCTATGCCCATCATGAGACCTACTACCATATGCCCCATTAGTCCTATCATCCTTTCCATAAGATATTTGTGGCTGTCCATGTCTCTGCAAATATGAAAATCTGTGAAGGATGACTGCATTGACCTTTGCTTGTTTCTCTCGTTCCCTAGAAATTCTCTCTTGTGACTAAATGATACTATTATCATCTACTTTGTAACTTCTGATTTATGCCTCCAAACTTCTCAAAGTGTTTGTTATGTCTGGAGAGTACCCAACACTATGATGCTCATTTGAGCTATAAGTGGAGTCTCATGAAATTTAATCGACCATTCTTCTAGTCATCTTGATCTCCTTCTTCCTCCAAGTATACCATCTAAGCTAAACCAAAATATAAACATAATCAACATACCTCAATGAGGTTCAGGGGAGGTTATTTTGTCGGAAAAATCAATCCAAATTAGTATGATATATGTATAATAATAATCACATCAATATATTGACCTCATGCATGACAACTATAACCATGATAATGCATTTGTAACAACCACATAGACAATTTACATGCATAACGAACACACCCTTCCCATCCATTCCAAGTATTGAACCATTCTCTGATACTAATGTGTAACCACTCCTCCCACAATCACCCAATTTCACCCATTTATCAGGGCAAAAAAAATTTGAGGGCTACTATGACATGAAACAACTCCCTAGGTATAATTAAGGAAGTAGAATCGACAAACCAAAACTTTATTGACTTCCCTCACATGCTACAAGGCCCCTAGGAGCTAAATAACAAATCCAGGTGCCAAAACCCTAAATTAAATTTCTTTTTTAGTGATCTGGAGCCCAATTTGCTCCCATGACAAGGAAATCGAACAATTGTAACCCTCCAATCACTCTGATAGCCCTGCCTCCCAACGACTACAGTCTAGATTTCCCATTTTTGTGCATGCGACCCTGAAATCTGAGCCACTTTTTTCAGGGCTAGGATCCATAAATCTACCTAGAACTTAATATAACCTTTTATAATGATGAATGATACTAGGACAAAGCCATAATAACAAAACTTAAACAAGAACTTGACCTAACCAGGCCTAACCATGACAAAAATTCCATCGAACACATAGTGAACATGTAATCTACATGTCATAAATGCATATCTGAACATAGGGATCTGAAAATTATTTGAGAATAATCAAGGAGGTCTATTTCCATCTCATAATAGTTGAAATAACATCTATTAGGTCATGCATTCAATAACAATTCATTTACTAATCAAAACATGATAATATCCATAACTTGAATCTGTCATAAAACCATGCTTATAACCAACATTTAACCATAACAATAACAATGATAGAATAGCAATCAAAGCCACATAATAAAAAGTATAAATACTCATGAAATATAAGAGGGAAATAGCTCTTATTAACATATGCAAATCCAACCAAGTCAAGGATTTCCATTTACCACTCGATCATAGATTGGGCTAAACCATATATTTCTTTCAACCAATCACCCCCATGCCATATTCCAAGCATGAATTTCAGACTCACAAAAAAAAACCAGTTTTTCCTCAGGATTTACCGCAATCCCGTGAAAACCGCTCAAAGGACTCTTAGTACTAAAACTCTCACCTATACAACGGGGCTTTACCGCAATCCTGCCATTACTGATCAAGGGATTCCTAGGCCCAAACAAAAACATACACTTCCAGGATTTACCACAATCCTGCCAAAACCGGTCAAGGGATCACTAGGTCCTAAAAAAAATTGGATGCCTCTAGATTTATTCACTAATACCTTAAGGAATTTTCTTGTCTCTACCCTCAGGCTTTACCACAATCGCGCCATTATTGGTCAAGGGATTTCTAGGCCCTTGGGAATTTTCTTGAGGCCATCTCACTTGGTTCCAAAACCATCCAACAATCCAAAGCTCAACCAAGTAAAAGAACCCCATCACACCATGGCTATTCGAAAATGGAAAGGAAAAGCTGAAACAATTGTCACACCTGGAAAACCATGTGCCAATGATAGCAAGAGAACCAAATACACACATGCATGTACCATGCATGTGAAAACTACCAAGGAAATCATACATGCAACTCAATACCTGCAAGTAATCCCACTGTAGTCACTTGATCCAACCATTCCTTGCTTGATGTTTTCTTTCCTTTGCTTCCTTATCCTTTATTTTCCTTCCTTTCTCCAATGATAGAGTTCTCCAAGATTTCTCTAAGTGTGAAAGAGTATGAGAGAGTAGAGAGAATAGAGATGGATCCAAATCTAAACTGAAAAAAGGTTGTGAACTGATCCTCATAAGCATTTTTATCATTGAAGCCTCTATTTTCTTCAATTTCCTTTATCTTTCCTTCATTTTCATCCTCACATGAAACCTGTGACCTTTCACCTTCCTTTTCTCATATTTTCCATTATTTTCATAGATAAATTCCAATAAATTCCTCTTTTCCTTTTCAATTCATTTTCCAATGCCTTTTCCAATTTCCCTTAGACATAATAAACCAAATGAACACCCACTAGGATGTTTTTCCCAACATTCAACTTGGAATACATGTCCCATGGCCTTGGTCTTATTTTTACTTTATTAACTTTATTACATGGATTTGTAACTGGCGACGTTACACAGAAGAAGAATGTTTGGGGTGTGTGGAGTCATTGGCCATAAAAAATCAGCTGCCCTCCTTCTAGTGGAAAAATGTTGACGGTGTTGGATCCCTGTTATACAAAATCTATGAATGCGGACAAAATTATCTTCCCTAGTCTTGGTGGCCTAGCCTAGAACAACATAAACACAAAGTAGCTATTGTTTCCCTTAAATTAAATATATAATGGGATGAATCCTACCTGTGATCTGTCATATGCTTCACTCTTTCTTGGATTAAATGCTCCAATCCTAGCTCTCATTGCTATAATTATAACCTGCACAATCAGACAACACAAGTCAATGATCTACGGTATCTATGTAGAAACATATAAATACTTCATTCAATGGATCAACATGGCATCAAAATACATGAAATTATAACATCACATATAGGAAAACAAATAACTCTTTGCATTAATGTACATGGAAGGAGTTACAACCAGAAATAGGAGTTGATCTTGTAGAAGAGATCCTCCAAGTTGACTTGTTCCTTCTTTGCCACAAAGTGCACCTCTAATCACCCTAATGCATGGAATTTTAACTCTTCAATTTTAGTAACATGAGGGTAGAATTATATCTCCAAAACCCAACCCCTAGCTTGTGGATGGCCACAAATATATAGAATAGGAGGGTAATTTGGGAGTTCTTATATGTTTACCAATATAGGATTTGATATACAATTTTGATGGGAGGATGGTATCAAAGGACAAGGGATGGAAACTCCAATGAGAGATATGATAGGATTCAAGAGTTTTATTTGAGATAAATAGTTGTAACAAATCCCGGCAGCTTCTAGAAGAAGAGGCTTCAAGATTCTCTCTCTTTTTCACGAATTTCTAGAATCAATGCACCACAACATGGATCAACTTGCTGGTGATCAACCCTATCCAGCATGGGGCAACCTAGTAGTGAACATAGGTCCACAAGCTTAAAAAGTGCATTGGTACTTAAAATGACTGAAATAAGGCAGTTTCAGGCAAAAAATATCTTATTAAGGAGAGTCATGCTTAAGGATTTGTGAAATGATGATGTTAAGGGGTAAAAGGATGTTGATTGATCCAATTTATAGGCCGATTGACCAAATGTGACAAAATGACATATAACATATTACCCCCTAAAGAAAAAAGTTAGAAATGGTGACTGATGACTGACGTTCTTTACCTTGTGACAATTCAAGATCAAGAACAACCAATGAGATCATCTTTTGTTATAATACATTTACATCATGACATATTTGCTGAGGGAGGCATACCCATACTCAACACATAAGAAAAAATTACATGTACAATGATCAAAACACGTGTCCACAGATAACAAATGGTGGACCCATCATTGGATGAATGTCTATATGATTATAACAATCTTACATTATGATCTTGTATTAATCCTGAAATCGCATCCTAGATGGATGAAACTAGATTCGATGTCTTATATCTTGTTCACACGATCGTCCTAATGTATGAGTCCAACCATGTGAATCAGTGGGTTGAACTCGAACATGGTAAACACCATCTGATTACCAGTCAATGATGTAAGCCGTTAACATACATGAGAGAAACCACCGTTGATGTTAATGGATCTCAAGGTACTGTAGGACAACCTGTATGGTGTGAATGAATGAGTTTATGTCGAACACCACACAAAATATTGTAGTTGAAGGCCATTGACATAAACCTGTCACCAAGAGTGAGGAAAATTTCCATTGATGTATGCAAGCACCAAGGTACCAAAGGGTTGTTTCTAAGTCAAATTCCTCAATAATGATTTTATGTCAATAGGAAGCGACTCTCACAAGAGGGTGTTATGAAACCATCTCACAAAATAGAAGAAAAGATAGATAAACACCTTAGAAATCAACCTCTTTGAGGGGAAAACCTCCTTTACATTACATAAATGAACAATTCAGATGACACAAATGAAAAAACCTCCTTTTTATATATAGGATTCCATGCGGTCAAAATATAATCCTAGCCGACCTAACAATAATAAGGTGAGGGCACAATAATAACAATATTGGGACTACAACGATACAACAATAAAAATAAGGGGGCTACACTAATAAAAATAAGGGGGATACACTAACAAAAATAAGGGACTACACTAGTAATATAGGGCCCTAACATGCCCCTCTCCTTCAAAGAAGTGTTGTCCTCAATGCTTGAGTAGTCTTGGATGCTTTTGTATAAAATTATCATCTTCCCATGTGGAATCTTTAGTGGGCAGGTTCTTCCACTTAATTAGATACTCTTAAATTGATTGATTTCGTAGCTGTTGAGTTCTTGTTTTTGTGACTACTTTAGGTTCCAAGATGATTTTTCCTTCCTCATAAAGTTCTAGAAATATTGTTTGAACCGAAAGTTTGTCACCTATAACCTTCTTTAAGCATGAAACATGGAAAACTGGGTGCAATCGGGAAGATGCAGGAAGCTCCAATTTGTATGCCATAGTACCAATATTTTGCAACACCTTGTAAGGACCATAGTACTTTGGCGATAATTTATTATCCTTCTTAGCTTGCTTGAGGGAAATTTGTTTGTATGGTTGTAGCCATAAAAATACCCAGTCGCCTACATCAAAACTCATCTTGCTACAATGTTGATCTGCCTGTTGTTGCATTTGATTATGTGCCAAATTTAGGTTATCCTTAAGATTTGGAGAGATTGTTGTTGATGCTCGATGTGATATTCCACTACTTGAACCTTAGAATTTTCTCTTAAAGATGATGTGATGGACAACAGATGATATCCATAAAGTTCCATAAATGGGGTCATTCTTTTTGTAGTGTGGAAGGAAGTGTTATACCACCATTTAGCCAGAGGTAACCAATTGACCCATTGTGTTTGTTTATCAGATACAAAGAAACAAATATATCCTTCCAAACATTTTTTCACTATCTCAGCTTTCCCATTGGATTGAGGATGATAAGATGAGCGATGGGCTATTGGAGTACCCAAACAAGAAAATAATTCCGTCCAAAAATTTCTAGTAAAAATGGGATCTCTCTCGCTTACAATAATCTTTGGGTTTCCATGTAGCTTTTGAATTGTTTCCATAAATGAAATATCAATTGTACTCACTTTAAATAGATGAGATAATACACAAAAGTGTGCATACTTGGTAAGCCTATCAACTACCACCATGTTGACACTCTTTCATTCAGACTTAGGTAAAACTATGATAAAAGCCATTGAAACTTTGGAATGGATAAATGTTGTAGCAGACCCGGGGTCTTAATTGTCTCAACTTTATGTTGCTGGAAAACCAAACATTCTGCCACAAAATTTTGAATATCAGATTTAAGGACATCCCAAAAAAAATATTTCTTCACCCTGTGGTAAGTTTTTAAAAATCCCGAGTGTCCTCCTAAGGGAGAGGTGTGCAATTCCAAAAGAATATTTTGTTTTAGTTGGGAATTATTACAAAGATATAAGTGATATTTATACCATATGGAATAATTTTTCCAACTAAATGTATCAGATGTACTGGGATCTTGCTGCAACTTTTGAATGAGTGTCCATACTTCTTCATCATTCTTCCATTCCTCCATTTCTTCAGTTATACAATATGGTTGGATAATAGAAATGGCATAAAGAAATGCTTCCACATCCTCACACTTTCTTGAGAGTGCATCTGCAATAACATTTAGCTTCCCTTTTTTGTAGATGATTTCAAAGTGATAACCCAACATATTTGTGACCCATTTTTGCTTCTCTTTTGAAGATAGTCTTTGTTCCAAAAAGTATTTAAGACTATCATGATCAATTTTTACCTTCAAGTGTCTTACCATTAGGTAAGGTCACCATTTCTTTAGTGCATGTAGTCTTGCCAACATTTCCTTCTCATAAATAGCTTTCTGTAAATACTTTCCTTTGATTGGACGACTTTCAAAAGCAATGGGTCTTCCTTATTGCATTAAAACAACACCAATTCCATTTCTTGAGGCATCACATTCCAAAATAAAGGTTTTTGTGAAGTCTGGCATAGCTAAGACCGATGCTTGGCACATTGCCTCTTTAAGATGTTCAAAGGCCTTAGTTGCTTCAAGAGTCCATGAAAATTCATCTTTCTTCAATAATATTGTTAGAGGTGCTGCTATTTTCCCATAATTCTTAACAAACTTGTGACAATACCCTCTTAACCATATAAATCCTCGCAACTGATTTATGGTTGTGAGGAATTTCCATTCCTTAATGGCTTTAATTTTTTTAGGGTAAACCTTAACACCCTCCTGAGATACAATATGACCCAGATATTCCACCTCTTGTACTCCAAAGAAACATTTGGAGGTTTTTGCATATGATTGTTTCTCCTTTAATAGTTTAAGCACCCTGTAAACATGTTGAACATGATCCTTCCGAGACCCGTAGTAGATTAGTATATCATCAAAAAATACTAACATAAATTTTCTAAGGAAGGGTTTGAAAATAGAATTCATTAAACCTTGAAATGTAGAAGGTGCATTGGTATGGCCAAAAGGCATGACCAAAAATTCATAATGAACCTCATGAGTTCGAAATTTTGTTTCTGGAATGTTTTTAGTCTTCATTCTAATTTGATGATATCCTGAATGAAGATCCAACTTAATGAAATAAATTGCTCCATGTAATTCATCCAATAATTCATCAATCACAGGAATGGGAAATTTATCTTTAATAGTGAGCTTATTGAGCTCTCTATAATCTGGAAACATGTGCTATGATCCATCCTTCTTGTGCACCAATACTATTGGAGCAGAGAAATAACTTTGACTAGGTTGAATTATACCAGCCTCTATCATTTCTGCAATCATACGTTCAATTTTTCTCTTTTGGACATAAGGATATATGTAAGGCTTGATGTTTGGAGGAACACTTCCTAGAATAAAATGAATAGCATGATCATGATTATGAATAAGTGGGAGTCCTTTGCGAGTTTCAAACACCTTGGAATGATTGTCCAAGACTTTTTGGAGATATGGAGAAATAGATGATTTTGATGTTGGAATTTCTAGTGAGCATAACTGTGCAATGATGCCTCTTTGTTATTTCCTCAGAAGTTTTTTCATGACATTAGAGCTTATTATATTTCCCATATTTCCTGTGATACCCCATAATTCAAATTCCTTTCCTTCCAATTTTTTTTTCAAGAAAAGTTCTTGAAAATTAAAAGCTATTGTCTCCAAAGATTGTAACCATTGTACTCCTAGTACAACATCAACAACACCCATTGGAATGGAAAGAATTGGACTATTCAATATATATTCCCCCATGGTTAGCTTGATATTATGGCACTTTCCAGAGCAATGTATAGTTCTTCCATTTTCCACCATCACTTGACACTCTGGCGCTAGGTATAAGAAGCAATTCAATTCCTTGGCTACCTTACAATGAATAAAATTATGGCTACTACCCGAATCAATAGTACTATTACATTTTTCTTCTTGATATGTCCTTCTATCTTGAGAGTTTCAGGAGTGGTAATTCCTTCCAATGCATTATAGGATATGGTCAGATTCATTTCTTCTTCCTCTAGGGTTTGTTCCTGGTGTATATCCTTTCTTTTGAAGTTTCTTGTTCCTTTTCTTCCTCCTCTTCACAATCTATATAAAATATTTTATTCTCAACACACTAATGACATTTAGTGTAATTTCTATTACAACTATAGAAAATCCCTTTTGATATTTTTTCTTCCAATTGTTGTGGTGTCAACCTTTTAGGTTGTGGAAGTCTAGGAGTAGCAACGCTTCCATATTTATAGTTGAGAGTGGTAAGCTTCCTTGTCGCCATAATTTTTCTTTCAATTTTTCTTGCCAACTTGAATACCTTCTCCAATGTAACAAGTTACCAAAGGCGAACCTCATGTTGGATGTTATCTTTTAGATTCCATATAAAGACATCAATCCTATGTTCCTCTGGAATATTATTTACCCTCATATTCAATTTTTGGAATTCCTTAATGTGCTCCATCATTGAACCCTTTTGTTTGAGATTTATCAATTGGCTAAAGAAGGCGTCGCTCTTTGTATCATCATAATGTGCTATCATTTCATCCGTAAAAATTGACCAAGTGACCAGTGGATTACGATAAAAAATTCATCGATACCATACAAACTAATTTTTTACTAAATATAAAGTTGCAATGCGTACCTTTTATCTGTTTTGCGTATTATGGAGCTCAAAGCATTGCTCCATTTGTAGTATCCAAGTTATCAGATCCTTGCCATCAAAATTCCTCATATCTATCTTTGGAATATGGTGGGTCTTAAATTCAACACTAGAGTCTATGAAATCATGATTAACATTTATTTTCTTCTCATCATGAGTTTCCTCTACTACCTCTTTGCTATTAGGAAGATTTTCTTGTAGCAAATTTGCAAAACCTTCCTTCAAACCTTCCATGTATTTCTTCAAATCTTCTATACCATCCATATTAGCTTCCACACCATCCATCTTAGCTTCCACGCCATCCATCTTAGATTTTATTCCATTCTTAAAAACATCCATATTTTCTTCCACGCCTTTCTTCAAACCATCCATCTTAGCTTCCACGCCTTTCTTCAAACCATCCATGCTGCCTTCTATACCATCAATATTAGCTTCCACGCCATCCATGTTATATTCCATACCATTCTTCAAACCATCCATCTTAGATTCCACACCTTTATTCAAACCATCCATCTTAGCTTCCACGCCTTTCTTCAAAACTTCCATTTCATTTTTTGTTACTCTTTGCAAGGGCAAAATTTGTTGCAATTTTTATTGTAATTTTGATATATCATGTTGCACTTCTTCCTCTTCATGAGTCATAGTAGAGACTTATGAGGGTTTAATGGGTGTTGAATTATTTTTAGGGGGAATTTTAGAACCCAATACTAATATATATGCTTCAATATGCCCTTGGAGTCACTTCAAATTGATTTTTCAAACAAGACTTATGCAATTTTTTTAAAAAATTCACTCCTTTTTCTTGCTTTTGAGGAGCTCGATATTGAAACTGATGTATATTTGTAATTTCATATCCCCAAGATTTTATCTTCAGTCCTTTA
The DNA here is from genome assembly GCA_034641835.2 of Pinus albicaulis. Classification (NCBI taxonomy): domain Eukaryota; kingdom Viridiplantae; phylum Streptophyta; class Pinopsida; order Pinales; family Pinaceae; genus Pinus; species Pinus albicaulis. Next base: position 521,531,927 of record CM076573.1, on the reverse strand, counting down.
GTATCCCTATCAATCTTTTTTCCAATGTCATAGGTTAGACCTAATTTGTGTTCTCCAAGGCAAAGTTATGCCCAATCTCCCACGATGACCTAATTATGGATTGGTTTAGTAGAGCGAAATTGTACGACGTGCCACATGTCACCGTTTCCTCCTTTGGCTCTGAAATTGATACATAGTAAAATAAAGTCCATGTACATTCATCCAAGTTTTACAAAATTCCATTCTGATGCTCATAGAGAGAGTTGTGACTATTTTCCCATGGTCACCTATTTGAGTTGAAATTCAGAAGCCTGCAAAAAGCCTAACTTCCATAGATCATATCTCCGAAAATATTTCACACCAAGATCTGAAATTTTTGCACGAAGTTTCTCAAGATTTCTTCGTAAATGTTTTTTTTTTTTTTAGCTTCTGAACCTTCATAGAAAAAAATTTATAGCAAAAATGCCACGATGTCTTGTTTGAAGCAACGAAACCCTATAATATAAAGCTCTAAAACCAAATGTTATGAAACCAACTCACAAAATAGAATACAAAATAGATAAATGCCTTATAAATCAGCCTCTTCGAGGGCGAAACCTACTTTACATTACATAAATTAACAATTCTTGGATGACACAAATGACAAAGCCTCCTTTATATAGATAGGAGTCCATGGGGTCACAATATAATCCTAACTAACCTAACAATAATATTGTAAAGGCACAATTATAACAATATGGGGATTACAAGGGTACAAAAATAACAATAAGGGGGCTACACTAACAACAATAAGGAACTACACTAGTAATATAGGGCCCTACCAGAGGGCCTTGATATATCCTCCATCAACGATATGAAATGAGTATCATGATTTGAGATAGAATGATGATGATACATAACTGGATAAGGAATGGTAGACACGGAATGAAAGCTTAAGAGTATTGTAGCAGATATCAACTGAATGACTTCTCTTAAACACAATGATGACACTAAATGGATTTGGTAGCATAACCTAAAACCGAAAATGGAGGCTTTGAAAATGTTATGATAAACCAAAACACAAGTAGATTACCCAACCCAACAACCCCAAAGATAAAGTGGAATAATGTCGTGTTCAAGAGAAACTCATTGCCATTAACAAATCAAGTACCTTATTTTCCTAATTTCCCCAACCATATTGGTCAATACCTCTTTACTTTTTAACAAGCTTGAGGAGGATAACATATGGCTGATATCTAAGTTCATCCTTCCAATGAATCTCTCTGAGTATGTTTAACGAACCCTAAGAAGGAGTGGTTTGGTCTCGTCATGTTCTACAAGTCCATCATTGTTTGATGTTTTAACGAGTCCAGCGAAGGTAAAAATCATTTTTTTTTTTTAATATTTAGAGAGTTTATAAAAGAGGCAAAAACGAAAACTCTAGATGTTCCTTTTCGTAGATAGTCTCCTGAGTCTGAAAAAGCAGAAAAAAATAACCAAGAGAACCTCTTAATCATGTTTGAATAAGGTATTCATTTTTCTTGAATAGTCTATGTCTGTCCGGAAAAGTGTTAAAATTATACTGAGTAGACATTTTTTCATTTACTTTAACGAGTTTAGAAAGACAAGTGCTCAAAATTATTTTCATATTTTGGGATTCTGAAAAGAGCTGAAAGAGGACTCCACCTGGAGGAATGAGTGGTATAAAAGGTAGAAATTGGTTTCGGTCCTGATGGAACTACTCAAAAAATGTAGAGGTCAAGAAGCTGTCTAATAAGACCACTCATCACAGATATTCCCCAGGCGAGGGTGAAAACCAAGTGAAAACGTATGATCGGCCAAGAAGATGGTGATGATGGAATGAGAAAGCCAAGGCTCATATGGAAAAAATAGGCTAATAAAAAATGGTAATCACGACATAAAGGATGAGAATGGTTTTTTTTTCACAAGCTTTAAACATGAGAAAAACTATGCCTCGAATTGTTTCGGTTTTAGACAAGCTTGAAACATAAGAAAAAAAACTATGCTTGAGATAAGTTTGCATGCCCTGAGCATAATGACTCAATTCGAGGTACATGCCCCCCAAGCTTCATATAATTTACCTAAGTAGACTACTAGTTACTAACAAGTGGATGGAATGAAGGTTCATTTACGAGATCAAGTGAAAGACTCTTTTGGTAATTTACAAGATATAATCAAAGACTTGAATTGGAAGGGGATCTGTTTCATTTTTTAACAAGCTTGACACAGGAAAAGAATTATTCTTAGGATTATTTCATGTTTATGAGAGATTTAAACATAGAGGAAAATATGATCATAGGATCCTATTTCATTTTTAACGAGGTTAACACAATAATAGAACTATCCTCATAAGAACTTGTTTCATTTTTTCACGATCTTGACACAAGAAAACGAGCTCTGCTCTAAAAAACTTGTTTCATTTTTTAACGAGCTTGACACAAGAAAAGGAACTGTGCTTCAATAACCTTGATCATGGTCCATAATATGCCATGGATTCCAAGAGGTTCTCATCAAACAGAAAAAACAATGCTCTGGAAGGGATCAAAGGATCCAATGGAAAGATCAAAATACAATGCCCCTAGTAAATGATGCACTACATCACCTGCTAGATCATTTGTAGATGCAGGAATGGAACAGGTTGCCACATAATTAAACTGTTCCAGGGGAGATACACTTGAATATAAGGACCATTTAGGGAATTTGGTTGATTGGGAGTTATATTAGGACCAATGAACGCAAGTTGGTCAATGGTCGTGATTCTTCCTTCATGTGGAAAATACATCACATGAAAGAGTGAAGAGACCAGAGCTTCCATGCCATAAACTTAGTCACGCCCAAGGAATAAATTAAAATCCAAAGGGCCTTGGACTACCATTACATTGATATAGAATTTATTTCCTCACAAAGTAATAGGAAACTTAGGAAGGATCCCTAATGGTTGATTGGTTCCTCTATTACAAGCCAACATGTTCTTGGTAACAGGCACAAGCTGCGGAGCACCAAAATCTTGCCAAGAAATTGAGGACAAAATACTAACAAATGCGCCTTTATCTATGATTGTGCCAGGTATGACCACATTATAATCCTGTACTATGATCTGGAAGGGCACATAAGAAGGAATAAAATATCTTGCCAGTCGACTCCAATCAAAAGAAATGACCATACTACAATATGAACAATATGCATATGATAATGATTTTCAAGATGTGTATGAAAGCTTGAGTCAGGGAAACCAAAATAAAGAGTTAGATTATCATGTTCATAACAGATTATTGTATCACTTGGGCAATTTATGTATAGCATAGTGAGAAAGAAACAATATCATAAGGGAGGCACACACTTCATTGATTGCTGGACATTTCAGTGTAGGCTAGACAATAGCGAATCTCCAAAGGTATTGTTATTGGCCACACATGATTGATAGTGTATCTAGTTTTATTAGAGGATGTTATTTATGTGCAATAAGTAAGCCTAGTAATTGGAAACTTGGATTGTACACTCCACTTCCGGTTCCTTCACATCCTTGGGAGAGTATCTCAATGGATTTTGTAGGTGGCCTACCAATGTCAAGGAAAGGTCATGATTACTTGTATGTTGTTGTAGATAGGTTCAAAAAAAAATATATTTTGATGCCATGTAACAAAAAAATTATAGATGAACAAACAACTCATCTTTTCTTTCAAAATTTATGGGTTCATTTTGGTCTTCCTACTTCTATTGTAAGTGATCGAGATTCCAGGTTTTTTGGGAATTTTTGGTCAAAATTATGGGACATGATGGAAATTTTTTTGAAGAAGAGTACAAAATTTCATCCACAAACAGATGGCCAGACCGAGGTGGTAAATAAGACAATCATTCATCTTCTTAGATGCTATTGCAACAAACATCCCAAGTTGTGGGATGAACAATTGTATTACATTCAACATGCATACAAAATGGTAGAGCATTATTCCACAAACATATCACCATTTGAGGCATGTCTTGGGTACTTGCCAAGATCTCCTTTGGACTTCATATTTGAGAAATATGTCGCTATATATGGTCATAGTGACATAGATAAGGCAAGGAAGTTCATTGAGAAAATTTAGTTGGTACATCACACAATGCAAGAAGAACTTGAAAAGAGTCAAAGCAGCTACAAGGCAAGGCATGATAAACATTGTGTTGATCACAAATTCCAGGTTGGAGATGAATTTTGGTCATATATCAGCTTATCTATTATGGTCCGTTTAAAATTCGGGAAAAGATTGGTACTAATTCATTTAAGCTAGATTTTCCTCCTTATATGCAAATATATTCTGTTGTTAATGTTGAGAATTTGAGATTGTTTGAGCCTCCTTTGATTGATGATCAAGGAGAGCATGTTCAACTGCCATCAATAGATGATTTCTCGCTAGAATATCTTGATGAATTTCAGCAAGATCTCATACTTGACAGAAGAATCAGAACTTCAAGGAGAGGGAATGTCGAATACCTTAAAGTGGGGCTCAAGGAAAAAAATCTTTCCAAGGCCAAATGGATGGAGACTAAAAGGGTGAGGGAGTTTTACCCTCACCTAATGAAAAATTGATAGTATCTTTTGGGGTTCAAAAGGATTCTAGTGGGGAGGAATGATCAGAGGCTCAATATTTAGCTAAAAAATGAAAGTGCTAAAAAATATTCCAAACTAGAACGATCGGATAGAGATTGTCACCAGGAATCCAACGCAACTTGTTTCGTCAAAATCCGAGTTTTTATGAGTAAGTTATGATCTGCTGTCCATTTTATCAAACATGTAAAAAAATGTGTAGAAAAATGATAGACTGATGACTTGGCAGTCTAGTCAGCATCTTAGGAACATCTAGGGAATATTCTCCAATTTTCAGCCAATGGCACTGTGACAAGTGTCACAGTTAGATTCGATAATGTTGCTTGGGAAATTGAAAATTTTCTTCCTATTCTAAGGTTGAAATTTTATATATGGTGCATTATTTTTATTTTTATTTTTATTTATTTATTATTTTTATTTTTTTATATGGTGGAATTTGAATCAATGGAGAAGGGACACGTGGAGCAGTCGGAGGCTTCCACGTGCCCTCACCCATGGAAATTAAGGTTGGCGCAATACATGTTTTATATCCAAAGTCAAGAGTGGGCGCATTATTTTTAACCAAGGTCCAATTCAAAGGTTCATATGAGCACATACATATTTTAACCAAGGCCCATTTCAATGGTTCGTATGACAAAAATTATATCACCGAGGAGGGGGGGAGGTCGGGGTCGACCCCGTGACCTCTCCCATGCTAGTTCCCACACCAACCATCATACCACATAGTGTTGCTTACCATGTATAGGTGCGCTATTTTATTTAAAATTTATGCTATGCACCAATGGGTGGAAGAGGGGGCCAACCCCCTCATAATACGACCGTGACCCCGTGATTGTGCCTGAGAGATGGGGGCTTACAACACGATTAGCACTAAACCTCCATTAATGACAATTAAAGTGAGCTTATCTTAAGTTAATGGCACAGTTAAACTGGCGGCAGAGAAGGCAGAGTCCTCCAAATGCAGCGGAGCTCCAGTTTTAGTGGTCTTATCTGGATATTTTCCAGATATAGTGGAGAAATTGTAGGAAAAATTGGTTTTTCCATAACTGAGTCAATTTTCGACCAATTTTGGCTCAGGAAGAGTCATTATTAGTATATTTTTATGTTTTGGAGCCATTGGAGCAAGTTATAGAGGCAACAGGAGGCTGTAAACAACATTTTTTTCACAATTGAAGTTAATATAAAGGCCCATGCCATGGAAGATGGACTAAGGAGATGTAGCCCAGGAGGGGTGAACTCCTTCATCAAAACCATGTGTATTTGACTCAGTTGTCTATGTTTTCTGTGTGTTTATATTCTTATGTTAAGCATTTATTTTCCATGCTTTTATGTTCATGAAAACCACTTAATCTCATCAAGTTTGTTTGTTTATCAATCATAAGCACATCTATAAACCCTTGTACAAGAAGAAAACATAAGAACTTTCATTATAAGTCTAAAAATGATATTAGCACAACAATAAATAACAACCAATTTCAGATCAAGTTGGTATCAGAGCAAAGGTTATTTTCTTTCTTTGCTTGAGATTTTGCAAGAAGGGTTTTAATAGTTGAAATTTTGTGATGCTTACAAGGTTGAAGTTGCAGAGAGGAGAAGGGAAGCTATTGGTTGCTAGTCCTGAGGTTAGGACTAGAAGAAAGGAGACGAGAGAGCATCGTCTTTAGCCAAAGTTCCATGCATACTTGAAGCACCTCAAGTTCTATCTCCATCATTTGAGATCGAAGAGGTATAAATTGCACAAGAAGATGAGTTGATTGAAAAGGTACAAGCATCAGAAGTAGAGCTTGAATCCTTATCCATTATGTCAGGTGTTGGAGAGACTCAAGGACATTCATAAGAGAAAATTTTCAAGAGAGACTTCAATGAAATTAAGAGAATGGTTAAAATCATGTGTGATGCATTCACTGCAGAAAGGGCAGGAGAAGGTTCTAAGCCTCCACATGGAGAAGGAGCTTCAGATGATAAGAAGGATGAAGAGAAGAGTTCGAAAGGCAGTGGAAAAAATCCACCTCCATCTCCACCATCTTCATCCTCATCATCTTCATCAACATCATCTTCCACTTCCACCACAAAAAACACCCACACTCACTCAAAAACCCCAAAAGGAAAAACTCCATTACTCAAGTTGGACATCAAGTTTGAACTTCCCATCTAAAATAGTGAGGTAAATGCAGAGAAGTTGGAAAATTGGATCCATCAATTGGAAGTATACTGTAGAATTCAGAATCTACAAGAGGACGACATAAAGATACAGTTGGATTCATTGAGGCTAGAAGGAGCAACACTAGTTTAGTGGGAGGCAAATACTCAAGAAGAAATGCGAATCCATGGAAATATATCTATTTCTTGGGTTGAATTTATTTCTTCCATTAAAAGAAAATTTTATGCATTAGCCAATATTAAAAAATAAATTATGAGTTGGAAAAACTTTAGGCAACTCAAGGGCCAAACAATTCAAGAGTATACCCAGAAGTTTAGAAAGAGGGCTTTGATGTTAGGAGTAAACTTGAATTCCCAAGACACACTCTTGAAATATATTTTGGGTTTACATTCCTATTTGAAACATACTATCCTTATGTTTAACCCAAAAAAATTAGATGAAGTATGTGTGCAAGCCACACATCTTGAAGCAAGGGGAAAGACAATTCAAGAAGAGGGTATTAAGAAGAAGCCATTCAAGGGTAAGGGAAAAGAGAAGGGAGGAAAATGGAAGGGAAAGAAGAATGCAAGAATTAATAAAGAAGGGGAGAAAAATATATGCAAACATTGTTCCAAAGAGGGGCACGATGAAGCCCACTGTTGGAAACTACATCCCGAACTAAGGCCTAAGAAACCAAATAACAAGGGGAAACAAAATATGACTACCACCACACAACATGATCTTGGATCCGATTCCAGAGATGAGACCAAGATTGTAGCCATGGTCAACAAGGGAAAGGAATCCATAGAAAGTACAAGTTCCTCAAATAGTCACAACAAAACTCCAAATGAAGATACAAGGATAGAATTGTTCCATGTTAGAGTGATTTCAAATCACACAAAGATTGATGCATTGTTTGATAGTGGGTCACAAGAAAACCCGATTTTAGAAGACTTGGTCAAAAATATTAACCTTGAAACCGTACCACATCATAAACCATACCCTTTGGGTTGGATAGTTAAGAATTCCAATTTACAGGTTACAAGGAAATTCATATTTCGATTTTCTATTACTTCAAACTTTGTTGATGAAGTCGAGTTAGATGTGGTTCCACTTGAAATTTCCGGGATTATATTGGGGAGTCCGTATTTGTATGATAGCAAAACGGTTTTTTATCACCATGAGAACAAATATCATTTGCTTAAGGATGGGGTGGATTATATTGTGAGAGCTCATCACAAAAAGTTGAATATTTCTTTAGTTAATGCAGGGCAAATGAAGAGTCTAGTTAATGCAAGTAAAAATTTTGTGCTTCTCATGATAAAGAAAAAGGACGATGTTGACTATGAATATTTTGAAGGATGTGATGAAAAATTAAAATCTGATTTTTTTGATGTGGTAAGTCAACATGGTGAGATGTTTCAAGAACCAAGTGGGTTACCTCCCAAGAGGGGAATTCAACATGAGCTTCAGCTGCAACAGGATGTTCCACTTTCAAAAACGTTGGTATGTATCGCATGTAAATTATGGAGAGTTTGGAAATCAAGAAGAAAATCCAAGAATTTCTGAAAAAATGTATCATACTTCGCAATGTGGTTCACCGATTTTTTTGGTACCAAAGAAGGACAAGACTTGGCACATGTGCATAGATTTCCATGCACTGAATAAAATCACGGTAAATAATTGCTATCCACTCCCACACATTTATGATTTGATTGACTAGTTAAATTATGCAAAGTATTTCAATAAGTTAGACTTATGAAGTGGTTATCATCGAGTTAGAATAGCTGAGGAGGACATTTGGAAAACTGCATTTAAAACTAGACAAGGATTGTTTGAATGGCTAGTTATGCCATTCGGTCTAACAGTGCTCCAACTACTTTCACGAGAGTTATGAATGATGTAATAAGACCATTTCTAGATGACTTAGTAATTGTTTACCTAGATGATATTTTTATATTCAACAAATCAAGAGATGAACATGTCATGCATGTGAACAAGGTACTTGATGTCTTGAAAAAAGAGCAGTTATTTTTAAAGATGGCGAAGTGTGAGTTTGGAAAGACTTCTTTAGTGTAATTGGGACACGTTGTTGGAGGAGGTGAGTTGAAGATAGACCCTTCCAAAGTAGATGTCATTCTGAATTGGCCCAAGCCCAATACAGTTACATAGGTAAGAATCTTTCTTGGGGCAAAACAATATTGGAGGAAATTCATTGCTAATTTTTCTTCCATTGCAGCTCTGTTACATGCATTGAAAAGTGTCAAGGAAGTCTTCCATTGGGGAGATATGCAACAAAAATAATTTTGATACTTTAAAGCAAAATATCATTTCAACACCCGTATTGGCTCTTCCAGATCTTAGACATCCATTTGAGATTCAAACAGATGCAAGTGATTACGCCATGGGAGAAGTTCTCATGCAGCATGGTAAGCCTATTTCGTTTCATTCTGAAATTTTTAATGGAGCTGTGACTAAATATCCCACCTATGACAAATATTTATATGCATTGGTACAAAGTGTAAAGAAATGGATGCACTATTTGATGGGAAAAGAGACCATTATCCATGCCGAACATCAGCCATTGCAATACTTACAATCACATTCAAAGTTGCAGCAATCAATACATTTCAGATGGATGGGATTTCTACAACAATTTCATTTAGTTACCAGGTATAAAAAGGGAATCTACAATAAGGTAGATGATATGCTCTCTAGGCCTATTGTAAATTCATCTACTATACTCAAGCACAATTCAGTTATGCATGAAAGTTACATTGAACAATATGCATATGATAGTGATTTTTAAGATGTGTATGAAAGCTTGAGTCAAGGAAACCAAAATGAAGAGTTAGATTATCATGTGCATAATAGTTTGCTGTATCACTTAGGCAATTTATGTATACCTATTGAATATTGCAACAAGAAACAGTGAAGGAGGCATCCTAAAACATCATCCTTGATCCTAGTTGGAAAATAATCACCTAAACTAGGTGGGGCCCACATAGGTGATTTTTGTCGTAAAGTTTATTTTTAGACTATGTCTATTTTTAGACATGTTGATCATATTCTATGAGTTGCAGGATGCTATTTGTGGATGGTTGGTCAAGTTGGAAAAATAGATGGACTTCTATTTTTAGACATATTGGGCAGAATCTATTTTTAGATTGCCCGTCTAAAAATAGATATGTCGAATATTATTAGCTCTTAATAATATTTGGACTCTAAACATTATCTTATTCTCTTGGAGCACTTCAGTTAAGTGCACAGATGTGGCACAACAACTGACAAAAGGAATTACGCTATTCCTGAGGGTTTACTGGAGCTATTGCATGGAGGACTTCAGTTAGAACTCATGTGACAGAGTTTGGTGGAGTTGGAGAAGTAGTTGGTGGAGTTGTATTTAGTTTAACTCGGTTAGACTCAGTTGAGCTAGTTGTATCTAGTCTAACTGATTGATACACTAGTGAGAATGGAGTGAATTAATTAGTTAATTAATTCACAAATAATAACTCATTAATCAACTGAAGAATACATCAGTTAACTACAGTGCATGGCAGTTTCAGTGGAGACCAGTGGAGAGGTAAGTGAAAGAGCAAGTGTGACTATCAGTTGTGACTATAGTGTTGCATTGTTTGCACCACACATTCATTGGAGATGCCTATGAGATTTTGCAGTGCAATCTTGGTGAATTCGAGTTCATTTAGAGCCATTCTTCAGTAGGGATTGCGCAGTAGAGGCAGGCTAGCAGGTGGCAAATATTGGTGCATGGATTTGCAAGATCGGGCCTGATTAGTGTGTAGCGATTGTATTGTACTGAGAGCTTGATATGATTAGCTTTGTATGAGGATTGTTACATGATCTCTATGACATATATTATATACAGATAGTTGGGGTTTTCAGCTTCAGGCTTTCCCGTTAAACAACTGTGTTAATGTGTGTGAATTTTTATTGTTTCATGTGTGCATTACAATCTTGATTTAATTTCCGCAAATGATCAATGGTGGAATAGATTATGTATTTTGCATGAAGTTAAAATAGTGTGAGATCAGGAGAATCTTGGACATATAACACATAAGTTATATAATTTCTACATGGTATCAGAGCAGTTGATCATTGGAGTAGATTGCAATTATTGAAGCGGTTGAGTTTTGTGCTGGTGGAATTCGAACTTGCTGCAGTGTTTTCTTGGTGTCGAAGTTGAGCATTCATTGAAATGTCTTTCAACAGATTGCGATTGGAGTATTCCCTTGATGGAAGCTTGAATTATATTGCATGGAAGGACATGATGGAGGTATTTCTGGATGATAATGGGTTGAAGGAGTTCATAGATGCTGATATTCCAAAGCCTGGTTCTAACGATGCAGCCGCACTTGATGCATGGCAAAAGAAGGTAGCAAGGTGTCGAAGGATTCTATTGGAAGGTGTGAAGGATCACATTGCGTCCAGCCTTCATGGTAAATCCACTCTATTCTTGATGTGGAAGGCTTTGACAGAATTGTTCCAACGCATAAGTGACCAGAGGAAGTTGGCGCTTAAAGACAAGCTCAGGAAAATAAAAATGGATAAGAATGACATTATTCCAGTATACTTGACAAAGTTTGTCCACTGCAGGGATGAACTTGGGAGTGTAGGAGTTAGTGCATATGAAGAAGACTTGGTGAGCTTGGCTCTCCTTGGGCTTCCGAAGATTTAGCATAGCTATGAGGACTCTGTCAATGGACGAGAGAAACTACCAAGAAGGGAGCGACTTTGGTCGGATCTTGTGCAGGAGGAGATAAGGCGGAGTACTAGGGATGGATCTTCATCACAGAATGATGATGAAGAGGATTTCTCTTTGGCTTCCAAAGTAAGGAAAGGGAAGTGGAAGAAAAATCCTTCTCAATCCGGTGCGGATGGCAAAGAGCGTGACATGTCCAAAGTGAAGTGTTTTCACTGTCACGAGCATGGGCATTTCGCCACAAGCCAATCCATGAAGAAGAAGAACAAACGGGCTAATAGAGGGAGCGGTTGGTGGGGCTTTGCCCTAAAATTTAATTTTGGAATTCTCATTGATCGCATGCATGGTGTCTAGTGCTTTGGGATCGGGGTGGTATTTTGATAGTGGCGCTTCCTTTCACATGACGGGAGATGTGAATCTTTTCAGTGACTTGGTGGAGAAAGATCTCCAGTTGCATGTTGATTTGGGTGACAATGGATGATACAATGTGACCGGCATTGGTACCATAACCTTTCAGAGGGAGTCAGGTAAACTCATTCTTTTACAAGATGTAGTGCATGTTCCAGGTTTAAAGAAGAATTTAATCTCAGTCGCAATGTTAGAGGATAAAGGGTATGATGTTGTCTTTAGTGAAGGAAAATTTTTCCTTCGATACAAAGCAACAGGACAAGTCAAGAAGGTTGGGATTTGAGCTAAGAATCTCTATAGAATTGAAGTAGATGGGATTTCTATAGAGCTTCCTACTGTTGGGAAGTGCGAGAAAGCCATGCAATTGAAGCTTGAGAGGGAGCAAGATTTGCATGTAGGTAAGAGTGAACCTCGAGATGTGGAGCAGCCACACGATGAGGATCATGGAGTGGAAGAAACCACTCATGCAGAGAAATTTCATGCCAGATGGGCAGAGGGAGTGCATGTAGCTATACCACTAGGTGTGAGGTGGGGCGACATGCATGAGTAATCCCAAGAGGAGATTTCTGGGCAGGATTCATTGAGATGGTGTGGATCTCATGAATTGAACTTGGCTACGAGGTGCCCATAGAGCAGCAATAGCATGATCAGTTGGATTGATGCAGGCAGATCAAAGTGACAGTGTCGGATACTGGAGCGCGGTTCAGAGTTGATAGCAAGTGCAGAGTGCATGGGTGCAGAGTTAAACAACGCAGTGGTTCTTGAAGACATGTGCAGTTGGTACTAGAAGAAGTCAAAGACTTTGATGATAGATGCATTGGACTAAGTGAGTTTTTTGGAGCCTTTCAGTTTCGGAAGAGTTGCAGAGCAGATGCATGGAGTTGCATGTCGCATGAAAATACAGTCCTTTCTTGTTGAGAGGGAGTGTTGAAGATTGCAACAAGAAACAATGAAGGTGGCATCTTGAAACATCATCCTTGATCCTAGTTGGAAAATAATCACCTAAACTAGGTGGGGCCCATACAGTTGATTTTTGTCGTAAAGTCTATTTTTAGACATGTCAATCATATTCTATGAGTTGCAGAATGCTATTTGTGGATGGTTGGTCAAGTTGGAAAAATAGATGGAATTCTATTTTTAGACATATTGGGTGGAATCTATTTTCAGATTGCCAATCTAAAAATAGATATGTCGAATATTATTAGCTCTTAATAATATTTAGACTCTAAACATTATCTTATTCTCTTGGAGCACTTCAGTTAAGTGCAAAGATGTGGCACAACAGCTGACAGAAGGAATTACGCTATTCCTGAGGATTTAATTGAGCTATTGCATGGAGGACTCAGTTAGAACTCAAGTGGTATAGTTTGGTGGAGTTAGAGAAGTAGTTGGTGGAGTTGTATTTAGTTTAACTCAGTTAGACTCAGTTTAGCTAGTTGTATCTAGTCTAACTGATTGATACACTAGTGAGAGTGGTGTGAATTAATTAGTTAATTAATTCACTAAATAATAACTCATTAATCAATTGAAGAATACATCAGTTAACTAGAGTGCATGGCTAGTTTCAGTGGAGACCAGTGGAGAGATAGGTGAAAGGGAAAGATAGACTATCAGTTGTGACTATAGTGTTGCATTGTTTGCACCACACATTCATTGGAGATGCCTATGAGGATTGTGCAGTGCAAGTTTGGTGAATTCGAGTTCATTCATAGCCATTATTCAGCAGGGATTGCACAGTAGAGGCAGGCTAGCAGGTGGCAGAGATCGGTGCATGGATTTGCAAGATCAGGCCTGATTAATGTGTAGCAATTTTATTGTACTGAGAGCTTGATATGATCAGCTTTGTATGAGGATTGTGACATGATCTCTATGACATATATTATATACATATAGTTGGGGTTTTCAGCTTCAGTCTTTCCCGTTAAACAACTGTGTTAATGTGTGTGAATTTTTATTGTTTCATGTGTGCATTGCAATTGATTTAATTTCCGCATGTGATGATCAATGGTGGAATAGATTACGTATTGTGCATGAAGTTAAAATAGTGTGTGATCAGGAGAATATTGGATATATAACACATAATTTATATAATTTCTACAATACCACAGGGATAAATAAATAGTATCATATGGGAGGCGCACACTTCATTGATTGCTAGACATTTCGGTGTAGGCAAGACCGTAGCGAATCTCCAAAGTTATTGTTATTGGCCACACATGATTGATAGTATATCTTGTTTTATTAGAGGATGTTATTTATGTGCAATAAGTAAGCTTAGTAATATGAAACTTGGATTGTACACTCCACTTCCGGTTCCTCCAAATCCTTGGGAGAGTATCTAAATGGATTTTGTAGGTGGTATTCCAATGCCAAGGAAAGGTCATGATTACTTGTATGTTGTTGTAGATAGGTTCAAAAAAATGTTTCTTTTGATGTGATATGAAATTGATTTTTAGTTAATGCTGTGCTAATATTAGTTTCAGATTTAATATGAAAGTGCTTTGGTTTGCTGTAATCTTCCAAAATTGGAACAACTACACTATGGGGAATATTTTAAGATATTACCAATGTGGAGCTTCAACAAATCATGAGCATAAAAATGAATATCAGTTCATAAGATGCACAATAAACAGTTAACCAGCAAATGAATGATCAGTAGCAGATATTTTCTTCACTATCCTCTCTCGGCATGAGGAAATGCAGCCTTCTGTACCATAAAAACATCATTTTTAGAAAATAATGCAATAAATATGGGAAATGGAACTTGGATCCCGTGGTTTAGACACTATAAAACTTCCATACTGAATTTGAGCTCAAACTAATCATTCTAGCTAAGTTAAACAGATCTCCCCAGCTAGAGATAGCTCAAAAACACCCTATTCCCATGACTTTCAACATGCAGCATTTCTGAAGACTATGAGAGCGTAATTAACATGAGGGTTTCTGTAGAAAATTATGGAATAATACTGATCAGAAGTTTATATTAATCAGATAGCAAATAAATGGAGGTTTAACCTCTTATACAGCAGAAACAAGACACCCGACAAAGGTTTCCAGCAAAATGCATGTACAAAGAAGCACTGTAGAAAATAATGCAGTTTACTGCAACACTGTATTAAACATGACTGAATATGACATAAAAATTCTGAATAATACAGAGAATGGCCTTAAGCCTTCTTATTGGAGCTCCCGGAGGGAAATAAGGACCTCTTCCTAAAATATTAGCATACAATCAAAGGATGCAGCTCTACTGTTGTTGCTTCTGCATAAAAGATGCAATTCACTGAAGGAGACTACGCTGTGGATGAATGTAGATGAATGGCCTCAAGCCAAATACTGAAATGAAACTCAAATCCCTCCCCTTTGATCCCTTAAACAAGATTATCTAAAGAGAGGATGGAATTCCTGCATAGGAATTCCTTGCACTAAGCAGTGCAACAACTCCGGCTAAACAACTGAAGCATGCAATTGGTCTCAAGACCAAAATAGCTGAATACATAAATGAATTCCCTTTGATGCTATGCCTTCATTTTATCTTTGGTGAGCCTCCTCACCCTGGACCCCACACAATGTTGAGGTGACTTCTTCATGAAGCTTCCTCTCTCAAAACTGTGTTGCCCTAGCTAGCTTCCCTCCTCTTTGTGACAACGTTGTTGACTTGGTCAACTATACCCAATCCACCTACAATGCCTCTGTTCACACCAAGGGATATTAAATACGGTTCTCATATGTGTGTCTAGGCTGATCCTTGTTCACGTTGAGCTAGTTTCTTTGAGTGATTTCTTCCTCCTCAAGAATGCCTGTTGACTTAGTCAGACTTGACTATGTCCCCATCTAATTTGTCATTTTTCACACTTGGAAGTGTAAAACCAACCCCTAAGGTGATATCCTTCCTTACTAAGGTGGAATTTATTCATATTCTTATTTTTCATGGGCTCCCTTACCCATTTATCCCTCTCCTAGGTGAAAGTAGCAAAATATAATGTTCCAAATTGCTTGTTGCAAAATTGGGAACATTATAGTCCTCCCCTCCCAAATGTTGCCTGTCCTCAAGCAACTACAAGGATAGGACTGAAGAGAATCATCTTCTCCCCTGTAGCACCCTCATAAGATGAAGTCTCCCAAGGATCAAGGTGCTGCATCACCAATATATCCCCAAGTTGCTCCTCCCAAGTGTGTAAGCTATTTAAATAGCTGACATTTGTGACAGTGAAACATCTATGGAAGCAAAAATGGGCTATTCGAAGGTCCTCTTGAAGCATGAGGGCTGATGTAAATTGGGATTCATCATCCCCCTTTGAGTCTCTTCTTCCCCAAGCTATCAGCCAAACATAATGAGTCACCCTCCAGTATGGCAACTCATGAAGGATCTCCTCCACCTTGAGCTCCTACAAAGAAGGTGGGCTGCATAGCTGATTGTGTGGAGTCAAAATGTGCATCTCTTGTTGCTTCTCTCTCCACTTATGATGTATATGGGGATGCTGCTGATATATGGCTGAGATATAATGGTCTTCAAGAAAGACCCAAGCCACCCCATCAAATCCAACACCCATGAGGTGTCTCCTCAAAGAACTCAAACCTCCCAAATGAGCCTTCTCACTTGAAGGCAGGATGTATAGCATGGCTATCAAGGTCTACCCCCTATTCTTTCTGAAATATGCAGCTTTTATAATTTTAAGAATCATATTTTCATTGGGCCTCCTTACCTCTTGTGCTACTCCTCCAATGGTGCTTCCTACAATCAATGTTTTAGCAGCATAATATGGAAATAAACATATGAAAACAAGGAGGTAGAACATAGTCCCAAACATGGAACCAATGCAGGGAATTATTTGCCTGCCTCAATACATAGTGCAACAAGTGTTTTTTCAGCCACTTGTTTTCTGTGACATTCATTTTAAAAAATGGAATCATGAAAGCATAATTTGGTGTCAATGATGCACACCGAAAACCATGCGGCATTCCCCTACAACCCACAAATAGAATGGCCATCATAAACACTGCAAGTGACCTCAAGTACATAATAATATAATATGAAAGAAGGAAAGACCCTTCTTGGTATGATATGATGCTCATATAGACAAGGAAGTGTAAAATACAAAACCAAATTTTACCTCCAACATCATGTACTTCGGTCATTGAGCTGAAATGGCTCAAGTGCAAATTCTCCCTTGCTGCAGGTGAGTATGGAAGTGGTTGTGTCGACCTTTTATTCATCTTCCGGGATGTGCATCTTCCCATATGCTAATATACGTTCAATGGAATGCCCTCCCAAGTGAACTCCTCCATTGAGGGATGGTATGCATAAAAATGCATGGAAGGAAAGTCCACAAATGTTGCATGTAGATCTTTCTCCTTGTGCTTGTGAATCCAAGCCAATAAGGTCAAAACATAGTAAGGGATACTCTCATCCATTACTTTTTCATGCCCATATTCTGCATGTTTCCATTGTGCATTACTTGTGAAGTGGTCTTGGGAACACTTCAGCAAGCAATCCAAGCTCCTAAGTGACAGCGCTGCTAGCCTTTGGAGTAGGGCTACTGTCATCTCAAAGCTCAATTCTTTGACATAGATTGTGTCAAAGACTCTTCCCAAAATGCTGTTGTACATGTAGAGATCCTCCCAAGATGGAGGTGCTGCTCTTTGCACTATGCTAGTGCCATCCCTTACTCTCGCAGCATCATTCCAAGTGTGAGAGGAAATCTGCTCTTGCTCTCTCCCAATCCTCCAAAGCAACAAATGACTTTGTTGCCTCCCCATACCTCCATCATACAACCTATGTGGTGAAAACATAATGATCACACCACCATAATGCATCCCCACTCCTTGCTACCCCATGATGAAAGTATCCTGCCAATCTCCCTTCCTCTTCTCACCCCATGGAAAAGGACATTTCATAGGTTGACCAAACTCTCTCAAGAGTAACCAACGCAACATTGCCTCTTGTTGCCCGGTGTCATAGACTTGCAAGAGGCTTATCAATCTCTTGCCTCCCATCCACATCCACTCAACTCCATATGGATGCCTCCTGTATTTCTCCATCTTGGCATCCCTCCAATGAGGTCTACCATCTTCCCATATCCCATTCTTCTCCTTGCATTTCATGGGATGCTGAAATGCAACTCCTTGGAGATCTCCTGGAGAAAATCTCTCACCAATGATCATCTTGAATCCATAAGGATCCAAATGGCCTGAAGGCAAAGCTTCCTTGCTGCTACTTCTTCACAGTGCTGTAATCCTCCTCCAGGGTGTTCTGGCTATCTCATGTGTCCACTCCCGGATGAAAATTTGCTTCTGCATGAATTTGTTTGGAGCAAGGTTCACTCCATCCCCCAAAAATTCACATTCCAACGTCAAGGGTTGTGTGTAACTCATCAGTGATACATGAGGTTGGGCGTTCAAATATCCCTTGAACCCTTCAAGCTTGCACAATGCAATGCAATCCTGCTGCTCTATCTTAGCAATACCATTTGATCCTGGGCCATATGCAAACAAATCTCCAACCCTTTCCATAAAATTTTCTGAAATGTTAAGACATGGAAATTTATGCATACCTTTGTGAGTCTTTGGGACATCTTTTATGGCTGCAAGAGGTCCTCTCTTCAATGTGCTGGCTAATCCAACTTTTGGTGTAGAAGGCTTCTCTCTCAAGGCTATGATAGCGTTGGTACTTGCCTCTTCCCATGGTGGTGTGGACCCTCTCTCCTCTGATCTCTCTCCATCAAAGGTTCTGATCAGCTCTTGAGCAAACACAGAAAAAGTAGTACCTCCGGTGTGGCTTAAGTGATTGCACCACCAAGCATTGGCTTCACCCTCTAGGTGCAACGCTGCAACATCTGCTGCCTCCCTCTCTTCCACTAGATGGAGTAGGAAAAAAGCCTCAACATTTATTGCCCAAGGTGTTTCTGTAGTTGACCCATAAAATTTGGACAATAGGAATCTATTGCCTTTGATCTCTCTTTTGCTGCAAGGTCTTCTCTCTTCTCTCAGTTGAATAAACCGAGGAAAATATAGGGCCTCTTTGAAAGCCCTAGGTTGGCGCTTGTATTCTGCCAAGTGTCCACTCAGGATTTCATGCTCTAAATGGTCTCTTTGCTCTCCAATTCCTCTATAAGAACAGGAAGTGCATGCATCTTTTTCTGCTTCTTGAAACCTTCCAAAGGTCTCACTGCAACTCTCTCCTCCTTGAAACCCTTTTGGAGTCTCAATGCATTTCTCTTCTCCTTTCTTCTTAGATCTGAAAATGGATGAGAGTAAGCTCATCCTCTCCATAATTTTGTTCTCCTATTCTTCTTATCTTCTGATTGGATCTGAAATCCACAGGATGAGCCAATATGGCAACTCTGATACCACTTTAATGTTCTAAAATTGGAACAGCTACACTCTTGGGAATATTTTAAGATATTACCAATGTGGAGCTTCAAAAAATCATGAGAATAAAAATGTATATAAGTTCATAAGATGCACAAGAAACATTTTACCAGCAAATGAATGATTAGTAGCAGAGATTTGCTTCACTATCCTCTCCCGGCATGAGGAAATGCAGCCTTCTGGACCATAAAAACATCATTTTCAGAAAATAACGAAATAAATATGGGAAATGGAACTTGGATCCTGTGTTTCAGACATTATACAACTTCCATACCGAATTTTAGCTCAAAATAATCATTCTAGCTAAGTTAAACAGATCTCCCCAGCTAGAGACAGCTCAAAAACACCCAATTCCCATGACTTTCAACATGCAACATTTATGAAGAATATGATAGCGTAATTCACATGAGGGTTTCTATGGAAAATTATGGAATAATACTGATCAGAATTTTACATTAATCAGATAGCAAAGAAATGGGGGTTTAACCTCTTATACAACGGAAACAAGACACCTGGCAAAGGTTTTCGACAAAATGCATGTACAAAGCAGCACTACAGAAAATAATGCAGTTTACTACAAAACTATATTAAACATGACTGAATATGACATAAAAATGATGAATAATATATATAATGGCCTTAGGCCTTCTTATTGGAGCTCCCGAAGGGAAATAAGCACCTCTTCCTAAAAGATTAGCATACAATCAAAGGATGCAGCTCTACTGCTGCTGCTCCTGCATAAAAGACGTAGTTCACTGAAGGAGACTGCACTGTGGCTGAATTTAGATGAATGGCCTCAAGCCAAATACTGAAATTAAGCTCAAATCCCTCCCCTTTGATCCCTTAAGCAAGATGATCTAAAGAGAGGATGGAATTCCCGCACAGGAATTCCTTGCACTAAGCAGTGCAACAACTCCAGCTAAACAACTGAAGCATGCAATTGGTCTCAAGACCAAAATAGCTGAATAAATGAATTAATTCCCTTTGATGCTATGCCTTCCTTTTATCTTTGGTGAACCTCCTCACCCCGGACCCCACACAATGTTGAGGTGACTT
Source organism: Pinus albicaulis (assembly GCA_034641835.2). Taxonomy (NCBI): domain Eukaryota; kingdom Viridiplantae; phylum Streptophyta; class Pinopsida; order Pinales; family Pinaceae; genus Pinus; species Pinus albicaulis. The sequence continues at coordinate 521,511,665 of CM076573.1, read as the reverse complement.
CTTCATGAAGCTTCCTCTCTCAAAACTGCGCTGCCCTAGCTAGCTTCCCTCCTCTTTGTGATAGTGTTGTTGACTTGGTCAACTATACCCAATCCACCTACAATGCCTCTGTTCACACCAAGGGATCTTCAATATGGTTCTCATATGTGTGTTGAGGCTGATCCTTGTTCACATTGAGCTAGTTTCTTTGAGTGATTTCTTCCTCCTCAAGAATGCCTGTTGACTTAGTCAAACTTGATTATGTCCCCATCTAATTTGTCATTGTTCACACTTGGAAGTGTAAAAACAGCCCCTAAGGTGATATCCTTCCTTAATAAGGTGGAATTTATTCATATTCTTATTGTTCATGGGCTCCCTTACCAATTTATCCCTCTCCTAGGTGAAAGTAGCAAAATCTAATGTTCCAAATTGCTTGTTGCAAAATTGGGAACATTGCATTTACTTCTTGTACAAGGGTTTATACATGTGCTTATGATTGATAATTTAACAAACTTGATGATATTAAGTGTATTTCATGAACATAAAAGCATGGAAACTAAATTTTTAACAACAACATTTAAAAACACAACAAACACAGTCAACTGAGTCAAATACACATAGTTTTGATGAAGGAGTTCACCCCTCCTGGGCTACATCTCCTTGGTCAAGATTCCATGGCCTGGGCATTTGTATTAGGTTCAATTGTGAAAAAGTGTTGTTTATAGCATCCTATTGCTTCTACAAAATACTCCAGTGGCTCCAAAACATCAAAATATACCAAGAATGACTCTTCTTGAGCCAAAATTGGTCGAAAATTGCCTCATTTATGGCAAAACCAAATTTTCCTACTATTTCTCCACTAAAACTAGAATTTTGCTAGATAACTCCACTAAAAGTGGAGGTTCCACCGCATTTGGTGGGCTACACCAAATATTTCACCAGTCCGACTGTGCATTAAATTTAATATATGTAATATCCCAAAATAGGGATGCACAACAAAGCCTGCTGGAATAATTCTCTATTCACAAATTGGTGCACTTAAATGAGTTTACAACTCCTGGATCCCTTAGATCAATGGATCTAATATCTAAATCCAAAAGGAGAGAAAAAAAAAATCATACTAGGTGAGGTAAACAAACCTCCCACCACCTAGTATGGTTGAAAACCACCCAAAGAATGGGGCTGCAGTCATGCACAACAATACTGCTTCAGAAATAACGCAGTTCCACTGAGTTAAAGCAAGAGATAAATATGGAGGATCCATAATTACATGTACATCAGTAAAACAGATCTATAATGTGGCCCATACAATGTACAAGAGAAAAATAGAAGAGTTACATGAAGAAACCCTCAAGATTGAGGTGTTGCAACAACATATTGAGACTGCAAAGCTTGACAGTGTTATTTTATGGGCTGAGGCAGCTGTATATTACATTTTAGATCTAGAACAGATCTGTGTACAAAAGGTTAGATCTATATCAAATCTGTACACTAGATGAGTTCCTCTACAGATTCCCCTTGGGGTTTTGAACAAAACATGAAGGTACAAGAGTAGATCTGAGATCTAGAATTACAGATCTGCAGCAATATTAAGGAATTATGAAATCAGATCTGAAACATACATGGATTAGGTGGCTAATCCATGGATCACCATAGTGAATGGGGAAATCCTATCACCATATATCTCTCCTCCAAAATGTAGTCAAAACACCCTGCAACTGAATACTTGCAAATAACACAGTTATGGAAGGAAAAATGCGTTGTAGGCTCTAGCACTGGTTTGGCCTGATGCCAAGATCTGAAAATGCAGCTCCAAGGATCCAGAATCCTCTTCCTAATGGGACAGAATACTTCCCCACTGAAAAGAGCCTCTAGATTGGCCTAGATCTGAGTAGATCTAGCCTCCACTTGCTGCAGCTTACAAAGACAACCAAATCCTCAACAGGATCTGTGTTGTAGTTGGAAGATGGAACTTGGCCAACTGCCAGATAGTGGACAAGATGTAACAAGACTCCTCCAAGAGCTTCTCAATGGAAGAGGTGGGATTCCTGACCGGGAACACCTTAGTGCTAAACAACACTATTTTCAGCTAAACAACTAGAGAATGAGGGATGTCTGAACAGAAAATACCTTCAGAAATATCAAATCATCAACCCCCTTCTTGGTGTCCTCCTCTTTATTTTATAATGTGAAAATCTTGTCAAACCCTAAACCATCTTGATGAATTAGCTTCATTCACATGAGTGGCCTCCAACATGAACTGCGTTGTGCCTCCAGAAGATACATTGCACTTAGACAATGCTGTTGATTTGGTCTTGTTGACCCAGTCAATTGATCCAACCTCTTTCCCACTTAAGTGTGTTTATGAAAATAGCTCAGATTTAGCTTTGTTCACATTGAGCATTGATTTTTTTTTTTGTTTAGGAGCTATATTAATTCTCCTTTACAATTTTATTCATGGGATAGAAAAAGTAAAACAAAATTGTATATTCCCATTAGCTTGACTAATTGGAAATATTACAGTCTTCCCCTCCAAAATGTTGCTTGTCCTCAAGCAACTGATGGGGTGAGTGTTGCAACACTTCTCCTTCCCCATTTGTGACACCATCAAGGATACAGTTCTCTGCATAATCTGAGTGTTCACCAATCCAAACTTCCATGAGTTGTCCCTCCAAAGTCATTATGAGATGTACATAATCCATCCCACAAAGAGTCAAGAATTATATTGAAACAAACATGGCTGAACCCCTGCTCTCCCTGAAATATGTAGCAAGGTATACATAGAGAGTCTCCATCCCATGTGGTACACACATGCCTCCTATTCTTCCTCCATACAAATCCAAAAAAAGGATAAGTACATCATACATGTATGGAAGCAGAATTACAATTACATAAACTGAAATTTCAACAAAAGGAGGTGGGTCATAGTCCCACATATGGTACTAGCGCAGGGCATCTCCTACTTGCATTAGATCAAGATGTGGTAAGTGTTCTTCCCACCACTTACTTGTTGCCCATGTTATCTCACTATGGCTAAAAGTGTGAGATAATTTTGGTGCCTTAGGGAAGCACCCATCATGATAGAGAATCTCCCTTTGTTCATCAAGGGAGTGGCCAAATTTAGAAATTTGAGTGGCCCACTATTTGCCATGAGATTTACATGATATATCACTCCTCCTTGGAGCCATGGCCTACATAAACATGGTGAGAGAATATGTATAATCAGAAAATATATCTTGACTTACATGATCAGATTCCTCACCATCAATACCTTTCATACACATGGAGTTGTGCATGGATCTTTCTCCTCTTTCAAAAGAAGGAAGAGATGGCTAAAATAACCCCTCTATGGAGTCATGTTGCTACCCCAACTCCACATACTTCATGCAGTCTTGAAAATGCTGATACAATTCTTCTTTCAAGCCTTCCCAATCGAAGCTTCTCATGATGATGTTGTAGATCCTCATGGAGTACATATGGCTAAAACAAAACTCTTTGTAAGCCCTTTGTAGTATATCTTACTTGAGCTTGGAGGCTCTAGACAATAAGAATCTTTCATGATGATAGATGACCTCTTCTTGGAATAAATAGCCCTCTTCATGCAGCTGCTCATCAAGTATCATACAAGTGTGTAGATCTTTGGAATAATCCACTAGAAGTCAGGATTTCCAATAAAGATATAGACTGTTCAACAATGACAGTGCAGATGATGCATCAACATAAGTGTATTTCATGTTGTTGATCTCCTCCTTGACATCTCCTATGCCAAAGGTGTGTGTTGGAAGGCTGATCCTTCCATTTTTCTCCTCCCACAACGCAGATCCAGATATGAGAGTGGCTAGTGATGGTAAGGGAATAAGATCTCCCTCCTTCTTGAGCTTACCCAAGCCTCCCAGTGCTATAGATTTATCTTCTAATGCTCCAATCCTTCTTGGATTCATGTGTGGAGCATCAAGATGTGATACACCTTCCACCAACTTTGAATCAGATGGTCTTCCAGGTGGTTTTCCACAAGACAGTGATGCCTCATGGTTCATCCTCACATGCCTGTCAAATGGAATCAACATCTCCTTATTTCCACTGTGTAAGTTCACCTCTAATTTATACGTGGAAGTCCCATGATAATGTGATGTCACTCTTAAATATGCACGAGTGCTTTTGATTGAGCCATTTTTCCCCTTCTCTTCTTCATGCACTAGTGGATCATCTCTTGCTATAATAGCGTTGTGACCCCTCCTTTGTTCTGTCTGATTGTCTACTAGCATAGAAACTTGCTGCTCATCCTCTTCATGTATATGATCCTTGGGGCCTTCTTGCAAAGATACAAGAGCCCTCTTAGTGGAAGCAATGGCTTCATCTCCATATTTCAATAGAAATAGAACTCCTCTTGCTGTCACAGTGCTGGAGGAACCCTTTAGTTCTTCTAATTTCTTCTCCTCATCAATGGAGTATGCCTCATAAATAAGAGATCCTTTTTCTTGATCTCTACTTGAGGAAGGGACACTCATGTCTTCTTCTAGAGAAGAATGTTCTTGCTGAAGTGGGGCCTTTTCCCTTGGAAAATCATATTGTAGATCTTTAACCCCTTCAAAAATATTCAGAAATGGAGTTGGCTTTATGGATTTCTCCAACTCATGCAAATATTCAGACTTCTTTGGCTTGATTTGCTTCCTTAAAGAATTTTTAGAGTGTACATAAAATACTTTCTCTAGCCTCGTATTAAACCTTACATAAGAAGAAATGTTGACATTTTTCAAGGAGAATGACTGAAATAGCCACCAGGCATAAGCCTTCCCTTGAAGATGCAGCGCTGCTACCTTCATGGCTTCTTCTTCTGAAACTTGATGCAACTGGAAATATGTGTCAAGCTGCCTTACCCAAGACTGGGCTGAGCTCTTAGGTGATCCATAAAAAGTGGTTAGAGAAAATCTACTCAAAGTAGGCTACATGCACCTTCTTCTTCTACTATAGCTGTAGGATCTCCTTTCTTCTTTAAGCTGACAGAACTTTGGGAAACTGAGATGCTCTTTGAATATTTTTGACTTAGATTCATACTCTTGGAGATATTCACCAAGGGTTTCCTCCTTTTGTGTCCCTTCTTCTCCTCCTTCCTTTGACAAGAAAGTAGGCATGTTACAGCGTTGTAGATCAGGTTGTGTGGCTGAATGCTCACACACATCAGATGAAGTAGTGGGGCTTCCTTGATGTGAAAATAGTCTTGAGGGATCTGCATGTCTTTCCCTCCTCATTCCCCAAATTTCTTACTTCAGCTCATGCATAGCTTGAGAAAGAGTGTTAGAAAACTCTTCTCTTTTAATCCTTCTAGATAAAGGGGTTTCACTCTTCTTCTCTTTGTGTTATGTGTAATATTTGTTCTGTCTTCTTATTTGGTACCTCTTCTCTCTGTTAGTGATAGGTTCTTCTTCTTCTGAATACATATTGTCTCTTCAAGAAAAGCATAGGCTGTGCCAAGAAATATTCTCTAATACCACTGTAATATCCCAAAATAGGGATGCACAACAAAGCCTGCTGGAATAACGCACTCTTCACAAATTGGTGCATTGAAATGAGTTTACAACTCCTGGATCCCTTAGATCATTGGATATAATGTCTAAATCCAAAAGGAGAGAAAAAACAAATCAAACTAGGTAAGGTAAACAGACCTCCCACCACCTAGTATGGCTGAAAAACACCCAAAGAATGGGGCTGCAGTCATGCACAACAATACTGCTTCAGAAATAACGCAGTTCCACTGAATTAAAGCAATAGATCAATATGGAGGCTCCATAATTTTATGTACATCAGTAAAACAGATATATAATGTGGCACATACAATGTACAAGAGAAAAATAGAAGATTTACATGAAGAAACCCTCAAGATTGAGGTGCTGCAACAACATATTGAGACTGCAAAGCTTGACAATGTTATTTTATGGGCTGAAGCACCTATATATTACATTTCAGATCTATAATAGATCTGTGTACAAAAGGTTAGATCTATATCATATCTGTACACTAGATGAGTTCCTCTATAGATTCCCCTTGGGGTTTTGAACAAAACATGAAGGTACAAGAGTATATTTGAGATCTAGAATTACAGATCTGCAACAATATTCATGAATTCTGTAGTAAATAGAATCATAAGTAAATTAGATTTGAAACATACATGGATTAGGTGGCTAATCCATGGATCACCATAGTGAAATGGGGAATCCTATCACCAAAGATCTCTCCTCCAAAATGTAGTCAAAACACCCTGCAACTGAATACTTGAAAATAACAAAGTTATGGAAGGAAAAATGCGCTGTAGGCTCTAGCATTGGTTTGGCCTGAGGCCAAGATCTGAAAATGCAGCTCCAAGGATCCAAAATCCTCTTGCCAATGGGACAAAAAACTTCCCCACTGAAAAGAGCCTCTAGATTGCCCTAGATTGAGTAGATCTAGCCTCCACTTGTTGCAGCTTACAAAGAAAACCAAATCCTCAACAGGATTTGTGTTGTAGTTGGAAGATGGAGCTTGGCCAACTTCCGGATAGTGGAAAAGATGTAACAAGACTCCTCCAAGAGCTTCTCAATGGAAGAGGTGGGATTCCCGATCGGGAACACCTTAGTGCTAAACAACACTATTATCAGCTAAAGAGCTAGAGAATGAGGGATGTATGAACATACAATACCTTCAGAAATATCAAATCCTCAACCCCCTTCTTGGTGTCCTCATCTTTCTTTTATAATGTGGAAATCTTGTCAAACCCTAAACCATCTTGATGAATTAGCTTCATTCACATGAGTGGCCTCCAACTTGAACTGTGCTGTGCCTCCAGGAGATACATTGCACTTAGACAGAGCTGTTGATTTGGTCCTGTTGACCCAGTCAATTGATCTAGCCTCTTTCCCACTTAAGTGTGTTTATGAAAATAGCTTAGATTTAGCTTTGTTCACATTGAGAATTGATTTATTTTGTTGTTTAGGAGCTTTATTGATTCTCCTTTACAATTTTATTCATGGGATAGAAAAAGTAAAACAAAATTGTATATTCCCATTAGCTTGACTAATTGGGAATATTACAAGATAAGCGTGAGTTAATAGGTGATTAGCGGCAAATTAGGCACAAAGAATGTTTAGTGCTATCTGCAGGTTATGGTGATAACCCCAGATTAAAGTCGTGTTAAACATGGATTAAAAGATTAATAAGTCCTCTAGAATAGTCTTAGCCCTTCGGTCATGGCGCTTCAGACATATGGGAGGGGGCTGGCCCCCTCCGGACCCCCAACCTTGGCGTGGATGAACTTCAAATATAAGTGGTCACCTTATGGGTTAAGGAACATGGTGCGTGGTGTAATGGTTGGTGTGGTGGTTAGTCCGGGGGAAGTCATGGGGTCAACCCTGACGTCTGCTCCTCCTTGATCATAATTTTTTTTATTGAATGCACATTTGAAACTTTGCTTCAGAATTTGGATAAAAAATAATACATGCGCCCTTTTACCTTTGATTCGACCTTGGATAAAATAATATGCACCATCCAACCTTTCCATGGGGGAGGGCACATGGTAGCCTCCGGCTACTCCATGTGGCCCTTCTCCATTGGTTCAAAATCCACCATATAAAAATAATAATAATGCACCATACTTAGAAATTCAACCTTAGGATTAGGAAGAAAATTTAAATTTCCCCAAGCAACATTGGTGAATATGACTGTGACACTTGCCACAGTGTCATTGGTTGAAAATTGGAGAATATTCCTTGGATATTCCTGAGGTGCTGACTGGAATACCAAGTCATCAGTTTGTCATTGTTCTGTACATTTTTTAACTATTTGAGAAAACGAACAACAGACCCTAAATTTCACATACGAACTCGTATTTTGATGAAACAAGTTGTGTTGGAATCCTACTGACAAGCTCTATCCGATCGTTCTGGTTTGGAGAATTTCCGAGCACTTTCATTTTTGAGCTAAATACTGAGCCTCTGATCATTCCTCCTGTTATCACTCAAAAAATTAAAACATCATTTTGACAGAGCTAAATAGGTTCATGGGTCAAAATATGGTTATAGGATTCATTTTTAAGTTTAGTTAAGGGAAATATTAAATTTTTATGGTTTAAGTTTACCCTAAGGTCTAAACCCACTCATGTTCAAACTCCTTCATGTCACATCATTCATAATTTTTTGTTTCATTTTCCAAATGTTTCTGTACCAAAAGTGCCAAATTAGCCAAGAAACCACAGTTTCATAGTGCATTACTCTATAAAAAGTCACTTTTTGCTACGAAACTGCTGAAAGTTTCGTAGCGAAATATGTAGCAAAATTCTGATTTCTGACTTTGAGAAGTCAACTTAAAAGGTGGTTTCTGGGCCAATAGAAAGGTATTTTAAGAACTAGAGAGAAGTTATTTTCACCAACATATCACATAACAATAACCTCTCTCAATTTTCTCACAGGTGTTATCAGTTGTGAGATACAAGGATTTATTTTAAGCCCTATTTTCAGAAAACAAAGTTTTCCTGTTTTAAACATGTTTTTCAAATGCAGTTTCTGGATATATGGAGATGTGTTTCAAAAACCAAAGAGATTTTTTTATTCAAGAAATACTAACCTAAAAAAACCTTCTTCAGGTTTTCAAAATACATCATGGATTAGAAGATATAGGCTCTGTTCCAAGACCTATGTTTCAGGAAAAAACAGGAAAAATTTGCAAGGATGTCTTAAATATGAAAGGTGAGATTGACACCTCAAGACTCTTAGGTGAGTTGATTTATGGTTTTTTGAGGTTTATGAAATTATCATATATAATTTTTTGGCACTCACAGGTTTCATTTTTCAAAATTATACAAAAATATGCATTTTCAGCAGTTTCGTAGCGCCTCCAGGCTTGAAGGGCAACAAAGTGCTACGAAACTATTGTAGCTGCATTTTTGACTTTTTGACCAGTTTTGGAGGGTGTTGAGAGCTTAAATTGGTATGAAACATGTGTTGGATGATGATAAATCTTATGAAAAAGGAAAGAGTTGAAATTGTTGAATACAAAGGCTTATTTTGCAGCGCTACGAAAAGCGCTACGAAACTGCCTTACTTTCGTAACGCACTGCATTTCATCCTTTTGAGCAGGTTTTGAAACGGTTTTTGGAAAGCTGAAAGTTATCAAATAATAATATACCATGTCAAGCCATGATTCAACATTCAAGGACCACGAATTGAAGGTTAAATGACAGCCAAAATATTCAAAGAAGAAGAAGAACATTTGCCTAAAAAACAGGGTCTTGTTGCCTAGTTATGAGGAGGTCAGTTAAGTGGTCATAAAGGGATGAAGCCCATCATCTAAATTCGACCATGTGAATGTATACTTGTCAAATATGTAATTTATTTTAGTATATAAGGTTGTTAAATATAATAATGAGTATTTTGAGTCCTATTTGAAATAGGATTGTCAAGTAGGATAGGTGTTTGTTTATCATTAAAGTTGATGTTTTATGGTTATGCAAGGTGTCATTAGGAAAAAATTCAATGTATCTAGCATAGAGGTAGATCATATGAGGATGTAACATGTCTATTAAAGGCCATGGGGTTGAATTTTTCAAGAGTTGGAGATTTTTGGCAAAATTGTAGCTTATTGTAATTTAATTGTTTCAGCTAATACAGGGATTTGGTTCTTGACCAACTTGAGATTTTGAAAGAGTTTTTAGTGCTTAATTGTTCTATATTTACATTTTATGAATCTCTCTTGCAGTGGTTTTCATTTATATTACTCAAAATTCATCCTTGTGATGCTCTGACTTCCTTTATAAGTGAATTGACTATGTATTTGCTTGTCTCATGTGTGTGTGTCCTACTACTAAAAACTTTGACCTGCCTCAACTTCCATGTCAAGTAAACTCACTGGATCACTGAAAGTTTGACTCCATAAGCCCAATTGCTACATATTAATATTATTTTTAACCTACAGGTTGAAGATGTTATCTCAGAAGTATATTTGATTGTAAAGCTATTGGAGTTTGCTGCTATATACAGTAACAACACAACTTTTCTTCACCTGAGATTCTTATTATATTTCAATGAGTTTTTGTCCTATCTTTTGAAAGTTTTCTTCAATGTCTTAATGCTTATTACTCGGAACTCATGATTGTTCATGCTCTGACTTCCTTTAAGTATTAAGCTGTGGTATATCTCTCTTAATAGTTTACCTTCAATGTATTGATGTCTAATCACTCAGAATTCATGTATTACATGCTATGATTTCCTTTGAACCTCAAGCTATTGAAAACCTCCTGTATGTCTTGCTCTTTCATTGAAATATTTACAAGCCTCAGCTTCCACAAGGAAAACCTTGTTATTGAGATCCCTGTCACTGACTCCATAGCCCAATGGTAGTAAGCTTTGATCTTTTCAACCTACAAACATATAAAAACAATACATAAATCATAGAGTTAGCCATCTATTTTTATCATTAACCAATATCATAAACCTCGTTGAGAGAGACCTCTTAGACTGAAGAGGCTAAGCTTCAGTTAGAAGTGGTTTTAAATAGTTACACTGAAGTTTTCTGATCAGAAGCCAATTAGGTACAATTTTGGTGATAACATTTTGGCACCGTTACCGGGGACCGAAGGTGTATATTTTCCCTGGGAAGAACGAAAAAGTTTCAGTTCTAAGGTCTGAGAGTAGCAGACACTTAGGCACATATTGGCTGTATTTTTGCTCTGGCGACTCCACACATAAAATAAACAATTCGAAGGTGACTCCACTGCTTGAATATCAGTAGCTTGATGAAGTTTCAAGATGAGTTCCATTGCAAGAATAAATGCCAGGTATGCCCCTATGAATCGGTCTCACATCCCTGGTTTTCCAAATCCTATGCCAAAGGTTGAATGGTTAATTGATCTTCCAATATTTAAATATGAAAAGAAAGACGATGCTACTCTTCATTTGGTTAGATTCCATATGCATGTATGCAGACTTAAGGTTCAGTTCCCTAAGGATTGTCTCATGAAGATGTTTATGGCCACTTTAGAGGGAAAAACATGGTCTCGGTACAAAAGCCTACCAAATGGTTCATTATATTCTCTTTCTGATTTCCATGTTGCATTTTATGAGATGTATGAAGAGTGTCATCCCTCCTTATTGTTGGTCAAAGACTACTGTAAACATTGTGAGAGTTTTATTGAATATTTAGAGAATTGTTATGAAGATGATGAGTTCATGGATGAGGAAATTTTAGAGGCCCGTCATGACAATCCCTTTCATCACCAAGAAGAAATGATAGGCTCTCTCTTGGATGAAAATGAAACCCCACAAGATTTTATTTATGAAAATCATGTTACATCCTCTGAGTTTGATGAAAACTTGCAGCAGACTTGTCAGTCTTTTGATCATCAAGAGTATGAGAATCATTGGAAGATAATTACTATAATTCTCAGATAAAGGAAAAGGTTGATTCTTCATGTTATTTCTTGCATCAATATACATCAAATAATGATCACACTAATGAAGAAGTTGGTGAATTTTTTTCTTTATCCTTGTCTTCTAATCTGAAATCATTTGAGTACAAGTCAAAAGTAAAGATTCAATTTGTGGATGATGTTGCTATGAACATTGAAAAAGATATTGAAGTTTTAGAAGATAAAATTCAACCTTATAGGCTTCATGATCAAGATCAGTCTTTTCAAAATTTGTTAATGCCAAAAAACAAAGAGAGGGTGGTGCTACGTTTCTCCTTTGAGTTTGAGGACGAATACACTATTTTTGAAAACCAGTTTGAACAGCAGTTTGATAGCACACAATTGAAATATTGTGTTGCTGAGCAAAGCATATATTAGTTGTCCAAAGTTGCAGAATGTCTTTAGAATTATCAAACAAATTATATCTTCTATGATCCTATAGCTGACTACATGGAAGAGTTCTACATTTCAAATTTCCAGTTATATTTTCATTTTGAAGATCAGTCATATTTTATGTTGCCTTGGTCATCTCAGTATCATGCTTATTTTTGGTTCAAGTGTAGCCAAGAGTTTTAAATTTTAGATCCGACCAATGACTGGCTTCATTAGAAGTTTCATGTTGCTTGAATTAAAAATGGAGATTGCAATTGTTAGGGTAAGTAGGAGTGTGTGAATAAGCTCAAAGTTGAATGAGCATCTTTTCAGTTGGTACAAAGTTGTTTTTCCAGCAGTAATCATCAAGCTTGAGCCCGAAGAGAAGGCCATAAGAGCTTGGCAAAGTTTTCATAAATTTCAGAGTTTTTATTTCCAAGAAGATGGATAACACTGGAACTACTGGTTCTTTGGTGTACCACAGGGGCACACTTTCCCAAGTGGAGCCACTGTTATCACTCAAAAAATTCAAACATCATTTTGACAGGGCTAAATAGGTTCATGGGTCAAAATATGGTTATAGGATTCGTTTTTAAGTTTGGTCAAGGGAAATATTAAATTTTTATGGTTTAAGTTTACCCTAAGGTCTAAACCCACTCATGTTCAAACTCCTTCATGTCACATCATTCATAATTTTCTAATTCAATTCATTTTCCAAAGGTTTTTGTACCAAAAGTGCCAAATTAGCCAAGAAACCATAGTTTTGTAGTGCATTACACTGTAAAAAGTCACTTTTTGCTACGAAACTGCTAAAAGTTTCGTAGCGAAATATGAAGCAAAATTCTGTTTTCTGACTTTGAGAAGTCAACTTCAAAGGTGGTTTCTGGGAAAAAATAAAGGTATTTTAAGAAACTAAGAGAGGTTATTTTCAAAAAAATATCATATAAAAATAATCTCTCGCACTTTTCTCATAGGTGTTATCAGTTGGGAGATACAAGGATTTCTTTGAAGCCCTATTTTTAGGAAACAGAGTTTTCCTGTTTTACACATGTTTTGAAAATGAAGTTTCTAGACAGCTGGAGATGTGTTTCAAAAACCAAAGAGAGGTTTTTCTTCAAGACATACTAACCTACAAAAAAATCCTTCATTTTTTCAAAATACATCATGGATTAGAAGATATAGGCTCTATTCCAAGACCTATGTTTCAGGAAAAAACAGGAAAAATCTGTAAGGATGTCTTAAATATGAAAGGTGAGATTGACACCTCAAGAATATTAGGTGATTTGATTTATGGTTGTTTGAGGTTTATGACATGATTAGATACAAGTTTTTGGCACTCACATGTTTCAATTTTCAAATTATAAAAAAATCTTCATTTTCAGCAGTTTTGTAGTGCCTCCAGGCTTGAAGGGCAGGAAAGTGCTACGGAACTACTGTAGTTGTGTTTTTGACTCTTTGACCAGTTTTGGAGGGTGTTGAGAGCTAAAATTGATATGAAACATGTTTTGGATGATGATAAATTTGATGCAAAAGGAAAGAGTTGAAATTGTTGAAGATAAAGGCTTATTTTGCAGCGCTACGAAACTGCCTTACTTTCGTAGCGCACTACATTTCATCCTTTTGAGCAGGTTTTGAAGTGATTTCTGGATAGCTGGAGGTTATGGAAGAATAATAGACCATGTCAAGCCATGATTCAAAATTCAAGGACCACGAATTTAAGGCTAAACGACAACCAAAATATTCAAAGAAGAAGAAGACTGTTTGCCTAAAAAACAGGGTCTTGTTGCCTAGTTATGAGGAGGTCAGTTAAGTGGTCATAAAGGGATGAAGCCCATAATATAAATTATACCATGTGAATGTATACTTGTCAAAGATGTAATTTATTTTAGTAGATAAGGTTGTTAAAGATAATAATGAGTAGTTTGAGTCCTATTTAAAATAGGATTGTGAAGTAGGATATGTGTCTGTTTATCATTAAATTTGATGTTTTATGGTTATGGAAGGTGTCATTAGGCAAAAATTCAATGTATCTAGCCTAGAGGCAGATCATATGAGGATGTAACATTTATATTAAAGTCCATGGGGTCGAATTTTTCAAGGGTTGGATATTTTTGGCAAAATTGCAGCTTATTGTAATTTGACTGTTTCAGATAATACAGAGATTTGTTACTTGACCAAATTGAGATTTTGAAAGAGTTTTTAGTGCTTAATTGTTCTATATTTACCTGTTATGCATCTTTCTTGCAGTGGTTTTCATTTATATTACTCAGAATTCATCCTTGTGATGCTCTGACTTCCTTTATAAGTGAATTGACTGTGTATTTCCTTGTCTCATGTGTGTGTGTCCTACTACTAAAAACTTTGACCTGCCTCAACTTCCATGTCAAGTAAACTCACTGGATCACTGAAATTTTGACTCCATAAGCCCAATGGCTACATATTGATACTATTTTCAACCTACAGGTTGGGTATGTTATCTCAAAGACTATTTTATTGTAAAGCTATTGGAGTTTGCTACTATATACAGTAACAACACAACTTTTCTTCACCTGAGATTCTTATTATATTTCAATGAGCTTTTTTCCTATCTTTTGAAAGGTTTTATTCAATGTCTTAATGCTTATTACTCAGAACTCATGATTTTTCATGCTCTAATTTCCTTTAAGTATTAAGCTATGGTATATCTCTCTTAATAGTTTACCTTCAATGTCTTGATGTCTCATCACTTAGAATTCATGTATTACATGCTCTGATTTCCTTTGAAACTCAAGCTATTGAAAACCTTCTGTATTTCTTGCTCTTTCATTGAAATATTTACAAGCCTCAGCTTCCACAAGGAAAGCCTTTTTATTGAGATCCCTGTCACTGACTCCATAGCCCAATGGTATTAAGATTTGATCTTTTCAACCTGCAAACATATAAAAACAATACATAAATCATAGAGTTAGCCATATATTTTTATCATTAACCAATATCATAAAACCCCTTGAGAGAGCCCTCTTAGACTGAAGAGGATAAGCTTCAGTTAGAAGTGGTTTGAAATAGTTACACTAAAGTTTTCTGATCCACATCCAATCAGGTACGGTTTTTGTGATAACATCTCCCCACTAGAAGCCTTTTGGACCCCAAAAGATACTATCAATTGTTCAACAGGTGAGGGTACAACTCCCTCACCCTTTCACTCTCCATCCATTTAGCCTTGGAAGGATTTTGTCCCTTGAGTCTGACTCTAAGGTATTCGACATTCCCTCTCCTTGAAGTTATGATTCTTCTGTCAAGTATGAGATATTGCTGAATTTCATCAAGATATTTTGGCAATCATCTATTGATGGAAGCTGAACATGCTCTCCTTGATCATCAATCAAAGGAGGCTCAAACAATCTCAAATTATTAACATTAACGACATAATATATTTGCATATAAGGAGGAAAATATAGCTTATATGCATTAGTACCATTTTTTTTCCAGAATTTTAAATGGACCATAACGGATTGGCTTTAGCTTTTCACCTTCCCCTTGCAATATTTCTTTGATGATATATAACCAAACTTCATCTCCAACCTATAATTTGTGATCAACATGGTGTTTATGATGCCTTGCCTTGTAGCTTCTTTGAATCTTTTCAAGTTCTTCTCGCACTATGTGATGTACCAACTGAATTTGCTTAATGAACTTCCTTGCCTTATCTATGTAACTATGACCATCTAAAGCGACATATTTCTCAAAGATGAAGTCCAAAGGCGATCTTGGAAAGTACCCAAGACATGCCTCAAATGACGATGTGTTTGTGGAAGAATTATTTTCCTTGTTGACGTTGAATGTAATGCAACTGTTCATCCCATAACTTGGGATGTTTGCTGAAATAGCCTCTAAGAAGATTAATGAATGCCCTGTTTACCACCTTGGTTTGACCATCTGTTTGCGGATGGAATATTGTAATCTTCTTCAACTTTGTGTCCATCATGTCCCATAATTTTGACCAAAAATTCACAACAAACTGGGAATCTCGATCACTTACAATAGAATTAAGAAGACCAAAATGGACCCATAAATTTTGGAAGAAAAGATGAGTTGTTTGTTTAGCTGTAATTGTTTTCTTACATGGCATCAAAAGTCACATTTTTCTAAACCTATCTACCACAACATACAAGTAATCATGACCTTTCCTTGACATTGGAAGACCACCTACAAAATCCATTGAGATACTCTCCCAAGGATGTGAAGGAACCGGAATTGGAGTGTACAATCCAAGTTTCCTATTACTAGGCTTTCTTATTGCACATAAAGAACATCCTATAATAAAACGAGATACACTATCAATCATGCGTTGCCAATAATAATACCTTTGGAGATTTGCTAATGTCTTGCCTACACCGAAATGTCCAACAATCAATGAACTATGCACCTCCCTTATGATACTATTTATTTCTCCTCGTGGTATACATAACTTGCCCAAGTGATACGAAAAAATGTTATACACATAATAATCTAACTCTTCATTTTGGTTTCCTTGACTCAAGCTTTCATACACATCTTGAAAATCACTATCATATGCATATTTTTCAATGTAACATTCATGCATAACTGAATTGTGCTTGAGTATAATAGATGGATTTAAAATAGGCCTAGAGAGAATATGAGCTACCTTATTGTGGATTCCATTTTTATACTTGATAACCAAATGAAATTGTTGTAGAAATCCATCCATCTGAAATGTCTTGATCATTGCAACTTTGACTGTGATTGTAAGTAATGCAAAGGCTGATGGTCGGTATGGATAATGGTCTCTTTCCCCATCAAATAGTGCTTCCATTTCTTCACACTGGGTACCAATGCATATAACTGTTTATCATAGGTGGGATATTTAGTCACATATCCATTAAAAATTTCCAAATGAAACGAAATACGCTTACCATGCTGCATGAGAATTGCTCCCATGGCGTAATCACTTGCATCTGTTTGGATCTCAAATGGTTCTGTAAGATCTGGAAGAGCCAATGATGATGTTGAAATTATCATTTTCTTTAAAGCATCAAATAATTTTTTCTACATATCTCCGCAATGGAATAATTTCTTGAAAGTTGTCAATGCATGTAATGGAGCCGCAATGGAAGAAAAATTAGGAATGAATTTCCTCCAATACTATGCTGCCCCAAGAAAGCTTCTTACCTCTATAACTGTATTGGGCTTGGGCCAATTTAGAATGACCTCTACTTTGGAAGAATATATCTTCAACTCACCTCCTCCAACAATGTGTCCCAAATACACTAAATAATTCTTGCCAAACTCACACTTTGACATCTTTAAAAACAACTGCTCTTTTTTCAAGACATCAAGTACCTTGTTCACATGCATGACATGTTCATCTCTTGATTTGATGAATATCAAAATATCATATAAGTAAAAAATAATGAATTTATCTAGAAATGGTCTTAGTAAATCATTCCTGACTCACATGAAAGTAGTTGGAGCATTTGTTAGACAGAATGGCATAACTAGCCACTCAAAAAATCCTTGTCTATTTTTAAATGCACTTTTCCAAATGTCTTCCTCATCTATTCTAACTTAATGATAACCACTTTGTAAGTCTAAATAAGTGAAATATCTTGCATACTTTAACCGATATAGTAAACCATCAATGCGTGGGAGTGGGTAGCAATTCTTTATTGTGATTTTATTCAGTGCACGTAAATCTATGCACATGCGGCAAGTCTCGTCCTTCTTTAGTACCATAACAATTGGTGAACCACATGGCGAAGTAGATGGGCGTATGATACCTTTGTTCAAAAATTCTTGGATTTGGTTCTTGATTTCCAAAATCTCCATAATTTACATGTGATACATACCAATGTTTGGAAGTGGAACATCCTGCTGCAGTTGAATCTCATGCCGAATTCCCCTCTTGGGAGGTAACCTGTTGAAAATGCAACAAGATGATGGAGCTTAGTGAAATGAAGTCGCCTTCACTAAGTGGGCCCACAGGCTATTTTTGGCGCAAAGTCTATTTTTAGACTGTGTCTATTTTTAGACATATGGAGCATGGTCTAGGAGTTGCAGTATGCTATTCTTGGATGATTGGTCGAGTTGGTAAAAATAGATGGACCTCTATTTTTAGACATACAGGTCGAAGTCTATTTTTAGACTGCCTGTCTAAAAATAGGTCAGTCAAATATTATTAGCCCTTAATAATATTTAGACTCTAAACTTTAGTTTATTCTCTTACAGCACTTCAGTTGGAGCTACGGATGTGGCCCATGCATCTGACAGAAGGAATTATGCTATTCCTTGGGGTTTTGTAAGCTCATGCATGGTTGACTTCAGTTAGGACTTCAGTGGCAGAAGTTTGGTGGAGTTGATGAGACAGTTGGTGGAGTTGTGTTCGGTTTAACTTAGTTGAACTAGTTGTGATTAGTTTAACTAGCTAATCAACTAGTAATGAGTGGAGTGAATTAAATATTATTTAATTCACTAATTATTAACTCATTATTCAACTCAGGAACACATCAGTTCACTACAGTGCATGGACAGTTCAGTGGAGACCAGTGGAAGAGGTAGATGAAAGGGTGAGTTTGCTATTAGTTGCGACAGCAGTTGTGCATGAGATTAGCACAAGCATTGGAGGAGATTGCCAATGATGATTGCGCAGTTGAAGCCAAGGAGATTCGAACTTGGATCTCTCATTGAACCAACTTGGATTGCGCAATAGAGGCAGGCAATTAGTGGATGAGTTTTGAACCTGTGACTTGTTCAAAACCGAGCTAGTTTGTGTGTAACTTTTGGAGACAGTACTGAGTACTTGTGAGGAGTATTGTACTGAGATTGTTACATGTTCTCTTCTATTATAATATACAAAATAGCTGGGGGTTTTCAGCTATAAGCTTTTCCCATTACATATTGTGTTTATGTGCACATGCGACTGTTTCTATTTCCGCAAATTGATGATCAATTGTAGAAGAGGTTATGTGTTATGCATGAATTCGAATTAATGTGTGACCAGGATAATATCAGTGGATAAATCTTCATTATTCAGCAAATTTCTACATGGTATCAGAGCAAATTGATCATCGGGATCTATTACAGTGATTACAATTTTATTTCGGTAGACAGAGTCTGTAACGGGCCAGGTAGCCTCTGGATCCATCCTTTCTCTGAAAGGTGATATATCCAGTAAATGCCCTTATAGTCGATCTCTGTGCTAGAAATAATTTTTTCTCACAGATCCAGAAGCAGTTGAGTTTTTGAGTTTGGAATTTGAATTTTGCAGCAGTTTGTTTTCTTGGTGCCGGAGTTGAAAATGTCTTTCAACGGTTTGCGACTCGAATATGCTCTTGAAGGCAGTTCGAATTATGTTGCATGGAAAGATCGGATGGAGGTAGTATTAGAAGATAATGGACTGAAGGATTTCGTAGATACGGATGTCCAAAAGCCCACTGATCCTGCTGAAGTTGAGGCTTGGCAAAAGAAGATGGCGAAATGTCGAAGGATTCTATTGGAGGGCGTGAAGGATCACATTGTATCCAGCCTGAATGGAAAAGCTTCTCCATATTTGATGTGGAAAGCGTTGACAGATCTATTCCAGAGTAAGAGCGACCAAAGGAAGCTGGCGCTCAAAGATAAACTCAGAAACATTAAGATGGAGACAGGCGACAGTATCGCCAAGTACCTCACGAAGTTCACTCAATGCAGAGATGAGCTGGGAAGTGTGGGGGTGACTGTCGAAGAAGAGGACATGGTAGACCTGGCTCTCCTTGGTCTTCCGAAGGCTTGGAATTCCTATCAGGACTCTGTCAATGGTCGGGAGAAGTTGCCGGGATGGGAGCGACTTTGGGTGGATCTCATGCAAGAGGAGATAAGGAGGACTACCAGGGACGGATCTTCATCAAAGGTATCTGATGAAGAAAATTGCGCTTTGGCTGCCAAAGCAAAGAAGGGGAAGAGCAAGAAAGATTCTCAGTCTGGTGCGAAAGGCAAGAAGCAAGACATGTCCAAGGTGAAGTGCTTTCACTGTCACCAACATGGACATTATGCCACAAATTGTCCGTAGAAGAAGAAAAATAAGCATGCTGCTGGATCTGCAGCGGGAGAGGCATTGGCCTCCCAGTTCGAGCTGTATTTTTCACTGATCGCATGCTTGGTTTCAAGTGTGATGGGATCAGTATGGTTCTTGGACAGTGGTGCATCATTTCACATGACCGGAGATCGGGATTTGTTTTCAGATCTGGAGGAGAAAGATCTTGGAGTGCACATCGAGATGGGCGATGATGGTAGATACAGTGCGACCGGTATCGGTACCATTTCCTTTGAGAGGGAGTCTGGTAAACCCTTCGTATTGAAGGAAGTATTGCATGTTCCATGATTGATGAAGAATCTGATCTCTGTGGCGATGTTGGAAGACAAGGGGTATGATGTGGTCTTCAGCGAAGGAAAAGCTTTCCTGCGCAGTAAGACAACTGGAGAGACCCGGAAGATAGGGGTTCGAGTCAAGAACCTTTATCAGTTGCAAGTAGATGGTTGCGCAGCAATGGCATGCAAGGCAGGAGAAGTGGTGAGTCGGGATGATGATGGCGAGCTGTGGCACAGGAGATTGGGCCACCTTCACCATGGAGCTTTGAAGATACTGCAGCAGATTTCTACTAGGCTTCCTAAGGGCACTCTTGCGTAGTCAGATCAGTGCAAGGGGTGTACCTTGGGGAAGTATGTGAAAGCCACCTTTCACGAGAAGGATAGTCGCTCCACGATGATCCTTGAGAGAGTTCACACAGATGTGTGTGGTCCTTTCTCTGTAGCTTCGACAGCAAAGCGCAAGTACTACGTGATCTTTGTTGATGATTTCTCTCGGAAGTGCTGGATCTTCTTCATGTAGAAGAAGAGCGAGACATATTCAAAGTTCTGTGAATTCAAGGCGTTGGTTGAGAAGGAATCGGGGAAGCATGTGAAGGCTCTCAGGAGCAACAATGGTGGTGAATTCATCTCTACTGAATTCAAAGACTTTTGCAACACAGAAGGGATTCGAAGAGAGCTCATCGCACCCCATAACCCACAGCAAAACGGGGTGGCTGAGCGGAAGAACAGAACGATCGTGGGTGCTGCACGGGCGATGTTGCATGATCAGGGCCTACCCCTTCACTTGTGGGCTGAGGCATGCAATACTACAGTATATGTGCAGAACTGTTGTCCTCACAAGATTCTTAGCATGAGTACACCAGAGGAGGCTTATTTTGGAAAGAGGCCTGACATTTCCCATTTGCGGATTTTTGGTTCTCCTCTCTACATGCATGTGACGAAGGATGCCAGAAAGAAGCTGGATCCAACCGCAGAGGTTGGAATATTTGTGGGGTACACTGATACACCTCACAACTATCGGGTGTATTTGCCAGACAGTCGCAAGACTGTTGTGCGACGGGATATCAAGTTTCAGGAGGAGAAAGCCATGCATTGTTCGCTTGAGAGGGAGCCACACTTGCATGCAGATGAGGAGCTGTTAGTTCCTAAGGAGGAGCTTCCGGATGTGGATCAGCCACAAGAGGAAGTTCATGAGGTGGAAGAGACCACTCATGCAGCGCCAACCATCAGAGGGCACAAGCGCACTACAGAAGCTGAGCGACTGGCTCGAGATGCAGAGAAGGTTGTAGGACCACCTACAGCACAGCGCAGACAGAGACAGTCACCGGATCGGTACACTGGATACATGGCTCTTATGAGTCAATGTGTTGTGACAAAGCCATCCTCTTTTGAGGAAGCTGTGGAGGAACCCGCATGGGTTGATGCCATGATCGAAGAATATGATTCGATCATCAGGAACAGTGCATGGGAGATTGTCCCAAGACCGATTGGGAAATCAGTTGTAGGTTCGCGATGGATCTACAAAGTGAAGCAGGCGGCTGACGGGAGTGTGGAGAAGTACAAGGCGAGATTTGTCGCCCGTGGCTTCTCACAGATCGAGGGGATCGATTATGAGGATACCTTTGCACCTGTCGCAAGGTACTCTTCCATACGGATGATCGTAGCTCTCTCAGCGCAGATGGGATGGCACATCCATCAGATGGATGTGAAGACTGCGTTCCTCAACGGAGTCATTGAGGAGGATGTGTACATAGAGCAGCCTGAAGGTTTTGAGATCTTCAGCAGTGAGTCGCATGTTTTCCAACTCAAGAGAGCACTGTACGGGTTGAAGCAAGCACCTCGTGCTTGGTACACATGGATAGACAATTATTTCACCGGACTTGGATTCTCCAAGAGTGAGGCGGATCCTAACCTGTACCAGATTGTGGTGGAGGGGAAGTTGTTGATCATTGTACTGTATGTAGATGATCTGATTTTGACGGGAGATGAGCTGTTGATAATTTCATGCAAGGAGGGTCTTGCTAGAGAGTTTGAGATGAAGGACTTGGGCCTCCTTCATTATTTCCTGGATTGGAGATTTGGCAGTGCAGTGGTGGACTGTTTGTTTCTCAGGGTAAGTATGCCCGGGAGATACTGGAGAGGTTCAACATGGATGGCTGCAAGCCTGTTGATACTCCTCTTCCTGGTGGTTGGAGGAAGGAGGATGCTACTTCAGCGGAGGTAGTGGATGCCACTGTCTATCGACAGTTGGTGGGGTCGCTTATGTATCTGGTCAATACACGACCCGATATATGCTATGCTGTTAACCAGCTTTCGCAAGCTGTGGTTAAGCCTACCAAGCTCTTCTGGAAGGCAGGCAAGCATGTATTGCGTTATCTTAGTGGCACATCGGGATATGGTCTATGGTACAGACAGGAGGATGGAGCGAAGCTTTCCGGCTTCACTGATGCAGATTGGGCAGGGAGCCCAACGGACTGAAAGAGAAAATCTGGAGGAGTTTTTAGTATCGGGTCGACAGCAGTTTCCTGGTACAGTAGGAAGTAGAGATCCGTGGCACTCAGTTTAGCAGAGGCCGAGTACATGGCAGCAAGCTTGGCTGCATGCGAGGCTATTTGGATGAGGAAGATCCTCGTCGGATTGTTCGGGTCGCATTTGGAGCCTACTGTGATTTATTGTGATAACTAGAGTTGCATTAAACTCTCGGCTAATCCAGTTTTTCATGATAGATCCAAACACATCGACATCAGGTACCATCATATCAGAGATTGTGTTCAGCGGAGAATCATGTTACTTTCATATGTTCCCACGGAGGATCAGGATGCTGACATCTTGACGAAGGCGCTCACCAAGAGCAAGTTCGAATTCCACAGAGGCAGGATAGGGGTTGCAGATAATCCATATCTTGTTGAGAGGGAGTGTTGAAAATGCCACAAGATGATGGAGCTTAGTGAAATGAAGTCGCCTTCACTAAGTGGGCCCGCAGGCTATTTTTGGCGCAAAGTCTATTTTTAGACTATGTCTATTTTTAGACATATGGAGCATGGTCTAGGAGTTGCAGTATGCTATTCCTGGATGATTGGTCGAGTTGGTAAAAATATATGGACCTCTATTTTTAGACATACAGGTCGAAGTCTATTTTTAGACTGCCTGTCTAAAAATAGGTCAATCAAATATTATTAGCCCTTAATAATATTTGGACTATAAACTTCAGTTTATCCTCTTGCAGCACTTCAGTTGGAGCTACGGATGTGGCCCATGCACCTGACAGAAGGAATTACGCTATTCCTCGGGGTTTGGTGAGCTCATGCATGGTTGACTTCAGTTAGAACTCAAGTGGCGGAGTTTGGTGGAGTTGATGAGACAGTTGGTGGAGTTGTGTTCGGTTTAACTTAGTTGAACTAGTTGTGTTTAGTTTAACTGGCTAATACACTAGTAATGAGTGGAGTGAATTAAATATTATTTAATTCAATAATTATTAACTCATTATTCAACTCAAGAACACATCAGTTCACTACAGTGCATGGACAGTTCAGTGGAGACCAGTGGAAGAGGTAGATGAAAGGGTGAGTTTGCTATTAGTTGCGACAGCAGTTGTGCATGAGATTAGCACAAGCATTGGAGGAGATTGCCAATGATGATTGCGCAGTTGAAGCCAAGGAGATTCGAACTTGGATCTCTCATTGAACCAACTTGGATTGCGCAATAGAGGCAGGCAATTAGTGGATGAGTTTTGAACCTGTGACTTGTTCAAAACTGAGCTAGTTTGTGTGTAACTTTTGGAGACAGTACTGAGTACTTGTGAGGAGTATTGTACTGAGATTGTTACATGTTCTCTTCTATTATAATATACAAATAGCTGGGAGTTTTCAGCTATAAGCTTTCCCCATTACATATTGTGTTTATATGCACATGCGACTGTTTCTATTTCCGCAAATTGTTGATCAATTGTAGAAAAGGTTATGTGTTATGCATGAATTCGAATTAATGTGTGACCAGCATAATCTCAGTGGATAAATCTTCATTATTCATCAAATTTCTACATAACCCACTTGGTTCTTAAAACATCTTGCCATTTTGACTTACCACATCAAACAAATCAGATTTTAATTTTTCATCACATCGTTCAAAAGATTTATAGTCAACATAATGCTTTTTCTTGATCACGAGAAGCAAAAAATGTTTACTTGCATTAACTAGCCTCTTTCGATTTTCCCTGCATTAACTAAAGAAATATTGTAATATCCCAAAATAGGGAAAATATACACCAATGGGAATATATTAAGATATTCCAAAAGTGGAGCTACAACAATCCATGAACATAATAATGAAAGAGCAGTGTTACATCAGCTCAAAAAATGTAAGAAGAACATATGGCCATATTATTAGTCTTATAGCAGCAAATAGATACAAGATCTTGAGGAAAGAGTTACTCAAGATAGGCAAAATCAGCCTCAAGAAAAATGTACATAAAATACAAGCCCATCGCTACACAAAAAAATATACAAGGCTAGAACAACGTAGTTTTATTAAGAATAACTGCTGTTGGAGTATTCAATACATGGATATGGAATGATATAGATCATACAATGTTGGGAGTGAAGATATAAGCACCCAAATACTATTTCAAGACAATCCTGGAAGGATTGGCTGAAATATGCAAAAGTGGCAAAATGCCGGAGTTGCAGTCTCAAGACGGAGTAGCAGCTGCAACTCAAGAACTGGTTGGAGATGGCTGTCTATGATGATCAAGTTGAAAAAACCTCCTCCAATGGATCTTCTAAGTGAAATTCTGATCCTAACACTGAAGATATTACCCTCCAATCAATCTCTGCAACCCTCACTGCAGATGCTCACTGAAAATAACGCAGTCAAGGAGAGGGACTGCGCTATAGATGATGACAAATGGTTGGCCTGGTGCCAAGATGGTGAAATCAGCCTAGATGCTTCCTCACTAATCCTCCAAAGGAGAGAAGGTTTCCTCCTCTAAAAAATAAGCACATGAAGTGGTGTTCAGTAACCTCCACTGCAACACCCTGCAACACAACCTAGCTCTAAACAGAAACTACGTTGTAGCTGAAGGAGGATGCTTGGCCTCAAGCTTGAGTGTGGAGAAAAGAAGAGAAAGCTCCTTTAAGAGGCCTCTATTGGAATGAGAAGGAATTCCTAAACAAGAATACCTTGTGCTAAGCAGCACTGCAACTCTGCTAAACAGCAGGAGAATGCACAAAGTCTAAACAGACCAAGAAATCAATAATACATAACATGAATAACAATGGCTGTCTTGCCCTCCTTTTAAACAAATGGAAGCCATCTCACCATGGGTCCCACTCATTAGGGTTTCCTCCACCAAGGAATCTTCCTCCCATTCATACTACGTTGTCTCTCAAAGTGTTCTCCACCTCCTATCCCAGCGTTGTTGACTTGGTCAAACTTGTCCTTGTCCACACACAAATGACCCTGTTCACATATGAGGGTGTGAAATATAGCTCTTACGACTATCCCTTTTCATATTATGAGGGATTTTATTCATATTTTTAATATGCATGGGCTTCCTTACCCATTTATTTAGCTGCTAGGTGATAAAAACAAAAACCAATATTCCAATTAGCTACATGCTAAATTTGGAATATTAAAGTCCTCCCCTCCCAAATGTTGCTTGTCCTCAAGCAACTGCAAGGATAGAATTGAGAAGCCCCCTCTCCTTCCCTTGTAGCATCCTCATATGATAAAATCCTCCAAGTATCAAGATGTTGTCTCATCAATATGTCTCCAAGTTGTCCCTCCCAAGTATGCAAGCTAGCTTTTGGTGTGCATCCCAAATAGCTATCATCATGTAAAACATCCATGGAGGAAACAATGGGCTATATAAAGGCCTTATTGAGGCATGATGTCTGATATGCATTGGGATCTACCATCCCCATATGAATCTCCCATCCCTAAGCTATCATCCATACAAAATGAGTTACCTCCCAACATGGCAACTCCTGAAAATCTTCCTCCACCGATGGCTCCTGCAATGTAGGTGGGCTGAAAATATGACCATGGTAGACAAAATAGCATACCCCCTGCTGTCCTCCTCTCCACTTAAGATAAGTGTGTAGTGTTTTCTGATCCTGGGCTGAAATAATGTTGCCTTCAAGAGGCAAGATGAAGACTAGATATCCAAAGATCTCTCCTCCAACGTTATGAATCAAGCTGGCCCAAACCCTGCTATATGTAATGAATAGGATATGCTCACCACATGACATACAAATGAGAAGAATACTGTAGGTTTCATATAGTGCTGGAGTGTACCAAAAATCTCCCAAGTGGTCACAGCGCAGTTTTTCAAACTGCTGCCTCAGAAAATTACATGGCAAGATGTTTCTTGAAGAATGACTAGTTGTGCATGTCAATACATCTACTTGTGAATATTAAATGGCTTGGTGAATCAAATGAGCATACATAAAATAACAATGAAACATTTTCCCAAGGATACATAAAACATGGCTGTCTCCATCATATAATTTGGCCCAAGTTTGACCATGGGGCTCAAAGAGAAGCTTGCCCTCTTGTGGAGTAATGCACTGTATAGAAATGGTAAGAGTATGAAAATATTGTGTTAGATAAACAATAGCTACACAAAAAAATTTCTTACCATGTAATGAAAGTAAGATGATGATGGGATCCATGAATAAGCCCTCCATAGTGGCATAACATACTCTCATGAAGATAAATGAATCATATGTTGCATAAGGATCCTCCTTCTTATGCTTGGAAATCCAAGTTAAGAAGTACATACCGAGTAATAGATGTTCCCACCCACTACTTCATCACTCTCACCTCCTCCTTGTTCACCAAGTGCATCAAATATGAAGTGATCCTGGGGATACTCCATCAATAAACTATAGCTCCAAAGTGACAGCACTGCTGGCCCATGTAAATAGGCTCCTGCCAACTCATAACTCCATTCTTTGACATGCCCATTGTCAAAGACATCTCCCACAATGCTGCCATATATAGGAAGTTCCTTCCAAAGTGGAAGCACCTCCTGATCATCTAAGGCTAAGGAGTAGCCCCCTTGCACCATGATAGTGCCATCTCCTACTCCTGCAACATTATGCAAAGTGTGAGAGAAAATTTTCCCTTGCTCTCCCAAAGTCCTCCAAAGCAACAAAATTTTTTGCTGCCTCCTCATACCTCCATCATACAAATCATGAGGTGAAGACATGATGATCATATCATCATAATGCATCCACACTCCTTGATGCCTGATGATGCAAGTATCCTGCCAAACTCCTTCCTCCCTCATACCCTTTGAAAGAGGATATGTCTTAAGATGGTGTTGTGGTAAAACACAACTCCTCCATTTTTGACTTCTTCACTTCAAATAATGGGGACCCTTTTTATAAATTTTTGGCTAAGCACCTTTTAGGATTTTATTTTAATGATTATCCTACGCTTTTGTTAATTTTTTGTTTTCTTTGGATTCTTGTTTTGATTGAATCGATTTTTTATAAGCCTCCCATTGACGCTTGTTTCGCCTCATTTGGTCAACTGGTTTAAAAATGGTACTCCTTTGAAGTACCATCATTTCTCTAGTCTGGGTTAAAAATGCTATTTTTTTATTCTTTTTCGGAGTGGCTGTAGCTTAGAAAATTTCATAGCTAAACTAAACATCATTAAAAAAAACCAAAATATTAAAAAAAAAAAAAAATTACATCATCGGATCCGTCGCAGATCGCAAATCGCAAATTTCAGATTCGTCGCAGATCGCAGATCGCAAATTTCAGATTCGTCGCAGATCGCAGATCGCAAATTTCAGATCCATCGCATATTGCAATATCGCAATTTTGCAATTTCAGATCCATCGCATATCGCAATATCGCAAGATCGCAATTTTGCAATTTCGGATCCATCGCATATCGCAATATTGCAATATCGCAAGATCGCAATTTTGGATTCATCGCAATTTTTAGAACATGCACATTTAAAAAACCCCCATCCAAGGTTCTTGCGATATGCGATGTGTTAAAATTTTTTAATATAAAGTTTCTTTTTTTTCTTTTTTTTGTTTCATCCCTTATGCCTCCCGTATCTCCACCTCACTCACCCTCACCTCACACTCCACTCACCATATCCCTCTATAATCTCACATGGATGAATTAATGGGTTTAGATTGATTTCAATGGTTTGTTTTATGGGTTTTAGGTTTGGATTGATTCCAATGGTTTGTAAATTAATTTTTATATTTTTTATATTATAATAATTATATTATAATTATAATGTTTATTATAATTTTAATATAATTTGAACTATAATATTAATCGTATTTAAATTAACTTTTTTAAATCATTTGTATATTAATTTAATTTTGTAACTGAATTAATTGTTAGTTAGTTAATAATTAATTTAGAATTAATTATTAGATAATTAAAATCTAATTTAGGATTAAATTTCTAATTAAAAATTCTGATTTTTAGCCCAGCAAACAGAATTTCCAGATTTATGCCAGATTTGACTCATCAACTTTGGAAGCTCATAGATTGAGTTATACTTGACCAAATGAGGCCCAGGACGGCTCATTGGAAAGATAAAATCAAGGAGAACATTTCTGAGGAGGTTTCACTGACAGATTTGATGATTTATTAGGTCAAAAATCAGGCAGAAGATCAAGCTCCGAATTTCTAAAAATAAAATCAATTTTCTGAGTTTTGTTTTCTTCATTTTCATTTGTCCAGCCTCTTCTAATTGCAGATTCATGCATCAATATTATCCTTGGTTAATTAAGATCGTTATGAGTATCAATAAGAAGCTCAAATTTTCTTTTTATTTATTTAAATAGAATTTGATTGGATTTGTTTTAAATGTTAGAAATAATATTTGGATTTGTTTTAAATGTTAGAAATAATATTTGGATTTTATTGTTGCATCTTAATTCATTTTAATTTATTTTTGCTGGAAAAAACAATAGAAGGGATATTGAGGAAAAAGATTTCAATCAATGAGAAGACTCCAACAATTAAAGATTGGAATTTTTGAGCAATTAAAGTTGGATTGGGAAGATTTTTCTTCAACAAACTCTCTTCTAAAAATACTTTTGGGAGGATTATAAATTGCACATGGCAAAATGTAAAAAGGGGCTGCTCTCCTCTGCAATTCCAGACTTCTTAAAGCATTTCTGTTATAGGAATTTAGAGTTGTAGATGGGGATGAGAGAAAGTTTCAAATCTGAAAATTAATGAGGGTTTATTCTTTATATCTTGAATTATGCATGATGGGCAGACTTTGAATTTCTGCAGCTCTAGTCTTGAAAGCAGAAATTCAAGTAATGTAAAGTACTGTTAGAGACCAGGATCAGAGAAGCAGATTCAATTAACTGGTATTTTTGGCATTTCTGTATCAAATACCAGTTTCATTTTTATTTTAATAAAATTGTTGTTTCATTTTATTCATGTCTTGGCATTTCTGTTGATATGGATAATTTGTCTCAAATTGTTAAGTATCTCTGCTCTTATGAATTAAACTCTGATTTCTGAGTAACCATTACTCAGAAATTTTTCTTATAACACTGATTTATTAAATAGTAATGTGTTGTGAATTTCTTCCACATATTATTGTTTAATTATTAGTCTGACTGATATGATAATTGATATCATTTTTGTGAATTTCTTCCGGAGTGTTGTTGATTTATTATTTTAGTCAAATGGTCTCAATAGAATGCGTTTTGGTACTCACAAATGTGAGCTTATTGAATTTCTTCGTTAGTTTGACATTAATTAAAAGCCAGACATATTTTAATTCTCATCACTTAATTATCTTGCTCTTAATTGGGTTAGATTTTTATCTACCTGATTGAGATAGGATTTAGATTAGTTTCTTTTTGCTTGCATTATAGAATAAATTTGCAATTAGATTAAATTTACATTCTTTTAAGTCCTCTTTTCAAAGAGGCAAAATCTTAGTTGTGGTTTGGCTGAACCCAAATCAGCTTAAGGGTCATTCTCTTGCCTAATCAGCAAGAAGAATTGATCTGATATCCCTATCTATTGGTAGTTAACGATACATCGTAAACCAATAGCGATAGGGAAAAGGTAACTGGACCTAGTTAAACCAGTCAGAGCCACTATCATAAACGGAAAATGCGCTGTATTAAGGTTCGGACCGGGTGGTTATCCCCCAATGTTGTAGCAGCGATTTTCGAGGCTTCAACATTTTTGGCGCTAGAAGGAGGGCCTGAAACTTGTTGTCTGTTGGAGTCTTTTAAATTTTAACATTTTATTTAATCACGATGGCTCCTTTTAAACTTCCAATTTGGAGTTGTATCCATGGACGTGCATCTTCCAATACTCCACCCGAAGTGGTAAGACTCTTGTCTCAGGTAAAGTTTAATGGTGAGAGAAATTTTTCTGCTTTTAATCATGTCCTTCAATTTATTCAAAATGTTTCAAATTATGATTTTCAAGGAATTGATGAAGGCATTTTATGCAGAATTTTTACTCTCACATTTGCGGCAAAAGCCAGAAACTGGTGTAGAACTCTTCTAGTTGCCTCAATTCACAGCTGGGATCAATTTGTTACAATTTTCGTTTGTAAATTTGACCACTATGATTATGATCAGGTATGTGATGAAATTGAATATCTTCGAAATGAAAATGAGTCTGTTAGAGATTTTAATATTCGACTTCATCTAAATTGTTTAAAATTTAATGTCAAAGATCAACCTATGAAAGAAGAATCACTAGATTGGTTTGAACATAATTATTCTCTTCCTCCTATTACCGATCCATATGAAATTAGTTCAAGCTTTGTTCCATCCCCTTCCAATATAAATGAGAATTCCAATTTGGGTGTGCAAATAAATTGTGATGAAGAGGTTTCACAAAGCTTGGAAAATATTTCTAATCAAATGCAAGAAGACAAAAACAGCAATTTTGGAGAAAGACCTGCATTGGAATCTGAAATTTTCTCTGCATTAAATTCAGAAAATCAGATTGCAAATCAGCAAGTGCAAGCAACAATCAAAGTGAGTAATAGCATGCAAACTGTTGTACAAATTTATGAATCTTTTCATGATGAGAAAATACTGAAATCAGAGCAGCAAAGCAATCTTTTTCAAAAAAACATGAGTACGTAAAGGAATGATTTAGAATCTGAAATTTACAATGAGCATAATGTACAAGATTTCTCAAACCGAAACATTTTTAAATGCATTATTTCAGATTCACATTTTTCCCTTTATCCTGATATTTTTAATGATGGTAATTTTTCCCCTCTTGGTGTTAATGATATTTCAGAAAATACAGAGGCTGATCTAAATGAATTACCATTAAGTTTTTATCAAGATAGAGAAGAAATTAATGATCATTCTTTTGCCATTAATGAACATGAAATTCTTGTTCCTCCGTGTTTGAATATATTGGATAAGATTGAAAGGAATTATAGAGAATCTTGTGAAGTCATTTATGATAATTACTCTGACATTGAAGATGTTGATTTTTCTCGAGAAAATCATCATCAGAAACTTCAAATAACATCTGAGAATGAGGAACATTTCAATTTAGAAACTATTCCAACTAATCCTCATTTTAAAGCAGATAATCATCTTCATGATTTCACTATTCAAGAAAATATTCCAATTTATGATTCATATCATGATGAAGCTTTCATTCCTGTTAATAATCATAAATCTTTTTCTAATTCACAAGTTGGAATTCGAAATTACTCAAATTCCATAATTCTGGCCAATCCTTGTGAAAAAAAAATTATTTCAAAACAATCCCAATTGTGCTGTAACATTAGCTGTACTAATAATGATTTTATTTTATTTTTATTTCCTCACTTATTTTGTATAAAATCTGATTTATTTTCAGATTTTTGATACATTACGTTGGCATATTGAGCACTTTATTATCAAACATTCAATTGATACATTTCCCCGTTGGAAAATTGAAGTTTTATATTATAATCAAAAGCATCAAAAGCTATTTCAATTTCAATTTCAATCAATGCTAATATTTTATCAAAAGTTTCTATCTTCTCAAAGGAAATATCAACAAGAGAATGTATTTTTAGAAATCTGCAAGTAATCCAATTTAATTAATAATTTTCCATTTCATTTGAAAGATTTCCATCCATTTTTCATTAATTCATTTGAAAAATATTTGGAAATTTTTCTTTCATGGAAGATTGTCAATAGCTTAACCTTTACACATAACACTAACAGTTTCTTCCAGGCCTTTGAATCTAAAAGCTCATATCCACAATCTGGCCTGTTATCTCTTCTTTTGAACATTTCCCAATTTTTAATAGAAATCCATCCAGATTTCTATGATCCAATTGGTATTCAATTGGAAAGAAAACTTCATGAGAAGGAGATTTTAGATAAGCTTCTAACAATAGTTGTACATTCTTATTTAAGGTTTAATTTTCTTAGTTCAATTAGATTTGTATTTTTATTACTAACATTTGAATTGTACATACATGCAGGGATTAAAATGAGAAAATGGTTACACTGGAAATATGACTATACCTAGTCATTTTTCAAGTATATGGTTAGAATAGGAGTAGAGTTAATGTAGTTAATTTATTTTCAACAGTTTTGTAGATTAACAATAAAACAAAGCAATCAGCCATTTTCATACATGTTCAGTGAAAACATTTTCTCCCAATCATAAGATTTTAATTCTTGTTTTCCTTTTTAAATTTCTTATAGCAATATTTCTACTTTGTCTATTTTGAATAATGTCTTGATTAAATTCAATTAAGGTTGCACTTGGCATCAATCGCCTCAAAGCCACTTTTCTTAAATTTGGGATTTCCTTCTAAGCTTTTCTTTTGAAATTTATATGATAAAGGTTTTGAGGATATAAAAGCTTCATGATTTCATTATCCCATGAAATGTATGACTGTCTATGATAAGCTTAATTCTAACTCAATCATTATTAGTCAGTCTAATCTTTCGTGGTAATCATATAAAGTTCATACTATCTTCCTCGAAATTTGTTAAGCTGACTTTTAGGATGTCCATTTTGTTGTGTGCACACATTCAAATCTGTTTTGACATTTTTCTACAATTAGTGGCTTTATCCCATTTCAAAACTTTAGTTTATTATTTGATGTTGCAATATGCATCATATTCATTTACTAAAGGCATTATTGAACAGTCACTATAACAATACAGATTTCTCTCAAGTTAATTCGGAATGTGCAGAGGTAATAAATTGTTGTTACAATTCAAAAAGGAAGCATAGTTTCATACCTATTTTTGGTAAATTCTATATTTTCTGAACATGAATAAACATATCTTATTTAGGCTGATTGCTCACTCTGGTTTAGAATAAATAATGAGATTATTTTGAACAAAGTCATAATTTTGA
This sequence comes from Pinus albicaulis, assembly GCA_034641835.2. Taxonomy (NCBI): domain Eukaryota; kingdom Viridiplantae; phylum Streptophyta; class Pinopsida; order Pinales; family Pinaceae; genus Pinus; species Pinus albicaulis. The sequence goes on along the minus strand of CM076573.1, from coordinate 521,478,182 downwards.
TAAATCGAAGGAAGAATTTGAAGATTCATGAGGTAAAATCTACAGACAACTTCCTTCCAGGTATGCATTTACAAGTTCATTTTCATCAATTATTAGTTTCTCTTTTTCTTAGTTCATTTTTATTTTTGTTTCGTTTATTTGTAGGTTTTCATTTGTTTTCAAAACTTGAAGTAAGCAGCAAACCCATTTAAAATTTGCAACAGGTTCAGGGAAAATTTATTTTGAGATTCATTAGAATTTGAGCATTCTTTAACTTTCAAATTTTCATTCTCATTTCTGATGCATTTGTTTTCCCTCAAACATTAAGCATTCCATTTTTTTACATTTTACTGCTTGCTTTAGTGTAGATAAAATAAATAATGATTTTGGGTTATAGGATTTTGGTTAGTTTGACTTCTTCATGTTTTTAATGTTAATTAAAATAAGAAGTCAGCTAGTTTGGAGAAATTGATACCTTTCAGGTAAGATCAAAAGCAATTATCCAATGGTAAGATTCATGTACCCACTTTCATTGATTTCCATTTCGTTAATTTAGTTTAAGTTTTGTTGTTTTGATACATAAATCTGTTTTGCAGCTCTTCATAAAAGCTTCCAATCCTCCGCCACATCATATTTTCGAAGTCCATACTCTTCTCCTGGCTTAATCAAGAAGCAGCGATAATCCTCATTGACACAGCTACGCTAGGAAGTTTCTGAACCTTTAATCTGTTTCTTTAAGCATTCATTTTATTAAAAAATGATTAAGATGATGCTTGGAAACAAAAAGATTGATATCAGACAAAAAGTACTCATTGTGGCTGAATTTTATCGTCATTGCTATCTAAAAAGCTTAAAACACTACAACCCTGCAAGGTATGATTTTTCTAAATCTCTACATAAGAAGGATTGATTACACGATTATTTCTTTCTTCATATTGTTGAGACATTGTTATAAACATTCTTGTTTGAGTTTATCTTGCGAAACTTGAAATTTCCTTTCCACTTTAAAATTTCTTCATTTTTATTTTTGTTAGTTAGTTTCTTTCTTATTTTAGAATAAGAATTCTTTTCCTTTAATTCTCAGTTTTGATTTTGGTGACTTTGCCATAATTTATATGGAAGGCCTTCTTATTACCTAACTATGGTTGGCATACACGGAGAAAAAAATGTTAATAGTCATCTATTAACTTTTTCTTAAATCTCTTAGTAAAGTTTGATTTTCTTATTATAAAGGTAGACATACTTAAGGAAGATATTACCGATTTAGAGAAGTTGACAAAGTATCATAAAATCTGGAGAAATTTATTTTTCATCAAAATTGTAATCATTTTGAGATTTCAATATTTTATTAAGATCTTTCAAAGTTCTATTATCAGTCAAGAAAAGTTATTTTTAACCAAGTAAAGACACTTTACAGCAAAGCACCTTTTAACTCTAAAATTGTCATTCTTAACTCTTAAGGAGTCAATGATTCTTCCTGTCCCAAAGAGTCTTATTTTTCTAGAGTATAATCCAGAGATATATTTAAACTTAAAAGATAAGAGGTCTCATCATGAACCTGCTTTCCATGAACATAGGGGAAAAATAGGCTGACATTACCAACACTGCCAAACAAACCAGGGTAATGGCTTATGATTGCAAACAATTATAAGACAAGGGGTCTCATCATGAGCCAGCTTGTTTAGTCCAATTATAACCAGTGAATGGCATTGTCAACTATCTGGCTACCAAACTAGGACAATGGCTTTTAAGATTTATAAAAATAAAATAAAAAAAAATAAAAAAAATAAACATATATAAATGGATTTATCTCTAGGTCAATAATTCTTAAAGAGATGGGATTCTGAATCATTGGTGATTAAAAGGTAACCCTGTCGAGACTAGATGTTTGCTGGCAGCAGTGGCTCTACCTGTGACAAACGAGTATATTTTAAAAGCTAAGCTGTAAAGTGACCCTTGCTTTATCTCTACAACTAATTAAGGACTGATATAGAGTTTTGAAATATTTTAATTTATGAGGAATTTTAAGAAAAATTACAGTTAGATGATTCTTTCTTTTATTCAGACTAATGAACCTAGCCAAGCATTTTAAGCATAATTCTCTTTTCTTTAATTATTTTTACTTGAATTTTAGGAAAATCTCATTCATATCAAACAGAGATAACTGGTTCTTCTCCCGTGTGTCGCCATTGTTGTGGTAAAACACAACCCCCCCATTTTTGACTTCTTCACTTCAAAGAATGGGGACCCTTTTTATAAATTTTTGGCTAAGCACATTTTAGGATTTTATTTTAATGATTATCTTACGCTTTTGTTAATTTTTCATTTTCTTTGGATTCTTGTTTTGATTGAATCGATTTTTTATAAGCCTCCCATTGACGCTTGTTTCGCCTCATTTGGTCAACTGGTTTAAAAATGATACTCCTTTGAAGTACCATCATTTTTCTAGTCTGGGTTAAAAATGCTATTTTTTTATTCTTTTTCGAAGTGGCTGTAGCTTAGAAAATTTCATAGCTAAACTAAACATCATTAAAATAAAAATTAAAAAAAAAAAAAAAGATAAATAAATAAATATTACATCATCGGATCCGTCGCAGATCGCAGATCGCAAATTTCAGATTCGTCGCAGATCGCAGATCGCAAATTTCAGATTCGTCGCATATCGCAATATCGCAATATCGCAATTTTGCAATTTCGGATCCATCGCATATCGCAATATCGCAATATTGCAAGATCGCAATTTTGTAATTTCGGATCCATCGCATACCGCAATATCGCAATATCGCAAGATTGCAATTTTGCAATTTCGGATCCATCGCATATCGCGATATCGCAATATCGCAAGATCGCAATTTTGGATCCATCGCAATTTTTAGAACATGCACATTTAAAAAACCCCCATCCAAGGTTCTTGCGATATGCGATGTGTTAAAATTTTTTAATATAAAGTTTGTTTTTTTTCTTTTTTTTGTTTCATCTCTTATGCCTCCCGTATCTCCACCTCACTCACCCTCACGTCACCCTCACCTCACACTCCACTCATCATATCCCTCCATAATCTCACGTGGATGAATTAATGGGTTTAGATTGATTTCAATGGTTTGTTTTATGGGTTTTAGGTTTGGATTGATTCCAATGGTTTGTAAATTAATTTTTATATTTTTTATATTATAATAATTATATTATAATTTTAATATAATTTGAACTATAATATTAATCGTATTTAAATTAACTTTTTCAAATCATTTGTATATTAATTTAATTTTGTAACTGAATTAATTGTTAGTTAGTTAATAATTAATTTAGAATTAATTATTAGATAATTAGAATCTAATTTAGGATTAAATTTCTAATTAAAAATTCTGATTTTTAGCCCAGCAAACAGAATATCCAGATTTATGCCAGATTTGACTCATCAACTTTGGAAGCTCATAGATCGAGTTATACTTGACCAAATGAGGCCCAGGACGGCTCATTGGAAAGATAAAATCAAGGAGAACATTTCTGAGGAAGTTTCACTAACAGATTTGATGATTTATTGGGTCAAAAATCAGGTAGAAGATCAAGCTCCGAATTTCTAAAAATAAAATCAATTTTCTGAGTTTTGTTTTCTTCATTTTCATTTGCCCAGCCTCTTCTAATTGCAGATTCATGCATCAATATTATCCTTGGTTAATTAAGATCGTTATGAGTATCAATAAGAAGCTCAAATTTCATTTTTATTTATTTAAATAGAATTTGATTGGATTTGTTTTAAATGTTAGAAATAATATTTGGATTTTATTGTTGCATATTAATTCATTTTAATTTATTTTTGCAGAAAAAAACAATAGAAGGGATATTGAGGAAAAAAATTTCAATCAATGAGAAGACTCCAACAATTAAAGATTGGAATTTTTGAGCAATTAAAGTTGGATTGGGCAGATTTTTCTTCAACAAACTCTCTTCTAAAAATATTTTTGGGAGGATTATAAATTGCAGATGGAAAAATGTAAAAAGGGGTTGCTCTCCTCTGCAATTCCAAACTTCTAAAAGAATTTCTGTTATAGGAATTTAGAGTTGTAGATGGGGAGGAGCGAAAGTGTCAGATCTGAAAATTAATGAGGGTTTATTCTTTATATCTTGAATTATGCATGATGGGCAGAGTTTGCATTTCTGCAGCTCTAGTCTTGAAAGCAGAAATTCAAGTAATGTAAAGTATTGTTAGAGACCAGGATCAGAGAAGCAGATTCAATTAACTGGTATTTTTGGAATTTCTGTATCAAATACCAGTTTCATTTTTATGTTAATAAAATTGTTGTTTCATTTTATTCATGTTTTGGCATTTCTGTTGATATGGATAATTTGTCTCAAATTGTTATGTATCTCTGCTCTTATGAATTAAACTCTGATTTCTGAGTAACCATTACTCATAAATCTGTCTTATAACACTGATTTATTAAATAGTAATGTGTTGTGAATTTCTTCCACATGTTATTGTTTAATTATTAGTTTGACTGATATGATAATCGATATCATTTTTGTGAATTTCTTCCGGAGTGTTGTTGATTTATTATTTTAGTCAAATGGTCTCAATAGAATGTGTTTTGGTACTCACAAATGTGTGCTAATTGAATTTCTTCATTAGTTTGACATTAATTAAAAGCCAGACATATTTTAATTCTCATCACTTAATTATCTTGCTCTTAATTGGGTTAGATTTTCATCTACCTGATTGAGATAGGATTTAGATTAGTTTCTTTTTGCTTGCATTATATAATAAGTTTGCAATTAGATTAAATTTACATTCTTTTAAGTCCTCTTTTCAAAGAGGAAAAATCTTAGTTGTGGTTTGGTTGAACCCAAATCAGCTTAAGGGTCATTCTCTTGCCTGATCAGCAATAAGAATTGATCTGATATCCCTGTCTATTGGTAGTTAACGATACATCGTAAACCAATAGCGATAGGGAAAAGGTAACTGGACCTAGTTAAACTAGTCGGTGCCACTATCATAAACGGAAAATGAGTTGTATTAAGGTCCGGACCGGGTGGTTATCCCCCAATGTTGTAGCAGCAATTTTAGAGGCTTCAACGGATGGCTAAACTCTTTTAAGAATAGGCAACGCAGCCATGCCTCCTGCTGCCCAGTGTCATAAATTTACAAGTAGCTTTCCCATGCCTCCCATCATGTTTAATCTTGGTACCCTTCCCATGAAGACTACCATCCTCCCAAATTAGTTTTTTGTCTTCGCATTTCATGGGATATTGAAATGCAATATCCTCAATGACCAAGTTGATCCCACAAGGATCCAAATAGGTGGTTGGCAAAAACCTCCCATCATGATGTGTAAGGCTCATCAAGAAGTATCCAACACACACATGAGAGATGTTATCCATCCTAAGATGTCCTCCATAATATATATGTTCCCCTTTAATTATGTATATGGGAAGGTCATTGGAATATTTCAACAATGGTTGGATCCCCAACTCATCATTGCTGCTAAATGACAGCGTTGTTAATCTTTCCAATGATGTACTTATCGTCTCATGCTCCAACTCAAGGATGAACATGTGGTTTTGTGTTAGTTTGTTTGGAAAAATATTCATCCTCTCCTCCAAGTTTTCAAACCCCAACCTCAAGTGTGGTATTCAACCCAATAATGGCTCATGAGGATGATGGTTCATCTCTCCGTTGAATGACTCAAAGTTGCACAGCACAGTGCAATCTTGCTGCTCTAAATTAGTAGTATGCAATGGTGTATACCTCTCCATAAGGTTTGCTTAAATGATAAGAGATGGAAACTTAGGCATACCTTTGTGAACCTTGGAAGCATCTTCTATGGTTGTAAGGGCTTCTTCCTCCAATGTGTTGGCTTCCCCAACTGCTGAAGGCTGCTCCTCCATGACTGTGATAGTGCTTGGTATATACGTCCTCAAGTGGTGGTGAGGGCTTCTCCTCCTATGATCTCTCTTCATCAAACCTCTTGATCACCCTCTGAGTGAAATATGCAAAAGAAGATACTCTTGCATGTCTCACATGGCTGAACCACCAATTTCTTGCTTCGCCCTTCAGGTGCAGCGCTGCAATCTCCATTGCTTCTTTCTCTTCCACTGGATGTAGTAGGAAGAATGCATCAAGTATTCTTGCCCAAGCCCTTGCTGAAGATTTCCCATAAAAAGTGGACAATAGAAACCTATTGCCCTTGATTCTCCTTGTGCTGCAAGGACTCCTCTCTTCCTCCATCTGAATGAACTGTGGGAAAGCTAGAGCCTCATTGAAGGCTCTAGGTTGAGATTTGTACTCAACAAGGTACTCACTTAGAATACGATGATCCAAGTGTTCTTCATGTTGTTTGTCTTCTCCTTTTTGAGAATAGGAAGTGCATGGCTCCTCCTCTTCTTGAAACCCTCTAGGAGTTTCACTGAAACTCTTCTTCTTTATCTGATTAACCTCCTTGGAGAGTTTCTTCCTGGATTTGAAAAGTGATGAGAGCAAGCTCATTCTTTTCATTATCTTGATCTATTCTTCTTCTTTGTCTTATTATTCTTCTGATAGAATAATGGCTGAAACTCACAGGCTGAGCCAATATTATGCTTTGATACCACTGTAATATCCCAAAATAGGTAAAATCTACACCAATGGGAATATCTTAAGATATTCCAAAAGTGGAGCTACAACAATCCATGAACACAATAATGAAAGAGAAGTGTTAAATCAACTCAGAAAATGTAAGAAGAACATCTGGCCATCTTATTAGTCTTATAGCAACAAATTGATACAAGACATTGAGGAAAGAGTTACTCAAGCTAGGCAAAATCAGCCTCAAGAAACATGTACATAAAATACAAGCCCACTGCTACACAGAAAAGTATACAAGGCTAGGAAAACACAGTTTTATTAAGAATAATTGTTGTTGTAGTATGTCAATACATGGATATGGAATGATATAGCTCATACAATGTTGGGAGTGAAGATCTAAGCTCCCAAATACTATTTCGAGACAATCTTGGAAGGATTGGCTGAAATATGAAAACGTGGAAAAATGTCGGAGTTGCAGTCTCAAGACTGAGTAGTAGCTGCAACTCAAGAACTGGTTGGAGATGGCTATAGATGATGATCAAGCTGAACAAACCTCCTCTAATGGATCTTCCAAGTGAAAGGTTGATCCTAACACTGAATATATTACCCTCCAATCAATCTCTGCAACCCTCACTATAGATGCTCACTGAAAATAATGCAGTCAAGGAGAGGGACTGTGCTGTAGATGATGAAAAATGGTTGGCTTGGTGCCAATATGGTGAAATCAGCCCAGATGCTTCCTCATTAATCCTCCAAAGGAAATAAGGCTCCCTTCTCTGAAAGATAAGCACAGGAAGTGGAGTTCAGTAACCTCCACTGCAACACCCTGCAACACAACCTAGCTCTAAACAAAAATTGCACTGTAGCTGAAGGAGGATTCTTGGACTCAAGCCCGAGTGTGGAGAAATGAAGAGAAAGATCCTTCAAGATGCCTCTCTTGGAAGGATAAGGAATTCCTAAATAGGAATGCCTTGTGCTAAGCAGCACTACAACTCTGCTAAACAACAGGAGAATGCACAAAGTCTAAACAGACCTAGAAATCACTAATACATAACATGAATAACAATGGCTGCCTTGCCCTCCTTTTAAACAAATGGAAGCCCTCTCACCATGGGTCCCACTCATTAGGGTTTCCTCCACCAAGGAATCTTCCTCCCATTCATACTACACTGTCTCTCAAAGTGTTCTCCACCTCCCATTCCAGCGCTATTGACTTGGTCAAACTTGACCTTGACCACACGCAAATGACCCTGTTCACACACGAGGGTGTGAAATCCAGCTCTTATGACTATCCCCTTTCATATTATGATGGATTTTATTCATATTTTTAATATGCATAGGCTTCCTTACCCATTTATTCAGCTGCTAGGTGATAAAAACAAAAATCAATATTCCAATTAGCTGCATGCTAAATTTGGAATATTACAAATATTCAGTTTTTTGCGATGAGATCTCAAAATATACTCCACCCATCCTTAAGTAAATGATATTTTTTATCATGGTGATAAAACACCGCTTTCATATCATACAAATATGGAATTCCCAAGATAATCCTGGAAATGTCAAGTGGAACCACATCTAACTCGAATTCATCAACAAAGTTTGCAGTAATATCAGATCGAAATATGGATTTCCTTGTAACCTGTAAAATTGGTAGTCTTATCTATCCAACCCAAAGGGTATGCTTTATGATGTGGTACGGTTTCAAGGTTAATATTTTTGACCAAGTCTTTTGAAATTAGGTTTGCTTGTGACCCACTATCAAACAATGCATCAATCTTTGTATGATTTGAAATCACTCTAACATGGAACAATTCTATTCTTGTGTCTTCATTTGGAGTGTTGTTGTGACTATTTGAGGAAATATTACTTGCTATGGATTCCTTTCCTTTGTTAACTATGGCTACGATATTTTTCTCATCTCCAGAATCAGATTTTGTGTGGTGGCAGTCATCTTTTGTTTCCCCTTGTTATTTGGTTTCTTAGGACTTAGTTCGGGATGTAGTTTCCAACAGTGGGCTTCATAATGCCCCTATTTGGAACAATGTTTTCTTGTATTTTTCTCCCCTTATTTCTTGATGCTTGCATTCTTATTTCCCTTCCATTTTCCTCCCTTCTCTTTTCCCTTACCCTTGAATGGCTTCTTCTTACTACCCTCTTCCTGAATGTTATTTCCCCTTGCTTCAAGATGCGTGGCTTGCACAAATACTTCATCTAAGTTGTTTGGGTTAAACATAAGGATTGTATGTTTCAAGTAGTAATGTAAACCCCTAATTTATTTCAAGAGTGTGTCTTGGGAATTCAAGTTTACTCCTAACAACAAAACCCTCTTTCTAAACTCTTGGGTGTACTCTTGAATTGTTTGGACTTTGAGTTGCATAAATTTTTTCCAAATCATAATTTCTTTTTGCATATAGGCTAATGGATAAAACTATATTTCAATGGAAGAAATTAATTCAACCCAAGAAATGGACATCTTACCATGGATTCACATTTCCTCTTGAGTCTTTGCCTCCCACCAAACTAGTGCTTCTCCTTATAGCCTTAATGAAGCCAAATGGATCTTTATGTCATCTTCTTGTAGATTCTGAATTCTGTAGTATACTTCCAATTAATGGATCCAACTGTCTAACTTTTCTGCATTTACCTCACCATTGTACGTGGGAAGTTCAAACTTGATGTCCAAATTGAGTAAAGGAGTTTTACCTTTTGGGATTTTTGAATGAGTGTGGGTGGTTTTTGTGGTGGAAGTGGAAGATGAAGTTGATGATCAAGATGTTGAGGATGAGGATGGTGGAGATGGAGGTGGCTTTCCTCCACTACCTTTCGAACTCTTCTCTTCATCCTTCTTGTCATTCGAAGTTAATTCTCCATGTGGAGGCTTAGAACCTTCTCCTGCTCTTTCTGTAGTGAATGCATGAAGCATGATTTTAACCATTCTCTGAATGTACTTGAAGTATCTCTTGAAATATTCTTCTTTTGAATGCCCTTGAGTCTCTCTAACACCTGACATAATGGATAAGGATACAAGCTCAACTTCTGATGCTTGTACCTTTTCAATAACCTCATCTTCTTGTAAAATTTGTACCTCTTCAAGCTCAACTGTTGGATATAGATCTTGAGGTACTTCAAGTGAAAATTTGAGTGGAAATTTGGGTGAAGATGATGCTCTCTCAACTCTATTTCTTCTTGTCCTAATCTCATGACTAACAACCAATAGCTTCCCTTCTCCTCTCTGCAACTTCAACCTTGTAAGCATCACAAAATTGCAACTATTAAAACCCTTCTTGCACAATCTCAATCAAGCAAGAAAATAACCTTTTCTCTGATACCAACTTGATCTGAAATTGATTGTTAGTTAATGCTGTGCTAATATCAATTTCAGATCTAATATGAAAGTGCTTTGGTTTGCTTCTTTTACAAGGGTTTATACATGTGCTTATGATTGATAATTCAACAAACTTGATGATATTAAGTGTATTTGTGGAACATAAAATCATGGAAACTAAATGATGAACAACAACATATAAAAAAACATCAAACACAGTCAACTGATTCAAATACACATAGTTTTGATGAAGGAGTTCAAAAACATCAGTCAACTGATTCAAATGCACATAGTTTTGATGAAGGAGATTAAAAGGGTGAGGGAGATGTACCTATTAGACTCCTGTAATTCACAGTATCACAAGGTGATTGATCATTTCTCAGGTCTTTCATACTGAAAATAATACTCCATGGCTGTCATTTATTTTCAGAAAAGAAGGGAAATCCTCACTGACAAAAGCTTCAAAGGAATAAATATTCCTCCTTAGTCCAATTGAAAGAGGAAAGTGTCATTGATAAGGAGTAATGGTGAGAAAACTTCATTTCCACCCTTATTCATCTCATTTACCATCTTTTTCCCTTCATTTTTCCATTTTCTAAAGTCCAATAGTTCCTTGTCCTTCAAAACCACTTTTCTTAAACTACCGAAATTTAAGTTTTATAAGTAGCTCTGCCCACCCACTCACAGTCGTATCATATATCTATTAAAATCACCACTTATGTTATTTACTGTGACTCCGCACCATCTCCGCTCCCCACCTCTACAATCGATGGTCCACATATGTTTCGACCACCCCCATAGCCTTCAAATTTTAACCATAAAGGGGGGTTTGAAATTTCTCTTACCGTTGTCCGCAATCTGCTTATCACAGTTAAAACTCATCACCTTTCCGCATCACAAATCGCAAGTCTCAGAGGATAATTGTGAAAGGGTCAAGTATGAATGCTGACGTGCAATAAGCGATGCGGTGGGGCCTGATCGCAAATCATACATTGAAAGCTTTAAAAGATAGGCGCGAAAGGATTATGTTACAATCATTGAAATGCGATGTAAGATGTCAGGTGGGACCCAATCGTGAATCACAATTTTTAAAGGATAGGCGTGAAAGGATTATGTTACAATGTTGAGATTGCAACAAGATGATGAGCTTAGTGAAAAGAGTCACCTTCACTAAGTGGGCCCGCAGGCTATTTTTGGCACAAGTCTATTTTTAGACATGTCGATCATATTCTATGAGTTGCAGGATGCTATTTGTGGATGGTTGGTCAAGTTGGAAAAATAGATGGACTTCTATTTCTAGACATATTGGGCAGAATCTATTTTTAGATTGCCAGTCTAAAAATAGATATGTCGAATATTATTAGCTCTTAATAATATTTGGACTCTAAACATTAACTTATTCTCTTGGAGAACTTCAGTTAAGTGCACAGATGTGGCACAGGAGCTGACAGAAGGAATTACGCTATTCCTGAGGGTTAAGTGGACCTATTGCATGGAGACTTTAGTTATAACTCATGTGACAGAGTTTGGTGGAGTTAGTAGAAGTAGTTGGTGGAGTTGTGTTCAGTTTAACTCAGTTAGACACAGTTGAGCTAGTTGTATCTAGTCTAACTGATTGATACACTAGTGAGAGTGGTGTGAATTAATTAATAATTAATTTACTAAATATTAACTCATTAATCAATTGAATAATACATTAGTTAACTACAGTGCATGGACATTTTCAGTGGAGACCAGTGGAGAGGTAGGTGAAAGGGCAGGGTGACTATCAGTTGTGACTATAGTGTTGCATGAGTTTGCACCACACATTGATGGAGATGCCAATGAGGATTGCGTGAGAAAGGCTGGACCAATTTAAGTTCATTTAGAACCATTCTTCAGCAGGGAATGTGCAGTAGAGGCAGGCTAGTAGGTGGCAAAGATCGGTGCATGGATTTGCAAGATCTAGCCTGATTAGTGTGTAGCGATTGGATTGTACTGAGAGCTTGTGAGAAGCTTTGTATGAGGATTGTTACATGATCTATATGACATATATTATATATAGATAGTTGGGGTTTTTAGCTTCAGGCTTTCCCGTAAATCACTGTGTTAATGTGTGTGAATTTTTATGGTTTTAATGTGTGCATGCAATTGATTTAATTTCCGCATATGATGATCAATGATGGAATAGATTTTGTATTGTGCATGAAGTCAAATAGTGTATGATTAGGAGAATATTAGACATATAAAATATCAGTTATATAATTTATTCATGGTATCAGAGCTATATTGATCATTGGAGCAATTGCAAATCATTGAAACGGTTGAGTTTTGTGCTCATGGAATTCGAATTTGTAGCAGTGTTTTCTTGGTGTCAAAGTTGAGATGTCTTTCAACGGATTGCGATTGGAGTATGCCCTTGAGGGAAGCTAAAATTATATTGCATGGAAGGACAGGATGGAGGTGGTACTGGAGGATAATGGGTTGAAGGAGTTCATAGATGCAAAAATTGCAAAACATGCTTCTAGCAATGTTGCCGCACTTGACGCATGGAAAAAGAAGACAGCAAAATGTCGAAGGATTCTGTTGGAAGGTGTGAAGGATCACATAGTGTCCAACCTTCATGGTAAAGCTTCTCCATTCTAGATGTGGAAATCTTTGACAGACTTGTTCCAAAGCAAGAGTGACCAGAGAAAGTTGGCGCTCAAGGATAAACTCAGGAAAATAAAAATGGAGAAGGAAAAAAGTATACCCAAGTACCTCACGAAGTTTTTCCAGTGCAGGGATGAGCTGGGAAGTGTGGGGGTTACTGTAGATGAAGAGGACTTGGTGAGCTTGGCTCTCCTTGGGATTCTGAAGAGTTGGCATTCCTATGAGGACTCTGTCAATGGTCAGGAGAAACTGTCGGGATGGGAGCGACTTTGGTCGGATCTTGTGCAGGAGGAGATAAGGCGGAGTACCAGGGATGGATATTCATCGAAGAATGTGTTGGAGTTCCCATGTTTTGGAAAGTTTTGCAATACCAAAAGATGAGACAACATCAAAACCACTTTTAGACCTCAGGATGTAGCCCTCCTAGGTCCAGAGAGGGATCTCTCTATAAAGGCAAAGTTATATGTCTTTGAAGCTCAGTTTTAAGATATTAGGCTAGTTATATGGCACAAGGTTTGTTTGTTTTGTTTGTTTGGTTGTTGGGAAACTGGACGGAAGGGTTCAATACAAGACAAAGGGTGAGAAAAGAGGATTTTAGGCAAAGGATATATACTTCATAGAACACTCGAGACCATTGGGCAATGGAGTCATGAAAGGGTTTACTTGCTATTAAGTATTCAAGGCTTTCAGTTGGGCTAGTCATCTAAAGCATAGGATCTTAAAGATGATAGTGTGGTATGAAATGATAAGGAAAGAAGGGGAATAACAAGGAAACCTCCAAGGTGACCATTTAGGAGTCAGATCTAGGGACAAGACATGCCATTAAACACCTATGATCCACCCCCTAAAAGGTTAACTCTTCAGAAAAGGAAAACATTAAAGATTTAAACACAAAGGTGAAGGCCTGAGATCAGAGAAAGGCTTTGAACTTTCAATGCTTCGACATTAAACTTAAGGGAACTTAGAAAGGTTCAATTGATTGAAAAAGACCCTAGTGAGGCAGAATCAACATCCCAACTCCCAGTATCCCAATTCTTTCAATTAAAACCCAACAATAATGTCCAAGAACATATTCATAAATTCATACATCATCTAGCAGTGAAAAACAGCTACTACACTGGTTAAATTATCTTGAATTAGTTCTTAGATAACACATTTAGTAGAAAACATCAAAGATAAGGAGAGAAGAAGCATTAGGGTACCATGAAAGGGTATATCCTAAGCCAGATTTCTGATGCTTACCAGAGAAATAAAATGTAATGGATTACAGAAGGAAAACAGAGACAAAGGCAGAGAACATCATCGCTGCTTTAAATCAGGATCCAAAGAAATGTTCTTGTCATATTAAAGAGCAACACTAGTCATGTACAAAATTGTCCAACAGCTTGATATTCAGTCTGAAAACATCTTCCTCAACCTATCTTACAACTTTACACAAAGAACTATGTCTCAAGAGAAACAGCTTACAATTCACAGTTATCTGATCAATAATAAAAAACAACCAACCATGTGTTTTTCTTGAGTTCTTATAGCTGAAAGAGAGGCAGAGGAGGTAGGTGAAACACTAAATGAAACATTAAAACAGAAGTATGAGGAAAGGCTCGAGGCTCATTATGTCTTAATATCTATGCATTGATTTTTGGTACTCTTTGGATGAAAGAGTGGTCTTCGACAGGCTGAAATTTATTCCAGGTATGTTCTTTGATGTACTTTGGCTGTAGTACTCTGTAGTACTCTGGTGACAGGAACCAAGGCATATAAATGAATTTCAAGTCTGCCATACTGCAAAACAAATTATTTTGTAGCATTAGGACCGTTCTGTCAGGGTGGAAATCTTCTAAGGAACACGGTATAGAATGAAAATAGTATGGGTACTTTGTCCTTTCTTGGGAGTGAACCTTCTGCTGATGTGTGACACTAATAACATTATTTTATGTGCTTTAGGTCTCATTAGGCCTTCTGTGTAATTCACAAGGTATTCAATCTGGTACATTCGCCCTTTGAACAGTTAATTAAAGCTTAAAATCTTCAATTAGAGGCTTTAAAACTCTTTAATCCTGTACTAATACTCTTTGCCGCTTCATGACTGTATCTGTCTGTGAAATTTGAGCTTTAATGGTGCTGGAGAGGTTTTACAGAGTTAAACCCCTGATTTGGATAAAATATGTGTTTAAACCCCCTCAGGAGTCTTCCCTGCAACTTCTGGCCCTGAAAATGGCCTTCTCTATGCTCTGTGTCACTATGACAGTGATTGTGAGCCATGGCAGTTTCCACCGCCTGTAACCCTGCAAAACACACAAAAATGTTAAGAAAATCCATGCGGAGTGATGGTGGATGTAGTAGAAGGTTGTGATAATGGCAGCACAACATGGTGGATGAGGTGAATGCAGTGGAAGACGGCTACAAAATGTTGTGAAACGGTGGAAAAATGGTCTGGTGAAATTTTGGTGGAGGAATGATTATGGGTTGTTCGATCAAATCTGGTGGTGATGATCGAAGGTTATGATTAACTGGCAGAATGGCTTATGAAGTTAGGCAAAATGAAATAAAATTTAATGTAAAACCTTAAAGTTTTAATGTTTGGGCCGAAGAAATGATGTTTAATGCAAAACATAAGGTTTGGGCCTTTGGATGAAATACACAGAGAATCAACGAAAAACATATGAAATGGGGCTTGAATGGTGGGACCTGGTCATGGGCGGAGGGTGATTTAACACGGACCATTAGATCTTAGGGGGAGATCAACAGCTCAGATGATCCAATGGAATGCTATGGTAGCGCGATGAAAAACATGAATGAGGTGCGAGATGCATTGTGGGCCGTTGATCTGTACAGATCAACGGTCGGGATCTGTAGATGGATCTTTGGGCATAGAAGTGGGGAAGTGGTTTTAGGATAAAAACCGCTATTTTCGCGCGGCAAAAGGCAGGTGAGGCGGTTTTCACTTTTCGAATGCAATATAGTTCTTCGGCTAACACGTGGCATTTTGAAACCGCCCATATTGCGTGATTTCAAATTTCTAAACTTCGGACGAGGAAACAATGTGATATTTATGCTGGCCGTTGGATCTGGGACCATGAGATCCGACGGTGGGAGGAGGATCGCGATATGGGAATGTGCGCGGTTAGTTAAGGTGGGGTCAAGTCGAAGGTGGTTCCAATACAGGCCATCCGATCTATGAATGAACGACTAAGATCTGGAGAGGGAGAGCAATAGTGGCGGGGCTGGTTAGTGGTCGGGAGAAATATGAGCTGTTGGATCCATGTGATCAACGGTGGAGTTTTAAGAAGGAAGCAGAGGGAAAGGGGCCACATGAATGCGCAGGAGGAATCTAATCTGTTGGATCAAGAGGGATGAATGGCCGCGATTCAATCGGAAGCAGAGGAGGCAGGGGCCAAAACTCTGATGGAATGAAGGAGCGATTACATCTGGACTGTCAGATTGGCTACAGATCAATGGCTGTGATTGGATTGGAGGGTTTACAAAGGGAGCAAGCGGGGCGCGAGCAAGATCAAATCTTGGCCGTTGGTTCTTGTGGATTCAACGACCAGGATCCAATCGGGGGTCGGCCAATCGGGGCATCGGAGGGTGGCACTTTTTAAAACTTCCGATTGGCGATGAACACGGCGCTGCGATGGTCGTTGGATCTAACTGTGAATCAACGACGGAGATCATCGAAGGGTTTAAAAAGGGAGTAGGCAGGGTGTGGTGAAACATGTGTGGAACTGTTAGATATTTTTAGATCAATGACGAAGATCGTTTCAAACGCTGACAGACCAAATACACCTCACATCGGAAGATTTCATCTTAAAAAAGAAAACGCGCTCCCGAACACCTCCCAATTCCAATAAGCACCATATTCCTTAGTGCTTTGTATTAGCGCTCAATTGCATGGGGGGAAGTGGTTAGGGGCTGGCCGAAATGGGCTTAGCCTGTATATGTTAAAAAATGGGTTTTTTAGCCTAAAAACAGAGTTTTTAAGGTTGAGTAGAGGTTTTCATTAGAGGGAAAAAAATGGATTTTTAAGCCAAACAAAGGGTGTTTGTGAGGTTTAAAGGGGATATGGGATGATTTAGTAGGCTTGGGAGGGGATTTTGGGAGTCAAAGGGGAAATTTGGTTAAGGGAAAAAAGGGTTAAAATGGGAAATTTGCAGGGATACAAAGGGCAAATGGAGGCTTTTCTGAGCATAATTTTTTCACAGACAGTGAGGCTTTTTTGGATGGAAACAACAGTGAATATTTTTTCAAAGGTGAAGGACACATAGAGGCTTCAAGGATGAGATATTTTCATAGGAAATGTATCTCTTGAAGGCTCAAAAACAATTTAGCCACCTGTTTGCTTGACAAAAATTTCATAGGTGGCTAACAGTGGCTCCACATGGGGATGGCATCTTCTTGAAGGTGTCAAGAATTCAGAAAATAATCTTTGGAGTAGGCCAGATGCCCAATCCTTGAACCATATTTCTTCTTTGATTCAGCTGTTAAAAACATGATGGATATTGATCAGTAGAAAACATTCCCCAAACAATCTACCTACCCATCCTACAATCCTAACATTTTTTCTTCAAGGTGCATTTGAATTTGCAGACCTTCTTCATCATTTTTTTTATTGAAAGCAGAAAAAAACTAGTCTAATTCTACCCTTATTCCTCCATGAGACCAGATTAAACTATTAGCCTCATAGTTTCTCTACCTAATCTAATATCTGCTAGGATTAAAATGTCTAGCAGATTTCTTTCTCTACATTCTACAACAGAAATTTAAAAACAGTCAAACCAGGATTAGGCAGTCTAGTTTGTTGTGGGTCCATGGCATAAAGATAGCTGCTCATGAACTGAAGTTGCAGAAAATTGGAAACAAAATCTTGAAGGCTTGAAATCTTAAAACTTTGAAGCATTCCTTCTTTTCTTTGTGAATCAAGTTTTGAGCTTGTTAGAGTCACTTTCTTCTTCATTTCAGCTCTGGTTTTGGGCTTGTTAGAGCTGATTCTTCTTTCTACCTTGCTGGTTCAGGTGTTGAGTATTTTAGGACCAGCTTCTTTGCTTTCTTTGGCTCAAGTTTTGATCATTTTAGAGCCAATATTTTGTACTGCATAGGTTCAAGTTTTGAGCATATCTGAACCTCTCTTTCCCTCTTTTGTGAAACATTTTCTCTTTTTTCTTGAAAACAAAACACTACAATGGTATTTACAATGGAAATAAAAAATGTAAATTGGAAATCAGCAGTAGTAATGCTTGAGCATCCTGCCATTGACAAGACCCCCAAACAGATCGGTGCCATCTAGTTCTTGCAGAAAAAAGGCATTTGGAAAAATAGTGGATTGGATGATGTATGGGCCCTGCCACAAACTGTCAAATTTTCCATGCTTTCCTTTGTCTTCTCTCCTAGAGTCCCACTTTAAAACTTTATCTCCAATTTTAAAGTCACAAGCTTTTTTTCCTTTGTCAAACAACTTCTTAATGTTTTCTTGCACTTTCAGAGCTCTGTTATAGACTTCTTCTCTTGTTTTTTGGAGATGAATTGTTTGATCTATCCTCCTTACCATACTGTCCTCTTCTGTCTGAATCTCTTGGAGTAGTTTAATCACTAGTACCCCAAGGCTGGTAGGAAACACTGCCTACGTTCCATAAACAAGCTGATATGGTGACGCGCCAATGGATTTCTTTGTTGTTAGCCTGTCGGCCCACAAATCATGCACTAAATTATTATGCCATGAATCCTTATTCTCTTCAAGCATATTTTTGATAATGGTCACCAAGCTCTTGTTTGATGATTCAACTAACCCATTACCTTGTGGGTAATAAGCAGTTGAATGACCGAGTGCTATCTGATACCTTGACAAAAATCAATCATTTTCTTGGATCCAAAATCAGAAGCGTTATCAGTGATTATCTTTCTTGGGAAGCTAAATCTAGAGAGGATGTGGTCTTCTAGGAACTTAATGATAACCGAATCTATGGCATTCCTAGAAGGTATGGCCTCTATCCATTTTTTGAAGTAGTCTGTGGATGTAAGGATCCACTTGTGTTGAGAAAATGATGAAGGGTGTATTTCTCCTATGAAATCAAGGCCCCATTGTTGAAGGGGAGCCTCAACAGTAATGGGTTGTAATGGTAAAGGGAGGAGCTTTCTTTTTCCCTCAAAAATCTGGCACTTATGGCAGGCAATTATCATTTTGTGGATGTCATTGAAAAGTGTAGGCCAGTAATAGCCAGCTCTGAGTATTTTGTTAGCAGTGGCTTTCCAGCTTAGATGGCCTCCACACTCTCCTGCATGGAGCTCATGTTTAATACTCTCTGCTTCAGTTTCAGACAAACATTTAAGAAATAGACCATTTGCATTTTTCTAGTATAAACATTCATTCAGTATGCAATAGTTTCTGTATTTTAACTTTAAGAATCTGGCCTTAGTCTTTGATAAATCAGGAGGGGCATTGAGGTTTGTGAGCACATACAGGATATCAGAATACTAAGGAGAATTTTGAAATTGCTCTTTGACTGTAGGATCGGGCAATCCTTCATGCTCATCCAAGGCATCTACCATGTTTATGTCAAGGGCCTGCATGTTAGATTTGGCCATCAGTTGAGCTAAGCCCTGACCTTTGATTAGTTTTGTGGGTTTTATTTCCAAGTCATACTCTAATATTACAACAATCCATTTGCCTCTTTTCCATCAGGATCACGGGACAAAATGTCTCTTACCACTATGTTTGGTACATAGGCAATGATATGAGAATGCAGAATATATACCCTAAAGTCTTTCAAGGACTTTACCAAGGCGTAGGCCTGTTTTTCCATTATGTTGTATTTTAAGGGTGCATCCCTCAGAGCTTTGCTGAAGAAAGCAATGGGCTGTTCCATTCCCTCTGGGTTTTTCTGCAGCAGAACTGTAGCCACGGTGTGCTTGGAGGCAAAGGAAAATATCAGGAAATATTTTGAGAAATCTAGGCTAATTAGGACAGGTGCCCGGGTGAGTGCAAGTTTAACTAATTCAAAAGATTTTTTAGCCTCTACAGTCCATTTAACCCCTACACCTCTTTTCAGCATGTTTGTCATATCCCTTAGGTGCTCAGCTAAGTTGGGAATAAACCTCCTCAAGAAGTTAATTTTCCCAATAAAATACTGTAACTCTTTTATGTTTCTCAGGTGTGTAATTTGCAGTATTCCTTCAACTCTTTGCGGGTCTATTTTAATTCCCTTATCTGATATAATATGGCCAAGAAGATTGTCTTCTTGAAGCCTGAATACAGTCTTCTTGGGATTTAAAGATAGAACGAACCTTCTACATTTTTCAAAAACTCTTCTCAGATGTTTTAGGTGCTCCTCATCAGTCTTGGAATAGACTGTTATGTCATCCAAATAGATGACAATGAAGTGCCCTATTTCTTCCGAAAAGGCTATTTCCATTGCTCGTTGGAAGGTCGCACCAGCGTTCATTAGTCCAAAAGGCATTTTTATGTACATAAAAGTGCCCCATGGAGTGGTGAATGTTGTCTTGAGTTGGTCTTCTGGGAGTACTAAAACTTGGTTATATCTTGAAAAAACATCTAACAGGGAGATCCTTTTTGAGGCAACTACCCTCTGTAGGATGTGTTCCATCTTTGGTAAGGGGTAATTGTCTTTAAGTGAAGCTCTGTTAAGGTTCCTTAAATCTATGCACAGCCTGATCTCTCTTGTTTTATTTCTCACAGCTACAAGGTTGGAAACCCAATCAGAAAACCTCACAGGCACTATAATTCCTGCCTCGTACATCTTCTTGATTTCTTTTTTGAATAGAGGCAGTTGTTTCAGATTAATTCTGTGAAGTTTCTGTCTGAAGGGTTTTTGGTTTTCTTTTAAAGGGATCTTGTGCTGTATAATGTCTATATCGTAGGCCTTTAAGTCCTCATAGCTCCAGGCAAACACATCGATGAACTCTTTAAATAAGTCAATATATTTATTTTTCATGTCTGGGGGAAAGGACTTAGCCAATTTAATCATCTTAGGCTTATCTTCAGTGCCTATGTTGCATTCCTCGACATCAGAGTCTGAGTGTTCTATAGTGGGTTTTTTCCCTACGTCATCAAAATAAAAAAGGTCCTCTAAAGGTGCCAGTCCTCTGGGGATATTATTATCTTTGGAATGCAACACCTCTATTTCCTCTTTTTCTGCGTTCTTATACTCTTCAGTTTGATTTCTAAGTTTTTCAGTTAAAGTGTTTATTTCTATGTTATGTGGTGCTTTTTCTTTGTCGGGGGGATCTTCACTAAAGTAACTTTCATCAAATTTAGAGTCTGAATCAGAGAATTCAAAATCATTCCTGCCAATCAGGAAATCCTCTATCTGCTTGTTGCCCTCAAAGACCTGCCAATATTTCTCATTATCAGGCATTGCAGGTCTATATTTCATCTTAATGATGATTTTTTTGTCACTAGGTGCTTTATGATATGAACTAGCTATGCAGGCTAATCCATCCGCAATTATGTTTTGACTCCTGGGAACAAACACAATTTCATACTCTACAAAGGTTTTCAATAATTCCATAACATCATTTCTATACACTCTCAATCTAGGGTGTTTAGCTGTATATTTTCCGTTCACTTGTTTTATGATTAACTCAGAGTCTCCATGTACAGCTATCCTTCGGGCTCCTAGTTTTTTCAATAAATTCAAGCCTAGGATGAGAGACTTATACTCTGCGATATTGTTTGTACATTTGAAGTTCAGATTGAAGGCATGACTCTCAGCGTAGTCACTCTCAGTGTTATGTAACCACACTCCCACTCCTGCAGTCTTTCTATTGCAGGACCCATCGAAATTCATTCTCCATAAGGGATCGTTTTCAGGTTTATCCTCATTTTCCTCCCTAACATTGGTTCCACTTTTATGTTGTAATATGGGGTCTACATCGTGGTGTGGAGGGTTTTGTTCTTCATGATGTGTATGGAGCTCAGAGAGATGACTAGTCAGATGTTTGTTGTCTTGGTTTTGATTACTCTGAGCTTCAGATTCAGTGCACTGTCCAAATGTTTCTTCTTAATTTTCTTCTAAGTCTAGAGTGGCCATTATGTTAAAATCTATGGACTCTGCTCCATTATTTGCATCTCTGTCTTCTGGCTCCGGTTCATCTATAGTTTCATCGTTGTAAAGGATAAAAGAGTCTAGATCCATGTGTACAGAGTACAGAGGTGAATTTTCAGGTTTTTCAGGGCTGCTGAACATGAACTTCATTTGTGCCTCTCTATACAGTCTCCTAAGCTGGCTAAAGATAAGGATTTTGGCATATGACCCATCCATCTGCATTGTACCCTACAGCTTAGCTCCCCATGACCTTGATAGTAACATGCCATACTTAGGTGGCACATCTGCCACTACAACATCCATAACCATACCTTTGGCTAGAATCTGGGTCAAGTTCACACAGAGATCTTTGATTAGGCTAAGGCATTTTACTCTGCTAGAGTCAAATGAATATAAATATTTATAAGGACAGGTTATCTCTAGGCCTGACCTCTCCATAACTACCTTAGGCATTAGGTTGTGTGATGCCCCAGAGTCATGCATTGCATTGTGATGGATCTTGTCATGGATATTGAGGCTGATATAGAAAGGAGGTACTACCCCTTCCTGAAATTTCCCTTCTATCTTTGGTCCAAATAGAAGAGCTGGTTGATCATCACTCAGATTGACAGTGTCACTGTTTTCACCTAGGTTTAAAGCTTTCAAAATTTGGCCTTTATATACATCCTGAGTGGCCAGCTCAGAGAGTGGGATATAGATTTTAATTTTAGCAATCTCACTTTCCAAATTGAAGGGAGATTGACTCTTTGTAAGACTCAACTCTGTTTTGTTAGCCACTACTTTAGTGGCTGAATTAGTGTGTTATTCTCACTATGTGCAGTGTTTGCAACTATTTTATCAGGAACACTAGCCACAATGCTAGTGCTGCTAGTTTGTTGACTTTTTCTATCAGTATTTTGGTTGTCTTTTTCTTTGTTCTTCCCAGAACTCTCAGTTGATGATTTGTTGTTTTCAAAAATCACTTTAGAAGTTTTCTTAGGTCTTTTCTTAACGGTAATCTTAGAAGCTTTGGGTTTGGAAGTGTCTAAGTTCTTTTTGCTTCTAAGTTCATACTGTTCTCTGACCTACATGATGGCATTTTCAAATCCTATCCTGTAATCCTCAGATTCTAACCTTTCCTCATCCCAATGTGAGTGTGAGGTCTGATCTTCTTCTGTGGAACAATTGTGGATTGAGTTGTCTATTTCCAACATGTTTATTGTGGTCCCCTCAGACTCTTCTATTATCCCCTCATCCTCATTAAGAAGGTTCTCTTGAAATGGGGGTATGACTTGTTGATTAGAGTCTCTCTGTCTGTTTGGAGGGTTGTTTCTCCTAAAGTTCTGGTTCTGGTTATGATTTTGGTTTCTGTTCTGATTACTGACCGTGACAACCATTTTTTCCATCATTTTCTCCAACCTTTCCATGTTTTTGGCTAGACTGTCATACTTGGGATTGGATGTGGAAGCTGATGTATCATCCCTATATGTTACCTTTTTCTCAGACCTCATACTGGCTCTCTTCTCAATCAGGTTAGCCTCTACACTCACTGCTCCTTTTTTCATATCTTCTAATGTGTTGTAATCTCTCTCCCTAAGCTGGTAGGCCATGTCAGCATCAAAGCCTTCAGGGTATTTCACTAAAGCCATACCTTGGGGAGGTTTCATATGTGGAGGAAGAGCATTGTAAACACTGTTAAACCTTGTAGAATAGTCATGGAAACTCTCTCCTACGTTTCTTTTAAGATTCTTGTATTCTGCTAAGATTTGGAGAGGGTTGGTCTTGACTTCCCATTTGTTTATGAAGGACTGATATAAAGAGGGAAGATCATGGATAGTATTAGGAGGTATGATTTTAAACCACTTCTTCACATCTCCTCCTAAGCTCTAGGAAAAGATTCTCATCTTGACTGTCTCATCATCTATTTCCATATAGTCAAGGGAATCTTCCATCCAATCTACATGGTGTTGAGCCGTGGTAGACTCTTTTGCAGTGAAATGTGGGATTTTTGATTGATAATTGTTGGGTAAAGGCACTAGATGTTGTGGTAACACCAGAGGTGCATACCAAGCTGCCATAATGGTGTTTTGAGGAGGTAAAGGATTGGCTTGAGCTGCAAGTATGTGGATGATAGGAATAATAGGACTAGCAGCACTCTGAGCTGATTTAGGGTGATAGAGCCCCAAGTTTTGAATGAAATGAATATTCGAAGGTGTAGATGGAGGAGTCTCTCTATCCCTAATATGTTGACCACTGTGAGGTGGTGAACCGAGAAGCCCAAAGTCTGACTGGTCTAGAGCACTGAATGACCTTGTTCTAGGTAAAATGCTTTATGAGTAAGTCAAAATGAGTGTCTGATAGAGCTGTAAAGTCTTCCAGTGCAGAGTTAGCTCTATTGATGTGTCTGGAAATAGTTGGTTTTCTAGGTGTAGTGGATTTCGTAAGAATTTTCTCAGGATTGTCAACTATTTCATGTGGGTTTGGGTTAGGATATGCTCTTGTATGAATGGTTCTTGAAGCCAGAATGTTGTCTTTAAACAAAGAAGCTTAATCCTACTTGTTACTTCTAATATGGCTGATGTTGTTACGAAGGCTGGTCTCCCAGTGGAGTCTTATGGAAACCAAGATAATCAGCAGGCCTATTGATCACCAGTGGAGTCTTTAACCATTGAAGAACTATGGAGTCGCCAGGTGGAAGATTTAGAATGTTTCAAGGAGGTATACTGTCCACCACAGTGATTACTGCCAATCTAACCATATTTTTGTTTTCTGAGGCCCTAGTGATGTATAAGATGGAAAACACTCAGAAACTCCCTAGCGGAGTCGCCATTATGTTGGAGTTCCCATGTTTTTGGCAAGTTTGGCAGTACCAAAAGATGAGACAACATCAAAACCACTTTTAGACCTCAGGATATAGCCCTCCTGGGTCTAGAGAGGGATATCTCTATAAAGGAAAAGTTATATGTCTTTGAAGCTCAGTTTTAAGATATTAGGCTAGTTATATGGCACAAGGTTTGTTTGTTTTGTTTGTTTGGTTGTTGGGAAACTAGACAGAAGGGTTCAATATAATAAAAAGGGTGAGAAAAGAGGATTTTAGGCAAAGGAGAGATACGTCAAAGAAAACTCGAGACCATTGGGAAATGGAGTCATGAAAGGGTTTACTTGTTATTCAGTATTCAAGGCTTTCAGTTGGGCTAGTCATCTAAATCATAGGATCTTAAAGATGATAGTGTGGTATGAAATGAAAAGAAAAGAAGGGGAATAACAAGGAAACCTCCAAGGTGACCATTTAGGAATCAGATCTAGGGACAGGACATGCCATTAAACACCTATGATCCACCCCCTAAAAGGTTAACTCTTCAGAAAAGGAAAACATTAAAGATTTAAACACAAAGGTGAAGGCCTGAGATCAGAGAAAGGCTTTAAACTTTCAATGCTTTGATATTCAACTTAAGGGAACTTAGAAAGGTTCAATTGATTGAAAAAGACCCTAGTGAGGCAGAATCAGCATCCCAACTCCCATTATCCCAATTCTTTCAATTAAAACCCAACAAGAATGTCCAAGAACAGATTCATAAATTCATACATTAGCTAGCAGTGAAAAACAACTACTACATTGGTTAAATTATCTTGAATTAGTTCTTAGATAACACATTTAGTAGAAAAAATCAAAGGTAAGGAGAAAAGAAGCATTAGGGTACCATGCAAGGGTATATCCTAAGCCAGATTTCTGATGCTTACTAGAGAAATGAAATATAATGGATTACAGAAGGAAAACAGAGACAAAGGCAGAGAACCCCACCGTTGCTTTAAATCAGGATCCAAAGAAATGTGCTTGTCATATTAAATAGCAACTCCAGTCATGTAAAACATTGCCCAACAACTTGATATTCAGTTTGACTACATCTTCCTCGGCCTATCTTACAACTTTACACAGAGAAATATATCTCAATAGAAACAGCTTACAATTCATAGTTATCCGATCAATAATCAACAACAACCAACCATTACGATGTGTTTTTCTTGAGTTCTTATAGCTACAAGAGAGGCAGAGGAGATAGGTGAAACACTAAATGAAACATTAAAATAGAGGAAGAAGGAGAGGCTCGAGGCCCATTCTGTCTTAATATCTATGCATTAATCTTCAGTACTCTTTGGGTGAAAGAGTGGTCTTCGACAGGCTGAAATTAACTCCAGGTATGTTCTTTGATGTAATTTCGGCTGCAGTACTCTGTAGTACTCTGGTGACAGGAACAAAGGCAGATAAATGACTTTGAGGTCTGCCATACTGCATAAAAAATGCTCTGGTAGTGTTAGGACTTTTGTCAGGGTGGAAATCTTCTCAGGAACTTGACGTAGAATAGAAAACAGTATGGGAACTTGTCCTTCACGGGAAAGAACCTTCTGCTAATGTGTGACACTGATATCATGGTTTTCTATGCTTTAGGCCTCATTAGGCATTCTATGTTAATCATAAGGTCTTCAATCTGGTACGTTCGCCCTTTAAACACTGAATTAAAGCTTAAAATCTTCAACAATGGGCATTAAACCTATTTTAATTCTTCACTGATACTCTTTGCTGCTTCTTTGACTGTCTTTGTCTGTGAAATTGCAGGGCTTATGGCGCTGGAGGTTTCTAATAGAGATGATACCCTTGACTTGGATAAAATATGTGTTTAAAACCCCTCGGGAGTCTTCCTGCAACTTGGCCTTGAAAATGGCCTTCTGCCACGCTCAAATTGTCTACTATACTATACGAATGAGCAGCTCGACTGGAAGCAGCGTTTCGACGTAGGGGTCCCTTAGGAATCTTTGTATGAACCTCGAATTTGGGTGGAGGGATATGTAAGGGGCCACTTGATGTCGAAAGAGGCTCTGTAGAACCTGAAGAAGAAGGCTCGGGGGCAGACTGAGCAGGAGGCTTGGGGTACTGGCGAGTCCGAGTTTGAAGGTGAAGGTCGATGGTCGGGGAAGGATCGGAGTGCATCATAAGGATCTGGTAATCAGAGGAACCAGAAAGGGAAGGGGGAGTGGCGACCTGGCTGTCAGGCGGTTGGGTAGCCACGAATCCTTGCTGAGGGAAAGGATCAGTAAACACAGTTGGTTGGGTAGTGGCCACATTAGGAGGAGCATGAGGGGAGGCGTGTTGTCCGCGCAATGTGGCTTGAGACTCCCACATCTGCCGCATCTGGGGTAAGAGGGGACAATCGTGGGTGTAATGACCATAAACACCGCAACACGAACAAGGCTTATTTGTGTGAAGCGGCCTGTCCGGCGTGGGCTGAGTGCCCTGTTGCTGGTTGGCAGTGTTAGGGTCCACACCAGGATTGGGTCCACGGGTACCAGGGGCAGATTGGTTTTGATTGCCTCTCCGCCTTCTTTGAGAAGAAGGGGGATTAGTCGCGCCCTGCTGTGCAAATACTTTCCCTGGAGGGGGCTGTAAGTGTTGTTGCGGGTTTGGAGGAGGCAAGGGAGATGGAAGTGCATATGCTGGAGGAGCTGGCGCACCAGGCTGCGGATAAAGGTAATGGTTAGGTTGGGCAACATTGAGGTAAGCAGGAGGTTGGGCAAAAGGAGGAGGCATGCCGTATCCTGGATACATGCTACCGGGAGGGGGAAGAGTGCTAGAGGTGCTGGCCCCTCTGTGAGGGAGACCATAGCCCATAGGAGGTTGAGCATACGGATGGGAAAGGGCTCCAACGATACCGTCGGTGGAATGAGATGCCCCCGGGGCGTTAGCGCCGCCGGGCCTGGGGAGGTCAGGAAGAACGGTATAAACATAACCAGATTGAGCGTAGATCAGGTCATATTTCAAGGCTATTTGGAGGGCGGCTTCTTCAGTTTGAGGAAAGTGAGAGGTGACATCTTTGCCGATAGGAGCTAAGAGGGTGCGAAGGAACCAGTCCATGTAAACCCGATCTACGAAGGGGGGGGCTCGACATAAGCTTCATCTTCGTCGCCATTCCTGAACATGGGCGGAAAGGCGAGTTGAAGAGGTTTGCTTGAATGAAGTCAAGAGCTCCGTGCCAGTATCGTATCGGAGAGGGAGCTGGAAATAAGATAAGAAGGCTTGGACAAGGGTCGAAAAGGTGGTATGGGAAGAGGTGGCTTGTTCAACATACCATTTAGAAGCTTCGCCGGTAAGCGTGCGTTGGAACAAACGAAGACAGATTGAGTCATCGGTAATGGAATTGGAGGAACACCACATGTGGAAAGATCGGACATGATTGGTTGGATCTTCTCCAGCAAGGCCTTCGAACTTAGGGATGTCGGAGGGGAGCTTGGTTGGCATAGCAGGCCAACCAACATCGTGGCGGATAGGGTCGTTGATCAACTGATTGAAATCGGGGAGGCTGAGGCCTGCAATGTACGGCAGCAATGGGGTGGCCGGAGTCGTTCCTGTGGCGGTTCCGCTAGTATTCGGGCCGGCATTAGGGCCGGGAGAACCGCTAGCGTTAGGCCCTGGACCAGACATGGTGGTAGGGGGAGAACCAGGAGGAGAAGGGGAACCCGATGAATCAGGAGAGGAGTCGGAGTGCGGACTCGGAGGAGGATTGGCTCGACGACGGCGGGTCGGAGCAGGTCAATCGACCAGAAACTGAGGGTGAAGGCCAAGAAGTCTCCGGAAAAGGCGCCTTGGGGGTGCAATGACGACAGGAAGAAGGAAACCGACAGGGGCAGAAAGGGACAGAATCAAGTGAGGTCAAGGGCAGAAAAGGTGCAGTGACAATTGATTTTAGAGTCTTTGCCAGGCGGTGTTAACCAGGCGCTTCTTCACTTAGGGTCAGTGTGTGGCGTTCGTTAATTTTAATTTTTAAAACCCTTTCCATTTTGAGAGCAAGAAAAAAGTGTGCTGCGTAACTGAAAATAAACCTACAGAGAACAATATATAATGCTGAAATAACAGAAAATTAACAGTTACTTGTGCATCTATCTAACCCAAGAAGGCGGGTATCTCAAAACTCAGCTAAAAAAGGGAAAAAATCTATGCAAAATACACGGACAAGAGGCCAATATATCTAAGGTCAAAAAGGGATAGGGATCTAGAGGATAAGGCTGCTGAAAAGAGGTGCAGATCACAGCCAAGAGACAGAGGCAAGGTGGCTGGAAAAAGGGAGGAAATCAGCAAAAAACGGAAAGGACAGGGAGGAGGTCCTAAAGAGAGGTCCAAACAAAACAACAAGAGGTGATTTGAAAGGAAGAGAGGTTGATTTAAAGGGATCTGAAAAGGAGGTAACAGATCTGGACAAGGGGGAGCTGAAACTCAGAAAAACAGAGGCTGAAACAGCTAAAAACTCTTCCACAAAAAGTGGAGGGTACTGAAGCCCTAGGGGGCTAGGTTCCCACTTAGATGAGCTAAAACAGAGCAAAACCAGGTCAAAGCGGGCTGAAACAGAGGCTGGAAAACCCTGACAGAAGTTTCAGCAGAACCCAGAAAAATTGCAGAAAAATCACTGAAAAATTGGCAGGTCGTAGGTTCTGACCTGTTTTCAGTGCAGGTCACAGAAAAGGGGCAGAAAAGTGCAACCTGGAGGTCCAGGTCGTAGGTTATGGGCCAAAAAGTGTGACCCCCCATTCCGGTTGTCTCGGCGGCAGATTTTCAGAAAAGTTGTCATCTCAGTTGCGGCTGGTGTCGCTTACCTGTGCAATAGGGCCAGAAACACACGGAAGTTAGAAATTTTAATGTTTTAGGGTTTTATGTGAGAAAAACAACATAAAAATAGGAAAAATAAACAACTGAAAAGAAGCCCTAGGGTCTGAAGTAGCTGGATATGCAGGAATATGAAAAACGACAGCGGTCGTAATTTAAAACCCGTGTGGAGTCGCCATTTGTTAGTATGAATCCTTTGTCGAAGTGTACGAAAAAGGACCTCTTTAGCTACGCATAACTAATAGCCCTAACAACAAAAGTGGCTACCAATATCTTCAGATCTACGGTTAGTTGAACATAAAAGAGCTGCAAAAACCAGATCTATGCATGGAAAGACATTAAGCAGAAAAAATAAGGGTTTGCTCCATATACCAATAGACAAGACAAGAACAATTTTTGAAAGAATTTTTTATATTAATTGGGCACCTAGGAGGAAAACAAGAAGGCGTATCCAATTCTCCTCAGTGGGATGGGTTCTTGGAAGTCCTCGGCACTTCAGATCTAAGATTTCTCTCTCTTGTTGGTGTAGAAAACCCACACAAAGAATGGAACTCAAAGGGAGCTCACACAGCAAATGGTAGAAAAATGGGACCAAGTGTATAGATCCAGAGTGATCTAATAGGCAACAAAAGGTGAATAATGGTAGGAAAAACCCTCCTATTTATAACAAAATATTGGGTCATTCTAGATCTTGGTGCATGGGTTAACCAGATCTAGATCCACTTTTTATAGAATATTTTATTATATTTGTTGGAGGGAAAAGGTATTTGACTTGGGTCAAATCCCTTAATTTGTCAAAAATAAATAAATAAATGATTTATTTATCTTTTTAAGGAAATGGTTAGAAGATAATCAAATAAATAATGATTTATTTAATTATTTAAGGAAGTGGTTGAAAGATAATTAAATAAATAATGATTTATTTAATTACTTGTGGGTGATTTGGTCATATTTAACAAGGAATGTTATCTAAATAGGATTTAAATAATTATTCCTAGAAAATAATAAGATAAATAAAGGTTTATCTAATTAATTTCTTTGTTTTTGGGTTAAACATGACTGGGAATAATAATTAAATTATGGTTTAATTAATTATTCCATGAGGAAAATCCAACAAATATAGGTTTGTTTAATATTTCCTTTTGGGGTTTCCTGTTTAGACCATAAACAACCTAATAAATGTGGTTTATTAAGTTATTTAACATAGTGAAGGCAATTTTACTTAGGGTAAAATTGGTCTTACCTGGTGTACTTGGGTCCATCTAATGATAATAGGTTAGATGACCAAAAAATGGTGTAACACGGTATTTGTGAGCCATGGTGGTTTCCACTGCCTGTAACCCTGCAAAACACACAAAAATGTTAAGAAAATCCATGCGAAGTGATGGCGGATGCAGTGGAAGGCTGTGAGAATGGCAGCGCAACATGGTGGATGAGGTGAATACAGTGGAAGACGGCTGCAAAATGCTGTGAAATGGTGGAAAAATGGTCTGGTGAAAGTTTGGTGGAGGAACGATTATGGGTCGTTCGATCAAATCTGGTGGCGATGATCGACGGTTATGATTAACTGACGAAATGGCTTATGAAGTTAGGCGAAATGAAATAAACTTTAATGCAAAGCCTCAAAGTTTTAATGTTTGGGCCGAAGCAATGATGTTTAATGCAAAACATAAGGTTTGGGCCTTTGGACGAAATACACAGAGAATCAACGAAAAACATATGAAATGGGGCTTGAATGGTGGGACCCAGTCATGGGCGGAGGGCGATTTAACATGGACCGTTAGATCTCAAGGGGATATCAACGGCTTAGATGATCCGATGGAATGCTATGGTAGCGCGATGAAAAACATGAATGAGGTGCGAGATGCATTGTGGGCCGTTGATCTGTACAGATCAACAGTCGGGATCTATAGATGGATCTTCGAGCATAGAAGTGGGGAAGTGGTTTTCGGATAAAAACTATTGTTTTCGCACGACAAAAGGCGGGTGAGGCAGTTTTCACTTTTCGAATGCGATATAGGTCTCCGGCTGACACGTGGCATTTTGAAACTGTCCATATCGCGTGATTTCAAACTGCTAAACTTCGTACGAGGAAACAATGCGATATTGATGCTAGCTATTAGATATGGGACCGTGAGATCTGATGGTGGGAGGAGGAGCGTGATATGGGAACGTGTGCGGTCAGTTAAGGTGGGGTCAAGCCAAAGGTTGTTTCAATACAGGGCATCCGATCTATGAATGAACGGCTAAGATCTGGAGAGGGAGAGCAATAGTGGTAGGGCTAGTTAGTGGTCGGGAGAAATATGAGCCGTTGAATCCATGTGATCAATGGTGGAGGTTTAAGGAGGAATCGGAGGGAAAGGGGCCACATGAATGTGCAGGAGGAATTTAAGCCATCGGATCAAGAGGGATGAACGACTGCGATTCAATCAGAAGTAGAGGAGGTAGGGGCCAAAACTCCGATGGGATGAAGGAGCGATTGCATCTGGACCGTCGGATCGGCTGCAGATCAATGGTTGTGATTGGATTGAAGGGTTTACAAAGGGAGTAGGCGGCGCGCAAGGAATATCAAATCCTGTCCATTGGTTCTGGTGGATTCAATGGCCAGGATCCAATCGGGGGTCGGCCAATCGAGGCATCAGAGGGTGGCACTTTTTAAAACTTCCGATTGGCGATGAACGCGGCGCTGCGATGGCTGTTGGATCTAACTGTGAATCAAAGGTGGAGATCATCATCGAAGGGTTTAGAAAGGGAGTAGGCGGGGCATGGTGAAACATGCGTGGAACCATTAGATCTTTTCAGATCAACGGCATAGATCGCTTCAAAGGCTGATAGACCAAATACACCTCGCATCGAAATATTTCATCTTAACAAAGAAAATGCGCTCCCGAACACCTCCCGATTCTGATAAGTGCCATATGCCTTAGTGCTTGGTCTTAGCGCTCAGTTACATGTGGGCGAA
Source organism: Pinus albicaulis (assembly GCA_034641835.2). Taxonomy (NCBI): domain Eukaryota; kingdom Viridiplantae; phylum Streptophyta; class Pinopsida; order Pinales; family Pinaceae; genus Pinus; species Pinus albicaulis. The sequence goes on along the minus strand of CM076573.1, from coordinate 521,446,034 downwards.
GTGGTTGGGGGCTGGCCGAAAGGGGCTTAGCTTACATATGTTAAAAAATGGGTTTTTTAGCCTAAAAATAGAGTTTTTAAGGCTGAGCAGAGGTTTTCGGTAGAGGGAAAAAAATGGATTTTTAAGCCAAACAAAGGGTGTTTGTGAGGTTTAAAGGGGAGATGGGATGATTTAGTAGGCTTGGGAGGGGACTTTGGGAGTCAAAGGGGAAATTTGGGAAAGGGAAAAAAGGGTTAAAATGGGAAATTTGTAGGGATACAAAGGGCAAATGGAGGCTTTTCTAAGCATAATGTTTTCACGGACAGTGAGGCGTTTTTGGATGGAAACAGCAGTGAAGATTTTTTCAAAGGCGAAGGACACACAGGAGCTTCAAGGATGAGATATTTTCATAGAAATGTATCTCTTTAAGGCTCAAAAACAATTTACCCACTTGTTTGCTTGACAAAAAATTCATAGGTGGCTAATAGAACGAAGATGAAGAAAATTGCGCTTTGGCTACCAAAGTAAGGAAGGGGAACGGAAAGAAAAATCTTTCTCAATCTGGTGCGAAAGGCAAGAAGTAGGACATGTCCAAGGTGAAGTGCTTTCATTGTCACCAACATAGACATTACGCCACTAATTGTTGACAGAAGAAGAAAAATAAGCAGGGTGTTGGCTCTGCAGCTGGAGAGGCCTTAGCCTCGCGTTTGAGCTAGATTTTTCGTTGATCGCATGCTTGGTCTCAAGTATGATGGGTTCAGTGTGGTTTCTTGACAGTGGTGCGTCTTTCCATATGATCGAAGACAAATATTTTTTTACTGATCTGGATGAGAAGGATCTTGGAGTGCACATCGAGATGGGCGATGATGGTAGATACAGTGCGACTGGTATCGAGACCATTTCCTTTGAGAGGGAGTCTGGCAAACCTTTCATCTTGAAGGATGTCATGCATGTTCCAGGATTGAAGAATAATCTTATCTCTGTGGTGATGTTGGAAGACAAGGGATATGATATTGTCTTTAGCGAGGGAAAGGCTTTCCTGCGCAGTAAGGCAACTGGTGAAACCCGGAGGATAGGGGTTCAAGTTAAGAGCCTTTATCAATTGCAGGTAGATGGCTGTGCAGAAATGGCAGGCAAATCAGAAGGAGTGGTGAGCTGGGATGAGGGCGAACTATGGCACAGGAGATTCGGCCATCTTCACCATGGCGCTTTGAAAATTTTGCAGCAGATTTCTACCGGGCTTCTTAAAGGTACACTTGCGCAGTCAAATCAGTGCAAGGGATGTACTTTGGGAAAATTTGTGAAAGCCACCTTTCATGAGAAGGATATTTGCGCCACGACGATCCTTAAGAGAATTCACACAGACGTGTGTGGAATTTTCTCAATAGCTTCGACAGCAAAGCACAGGTATTATGTGATATTTGTTGATGAATTTTCTCGTAAGTGTTGGATCTTCTTCATGCAGAATAAGAGCGAGACATTCTCAAAGTTCTATGAGTTTAAGGCACTGGTTGAGAAAGAGTCGAGGAAGCATGTGAAGGCTTTTAGGAGCGATAATAGTGGTGAATTCATCTCTAGTGAATTCAAATACTTTTGCAGCGCAGAAGGAATTTGAAGAGAGCTCATAGCGCCTCATAACCCACAACAAAATGGGGTCGCGGAGCAAAAGAATAGAACGATCGTGGGTGTTGCATGATCAGGGCCTGCCCATACACTTGTGGGCAGAAGCATGCAATACTGTAGTTTATGTGCAAAACCATTGTCCTCATAGAGTACTTGGCATGAGTACACCCGAAGAGGCATTTTCTGGTAAGAAGCCTGATATTTATCATTTGAAGATTTTTGGCTCACCTCTTTACATTCATATGACAAAGGATGCTAGGAAGAAGTTGGAGCTGACCGCAGAGGTTGGGATATTTGTGGGTACACAGAAACACCCCACAACTATCGGGTGTATTTTCCAGATAGTCGGAAGACTGTTGTGCGACGGGATATCAAATTTCATGAGGAGAAAGCCATGAAGTGTTCGCTTGAGAGGGAGCCACACTTGCATGCAGACGAGGAGCTATTAGTTCTTAAGTATAAGCCTCAGAATGTGGATCAGACACAAGAGGAGGGTTCATGGAGTGGAAGAAACCACTCATGCAGCGCCAACCATCAGAGGGTGGAAGCGCACTACAAAAGCTGAGCAATTGAATCTTGATGCAGAGAAGATTGTAGGAGCACCTACATCATAGTGCAGATAGAGACAGTCACCTGACCGATATACTGGATACATGGCTCTGATGAGAAAGTGTATCATGACAGAGCCATCCTCTTTCGAGGAAGCTGTGGAGGATCCCGCATGGGTAGATGCCATAGTGGAAGAGTATGATTCGATTGTCAGAAATAGTGCATGGGAGATTGTCCCAAGGCCAGAAGAGAAATCAGTGGTAGCTTCAAGATGGATCTACAAATTGAAGCAAGAAGCTGACGGGAGTTTCGAGAAGTACAAGGCAAGATTTGTTGCTCGGGGTTTCTCACAGATTGAGGGGATCGACTATGAGGAAACCTTTGCACCTGTTGCAAGGTATTCTTCCATACGGAGCATCCTAGCTCTCTCAGCACAGATGGGATGGCACATTCATCAGATGGATGTGAAGACTGCATTCCTCAACAGAGTCATTGAGGAGGAGGTGTACATAGAGCAGCTCGAAGGTTTCAAGATCTTCAGCAGCGAATCACATGTGTGCAGGCTCAAAAGAGCGTTGTATGGGCTGAAACAAGGACCTCGTGCTTGGTACACATGGATAGACATTTATTTCAACGGTCTTTGATTCACCAAGAGTGAGGCGGATCTGAACCTATACCAGATTGTGGTGGAGGGTAAGTTGTTGATCATTGTACATTATGTAGATGATTTGATTTTGACGGGTGATGAACAGTTGATACTCTCATGCAAGGCTGATCTTGAAAAAGAGTTTGAGATGAAGGACTTGGGCCTCCTTCATTATTTCCTGGGATTGGAAATTTGGCAGCGCAGTGATGGATTATTTTTGTCTCAAGGCAAATATGCCCGAGAGATACTAGAGAAGTTCAACATGCAAGGCTGCAAGCCTATCGACACTCCTCTTCCTGGTGGTTGGAGGAAAGAGGATGCTACATCGGCAGAGGTAGTGGATGCCACTATTTACCGACAGTTGATTGGTTCGCTCATGTATCTAGTCAATAAATGACCAGACATATGCTATGCAGTTAAACAACTTTCACAAGCTATGGTTAAGCCTACCAAGCTCTTTTGGAAGGCAGGGAAGCATGTATTGAGATATCTCAGAGGCACATCGGGATATGGATTATGGTACAAACAGTCGGATGAGGTGAAGTTGCATGGCTTCACGGATGCAGATTGGGCAGGGAGCCCAACGGATATAAAGAGCACATCTGGAGGGATTTTCAGTATTGGGTCAACGACAGTTTCTTGGTACAATAGGAAATAGAGATCTGTGGCACTCAGTTCAGCAGAGGCCGAGTACATGGCAGCAAGTTTGGCTGCATGCGAGGCTATATGGATGAGGAAGATCCTGGTCGTGTTGTTCGGTTCACACTTAGATCCTACTGTGATATATTGTGATAATCATAGTTGCATCAAACTCTCAGTTAATCCAGTATTTCATGATAGATCTAAACACATTGACATCCAGTATCATCATATCAAAGATTGTGTGCAGCGGAAGATCATGTTACTTTCTTACATTCCTACGGAGGATCAGGATGCTCATATCTTGACGAAGGTGCTCACCAGGAGCAAATTTGAATACCATAGAGACATGATCGGGGTGGCAGATAATCCCTATCTTGTTGAGAGGGAGTGTTGAGATTGCAACAAGATGATGAGCTCAGTGAAAAGAGTTTCCTTCACTAAGTGGGCCCGCAGACTATTTTTGGCACAAGTCTATTTTTAGACATGTCGATCATATTCTATGAGTTGCAGGATGCTATTTGTGGATGGTTGGTCAAGTTGGAAAAATAGATGGACTTTTATTTTTAGACATATTGGGCGGAATCTATTTTTAGATTGCCAGTCTAAAAATAGATATGTCGAATATTATTAGCTCTTAATAATATTTGGACTCTAAACATTAACTTATTCTCTTGGAGCACTTCAGTTAAGTGCACAGATGTGGCACAGGAGCTGACAGAAGGAATTAATCTATTCCTGAGGATTAAGTGGAGCTATTGCATGGAGACTATAGTTAGAACTCATGTGACAGAGTTTGGTGGAGTTAGTAGAAGTAGTTGGTGGAGTTGTGTTCAGTTTAACTCAGTTAGACACAGTTGAGCTAGTTGTATCTAGTCTAACTAATTGATACACTAGTGAGAGTGGTGTGAATTAATTAATAATTAATTCACTAAATATTAACTCATTAATCAACTGAAGAATACATCAGTTAAAAATAGTGCATGGACAGTTTCAGTGGAGACTAGTGGAGAGGTAGGTGAAAGGGCAGGTTGACTATAAGTTGTGACTATAGTGTTGCATGAGTTTGAACCACACATTGATGGAGATGCCAGTGAGGATTGCGTGAGCAAGGCTGGACCAATTCGAGTTCATTCAGAGCCATTCTTCAGTAGGGATTGCGCAGTAGAGGCAGGCTAGCAGGTGGAAAAGATCGGTGCATGGATTTGCTAGATCGGGCCTGATTAGTGTGTAGCGATTGTATTGTACTAAGAGCTTGTGAGAAGCTTTGTATGAGAATTGTTACATGATCTCTATGACATATATTATATACAAATATTTGGGGTTTTTAGCTTCAGGCTTTCACGTAAATCACTGTGTTAATGTGTGTGAATTTTTATGGTTTTAATGTGTGCATGCAATTGATTTAATTTCCGCATATGATGATCAATGGTGGAATAGATTATGTATTGTGCATGAAGTCAAATAGTGTATGATTAGGAGAATCTTAGACATATAAAATATCAATTATATAATTTCTACATACAATCCCTTAAATGCAATGCGCAATGTCAGGTGGGACCCGATCCAAATTGAAAATTGCAAGTCTTAAAGGATAAGCACCTAGATAAATGTTAAAAACCATCGAATGTGATTTGCGATATGGGTGGAGCCCAGTCGCATAGCATGCATTGCAATTATTAAAAGATAAGTGCTAAAAGAGAGGTTAAAAACAACGAAATTTGAAGTGTGATGTTGGTGTGGATGCGATGTGGTTCCAAGCTGAAATCTAAAGGATTTCAAGTCCAGGCAGATGAGGTTTGTGCACTATTTTATGAAGAAAGAGCTAACACGGCGAGATGACTCGGGTAGGACCTAACAAGGAGAAAAAAGGCATAGTAAGGCTAAAATTCGCAGTAGCAAGGAGATAACAGAAAAGGTCATGTCGGGCAAAGGCATTGTGCAGAACTAATTGTGATATAATTGCAATAAAAAAAAGGGTAGCAAACACATCAGCATGGCTATTGATCCACAAAAGACGCCCACACTTCATCAATTTGATAATACAACGACTATTTTCTGAAGAGGAAGAGCCAAAATTTCAGAGCCCTCCTTGCCTCTTCGACATCAGACAAAGCTGAATTCTGATTGGTTTACAATTAATAAGGAATTGCTACAACCATCTTCTTGGCTATAAGTCTTGTCACTGCCTGTGTGGTTCCACTTGTCAAAGTTTTTCTCCATCATCTCCTTTTCATGATCCCAAGAGGAAATTCCTTCCTTATTTTGTAATAAATAACAGACTACTAAAGACACTATTATGGACAGGCTCATCTTATCACCGCCTACGTATTTCCACTTGTCCAATTCTTCTTGAATGTAATCACTACATGTACACAAATTAACTGAATTAAGTCTTATATAAATACTGCATGCATTAGAAGTAGGTAGAGAAGAGGTCTGGAAGGGAAAAAACCATTGTAATAGACTCTGCTGGCTGTAAACACTCTCGTTGGATGAATGAAAGATGATGTTGTTTTCTAGATTCTTGTGTCATGTTCAGTGGTGAAGTACACCTTTTCTCGTAATATGTCATCTCTAGTTTTACATATTGTTGTTATTTCTTTACTACAGATAGAAAATTTTGTGTAGGATTTACCATGGGGTACCCTGCTCAGTCTTGAAATAGTACGTTATGTTTTCCTCTGAGACCGTAATGTAGAATCTAGAGACAGTTTGCTCTGCATTCCCATTAAGCCTTAATCTCCTCCTCCTTTCTATTTCATAAGCTTTTAAGATCCATTGACATGGCTAGCTTGCCTGGTTGCACCTGACCTCAATTATTCATCCATCTGAATTTGTTTACACTAATTTGAATCCATAGCCCAATGACCCTCTTTTGCTGCCTCAAACACATATTTTCAAACAAACCCCTATGCAATAATAGATAGCCTATAATACCCCCCATAAACAAAGCTGTATCTAATAGAGAGAGCCCTCTTTGAGTCTAGGAAGGCTAGGTCCTAGACTCCAAAGCGGTTTGATGTTGCACCTTCGTAGTTCTGTCTTCAGCCTTCAGAAATTTACGGGGAGATAACATACTAGAGACCATACCAGGGAGAGAAATTTACCTTCCTCAGAAAGCATATAAAAGGTAAGATCTGATTACTGATGGTGGACAATGACCAGACACCAGAATTTATTCACCTGGAGACTCTATGATTCAAGGAACTCAACTTTGAGCATTCATGATGACTCCACGACATCCTGACCATATTTTCTACTGAACAAGATGATAAGGTTTGTGGTAGAACTTTTAGCTCGTGAAGATTTAAATGCATTCAGGAATCAGTTATCACAATTTCAGCTTGATGAGGATTTTCTAAAGGCTGTCTTTCTCATTTTGAAATCAAGAAAATTTAATCCTGAAGCTAAAACATGTTTTTTGGAGGTAGTTGTTGAACGATACGAAATTGGTATTGAAATTTTGAATTCTCAAATTCGGTCATATAATTTCCTAGACCTTAAAGAATTCTTGGAAAATCTTCCTTCCCCTAAGCAAGAGGAATTGTACTACCTCTTGACTTACATATTGTGGATGATTGTGCTTTCAAGTACCAAACTGAAGATGTCGTTTCAAGGTTCAATATTGATGATACAACTAATCAACTAGTCATTGAAGGCCTAGAAGCAAATATCATACGTCATGCTTTTATTGATCCTATGGCAGATTATATGGAGTTTCTTCTTAGCTCAAGTTTTCAAACATGTACTCTCTATAAGAATCAAATACATCAGCGGTTGCCATTACATATTACGACTTTGATTATGAGGACACATAATCAAGTTGTACTTCTGATTTTCCTGACAAACAATTAATTTTTCTAGTTGTTTCTGCAGCTACTTGACTGGCTCCATTGGAATTTTTGTATTACCTGATTCAGTAAGATTATCAGTAGAATAGGGTAGGTAGCAGTGTGAAAATAAATTCAATACTTTGAGCATCTTTCTAGTTTTAGTTTCATATTGCTTTCTAGTTTTCAGTTCAAGTATGTTCCAGAGTTTAGTTTGCAAAGAGTGTTGATTTTAGCCTGAATATTTTCAACCACAAAGGTTTTTGTAGCAAATTAAGTTGCAGAATTGGGACCAACCCAATGGATCAGGCTACTATTATACGGTGTCCTTGACACCTTTTTAAGGAGATTCCATCCCCAACTAGAGCCACTATTAGACCCACTGTAATTCACAATATCACAATGCGACTGATCATTTCTCACCTCCGTAATGGACGGTCCGCATATGTTTTCGACCACCCCCGCAACCTTCAAACTTTAACCATAAAGGGGGGTCTGAAATTTCCCTTACCACTCTCCACAATCTTCTTATCACAGTTAAAACTCATCACCTTTCCACATCGCAAATCACAAGTCTTAGAGGATAAGTGCAAAAGGGTCAAGTATAACTACTGACGTGCGATGAGCGATGCGGTGGGGCCCGATCGCAAATCACAAATCGCAAGTTTTAAAGGATAGGCGTGAAAGGATTATGTTACAATCAACAAAATGCAATGTGCGATGTCACGTGGGACGTATCTAAAGTTTTAAAGGATAGGCGCGAAAGGATTATGTTATAATTTCCAAAATGCGATGTGCAATGTCAGGTGGGACCCGATCGCAAATTGCAAATCGCAAGTCTTAAAGGATAAGCACCTAGATAAATGTTAAAAATATCCAAATGCAATTTTTGATATGGTTGGAACCCAGTCGCATAGCACACATCACAAGTCTTAGAAGATAAGTGTTAAAAGAGAGTTTAAAAACAACGAAATGCGAAGTGCGATGTTGGCATGGATGCAATGTGGTTCCAAGCTAAAATCTAAAGGATTTCAAGTCCGGGTGGATGAGGTTTGTGCACTTTTTTATGAAGAAAGAGATAACATGGAGGGATGACTCGGGTAGGACCTGACAAGGAGAAAAAGGCGTAATAAGGTTGAAAGTCACGGTAGCAAGGAGATAACAGAAAACGTCGAGTTTGGCAAAGGCGATGTGAAAAACTAATTGTGATATAACTACAATAATAGAAAGGGTAGAAAACACATCAACACGGCTACTGATCCATGAAAGATGCTGACACTCCATCAATTTGATAATCCAACGATTTTTTTCTAAAGAGGAAGATCCAAAATTTCAGAGCCCTCCTTGCCTCTTCGACATCAGACAAAGCTGAATTCTGATCGGTTCACAATTAATAACAGAATGCTACAACCATATTCTTGGCCATAAGTGTTGTCACCGCATGCATGGTTCCACTTGTCAGAGTTTTACTCCATCATCGCCTTTTCTTGATCCCAAGAGGCAATTCCTTCCTTATTCTGTAATAAATAATAGACTTCTAAAGCCACTGTTATGGCCATGATCATCTTATCACCGCTTGCATGTTTCCACTTATCCATTTATGCTTTAATGTAATCACTGCATGTAGACAGAGTAACCGACTTAAGTCGTATATAAATACTACATGCATTATCAGTAGGCAGAGAAGATGCCCGGAAGGGAAAAAACCATTGTAATATACTTTACTAGTTGTAAACACTCTCATTGGATGAACGAAAGATGATGTTATTCTCCAGATTCTTGTGTCATGTTATGTGGTGAAGTGCACCTTTCCTCGTAATCTATCATCTCTGGTTTTGCATATTTTTGTTCTTTATTTACTGCGGATATAAAATTTTGTGTAGGATTTACCATGGGGTACCCTGCTCAGTCTTGAAATGACACGTTATGTTTTCCTCTGAGATTGGAATGAAGAATTCAGAGATGGTCTTCTCTGCATTCCCTTTGAACCTTAATCTCCTCCTCCTTTCCATTTCATAAGCTATTAAGATCCATTGACATCGCTAGCTTTCCTGGTTGCACCTGACCTTAGTTATTCATCCATCTGAATTTGTTTACACCTGTTTAACTCCATAGCCCAATGGCCCTCTTCTACTGCCTCAAAAACATATTTTCAAACAAACCCCTATGCACTAATAACTAGCCTAAAATTCTCCCATAAAAAAAAGCTATATCTAATAGAGAGAGCCCTCTCTCAGTCTAGGAAGGCCAGGTCCTGGACTCCAAAGTAGTTTGATGTTGCACCTCCTTAGTTCTGTCTTCAGCCTTTAGAAATTTACGGGGAGCTAACAATACCCTCACCTGATGAACAACTGATAGTATCTTTTGGGGTCCAAAAGGATTCTAGTGGGGAGGAATGATTAGAGGCTTAGTAATTAGCTCAAAAATGAAAGTGCTCAGAAAGTCTCCAAACTAGAATGAAAGGATAGATCTCGTCACCAGGAATCCAACACAACATGTTTCGTCAAAATCCGAGTTTTAATGAGTAAGTTATGATCTGCTGTCTGTTTTTTCAAACAAGTAAAAAAATGTGCAGAATAGTAACAAATTGATGACTTGGAAGTCTAGTCATCATCTCATTAATATCTAGGGAATATTCTCCAATTTTAAGCCAATAACACTGTGACAAGTGTCACAGTCAGGCTCGCCAATGTTTCTTGGGAAATTTAAATTTTTATATATAGTGCATTATTATTTTTTTATTGTGGTGGAATATGAGCCAATGGAGAAAAGACACGTGAATCAGCCGGAGGCTGCCACGTGCCCTCTCCCATGGCAATTAATGTTGGCGCAATACATGTTTAATATCCAAAGTCAAGAGTGGGTGCATTATTTATAACCAAGGTCCAATTCAAAGGTTCGTATGAGTGCATATATATTTTAACCAAGGTCCATTTCAATGGTTCGTATGACAAAAATTTATCACCGAGGGGCGGAGGTTGGGGTCGACCTAATGACCTCTCCCATGCTAGCACCTACACCAATCATCATACCACACAATTTTTCTTATCATGTATAGGAGCGCGGTTATATTTAAAGTTTATGCTATGCACCAATGAGCGGAGGAGGGGGCTAGCCCCGTAGGCCAGCCCCATCATAATACGACCGTGACCTCGTGACCGTGTTGGAGAGCTGGAGGCTTACAACGCGATTAGAGCTAAACCTCCATTAATGACAATTAAACCAAGCTTATCTTAATTTAATGGTGCAATTAAACTAACGGCAGAGATGGCAGAGTCCACCAAATGCGGCGGAGCTCTAGTTTTAGTAGTCTTATCTGGACATTTTCCATATTTAGTGGATAAATTGTAGGAAAAATTGGTTTTTCCATAACTTAGGAATTTTTTGACTAATTTTGGCTCAATAAGAGTCATTATTGGTATATTTTGATGTTTTGGAGCCATTGTAGCAAGTTTCAGAGGCAAAAGGAGAATGTAAACAATTTTTTTGCATAATTGAAGCTAATAGAAAGGCCCATGCCATGGAAGCTGGACCAAGGAGATGTAGCCTAGGAGGGGTGAACTCCTTCATCAAAACCATGTGTATTTTACTCATTTTTCTGTGTTTGCTGTGTGTTTATATGCTGTTGTTCAACATTTAGTTTCCATGCTATTATGTTAATGAAAACCAGTTAATCTCATCAAGTTTGTTTGTTTATCAATCATAAGCACATCTATAAACTGTTGTACAAGAAGCAAACATAAGCACTTTCATTATAAGTATGAAACTGATATCAGCACAACAATAACTAACAACCAATTCAGATCAACAATGGGAATGGGAGAAATGATATCCAGTGTTGTGGGAACAGGAGGATTTCCTTTCTGTGCTGTGGGAACAAGATAACTATCCCCTAGTTCATTGGAATCTGAAGAAATGAGAAGAACTTGAGTGGTATTAACTTCAATCTCTACGAGAAAGGTAAGATCAATTGAAGGTGGAATCGAGTCAACCATTTTCCCAACCAATGGTTGGTTAGAAATGGACTCATGAGATTCATGTTTAGAGAGAGTTGGATTGAATGGATTCAGACTATGATAAATCACTTCATCAACTAGTGGAGGTTTGGGACAAAGATTCTAGTTTAGCTAGAAGTTGTGGCTGAGAAGTTGTAAGGTTTTCCAACATTTTTTAGACTTCATCCATATAAGGAAAAAGGTGAATAGGATGATTCCTTTCATAGAACCTACATGGAAACTTAACTTTACCCTTTCTCCCATGGACCTTACTATCACTAGGTGATGATGTTGGAAAAATGCGAGAGGGGGTGAGTCGGTATTTTGACATATTCAAAATTTTTACTTTTTCATTCCTTAAAACCCATATGCTACTTTTCTGAAGCCAAGTAGCGTATACACGCGGATATCCTTCATAAAACTCGCGTATACACGGAGATCTAATTATGCCATTAGTTCTTCACTTATATCATTCCATCATTCATTCATTAGATGTTCTATAAACAGTAAACATGTGCAGTAAGAACAGAATAAACTATCACACAAAGCATCACACATGAACACCAGGATTTTTAGGTGGAAACCCAAGTCGGGAGAAAACCACCGCTGCAGTTGCTCAGCCTTCAATATTTTATTATAGAGAAAACATCTTACAACAAATGTGCTGGTGCAGACTCCTACCAGCACGCAGGCACCCACCTGCGCTCGTTTACCAGCCTCTCCTGGAAGGGAGCTACGACCCCCCGATATCGTTTACCAGCCTCTCCTGGAAGGGAGCTACAACCCCCTGACTGAAGGCTACAACCCTCAGCACCACCTTGGACCACGTTTCATCAATTTTCACACTGGATCCAACAACTTCAATAGAACACCACTTGCAGGCCATATTTCATCATATTTTCAAACTGGACCCATTCCATACTTTTAAGCACAGTCAACCATGAAACAGATACATATAACTCACGACGGATATCGAGAGAAAACTGCTTGAACGGACGGACATTTCTTACCACAGACTTCAGCAAACCCTAGTTTGCATACGCGCTTTCCTTTCACTGATGTCGCGTATATACGCTCTTAAAGTCCACACCAGCAGTGTATGTAGGTACATATTATAGAGCTCATTTTATTGTGCATACGCGCTTTCTCTTCAGCGAAGCCACGTATATACGCGCTTCCTCTGCAGCGAACTAGCATATGGATCTCTAACCATTACAGAGCTGCATATTTCTTCAGATCAGATATTCAGTTCAGATTCAACCCTTTACTTCAGACAGATGTTCGCCTCATCACGGATATAATCACTCCATAAAAAGATCTAGCAAATACAGATACATTTCAGATCTAGATATCCCGCTTCATCATTTCTTCATAGGTGCATCATAGATTCAGATCTATCATCAAACCATTACCCTTTCCATACAGATATACTTCACAGAGAAGTATTCATTCAAGCTCAGACATCTTGCTCCCACACTCATGATTTGCACAATGAATTTCTTCTCCTTATATAGGTTTATCCTTTTTCAATACCACGGGCCCCTTTTTCAATACCATGAGCCTTCAATACCACGGGCCCCTTTTTCAATACCATGAGCCAAAACAATATTACTTCCGATGGTATTCCTGGACGGGGTCACATAAACGAATCATTACTCAATACAATGGGTCAATACCATGGTGGTTACCCCTGGTTTTGCACTTTTTGAGCGCTTTTGCCCATACGCGACTTATCACGTTCTTTCCCGCGTGCATACGCGACTTCCCCTAGACATATCCGCGTATGCATAGAGACATACACTTTTCATCATACTTTGAGCACATTCTGAATTCCTTTCTTCATTGCCTTCTGTACACACTGTAGATACATCATTTTTCTTCATCAAGAACATATTCTAGCAAGCACAACTTCATCAAGTAAGTTTCCATCATCTTTATCAAGTGGGTTGCCTTTCAGGGACAACACTCATCATCATATTGCTATCAAACATCATTTCATATCAGATTTACATCATTTACCAAGTCCATCAGGTCAAGAATAACTTCATCAGGTGGATTGCCATCAAGGACAACACATGCCAACACGCTCATGTCTTCATCTTCATTCAGTGGGTTGCCATCAAGGACAACACCCTGCATCATTAATTCTACGGATGAGTTATCACCAACATGATATTCATAGGTTGATGAAAAATGCTGATGTGAGCCTATAAACCACACTGCTAATATCTCGAGAATACTAGGACAATCTCTAATAAGGTGGTCACCCTTATAAAGCTTACAACGGAATTTAATTTTACAAGGCCAATTGGAAGAATTTTCCATACTATTTGCATTTGTAGGAATGGTTGCTTGGCTTCCCCCTTCCTTATTTTGATTCTTCTTCTTCATCTTCTTCTTATTCTTCTTAGCTTCCTGGTTACTAAAATCAAGACTTCATCGGGCAAGGAGGAAGAAAGGGATGAAGAAACAACAGGTGAAGAAGGAAAAGGGTCAACTTTAATATCAAATTTTTCGGGTGGAGGACTACTTGGTTAAGGAGTAGTTTGGACATTCAGAACCATAGGGGTCGAAAAAAACCAAACTAGAAAACCAATGGTAAATTCAGGAAGGGAAAATGTTGCCATTTAAGGAGCACCAATATTCAAAGGAGGAAAAGGACTAGTATTTCCGTCAGAGGGGTTTCCTTGATTGGTGGATTCAGGAACTGTTGCCCTTAGTCTCAACCTAAGATCTACTAAGGATTTTTTAAATGGTGATTTTTTTTTCGGTGGTCAATTAATTGATTTTATAAATTAAGAACAAAATTAAATCAAAGAGGGTAGTCTAGGAAAAAGGGTTTACCAAGTAACTGTGAACTGCAATATACCACCTTGGAGAACCAAGAATTTATGTATGGGCATGCAATCTCCTCGAATGCCATGTTTGATGTATCAAAGTATACAAGGCGGATGACTCGATTACCTATGGTGAGCATAGAAACCTATAGGGAACTTCCAAATATAGTTGACGGTACGTGGAAGCGTAGTTTGTAGTAGTGTTGTATAATGCATAATCATTCGATGAGAGTGTTCTGATATACTTTTCATACATGGAGCGCCATCAAATATAGTCAAAGGTACGTAGAGTATGACCTGATACACTTACATACGTGGAACAATATATCACCCCTAGAATGCAACACTGGAAAAAAAATGACAACTCCTACGTTTAAAGACTTTGGAACATGTCTCTAGCCTGGACCTCTATGTGTGTCGTTAAGTTACAAATGCTCCTTAGGTTAATTGATATGAATTTTAGAGTTGATCTTGAATTATTTTTTGATTTCAAAGATCAAAACTCGATTGGCACCTGAACACACCTATGATGCAACTAATATGAAAAAATAACTCTTTTCACTTTCTTTTAACAATGAAAGTCCTAACTAAGTAGGGGAAGACTAACTCAATTAACAATGCAACAAACAAGTGATGCAACAATAGATATCTACAAATTCACTTTTCTAATCAAAATACAAGCCCTATATGTAATTCATGATGCATAATATTTTTATTTTCTATTCCACTTAATTTTTAGATGAAAACGAAGATACATGTCTAATCATTGATCAAAACAAACTTTTTAGAACGATGACTAAACACCAATTCATTCAAGCACTCAATGATAAAAAAAAAATGAGTTTGCTAATGACCTAATGATAAGAACAAAGGAAAATATAAAAAAATCCTTATCAAAGGCACTAAAAAAAAATCAAACCAAATGGAGGCTTATGAGAGACCAAGACACACTCAGGGACACAAGCAGGGCAAGCTGGAGCAAAGTTAATTAGAGAGAAAATCACAAAAAGGATTTTTTTTGTATCAAACTGGGATCATAGCATGTGTTGAAAGGGCTAGGGTGCACTACAATGTAGGTGCATAGAAGGCTAGGGTGCACTGCAACGCATTGTCTCTAGACCATAGGGTGTGGTGATCAAGGAAATCCAAGTTCGGGCACAAAAATGCAAGTAAAGCTCAATGAAAGGTCTTCCTACGTCTATTATTGAATCAGAATGAGAGTAAAGGTATGAAGAAGAGGTAAAACAAACACCAAGGAAAAATAAACAACCAAGGGCATCCATCGATCCCCATTATGGTCACCAATTTTTTATATGAAGTCTACGACTGTAGACAAAAGTATATTCCATAGACTGAATGGACTAGCCTAGAACAACATAAATACAAAGTAGCTATTTTTTCACTTAAATTAAATATATAATGGGATGAAGCCTACCTATGATCCATCGTATGCTTCACTCCTTTCTTGGATTGAATGCTCCAATCCTAACTCCCATTGCTCTAATTAGAACCTGCACAGTCAAATAACACAAGCCAACGATATACGATATCTATGTAACATCATCTAAATACTTCATTCTATGGATCAACATGGCATCAAAATACATGAAATCATAACATCACATATAGGAAAACAAAGAAACATTTGCATTAATATAAATTGAAGGAGTTACAACCAGAAATAAGAGTTGATCTTGTAGAAGAGCTCCTCCAAGTTGACTTGTTCCTTATTTGCCACAAAGTGCACCTCTAATCACCCCAATTCATGGAATGTTAACTCTTCACAATAGAAACATGAGGGTATAATTCTATCTCCAAAATACAACCCCTAGGTTGTGGATGAACACATATATATAGAATAGGAGGGTAAGTTGGGAGTTATTATCTGTTTGCCAATCTAGGCTTTGAGTTCCACTCTTGATGGGAGGATGGGATCAAAGGATAACGGATGGAAAATCCAATGAGAGATAGGATAGGATTCAAGATTTTTATCTAAGGTAAATAGTTGTAACAAATCCAGAAAACTTCAAGAAGAAGAGGCTTCAACACTCTCTCTTTTTCCCGAATTTCTATAATCAACACACCCCAACATGGAGCAACCTGATGGTGATCAATCATGTCTAGCATGGAGAAAAATGGTAGTAAATGCAGGTCCATAGGCTTACAGAGTGCGTTGGTCCTTAAAATGACTGAAATAAGCCAGTTCCATGCATAAAATCTTGGATTAAGGAGATTCATGCTTAGGGATTTGTGCAATGATGATTTTAAGGAGTAAAAGGATGTTCATTGATCTAGTTTACGAGCTGATTGGCCATATGTGACAAAATTACCAACATACAAAGGATCTCCTTGATATAAGGTCCCCAATTATACCTTACACCGTTTGGTGTAGGATTCCCATCCGGAATACGACCTGACTACTATTTACTTAAATATTTTCCTTGGATTTAATCCTTAGCATGAGAGAGAAGTGAAAGTGTCCTTTCAAATGAGCAAGCAAGTGTGCCTTGTGATAGTTCAATTGTAGATGTTTTAAGGCTATTTCACTGGAGAGGGGAAGAAAAGGGAGCTTCTAATAGATAAGTAATGGTACTACCCTAATGGAGATACACATGAATGAGAAAGGCTCATCCAACATCAAGTGAAATAGTTCACATAGATGTGAAGCTCGTTATAAACATTACACCACATTTCCAATAATTTAAGTACCAAAGTCGTTGAAATAGTTCAATTACCCTAGTAGATATGAAAGCAAACATGAATCATAAACATCCAAATCATAGTCTTGGAAACATTCACAATCCATGTGTGAAAATGTGTTGGTTTGAAAACATTCAAATAAAGAATAAGCCCCAAGTTACATAAATACAATGAACATCACTGGGTCCAATAGTGGAGCATTATAGCTACTACTTGCTCCCCACAAGTACTAACTCTATCTCTCTAATTTATTATGGGAGAAGCCAAGGTTAAAATTCTTTTGCACGATAAATGAGGATCATTTTATAACTTGAGGCATGACCTTTCACATCCCCATGAATCTTGACTTTCCAACTACTAAAGACCTTTGGACTTTCAAATGACCTTTGGAATTACATATGAATTTTGGTATCACATGTATTTTGGATTTCCGTGGTTCTTTTATCCATACATGACTCTTGGAATTCTACTTGTTTGTATTTACAATGATTACAACATTACCTGACAGATTCCACATCATCATATGATGAAGACAAGAAATTTCACTATGTTTGATGACTGAGACTAATAGTGACTAATGAAATGGAATTTATTCAGTGGTGACATGGATTCCACTTGTGCCTTTGTTCATCATACAACTTCTGATCATTGATAACTTCATCGTCCAAAGGGTCCCTGATCTTGTATTTTTTAGGGTGCTCCGGCCATCAATATTTCACTATGTTCTTTTTATTTGGTGCTTCATTTGTTTGCATTCTTTACACAATCTTCCTCATGCATTCTTTCCATGCTCTTTCTGGAACACCTGTATCTGCAATCGCCCATGACAAGTAACCGTCAACCTAAAAATATCCTATTATAGCCTGTTTTATGTATAAAAAAAAATTACTCCTTTTCAGTGCATTTAAAAGGGATAAGGAAATCTTATGGGCACATTGGCGCAATTTGAAGGGCTCAAAAGGAAGGATTCAGGGCTTCGACATGTGCTCATGTGCTCAAGGGAGAAAGAAAATTGAGCTAGGGTGCATGGCGCAAGTCCAAAGGAAAAAGGACGCGGCTTCAAGCTTCCCAAAGTGTTTTGTATTCTCAATGGAGAGAAGAAGGGCACAAGGAATACTCCTAAAAGCCGAAGGGGAAGGCTTCAAGGCTTCAGGGTGTGCTCATGCGCTCAAGAGGCCCAAGAGGGTGCATGGCATAAGTATGAAGGATGAAGTTTGATGTTTCATGCCTTCAAAGTATGTTAATGTTCTTAAGGAGTCCAAGAGGGCACATGGTGCATTGTGGAAGGTTTAAGGGTGGTTCTTAAGGCCTTCAGGGTACGCTCATTCACTCAAGGAGGGTGCATTCCTTTAAGTTGAAGGAGTGCGCTCAAGGAAGAATTTGTATCTTCAAGGGTGCAGTTCAAAACAAATAAGGGGAAGAGGCTTAAGGAGTGCATTTTGTGCTCTTGGAGGGCGCATGGTGCACTTTCAAACAACGAAGGATTCCTGATCAAGGCTTAAGTGTGCACTCATTCACTCTTTGCCTCAATGGATTAGCTTTGAAAGAAAAATTTGTGTAAGTCTGGGAGATAGGATAAGGGGTGGGAATGATGAGTTTTAGACATAAAACCATGTGCAACACATACAAAATCATCAGGAAAACTTAGAAAAGTTTGAAAAATGATAATTATATATCAAAACACTACTTTGTATGCATTCCCCAAGTACAACGGGTGAACTGTGTGCGAATGTAACCAAAAAGTGTCATTTTATGACTACAAAGGTGTTATGACCAATAAATGCACTAAATATTTTCTACTCAATTTGATTGCACGCTAAAATAATCAAGAACACCAGAAACATATTGAATAAAATGAATCAACACTTGATGACCAAGGCGACACTTGATACAACAATTTAGTAGGCTCCAAAATATGGATATGGTGAAATTTTGGAGGGCATTTTAGCATTGACAACATGACCCCATTTTCCATAAGTGCATATTGTAAATCAGGTCGCACATAGTAACTCTCATCTGAGCAGATTAACGTGGATAAATATGGGGTGAGGTGTTATAGTTTCTTCTTCCTTTTCTCTCCAACCCATGTTGTATCCTCCTCATGCACATCTTTCACACCATTCCCTTGTTCAGTCTACAACGTGAATTCATGAGTTGGATGATCCTTGCTACTTTGAATATATTGGGGTTCATCTATATTGAGGACCCTCCATTCCACATCCCAGTCATGAATATTATTACTAACTTCATCCTTCTTTAGCTTGTAATGATTTGGTAACCATTTTTGTGCTAGAACCATTTTTGGCTATATCCACATGTAGTGTGGAGTTACTTTGAAGTGTGTCATTAGGCTATATACTTCAACTATATAGGGTGATATTCTAGGGTTGTTTTCTATTACGTGTTGAACTATTCCCTAATATACACAAAATATGATATTGTTATGCTATTACTTCTTTATGTTCATGCCGCCATGAACAATTTTTCTTTGGTAGGTGGGAATTCCATCTCCTCCGGCTCCCTCCTTGCAAAAATAACGATCAATATTAGGATCCATGCATAGCAGAACTTCGCATTGTTTTCCTATGCCTATTGAAATTCAATTAAGAACTAGTTGACTAAAAATGTGGACCAGTTCATCTGGACCCCTGCTATCCACTTGGCTATTGTCATTATTACTCTAGCTGGGACCTCATCCTTCTAACATTTACATGGTAACTTGCATGCCATCACCTATGTTGCAAGGCTTGAAGACATTCTAATTTATACTTGGGATGTCAAATCCCTACTTATCACTGTGTGTGCCATATTTTTTCTTTACTTCCTCAACAAGTATTTTTCTCTCTTCCTTTATCTATGAAGTATAGTTCTAGATCATTGTGTGCTATAGGAAGCTCGGTAATTTTATTAATAACCACTGTGTCGATTGACACTAAATGATCCAACCATCACAATCCTCCATGAATGAAACTCAATAGGTATTTAAGACATATATTGATTTATGTGCTTCTTCCAAAATTTTGGATTTTGAAAAAGTTTAAGATGATAGATTTTTGTAGTTCGTGCACCGAGTCCTTTGGTTCCACCATGATGACCAGGTCATTTGGGTTCTCAATAGTCCTTAGGTATTTATCCTACATCTGTTTTGGGATTTATTTTGTGTTAATGATGTCATGATCTGAAAACTTCAAGTGCTCAATTTTATTGATCATGTTTCCCTCAATGATCTTTGTAATTGAGATATGAGGCATCACCATTTGGTACTTAGAATCCTTTTGGATGTGTATTGTCTTTGAGGTGTCTTTTCTTGGCAGTATATATTCTCTCTGGAACTACCTTATTACTGGCTTTGAGGTGTATTTTCTTGGTAGTATATATTCTCTCTGGAACTTCCTTATTACCGACTCATTGACTTCTTTTCTACTGTTGGTTGCACATGGGTTAGACGCAAACTTGCTTTCTTAGTCCTAGATCACTATCTTAGGGTAAAGGTTTATCCTCTAACAAAATTCATGTTTCTTAGATAAACAACCGGTGCATATATCATAGCTTTCACCTTATTCACATGATTCAAATACCATAGACAAAATGAGCTTCATTGATCATGTCTCTCCTCCTTATACTTGGATACCTTACTATGTGATTTTATATTCGTTATAAATCCAACCTTGTTTGGTGTGATTTGATATCCTTTCATATTTATTCCTCAAGGTTCATTATGCCTTAGTGCATGGATTCAAGCATGCATATGTCCTATCAATGATCATTTCTACCAGAGCCAACAATATGCAAAGTTTATATCTTCAAAGTGCACCCAAACTGTCATCAATGTACTGAATTTTTACAATTTTAAAGACCCTTGCATTTTTTAGTGTCTCCCACCTTTTTCCATTTTTTGCGTTTTACATTTCGCTAGTGTCTGACAACTGTTCGTTTCTTTGTAGAGTGTGCACCATTCTAGCCTTCTATTTGAGCATAGCCTTTGCATAGCAATCTAGCCTTGTTTCTTACCACTTCTCCACGGTCATTTAATTTATTCATGAAAACCCACTTTGTGCCAATGACATCCTTATTAGCAGGTCTCCGAACAAGTTCCTATGTCTAATTTTTCTCTATTTGATTAAGTTCTTCATTCATTTCGTTTAACCAATGTTTTTCTTTACTTGCTTTTACAACATATTTGGGTTCATCCATGGATAAAAGGGAAACATGTGCTTTTGTTGGCACTAGTACATATGGTCAATTTTTCGACACTTTAGTTCCAATAGTTTTGACGTACTGTCGGAAAGTTCCCCAATTTTTCTCAAATTTTGTAATCCCGTCATGTGGTGTCGCTCTTGCGACCCCGATGGCAACGTTGTCACTCTTGCGACACTACGAAAAGGCATCGCTATTGTGACACTACGAAAAAGTGTCGCTATAGCAATGCCCGTGTTATGTTCGTCGATATACCGATGGATATGAAAATTAATAATAATAATAATAGTATTTTTGTGAAATAGTTAATAATAATATATATATTTCATTATATATTTATCAATGATAAATACAAATGAAATATTCCAACTATATATAATGTAATTATATTTTTTTATTATATATTTATCAGTGATAAATACAAATGAAATCTTCCAACTATATATATGCTTATACTAGTTATTATTTTGAAGGTCTATGTAGCGGGAAATAATATTTTTCAGGATTTTCAAAAGAACTAGGTTGTCATTGCTAGTCAATATTTTCATAACACCCACTGCAAACACGTATTGGAAAACAAGGTTTTTGATATAGTAGTGCAGGGAAAATGCCCTTTTCTCGACAAACACATATTGGAAAACAAGGTTTTTAATAGTAGTGCAGGGTAGATGCCCTTTGCTCTGCAACAAATTCAGGCATTTATGCCACATATTCGCTTTTATCTCCTCCATTATAGCTCTCGAAATAGGAATTTTAACACAGCTCCCTTTACTCTGCAAACACATATTGGAAAACAGGTTTTTGATAACAGTGCAGGGAAAATGCCCTTTGCTCTCCATCAAATTTGGGCATTTATGCCATATCTTCACTTTTCTCTCCTCCATTATAGCTCCCTAAATAGGAATTTTAACAAAACTCGAAAAGAGAAAAAGGGTAGGCTGAACCCAAGTAAGAAAAGATGGAAGTTGATAGAGTGAAACAGGCAGTTTATAATGACAAAAATCTTTCAGGGTCTTAGAAAACATAGAGGGTACAATCTCCCTCCTCGGGTGGACATTAATGAGGTTCTTCAAGTTTTGGCAGAAGAGGCTGGGTGGGTTTTTGAATCGAAGGACACCACCTACATAATCTAGAGGCAAATGAAAATGCAGAAATGTGAGCTTAGGGTACATGGACACTATGAGACAAGGTCAATTTTTTCCCTATACGAGTGGCTTAAATCCTGGGATTTTAAGCTTACAGTGCACTGAATAGGAATAGTCCACATCCCCATACACTTGCTAAGGTAGTGGCAGTGGCCTCCATTGCAAAATATTCTGTTTTTGGTAAGGAATGTTCAAAAATGGCTTCTCCTCACCAATGGCCTCCCTCTCCCATCCAGATTTTGATTCCTTCACTTTTTTAGCCATCAAATTCCGATAGTGGTGGGATATCATCTTCATTCCCTTCTTTTTCTTCCAGTGATCAAGGAAGGGCATTGAATCTAACAACCTCATTCATCCCCAATGGATACTTCTACTACAACAACACCACAACTACCAATATCAATAGCAAGGCTCAATATTTTCCTACAGTCAAATAGTAAGAGGTGGAGGGGGTTTTCAGGGGTTTAGAGATGGTCAACATGGGCAGCGTAGGTAGAGGAGCTCTGAATTATTTAACATCAGCAATGGGGAATATAATGATTTAACACAAGTATAATTAGACATTTTTCAATATGTAATGTTTTTATTATCTGTAATAGAAAGATTACAGAGAAAATTTTGATAATGTTGGACTGGAATTCATATTTTCTTATGAGAATTTTGATCAAAATCAACCTAAACACAGTGAAAATTTCATTTTTCCCTTCTTGAAGGATCATTTAACTGAGGATATGAAGCATGAATTTGTTCTTACTTCCATGGCCATCATATAATCATCATCGTTAATATTCTCACAAGATCATGTGAGAAGAACGTGACACGAAGTGAATCACAGTCACTCCAAACAGTAATAAACTCATGTCCATCTGAGAAAATACACATGTGTATATATGTAATTACAAACTACATATATATTTCATTTGTGTATATTCTCTTATGGAATATGAATATTCATAGTACCCATGGCATAGTTTTACCTCTTTGGCTAAAAATCTTTGTTTCTTGTGTTGCTTTTCTCAAAACCCCCCCTTAATCTCAATCTATTGTTATAGATTATCAAAAAGTTAGTAAACAATGAAAACCATCAATGTAGTGTGGTATTCTTAGCTTGACATGTTGTTCTGGGTGCATTAATCTTCAAGAGTGTTCTTTAGTCGTGGCATCATTTTGCAATCTCAAATTTTGAATTCTACTATGTATAATTCTATCATGGCTTACAAATAGCCCATCCCCACTAACTTGTTTTAAATTGTGTTATCTGTGGGTGTCTTGACATTTGTCTTCATTAACTAATTAGTTTCCGGTACAATAGTTCCCATATCTGCATGTCATAGGATAAGACCGTAAATTGGTCATTTCTTTCTTATCATCATCAACTATCTAGAGCTTGTATCTAACCCTTTTCCACGACATTGTAGCCCCCCCTTTCAATATGAGGTGTAGGAGATTATTTTATTCATGCTTCCATCTAGCCAAGTGCATATATGCAACAACTTTCTTGTATAGATTCCATCTTGCTTGTCAAGCTATAGTACTAGTCTTGACCTGTAACATTAATCATGAAAACATATGGACAAGAGTATCAAGATATCAATAAATCAAATACTAACAGAGAGAACTAGTTTTTCTTCCAGTCTTGAACCTGCTCAACAAGTTAGTACTTTAAATCATGATGAGGCTAATTCATTTTTTTATTTAATCAAGGTGTTGAAATTCTACAACAAGTCCCGAGTTTCTATAGCAAATCATCATGATCAAATATATGTGTCAAGAGGATCTTCATTAATTGTCATAGTTCTCACTCATATGCATCAAAACATAATTAAATAATGACTCCATCCTTTAATTGGATAGTGGAGTTCTACAACTATATCAACAGGAATTTTGTAACAAAAAACTATTAATGTAATAATAGAGTTTTTCAAAGATTTCATTGATGACCAATTGTATAGCTACAATAATGCTTCCATTAAAAAAATAGTTCTTCCATAGACAACTATTATTACAACTATAAAAATATTTCCAAAACTTCTAAAGTTAACTGCTACTATAGCCATTATAGGTACAATAGTGCTTTCATTAACAACCAAGTCTTGTAGTAAGTCTAATAATACAGTGTCTTAAAAAATGATATCATCAAGATGATCACAATAAGACCAACAAATCATACAACAATATTCAATGACAAACTTTTCTATCCTCTTGATATTACCAACAGTAGAGTAGTCACAAACCTCTAAGGCTTCTATCGTTATCCATGGCCTCTTTTAATTTCATACTCAATTGAGAATGTATGCTATGAAATCCATAGCATAAGCTTTGCAAAAGACTCAAAAAGTCTTTTATGTTATCAAAGTAATTGTAACTAACTGGATAGATGTGAAGAAAAACAACTACCATGCAAACATGTTAAAGTCATAATAAAGGTCCTTCTTATCTTCCTTCTTTGGATTCTTTTCAGCTTCTTCACCTCAACAACATTAGCTTCATATATCCCCTTTCTTTTTGTTTTCCTTCATGTTTCCCAGATTTTTGGGACAGTCCTTATAGTGACCAAACTTGTTACATCCATAGCATTGAACTTTTTGACATCAAGATCCCATTTTGATTGATTATTGTGGTGATTTTTGAACTTTTAGCGAGGTTCAAGCTTTCCAAATTTTCAAGACTTTATTTTGAACTTTGTTGCAAAGGATTTGGATTCTTCATATTGAGGTTCTATCTCATATTTTTGTGGCAGATCTCAGGTGATTTATCCACTATTTTATGTACATGTTACCAATAAAAGAAGTACCATCCAATTCCTGATGTTCATGTGTTATGTGTCTCTTATACATGCTTAATAATCTTGAATAGTTTATTTCATGTTATCTTTATGAGATTATATATGCTAATATGCTGACATATGGGACATATATGTTGTACGACTAGTTTGTGTGCTTGTTCTTGACTGATCATTTGCAGGTTCTAGAGCATGAGGAGTAGTAGAGGGTTTGCACCCTACGAGATCGACCTAAAACGAAGGATAAACAGGTAAGTTCCACAATCCTCATTTTCTAGTTTAAAGCACAAAAAGTGGTAATTAGAGTCCTTCTTGTGATGCCATGCCATCCACTTTTTTAGGTCCCTCAACCCAGACCTTAGGGTAACTTTTCCCGTAACAAAACTAGCGACTCCGTTAGGGACTACATCCATGTAATTCCTAGTTTGGGTTGTTTTATCTGCCTTATGGGTTCCCAACATTTTAATCACTTTTGCAGTCTAGTAGGTATTTTTCCCAACCAGGCAGAAGTCCTGATCTTCTAGATCAGGCTTTGGTTTTTCTTTTTTTCCTTATTTCAGTTTCTATATGCTACTTCATCTGTACACAGTCGCGTATGCCTACTTTTTTTATCCCAAATAACCCTCGTATACACATGTTTCTTTGGTTACAGTCGTGTATACATGCGTGTTGCACACAAAAAACCCATGTATGCTCTGCAAATTTTGAAATTTTGAATTTTGAGACCCTGTTACTCTTTCCTGTCTGTGGTTGGCCACTCCTGTGGAACCTCTTTGGTTTCTAGACTCTGATTCTTGTGGCTGTATGTCTATTTCTCTCTTTTTCTTGTGAAGACCTTGTCATTTTAGGGTTTGGCCTATTTTGTGAAGTCTCAATTGTGGCTGTAGCACCAAGACCTCTTCCTGGAGTTCTTGGTTGTTCTGACCATTCAGAATAGTGAGCCTTTGCTTGTTTTCTAGTGTTTGCCTTATGCATTTCTTTGCTTTTGGTTTTTTCCTCTTTGAATTCTTTGGTTTTCTTGTTTCTTGGGACTAGCCTTCTAGTGAATATTGAAGTCACCTTTTCTTGGTTTCTTGAATTTTGTTTGTTGGGAGATTGTGCTACTATTCTGAATCAGTTTCTTGAGTTGGTTACTTATTCTTGTTCGTTTGAGTCCCACTATGAGAGTGGCATAGTTGTATTGTGCATTTTGAAGTCTCCTTGTGGCTCATTTTCTTGATTTCGGTTCTTAAGTAGTTTTGTGCTTCTCTCATTGAAATTTTCTTGTTTTCCTTAAAAGTGAAAAGCCAATTTTTTTTGTTTTGTTTTTGTTTTCTGTTGCTTTTGCTTTGGTTTTATTTTTATGGTTTTTATCCATTTTGAAGCAGCTTGTTAGTTTCTCGTTTTTGGTTCATTTGCTTGGTCTCGAAAGGAGTCCTTGTTTGGATTTCTCTCTTTTTTATATCAAGTGTATTTTTGCATTATTGTATACAAAGGATTTCTTGTTAGGACTTGCCTTGCTTATCTGTCAAAGTGATCGAACCAATCTTGTTTAGAAACTTCTTTTTCTTCCTTATTGAGTAGTCTAAAATTTTCATATCATTGGTAGTTTTTGCATTAGTTGCACTGAAGCATTCTAGTCTTTTTGATAGTTTTTTGAAGTGTGTGAAGAGTGACAACTTAAAAGAAAAAACAAGTTTTTGTTTATTATTAGCTTTGTAGAACCCATTTAGAAATATATTTTCATCGAAAGAAAAATATTGCATCTTCATGTAGTAGGTTTTCATTGATTATTTTTGCGTCGAAAAACATCATCAGTTTCACCTCCATCTACCTTTGACTTAAGTAACAACCATTTAAATCAAGCGCTCTTATTAAAATCAACTAGAAGTTTTTTGTATTGTCATTAACCATACACCAACTAGCTAGGTCATTGGACCTTGGAATAGGTGTGTGGAGAGTCAACTCTCCAAGGCCGCTCAAAACTGTCCAACATAGAAAGTTGATTAATGAGCGAAATCCAATTCCGTTAAGTGGACCAAGAAAGCTCTACCTCCAGAGAGTTAAGCGTGAGGGATTGTGAAGGAAGAGAAGAGAGATACCCCCTCTCCTATTTTCTTAATCTTGACCTAATACCATTCTGCCCGGTTGCCGATACGGATTGATGTCCTTAGTTTCCTTTCCTAGGGACCACATAGGTGACTACAGGGGTGTGGGGGGATACCCATGGTACCTAAAGCAGATTTTGCATCACTTTCATCATTACTTCTCGAGGGTGCCCTTGCGAAGCTCGGGGACTTTCACAGACAAAGAATTTTGTCAAGAGGTCAGCATAACTGTTTCTATTACCTGCGCAAGTAGGCCTAGGGTGTAATTACCCATACTATTTTTGGAAGGTCCTCTTATTCGCTTTCTTATATTTTGGTGTCCCGTCCTAATCACCAGAGCAGAAATACCTGAAGGCTGCTTGATTGACTGTATCTTAGGGAATTTTATAGAGTGTGCTCTTTTCTCCTAGATTACCTAGCTTCTTAATTGTTTGAGTCTAATTAATTATCAAAAGTGGCTGACCGATCACCTCGTCGATCAAGGAGGCTTCGTGGGCTTTCTCCTGCGAGTGTCGAGCCTTATTCAAGAAGGCGTAGGAGAAATTCAGTGGGTTATTTTCATCCTGTAGTTTCTAACACAATGGAGAGTGATCCTCCGTCTGGGGTTGTTGTTTCTGTGGGTGGTCCTAGTACTAGTGGTATTAGAGAGAGGATTACTCCACTCATCTCTAGAGTCTTGTTTCCAGCATAAGAAGTTGAAGTAGAAGAGGTTCCTAACCTCTTCGTACTCCTTCAAATCCTCTTACTTCCAGTTTTCCAGACATTCTTTGGTACATTGGGGCCTGAGTATCAGATTCCAACTAGCCCCTATCCTTCTTATCCCTTTTTTGCGATGGCCACGACTAGGAACACAAATTTGACTATTAGCACTGCAAGTGTGCATAATCCTTTTTTAGTCAAAGGAGGGGGTACCATTTCCATTTTGACAGTCACTTATAGTGCTGTTATGTTTGGCTCTACTTCTATTCCATATACGAGTGGAAACACCCAAGCATATGCTTCTCATTTTGGTCCCTTTTATTTTGGAACTATTTCTAGTGCGATTCCTTCTGTCTCCTTTACTGCTGCTTCAGTTGTCTCTGTGCCTATGCCTTTTATGGCTAGTGGATAAACTTCATTTCAATGTTTCCCCTTCAGAAGTGGGCATATTCCTGATTTGAACCCTTCCTTAGGATATTTCCATTCACCTCTCAAAATCAAGGATTCAATTCTTTCATCGGAGGTCAAAGCTCTAATGATTTTTCCGGATGGAACCCTGCTTTTATAGGGTTAGGAGCTGGGAGTCAGTTTTTCTCTGGTCAGCAAGGGAGTGTTCCTTTCCCTTCGGTAGGTGCTTCTCAGGGTTTTTCTCCATTCACTAATGCTTGGAACCCTTACCAAGGGATTTATTCCTCTTTTAACACTTCAACAGGAGGGAATATCCCTGTTTATAGTAACCCTATGATGGGAGGGGATCCTTATCCTAATGTTGGGTCACAAGGCTTCTCTTATGGCTTAGAATTTTCTATGAACAATATCTAGCAACCTAGTGCCTCAAAAAATCCAGGCTATTCTTTTCAAAATGTTGGGAATCCTTCCTATGGGGGATGGAATTCCCAAGCTCCTCTGCACTTACATTTCCTGGCAACTTTAAACTTTCCATATTTATCTAAATTGATGAATGATCCTATTCACTATAGTCCGGGTTGGCCTCCGGTCCCTACTAAACTTCCCTCAGACATTCCAACATTTGAAGGGAATACTGGTGAGGATTCGACTGGCCATGTCACCACTTTCCACTTATGGTCTTAGTCGAACTCCCTTATCGACGATTTGATTAGGTTGAGGTTATTTCAACAAACCCTAACTGGGAACGCAAAAAAATGGTACATTGAGCTGACAGTGGGAAATTTTTATACTTTTGGTGAGTTGACTTCTATGTTCTTAAACCATTCATTTCAACAAACCCTAACTGGGAACGCAGAAAAATGGTACATTGAGCTAATAGGGGGCAATTTTTCTACTTTTGATGAGTGTGCTACTATGTTATTAAACCATTTTCATTGCCTATCTGTTATGATTCCGAGACTGATCTCTTGGCCAATTTCCATTAGGACAAAGAAACTCACATTTCTGATCATATTTAGGAATGGAGGAGAAGGAAGAGGCTCATAAGAGCCCAAATTCCGAATGAATTCCTTCTCGAATGGTTTCTGAAATATCTCCAACTAGAAATCTCAAAGGACGTATCCCTTTCAGGGGTATTTTATGAGGAACATGCTATCTTTAGGGCTCAACAACTAGAACACTTCTATTCTCAGTCTGGGGTCCTTAATAAGATTTTAGTGGATGCTCCTCACTCCAAGCTAGGTTTAGCCAAAACAAAGCCTGGTCCTCATGCTAACGAACTTATCGGTACAATCGATAGTGGTACAAATAGCTAAATCAATTGCAGCAGTTGTCTATACAATATTCTCCTTCTGGTTAGGCTACGCCGTCGGTGTCAACTACTTCTCAATCCTTGACTATTAATGTCGTTCAGGCTTCTAACCCCAAAGGAAATCAACAATCATATGGGAAGAAGAAGGGATGGAATAATAATAAGAAAGACAAGGATGGGAGGGGAAATGCAAACAGATCCAACGATCATGTTGGAGAGGGTAAGAGGGATAATAAGAAGAAGGTTAAGTTTCCATGAAATTTAAGCACATGAGATCATCTTACTCACCTCTGCCCGGAAATTCAGGATACTAAACGCTTTTTAGTTCAGTTGGGTTCTTCTAGTTCCCAGGATGTACTGACAAACCCTTTTCCCCAATGGTAGCAGTTGCTTGCTGGCGCGAATGTGAATATCGGAGCTCCCTCTGGGGGCAACTAGGAAGGGGAAAATTTATCAAACGTATATATGATGAGCGCTCACATAGATATTGCTACGAGTTCTCGTGATTATAGTGAAGCTGAGTCTTCGAAAGCTAAAGGTGATCCTAATAATGTTGAGTCGCTCCATATCGAGAGGCCTGCAGTTGAGCCTATATCTCGGATGCGAAAAGTGTATTCAAAGCATACGAAATCAATTTTAATGCCAAGGCTGCCCAGAAATACTCAATTGTATAAGATCTGGCTCAAATTCCTTATGCCATGTCTGTGTTAGAGGTACTCCAGTCGTGCCCTACACAAATAAGTACATTTCTCACTGCCATTGGGGCTGCTAATCCAAAAAATTCTCTTATTATCACATTTGATATGTCATTTGACTTTCAAAAAGAGACTTCCTCATCATATGGCTTTTTAGATTAAGTATACATATCAGAAGATCAATATATTTCGAACAATATTCGATAAGGGTGCTTCCACATGTGTGATGTCTATCTCATGTTGGAAAGCTATTAGATCCCCTTCAGTTGTCCCTTCTGCTACTCTTTTGACTGCATTTGACGGTCATTCTCATAGGCCACATGGCATTTTTATAGCTTTACCCATATGTGTTGGGGGTAAAACTATCAATATCGAGGTCGAGATAGTTAATGAAAATCTGGACTACAACCTTTTATTGGGGCGAAACTAGATTTATGAGATGGATGCTATTGCTTCCTCACTATTTCGCATTTTATGTTTTCCCCATGAAGGGAGAATTGTCACTATTGATCAGATGGACTATTCTCCTATAGATCCGAATGCATCTGCTGACTCGACTATACCCTTGGTGAATGATACCAAACAACCTGTTGAGAATTTGGGGGTTGGAATGTATACGTCGTTGATGGGTAGTTTTGATATTCTGCCTCCTTTGGTTCATACTCATGCTATCTCATCCTCCAAGGTTCCTACACAAAGAGAGTTATTTCGAACTCATTATTTTTTGGACCTTTGGACCTTGCCTTCTCCTACCTCCACATTAGAGGAAGGTCAAGTGGGTGGAATGGAATTTCCTATGTCTGCAGTTGAGATTTCCTATCAATCTATTGTTGACTCTAAAGACTCCATTCCAGTTTCTCTTTCACTGGAGGAATTGGATGCATATGTGGCTCCGGCTTGGACTCCTAGTTTGTCTTCTGCTCAGGATTTCCTTGATACTACTCTTCCATCTAAAGAGGCTATCCTTGAAGCAATGACTGGTGTGGAAAGACCGTGGGATGATTTGCATCATCAGTTGTATTTCCTACCAGACTTGTGAGAAGTTGAAACAAGTTTCTCTAGCCTCCAGTCTTCTGGTCCTGTTTACCCGTTCTTGAACACCTTAGCACCAGCACAGGTTTTTGCTGAAGGGAACATGGCTTCCATTTCTGCTACTACCTCGGTGAACATCTCTAGAGATCCCAACATTATTGAGAATTTCCTCATTGGAGCTGAATGTTCCCCTGAAGAGATTCAAACTTACACCGATCTCTTTCAAAAATTTTGGGATGTGTTTGCTTGGTCTTATGAGGAAATACCTGGTATAGATCCATCTATTATCCAACATGAGATCAAGACCTACGAAAATGCTAAGCCTATTTGGAAGAAGCTTCATCTGGTCATCCCTAGGAAGGATGTAGCTATCAAGGCCGAGGTTGAGAAGCTGCTAAAGGTGGGTTTAATATACCCCATTCCATTAACTAAGTGGGTTTCGAATCCAATTCCCGTGGACAAGAAATAAGGAACGATATGAGTTTTCATTGATTTCAGGGATTTGAATAAATCATGTCCTAAAGATAATTTCCCCACACCATTTATAGATCATATTATTGATGAGTGTGTGGGGAATGAAATTTTCTCCTTCATGGACAATTTCTCGGGATACAATTAGATCACTATCCATCCCAAAGATTAGAATAAGACTGCTTTTATTTACCCCTGGAGTACTTTTGCTTACAAAAATATGCCTTTCGACCTTAAAAATGCTAGAGCTACCTTTCAGCAGGTTATGTCCTATGTCTTCCACGACATCAAGCATATTATCGAAGCATATTTGGATAATTTAGCTGCTCGTTCTCATAAGATAATTGATCATCCTTCACACCTTCGTCAAGTTTTTTAACGGTGTAGTTATTATAAAATTCGGTTGTGTTATCACTATTAAAATTTTCTAAACTTGGTCAATTTATACTTGCTCCTAAGTCATGGGATTAGATAGGGTTCGAGTCAATTTTATGTTTTATAGGGTCTAAGACATAGGTTACAAGTCTCATTTCATCACCAAATAAAGTTCATAAACCTTCCTTTACTCTTTAGAAGTCTCATACCACGTTTTGAAAACCATATTTTAAGTTTTTTTAAATTTTTTTTTTGAATAAGCCACGAAACCACGTTTTCGTAGCACGCTTAGTGTAAAAAACTGCTTCTGCACTACGAAAATGTTGGTCTTTTCATAGCACAAAATCCTGAAATCACATTACCAGTGCTACGAAATCGGGGATTCGAAATTTTTCGATTTAGTTGTCACATCCATCAATTTTGGTTAAATTTTCATGATTAGGTGTCAGTCCACGGATCCTCCCTCACACATGCAACCATCCAAAGAAATTATGAAATCATTATGAGAGTCGTTCGGGGTCATTTGTCATTAGTCCTTTTCAAATTTGAAAAAGGGTTGGTTATCATTAATTTTGTCTCATGCAAAGAAAACACTGCATGCATATCTATTGTTCGAAAGAGAAGCTCATGATAAGAAACCAGAGCTCTCCTTAAGTTTTCAAGCGAGGCATAATTTCAATCAAGTGAGGCTGAACCCAATTAATGTTATGTCAGCAGTTTCGATACTTTCTAATCAAGTGAGGTTGAACCAAAATTTTCAAGCGAGCCAGTTCATCCAACAAGGAGGTCTATTACAGGTTTGTTGAAGACACAGGGTTTTCAGGAGGAAGATGACAAAATAAAAGAGAAATCACAGGTCTAGTCACTATCTGAGAACAGAACCTGAAGGTTTAGAAGCTCTCACAAGAGATAAATCTGTTGAAGAAGCCTTCAAGAAGGTAGGGTGATGGAGGTTCTGCGAAAAGCTTCAAGGAGGGCATAATCAGGTTACCAAAGAGTTTGCTATCAACTTCACAGGGTCAAACACAAAGGTTGGTTTTCTTAATTTACCAATTTCTCCTGAAGTTATATCAGCAGTCATAGAAATTTCAAGGGGGGAAGATAGATGGTTTAAGAATTTCAAGTTTGA
This sequence comes from Pinus albicaulis, assembly GCA_034641835.2. Taxonomy (NCBI): domain Eukaryota; kingdom Viridiplantae; phylum Streptophyta; class Pinopsida; order Pinales; family Pinaceae; genus Pinus; species Pinus albicaulis. The sequence goes on along the minus strand of CM076573.1, from coordinate 521,412,901 downwards.
AATGCAACCCTACAAAATATTTTTGAAACCAGAGTTTATGGATACTGATTTGAACAAAGTTGTGCCAAGAAGTTATGTCAAGGATGCATTTTCCAATCTGCTCTACAACATCCAAAAGTACTTCACCTGAGAAGGGAGATAGCACAAGGTGTACACTTACCACTTTAAACTCTTATTGCATTTCACAGGAATAATCTCTCTAGACTTACCTTTCTTTCTATTTCGAAGTCTGGCCAAGATGGTAGACAAAGTACAGATGAAAAATCAGGCATGTGAAACCTCATTATTTCATCATGGTCTAATCAAGTTAATATTTTTGCATGAACTTCAGAAAGTGAATAGAGAATGGTCTACATTTCTCTTTTTGAGTGGAATAGGGGTTGAAGGAACATGTGCTAGCCCTCAAGTCAAAGAAACGTCTCCATCAAAGGCTAGTGAACCTGCAGAAACAAAATCAAGGAGGTTTTTCAAGCTTAAACCCAAGAAACAGGTTAAGGAACCAAAGAGACAATTCAGGAACAATCAAATAGTAAAACAACCTAGAAGAAGTTGACTAGGAGTCAAAGGTCAAAGGATAAGGGTAAGGCTATGGTCACAGATGAAAACTTGGAATTAAGAGGTGACTTGAATGATATATTACAAGATATTGACATTGAAGAGTCTCCCTTGGTTCAAGCAGATTTCATCAAACTGGATACAAGTGGCAAATCAAAGAAATTGAAAACATCCAAAAATTTAGATTTTGGGGATGAAGTGTCAGAGTTTGTCTTTAAGCCTAGAAAACCCTTGAATAGGAAGTCTAAGAAATTATAGCAGCCAGACATGGAGAAATACCAAACAGGAGGTGAGGATGCAATTTTTTTTGAAGAACCATAAATATATCATCTCCAATGCTTGAAGAAGACAGAAACATAGTTTTTAATACTCAGAGAAAAAAGAGTAGTTATGAGGAGGTTAAAGACAAACTCAGACTTGAAAACATTGAAATTGATAAATTGAAGAAGAAAGTGAGAATGCATGTTGTAGAAAGGTCAAACTTTGAGAGTTTAAAAGGTATGTGGGAGCTAGAAAAGGTTTCAAACATTGAGTCAATCAGCAGTCAGGATCAATTCTACATATGGACCGTCCCTGCAATCAAGGAAGCAAAGTTCATAAGGATGGTTAATACAAAACTAAGAGCTAATAATAGAAGGCTTAAAGGGCAGGTTGAAGATCTTTAAATACAGCTAGCAAAGCATGAAGATAAACCACAGCAAAAATGAGTGTAAATAGTAAGTGACATCTCCTAACACATTTTTGGGGTTATGTGGAAAGATTTCATTTTTGAAAGCAGTTCAGAGTTGATTTTTGTTTACTATGAGAGCTTATATATAATTGGAAGGATGGCAGTAAAGGTTTGAAACTTAAAATTTTGGAAATTTTTTTGAAAAGATAGACACAGTAGTTTCGTAGTGTGCTACGAAACTGCTGTAGGTGTCATGCACAGTAGTTTCGTAGCACGCTACGAAACTGCTGTAGGATGTAGTTTGAACAATTTTGCAAGGTTTCAAAGGGTGAAAAGGTTTGTTTTTTAAACCTTGATGCTGCATATAACAAGTGAAGATCCAATGGAAAAACATAGAAAAATGAAGGTTCCAAGTGAAGTTTTCAAAGGTAAAGTTCTGCGCTACGAAAACATCAGACAGTTTCGTAGCACAGCAATGTTAACAGTTTTGGCACTCCTTCAAAAGTTTGGTTTGGGCATAGCTGGAAATACGAAGTCACATGAGTTTAATAAGACATTGCCACATTTTTTTTAGCACAAGTTGGTTAGCATATGGTTTGAAGAAACATAAATGAAGCACTATAGTTATTTTGCAGGGAACATGTTCCTATCTTTCAGGGCAGATAAGAGGCAAATCAATACAGTCTAATAGCAAGGAGATGGACATCATCAAGGTCGAAGTTTAGAAGGAGCAGCTGTCAGATAGAAGATTTAATGTTTAGATAAGGTTGTTAAGTTATAATAAATAATTTTAATCCTAGTTGTATTAGGACTCTAGAACAGATAGTTTAACTGTCAGATGTAATTAAAAGTTTGTTTTAGCAGTTGATAGGTGTCAAGCTAGCAAATTCGATTTTTTCTCAAATTTTTAGAGAGAATCCAAGAATTTAATGATGACTCTATAAGATACAAGAATTTGAAATGCATAGGGTTGGCAATTTTCATTAACAAGCATACCGTTTTGTTGTAGCAGAAACTGTGTTTTTACATTAATACAGAGATATTGGTTTCATCACTCGGGATTCAGAAAGGGTTATTGATGTTTGATATTCTCATGGTTTTCCTCTTTCAATTACTTGCAGTGGCATGAATGTATGTTACTTAGAATTCATTGAAGGTGCGCTAACTTCCTTCATATTTTCATGAACTGTGTTTATTTTCTGTCCTATTGTTTTGTTGATGCATCTAAACCCTGAAATGCCCTGACTTCCATATGAAGCTGATACTCATGTTTTGTGAAAACAAACTTGAATCCATAAGCCCAATAGATGTTTTTTGATTAGCAGTGCAACAAATTATCCATTTTTATCCATTTTACTCATAGATTTAGCCATATAATCCTTATTTGAAAATCATAAACCTATTGAGATAGCCCTCTCAGGTTGAGGAGGCTAAGCCTCAACTAAAAGTCTAGTTTGAAATAGTTATTCAGAGTCTTCTTGATCAGCAGCCTATCAGGGTCTGATTTTGAGATAACAGGTTGAACCCTAATAAGTGGGTTTTCTCTATCACATCCGGTCAATTGTTGGGATTCATTGTGTCTACAGAAGGGATTCGGGTAGATCCCTTCAAGTTTGAGGCAATACTTCAGTTGCCTCCCTCGTATTCAATCCGTCAACTTCAAAGTATACAAGGCAAAGCAAACTTATTACAGAGATTTATTGTGAATTATGCCGAGGTTATAAATGGATTTATGAGGTTGTTAAAGAAAGGAGTTCCATTATTCTAGGATGAATTTTCTCAATAATCATTTGATGCTTTGAAAAAGGTATTGACCTCTGCTCCATTACTGATTCCACCTTCTTATAGAAGATATTTCCTCTTGTATCTTGCTGCAGAAAAATCTACCATTGGTATGGTTCTGGTTCAGGAAGGTGATTCTCTTTGCGAGCATGTTGTTTACTACCTTATTTGAGGCTTGGTGGGTCCTGAACTCTGGTATTCTCCAATTGAAAAACTAGCTTTGGCAGCTATCCAAGTTGTCCAGTAGCTCAGGAATTATATCCTCCTTCACAAAAATTATGTTTTGGCAGAAGTTAATCCATTTCAATTTGTTCTTAGTAGGCGAGTGATTGGGCACAAATACAATAGATGGATTTTCATTTTGCAAGAGTTTTATCTCGAATTATTTTCTTCCAAATCAAAAAGTCTTTGATATTTGTGGAGTTGATTTCTGAATTTCTCTGTGGAGAAGATATTGTTTATGAAGATTCATTCCTTGATGAACATATTTTCCTCATTTCTTCACAAGATCCTTGGTATGGAGTGTTATAGGTCAATTTAGGCACCATTCCTAATGACCTAATTAACCGGACATCATCTCCATGACCAATGAATAGGGTCTATCATCCCCTATCATTTCAGTTTCTACATGCCCTAAGACAAAGAACAAGACAAATCATCCATGACTTCCATTTGCAAAGGTTTCCAAGATTTTAATTTTATATTATAATGTATGAGAGCTCACCAATGCTACCTCTCAAGGGAATAAGTGTGTTGCATATGAAGGTACCTCCATTCGAAGATGCTCTTCAAAGCAGTCAAAGCACTTCAACATTCACAGGTGCTATGGGGTCATTACTGTGAGCCACCATTGTTCGAATTTCCATCTACAAAAGTGGCTTTCTTAGAAGAGTTCATATGTGTCAAACTTCGAATCCATGTGTCCATTTGAAATATCTAATATTTGGAACATGTATTTCCTATTATTAGAAAGTCATTGATTGTAAAACTACCTTCAGCCCATCTATAAATTGAGCACAGATCCTAGTGCTTGAGTAGGAAGAATTTGAGTAGAGAAATGTTGGTGGAATTTCAATTGAGGAATTAATTTGAGTGACATGCTGCTGGAGAGATGTGTATTTTGATGAGGCTGGAATGCTACTGGAGATGGTGACACTAAATCAATCACTGGGTTGTAACCTCCCCTTCTATCCATTAATAAATATTGATGCTTACTTTCCCACATATGTATCTGTATAAGCTCATGTGTTTCATATTATGAATTCTTATCTGATGTATATGGTTTATGTTTTATTGATTTAACTAAATAACTTGAATAGACATATGTATTATTGCTATCTTTTGTTGTTTAGTGTTCATTCTTGCAGGAAATATTTTCGGACATCTAGCTTGGATTTGAAGCTTCAGCAAGAGCGACAGAAGGAGAATAGGAAGCGCTTGGACTCCAAGTAAGTTCTTTGATATGTTTTGTGTGTCTATTTACAGTTAGGAAAAGTAGTTGCAAAGTCTTTAACCTGTTGTTCTAGTTGAGCACTACATATAGGGAAGAATGTTTTATCTGTAATCCATAATTCCGCATAACATGGAGATTTCATTGTTTATCTCCAGACTGCGAAGTTTCCCTTAGCTTTTTTGAAATATGAGCGTCAAAAGTTGTGTCACTTAGCTAAAAGTTATTTGATTATCAGTGACACTCTATATCATCATGAGGTAGATTCGATCCTTAGACGTTGCTTGAATCTCGAAGAAGCTAAGGTTGTGTTGAATGATTGTCACAGTGGAGCTTGTGGTGGTCATTTATCTAGGCTTGCTACAACCCAAAAAATCTTGCGTGCATGATACTTTTGGCCCTCAATTTTCAAAGATTATGTTGAGGCGGTCAAAAAGTGTCATCCTTGACAAGTCTATACTTGAAAGATGCACGCTTATCCAACTCCGCTTTTTCATGTCGTCACTGTCGGTCAGTTCAAAAAGTGGGGTGTTGATTATACTACTTGTAACCCGCCTTCGACAAAGGGTCACAAGTACATTATTGTAGCAATATAATACTTTACGAAGTGGGTTGAGGCTATGCCTGCTTTTGCGAATGATGGTGAGACAACATCCCTATTTATATTCAACCAAGTAATTTCTCACTTTTTTATCCCCAAAGAGATTGTCACTGAACATGGCGATCATTTTTAGAACAATATGATGGCTAAATTGGCTCTCAAATTGGGTTTTCGATAGGAGAAATAATCTCCTTATTATCCTCAGGCCAATGGGCAGGTTGAAGTCGTTAACAAATCCTTGAAGCCTATCCTTCAAAGGAAAATTGATAAAGCCAGATCCAATTGGCATGTCATGCTGTACCCTGCACTTTGGGCATACCGGATGTCTGTAAAGACTGCAACCGGTTTCACTCTGTTTCAACTAGTTTATGGGTTGGAATCCATCTTTCCTGTTAAATGCAAAATTCCTTCTTTTAAGCTGGCAGTTGAGCTTCTTCCTGACACTTCTAGTCTCGAATAATGCCTTGTTCATCTAGAACATATCGATGAGCAACGCCGAGATGGAGTCTACAATGAATGAGGCTCATAAGAAATGGGTGAAGTTTTAGTATGATAAAATTGTCAAGCCTAGGGTTTTCTCTGAAGGTGACCTTGTCTTGGTTTATGCCCAAGAGAAGGATGCTTTGGGGGAAGGCAAGTTAAAATCCATGTGGTATGGCCCCTTTATTGTCAAGAAGGTCCTGAAAAAGGGAGCTTATGCCTTGGTTGATTTCGATGGAAACGAGCTAGTTGAGCCCATAAATGGGCTATATCTGAAGAAGTATTATGCCTAGGCTTCGGCCTAGCATTTTATTTTTTGTATGTATTGTATTTTTGTATATGTCCGTTTATCAAATTTTGGTGTGACTTTGATGATTTTGATCTTCTTTGGCATGTATTGTTGGGTGAGATGAGTCATTTTGGCTTTGCCGATGGTGCTAATAGACATACCCGGAACATTGCTTCCGCGGCTTGGGTAATTCACTATCCATCCGGTCAGTTGTTAGTCTCAAGAGGTGTATGCATTGGTCCTACTTCGAACAATGTGGCAAAATAGAATGCAGTGGTCAACCTACTCTCGGAGGCAATATCTCTTGGTGTTGATTCGTTAGTAGTTTACTTGGATTCACAACTGGTGGTTTCATAATTAAACAACATCTATTGTGTCAGAGACCCATTTTTGCATCGATTTTTTTTAGAGTGTATTTGTTATAACGTTTGTTTCAATTTATTCACATTACTCGATCAGATAATTGGTTAGCAGACTCATTAGCTAATAAAGCACTTGATTGGCATATTAACCATTCAATACTCTAAAAATATCAAAAACATCATTCATCATTGTACATTTGGGACAATCACATCATATAAAATCATTATGTATATATATATAGATCAAAGTGTGTTCAAAATATACAAAAATTGGACCATCATGTTCTACAAAATTAAGGCTTATGCTCGATGATATCTGTCATCAAAAAATAATAATACAATCATCCGATCAAATCTAAATCTATCCCTGAGGGCCCTGCCTAGGATAACTGTTCCAGAAGAACACAATGGTAGTAACTACGCAGAAGAAAAACCACACCCAGTCCTGTGGTACTGCAACCACTATCCTCTAGATAACCTCTGGAAGATCCTTTATAGCTACCATGGGTACTTGGTGAGTCAGACTCTCCAAGTTTCTTTGGATGGCATGGAGGGTTCTTACCGGGTCTTTAACATCATCCACCTCTCTTCCGCAGTGCCTATGCCTTGGGAAACCGTCAGGTCTCACTGGTCCCATGTCTGCATCATGATCATTAAAATTTTGTAAGTCATATTGTCCTATCAAAAACATTTTTCATTTTCATATAATTTGAAAAATCAAAAAATCATATAATAAAAACATCATTGTGCAATCTTACAATTTCACCCCATGCTGCACCGGGTGGAAGCACCAAATCAGGATCTGCTCTAAAATCCATCCCAGCATAGGGATAGTCCTCTACTGAGATGACCTGTTCTCCTCACCATTGGAAGAACTCATCATTTCATGTAGTTCAGGGGACCTCACCTCCTCCCAGTCTCTTCATCAAGTCTGCCCATCTAGCTATCTGTGGATCACGTGGGCTACTGATGGTTGAGATGATCTTGGGACGAAGCCCTGAGACTATTTCAAAGAAGAATGCCAGCATAATGGTACCATATCCAAAATGTTTTGTTTTGGCTTGCCGAATAGAGCAATTTTTTCTTCAAATTTTCCAACAAGGTTGTGCACCAATCATAGAGTGTGGCCAAGCAATCTACTGCTAGAATCATGTGGGTTCATGAGGCCTGGTGAAGAGATGTTGACCCTGCCACTCTACCAATAGTGAAAATATGGATTTTCATGTACAAGTCTCGTACATCTTTGATTTGGATCTGTGTCCCTACCTTCTTTGCACCATCAACACAGTACACCTAGTCATAGTCATCTACATTAAGCCCTCCTATGGGCTTACCATGCAAATCAACTGGTTCTCCCCTCCGGGAAAGTCTAGTTATGAAATAGATGTCTTCAAGTTCAATCCTCAATGGCATTTGGTCTATCATGAAACAGTCTTCATCCAGATCCAAATAATTAACCAACATATCGAGCAATCGAGTGTTAGTTTTCATATTTGGCATTTTGAAAAATTTTAACAATCCCCATCCTCGAAGGATATCCAACGATTTCTGGTTCTACATGACCTCATTTTCTATAGCAATGCACTCTCTTTCCCTCCAGTTGATAGTCATCTTGAATCATTTCATCAATTTACCAATTAGAAATCAATTTTTGAATTACGCTCTGCGCATACACGACTTCATTCGGATACAGTCGCATTTATACATGAGTTCCTCATGAAGAACCTGCATATACGTAGAGGGTTTCAAGAAAAATATATTTTCCTACGTCCAAAAATCCTAAAATTTTCCTGAAATGACAATAAAATTGAAAAAAAAGTTGAATATGAGGCTTACATGACTAATTTGGATTGATTCAGTGGTCGGTTGCTCTGTTTGCAAGAAGGGGATTTTTTGCTCCAGAGCTCTTTCTCCACTTCTGCTCAGCACAAATGAACAAATGTGAGTAAAAAATGCTTATTTATGCCCAGAATTTGAATTTTTTTTTCGCAAATTTTGTTTGTGTCTATTTTTTGAATTTGTTTAAGGCTATTTAACCTTTTTCCTTGTAAGTGTTGGGAAAATTTATTTTCAGGTCCATTCTAATGATTTTTAGGTATTTCCAATTTTTCTTCGGATCCATCACCACTGAACTGTCATGGCAAGTATTTGATTCTAAACTGGCATATAGGTTAGGGAATTCACTTTCCATTTCACTTCTGCATACTAGCCTCCATTCTGAACACTTTCCATAGGGTCCACCCCATCATATTATGAATATTTAACCAATTTCACTCGCCAATTTTTAAATCATGATATGATGGTAGAGCCATCCTTTACATGGGCTTCCTAGTTAGTTCCTCTCTAGCATTTGTCGCCCATGCTGCAATTTGTGTAGGCTCGGGAGTCCTCTTTAGTCCCGTCATGACTTATGTGTTGAAGATTCATTCTTATTCTTCTTTGCTACTTTTATTATGGCCATATACCTTAGAGGCTCCCATCTTGTTGTCGAGTTGTATTGCTGCATTGCATATTGACCACTTGTTTATCTTGGCCTTTAGACGGATTCATTTGGACTTATGTTTAAGCCCTCTTTTGACCATGTCTTTTTGAAAAGTTAACCGTGCAATCACTTAGCCTTCGCAACTTGATACCTTTACCCATGGATGGAACATTCCTTTGAGTGTCACTTACCAGTTTTCACCACCTTGCATTGAGCATAGGATTGTTCCTATCCTAGGAACTAGTGCATCTGTTTACCGACACTCATTCTATCCATTATACTATAGGCATTCTTTTATTCTTTTTCATGCTTTGAAATATGAAAAAGACAAAAAAATTAAATATTTGAAAAAGAGTGGGAACAGGACAATACTTCTATATTTGATGGTAGTTACAGAGTCAGTTGTGTCCCCCTTGAACAAAGCACAAAAAGTCTAAGTATTTTCTCCATTTGTGATGGTTTTATTTTTTGACTTAGGAGAAGCCATAACCTTGTTATCGAGTCAGTACTCCCTTGGTTCGTTATCTATTTCAATCATATGGAGGGTTTGTTTATGCCTCCTGCTAAAAAAATTATACAGAGTTATCATTTGTTGCCATAGTCAAAATGAGTCGTGCTTTTTTTCAAGGGAAGTTAACCTGAGTCAACCTTTCTGTGGTGTCTCTTGACTCATTTTTCAGTTGGCCATCCCGGTATGTCTGATTCTTGTTTTATCACATCGGCTATTTGGTCCTTTGCTCATGCCAGTTTGGAAGGTATCCATTGACTTCTTGTTGGTGGGTTTGTCTCTTATCGACTTCGGCATATTGCTCTGAGAGTAAAGCTAGAGCCGCACCTTGGCCCTATTTATATCATTAATAGGTGACCTTGTGTTCAAAATTTGAGTAACATCATAGGTCTTTGAATGAGTGGTTTCCCTTGTGTTCAACTTTAGCTTCCACTATCACACCTAGGATTCTTGCAGTACCTTGATTTCCATTTAAACCTATCGGTGGATATCTCGCCTCTTTTTCAACTTTCATTATTGGTTGGTTCAGAGGGTTTCTGTCATGTGCTAGCTACATTTTGTGCATGCTGGAAACGTACATCAGATTGGTTACTTCACTTTGCTTCATCTAATTCCTTCCAAATCTTGGCATATGGGTTAGGTTCACACTGGACTGATGTGGGATGCCTTAATGCATTCCTTCCAGCTGATATTTTCCCATTGACTCCGACTCATTACTTTGGGAATAAATTCTAGAGTCCTTTTTTCAGTACCTTAGGGTTTGCAGTCATCAGTGGCAGACTCCTTCACTATCGACAGTGAGAATACATCAATGTCTCCTGATTGCTAGATTCTCTCATGTGTTCTACTTCAACTCATTTATTCACACTTGTTAGATTGTACTGGGGCACCTTGACACTCATTATCATTATTGGTGGGTTGTCTCACATTTTTTAACGATATACATTAATGATCAGTAATAAAATTATTTCTCACATGGTCGACCTCATCTCATTTATTCCCATTGTGTATATCATTAACAATTTCCGACAGCCAAATCGTCGCTATTCCGACACATAGTCGTTCCGACGTTTCCCAAACCGACGTTTGTAAAGTGTCGCCATTCCGACGAAATTTGGTCTGACATTTTTAACGTCACTCTTCCGATGTTTGTAAAGTGTCGCCATTCTGACGAAATGTCGTCTGACGTTTTGAACGTCACTCTTCTGACATCTTTATACTATCGCTCTTCCAACGTGTCTAAACTGTCGCAATTCCGACGCCGTACAAAAGTGTCAGAAGACCGACGTATTGTAAAAGTGTCACAAGACTGACGCTTTCCAGAAGCGTCGCAATATCGACGCCAGGAAGAACTGTCGCAACTCCGACGAAATGTGGTCCGAAATTTTGAACGTCGCCCTTCCGACGTCTTTGTGTTCTCGCTCTTCCGACGTTTCTAGAAGTGTCGCAATATTGACGGACGTCACAAGACCGACGAAAATGGAAATCGTTCAAAACGTCAAAAGAGAAACGCTTACAAGGCGTCGGTATACCGACGGTGGTTTCAATTTAAAAAAAAAATGAAACTTTAAAACAGGACAGTAAATCTCCAATATTTGTTATCACAATAAGAAATCAATGATCAGTGATCACGTCAAATTTTCCTCGTAGCGTGACGGGTCTAATAAATTTATTGTAAAGGTTGCTGGCCAGTGACAACTGCAGCATTGAAGGAAATGCATTAAAGAAAATTAATGAGGTTGCGAACTCCAAGCCAACTGGAAACAACCCTGATAATTTTCATTACCAACTTCCAAGTTGTGACTCGGGCTTCAAACTCCAGAGCTAATAATTTTCTTTTCATCGTGTTGGAGAAGAGAACTGCAACCTACAGCAAAAGAGCAATTCCTCGGTCTCACTGCTCAGGACTCAGAGTCATTCCTTGCTAACACGGTATGTGGAAATTTTGATAAGATAAATTTCTTCACCCTCATTTTTACTAAATTAATTCTTTTGAAAAGGGCCTGGTTCCATTTCAGAAATTTTCAACTTTCGACTTCTAGAATTTGTACATATGATTTTTGGACTGAGGTTTTGTTATTAATGAGGAGATAGTGTCTTGGTTCTATCTGTATAAAATAATTGCCTCTTTTTTTTCTTCATGTTCATGGTTTTTGATTTTATCAAACCCTATCTCTCTTTTAAGCATGCCTGCAAATTAATATATTCCAGGAATGTACACAATTCCAGGCTTCATGTACAACATATTGTATCAACTATATTTAACAAGTGAGCCACATGCCCATATAGTGTTACAGATTACAGGGCTTCATTTGGAGAATAAATGATAAGCCTGGTAGCACTAAATCCAAGTAATTCCCCTCATCCCTTAAAAGACACCTCTAAATATAACTAGAAATTTAAAATAGTTAGTAAAGGAAAAGTACAAAGATATAACAGATATGTGTTGAGCCAAAAACCTATGCATTCACAACAAAACTGGGATGGATAAAACTTAAAAACAATTATGGACTTTGACAAAAAAATCGTCTTATGCATACAAAATGAAAGAAGCATTGGCATACTACTATGTTTACAAATTTAAGGACAGGCAGAGTGAGTCTCCAGGCAACACAGTTTCATGTGGAGACCCTAGATCCTTGTACCCACAATATCTAGTGACTTAAAAAAATGATTGCCAAAACAATGCCTTTGCTATGCATGTAAGAACACCACCTGTATAATGAGGGAGATGTAATATTGTCTGAGAATCAGATTTATACAGAGTGGTCCAAGATTGTGTATTTATGGAAGATACAATTGATTTTGGCATGAAACATGTATCCAAGATTTCAATGTGGCCTTATTTCATAGCCCATTGATGATTTACTATGAAACCTAAACTTTCAAAACAAACACATTGAAATCACAGGATCTCCATCACGAATATCATAAATATTAACTGTCTTTTGGGCACTGGCAGTAGATACCACAAGAGGCCCACATGGCCTGTACCACCAATGTTGATTCTCTGGCACAACATTTGCAAAGCCAAAATTTCTCCCCGAGACATCCCTCTCTGCCAAAACTGGAGAGATGGTACTGGATGTTGAAGTGAAGGCCTCTAATTCAGTATGGAATGCCATAATTTCCTTATTATAAAAGTCCCATGAACAGAAACCTGAGTCCAATGTACAACCTGCAGATGCTGCCACAACATATTTACCAGAGCGACCATCTGAACCAGCTGCTCTGATCAACCATCAATCACCCCACATGTTTGGGGTAAGCCCATATGGAGCTTTATATTTAGCCTTCTCCTGGAGATTGGAAAAAAACAATACTGAGTATTACTCATACATCAAATTCCCTTTATGTTAAGGGAAAATTTAAAGAGTGCATAAATATTCTTGAAATCCCAATCATAGTTTCTAGAAAATTTCAACAGTTTTTGAAATGAACTACATCCTATTTAAACTACATCAAATATTTAGGCAAATCATTTTTTTAAATAGAAATTGGTGAATTTTATTTCAAATATATAAATTTAAACCATGACAATAATATAACCCCTAGGCTTTTCCCTATTTCTAATAGAAAATCCCAAAATGTATAAATTATATCACCCATAAACCCCAAAATTAAGTACAATAATTAAAACCTCCACACCTCTGAATTTGCTATATCGTGAAAAGAGCAGCATCCATCATCATGGGAAAGCAAAACCGATTCTCCTTCTGATACAAACCAGCCTGCAGTAGATTTCTTATGGCTGAGTTGATTCAATCGATCATAGGAAACCTCTTTAGTTTCTTCAATATTTCCAAAATGCTCTGGCTTGTTTTCCTGATCATCATCAAAGTCCATATTTTCATCACATTGAATTAGTTGGGGTTCATTACGATCAGGTCCAATGCCTATTGCAGAGCTCCGGACATCCAATCCAATATTGGAACTACCATACCCGTTCCCATTAGAGATTGTAAATCCTGCTTCTGGCTTTAATTCGGTAAGTTCAAGAGCACTAGAACTGGATTCAATTGATTTAGACTTGGTATAGTTGTCCTCTAATTTATCTGATGTTAAACACCATGTTGAAGCACACACATGGTGTATGAGGAAGATGAGTACACACACAAGAGACTAAACACACAATGAAAGATAAGCGTGAGGCTTTCTTATTTTCCATTATACAAAGATGTACATTTATAGTACAATGGTGTGACTCTTGGTTTCACATTCCAAGGTCACTTGGACTCCATTGTGACTTTTCGCATTCCACACCTACCCATGTAGGATTAGGTGTTCCAACATCCCCCCTTAATCCGAAGGGGTATGTGTGGGTCCAAGAAAAGAGTTGTAATACAAATCGTAAAGTATATGTGTGGTTCCAATTGATGATGTCAATTAGAGTTTAATTTAATGTCAACCCGTGAAGGTAAACTTAGAAGTGCTTATCTAAAATATATAGATCTAGAAAGATTCCTAATTTGTCCAAGATCTTAAAGTCCCCTTACAAGAACATATTCATTAAGATCTCTTTCAATAACTAATCAAACCCAGATCTAACAATTGTTTGAGATCTATAGTTCTCTTACAAGAACATATTCTACAAGATCTCTTCCAACATTAGAACATCTAATAAGAACTTAAAAGCTGAAATAAAATAAACCTAGATCTAATAATTGTATGAGGTCTTACAATTCTCTTACAAGAACACTTTCAAATAAGACTCTTCCAATATTAGAACATTTAACAAAGCTTAAAAACTGAAATGAAATAAACCTAAATCTAATAATTGTATGAGATCTTATGGTTCTCTTACAAAAACACTTTCAAATAAGATCCTTCCAATATTAGATTATTTAACAAAACTTAAAAGCTGAAATCAAACAGAAACATAAAATAAATCATACCTAAAATAAACAAATAAGCATGCAAGTGAGGCCATGGGGGCCCTCCATAACTCCACAAGCACACCACTTTAATGGAGACTCAGATGTAGAGGCAAAATTGAAGTATGGATCCTTTATTTGAAAATCTCCATTACAAACCAACTCTAAGCTTCTAAGATTACATACTCCAAAATTCTAAGATTACAAAACTTCAAGATTACAATATTACAAAAACTTCAACATTACAAATGGAGGAGATTGTACTCCAATTTATACAATGGGATGAGTAACAAACTCATAATGATCATCCACTAATCTCTCTTTTAGTTCCATACATCTCTCAACCATCTAGACACATAACCCCTTTTGTCCTTGATCTTCTCCATGAGATCATAATCTTCTCCATGAGGTTTATCTTCTCAAATTGGAATTTGATCCTTCAAGGCCGCATAAAGGTGTCTTGGAAGCTTCCTTGGCACCTACACATGTCACAAAAACAACCCACTTTCCATATATAATGTAAAATATATTATTTTCTAATATTTAATCAAGAATTTCTCTCAAAAATGCTTAAAAATAAATAATATTTGGAAAATATAAATTAGACCCATTAAAGGTGAATAATAGGGAAAATGAAGTGACATGTGGTGAATAATGGGTGATAAAATGGAAGCATAGGTGAAAAATGTATGGTAATGAGTGACATTTTGAAACCCAAACAAGATATGGCAAAGATTTGGGTCAATCAACCAAATGTTGGAAAAAGAGGTAGTTTTAGGATGACTACTAAACACCTGAACGCAAACGAGAAGCTCCCTAATCCTTCTAAACTGCAAGAAGTCATGCTCACAGAGGAATTGTCCCTCATAAAAAAGGGAGACCTTCGACCTAAAAGAAGGGAGGTCTACAACCTGTGGTGGTTTTAGGTTGTCCACCAACCAAAGATGATGGTTTTAGGTTATCCACCAACCGAAAATGATGGCTTTAGGTTATCCACCAACCAAAGATGATGGTTTTAGGTTATCCACCAACCGAGGTATGCTCATGGGCATCCGTATCTCTGGCTACATCTTTGAATCCGGAATGACGAATTGTGGCTCAGGCTTGCTTGAACTGCTGGCTAAAACTCTGAACATGGAATGAGAGATTGTGGCTCAGGCTCGCTTGATCTGTCGTCGAAGCTTGTACATGACCACCATTTTCCCCCCTGTCAGGGACAAGGTGAGATGATGGCGAAAACTCAACTGCAAGTTTGCTCAATATTCGTGAACAAGTTCTAACATGTGTCGTAAACATCTTCTTGGCTGTTGATGCCCATTGCCAAGAAGCGATCCATCCAAGATGAATCTTGGTTCTTGCAGGAGGCTTGTGTCTGAAGCATCTGTCTGAAGAATGGGTGTGTCGACCACAATGCTTACATGGATGAAGATCAAAACAGTGATCTTTCATATGGCCAACTCGATCACAGTGTTGGCATTTCTCAATATGTTGTGGAAGTGGAACAGGATCTGGAACAGCTGCAGGTGAACTGTCATACAGGAATCCGGCACTCTGAAATATGATGGGCTTGGTGTAGTCTGGAATATGAAAGGACACATCCTTTTCATATCCAAGACCAGTTCTGTGCTTGTTGTGGACAAGCTCTTCCCAAGGTCTGATGATGGGCTTAGGAAGTGCAGGCTGAGTGGCTGCATCTGCATGTAAATCTGCTCTAGTACAAGGAACTGAATGTGAATCAACTGAAACTTTATTGACATGCTGCTGATGGGAGTCTTTCTCAATCTTCTGAACAGAAAAAGTTTCAGAATGGTGACTCTTTTGCTGAAGTTCTTCTTGTTGGAGCTGAGATTCCAACTGCAAAAACTCAATCTTTTCTTGTGCATCTTGTAAACAAATCTGAATATTACAAATAGCATTCTTGCTCATTTTTATCACATCATCAACATTTGAATGAATGAGGTTTTTCAACAACTCTAATACCTCATTGATTTTGGCCATTTCAACAACTTAGGCTAAAAAATGAAAGGGTGTCAGATACAACCGAAAATGCACCCGTTTACAATGCAACAAGAAATACAAATGACTCAAGAAATTCTCAAAGTACAAAGTGTGCTCCTCAAATGATGGAGGGCAATCAACAATCCAACAACTCAAATTTTCCGATTCCAACTATGAATGAAGAGGCAAATTCACTCACAATGTGAGTTCAATACAAAATCTCTGCAAAAATATGTGCAGCTGAAAAAACTATGAAAGAAGCCTTTAAAGCAACTGAAATTTTTCTTCAAAGAGTTGTTTTCAATGATGGCAAACTGTCTTCAAATGTCAATTTCTTCAAAAAAAATCACCCTTATGCCACAAATCATAAAATGGAAAACTGCAATTGTCTCTATATATTTAGTCTATTTTCTTCATATGTCGATTTTCTCTTTTCTGCTCTTCATATCTCTCTTTCCTCTCTCTCTGCTCTTTCTCTCTTCCTCTCTCTGCTTTTTTTTTTAAATTAAAAATTAATTAAAAAATGGGGATAATAAAAAATGGAGGGGAAGGGGATTAATTAAAAGGGAGAGAATTAATTTAAAATGGTATTAAAAAAGGGGTTAATAAAATATGGGAGGGATATTTATATGGGAAGGGGAATTAATTTAAAAAATGGATTAATTAAAAAGAACGGAATAAATTAAAAAATGGGGATTAATTTTAGTGGAAGGGGAGAGAAATTAAATTAAAAGGGAGGGGGATTATTATTTAAAAAAGGGGAGTATTATTATATGAAGTGGGAGGGAAGGGTATTAGAGTAAATGGGAATCGAATTAACGTAAATAATGGGAATTAATGTAAATGGGGGTATTAATGTAAATGGGAATTTAAAAAGGGGAGGGGTATTAATGGGGGATTAAAATTTTAAAAATGATAAAAAGCAACGAATGTGAGGGAGGGAGAAGTAACGAATGTGAGGGAGGGTGCCACGAATGAAAGGTTGAAGGAGGCCGTGAGGGGGTGAGGGTTGAGTATGGAAGGGGGTGGATAGAGGGAGGCCGAAGGCCGAGTGAGAGGAGGGGAGTGCGGAAGTTGGAGCGTAGGGACGTTGAGCGTTTGTGCGGGGAGTAAGGGTAGTGCAGGTTGCAGGCGGGGGAGAGCTCGGGTAGGGAGCGTAGTAGCAGGTGCGTAAGTTATGGAGGGCGCGGCATTAACATGGAGAGGTGAGGCAAAGTTGTAAAGTAGGTAGACGGGGATAAGGGGTAGGGAGTATGTGCGGCGCGTAAAGGGCAGAGGGGAGCATTGTATTTTGTTGCAGAAGCGTTTGACTGCATGAAGCGTTCCAGAGGTGGGCGGAGTAGGGGAATATGGCAAGGGCGAGGTCGAAGGTCCGGAGTGATAAGGGGCAGTTTGCAGAGCGTAGGTAAGGGAGTAAGGCGTGGGGTTAAGTGGTTAGGAAGTGAGTTGCAGAGTGGGAAATGAGGTTTGAGCAGGGGGCAACAATTTTTTAATTTTTTTTTTTTTTAATTTTTTTTTTTAATTTTTTTTTTTTTAATTAACAGCAGAGATAAGAATAAAGAGCAGAAATTTCATAAATGTCTTCAAAATAGGGCAACTGCAGAATTTCAAGCACTGAAATACAATAGCAGTTTGCAGAAATTTTCTAGTAGCCCAGCAACAAAGTATTGGACAAAATGTAGAGATTTTTCTCAAGAAATGAGGCAGAATTTTGCCAGTAAAAACTCAGAAATTTTTACTTCAAAAACCCATAATTTTTCTAATAGCTCAGCAGCAGAAAAACTCAAAATTATTTTCCATTAAAAAGCCAGAAACTTCTACTTCAGAAACCCTCTTTAAACAGAGTTTTCCAGCAACTCTTCAATGCAGAAATTAATAGAAATTGCAGGAAAAATGAGAATGAAAACCTTCAGATGGGCAGTGCTGCCTTTCCTTCAAAACTAACTGTGCTCTTCTTCGAAAACAAATTCACAGACACGCACCACTCCTTTCCTTACAGATCGGATCATATAAAACCACTTTACGGATACGACAAAGTATATAACATAAAGCTCTCAAAGGCTGCAAAATGTCAAGAATTTTGCGGATATCATCAAACCATAAACACGAATAGCTCACTCAATTTTAGACCAGGAACCCGACAGTAACCGCTCTGATACCATGTTAAACACCATGTTAAAGCACACACATGGTGTATAAGAAGGATGAACACACACACACAAGAGACTCAACACACAATGAAAGATAAGCGTGAGGCTTTCTTATTTTCCATTATACAAAGATGTACATTTATAGTACAATGGTGTGACTCTTGGTTTCACATTCCAAGGTCACTTGGACTCCATTGTGACTTTTCATATTCCACACCTACCCATGTAGGATTAGGTGTTCCAACATCACGATACAACACTATACTTGTGCTTCAATGCAGACAGAAATTCTGCAGCAATGGGATCTTCATCTATGGGGCTTGTGGATCTGCCCTCAAAAGCATCCCGAATATCTGATTCATTTTCATTCAACTGATCATGCAAATCCACCCTCGTCTTCAGCACAACAAGCTGAACTGAAGGCCGGTTTTTCAGCAATTTATGGTGGGGGTAAAGCCTGTCTTCCAGATCTTGACTATTTAAGTGTTTAATTGGTTTTTTCAGAGACTTGACCATAGAATCAAATGAATCCTGCGAATCCTGTGAAATAATAAACAATAGTAAGGCCATTATTTATTGGTTTGAAATAATAAACAACATGCAACAAACCCGCATAATTAGTAAATTATTTAAAGACAATGTTGGCAATATGTTTCTTGTATCCTATTATATGATTGTCCTTGATGGCAAGCTCTATATTTAATGGAGAATTGATATAAATAAGGATGAGTTAATTCATGTGTGAACATATGTATGCATCCTGATGAAGGATAATTGACATCCGTAAGAAACCCTGTGCTCTGTATGTTGATCGAGGAACCGATGTTAATACGGTTGACAGTGTATCCAAACTGGTAGACGGTGGAGTTATATATATTCGTTAAAAAGCATTTGGGGGACGTAGAACCACATTTGTATCACCATGGTCTCATGAAAATATTGATAGAAAAACAATTAAAAGAGAAAAAGGACACCTAGGAGCAGTTTTTAATTAGAAATTTCTTTGAAGAACCCCAAGAAACCCCTAAAGGCAGTTGTTACACAGTAATTTGTCACCGTCCCTACCATTCCCCGTCCCGCACAATGGAGGACCCATAATGTGACCTGTGAACACTGTCATGCATTGAAAACATCATCATTGCATCCCTCTGAGTATGAGCTTCATTTCCCCTTGAGACATCTCCTTGCAAAATCCATGAAAAACAGCTCTTTTTGCATTGGCGCGGGTAGACAGTTCAGTACTCGCGCCACTCAGGGAAATCCTGTGAAGAGGTCGCGCCACTTGGCGCTCTGTCATAGAGCAGCAATCGCGCCACCCATTTTAGGGACTGTTTTTTATATATGGATGGCGGAAGTTGAGTTCAAACAAACTCACAACCACTGCCTATCTTGAGTTGGGAGGTTTGGCTACGGGAGTTCTATGGAAGGAAGTAGTTTTGCCACCTTCTATGGAACCTTCCTTGTTGATAGGGCCCATCCCATAATAATAGGGATCCCAACTCCCTCCTTCCCCATCTATAAAAGCTTGCTCAGATCCATGGCAAGCTAGTCTTGAAGTGCTGAAGCTTTGCATCTCCCTATTCCCAAGTGCCTTTGTGCTGTAAAGAATCCCTTCTTTCCCTTAAGGCCCATTAAGCAAGGAGATCATTGTTACGAGACTCTGGAGAGGTTTCCCTTTCCTTGGCGATCTTTGCGAGACGTGGACAACCGGAGACCCGTACGAAGGAGGCTGCGACGTCAGAACTCGGTTGTAACTTCTATTCGTTTATCACTTTAATAGATGACTATGATTATGGTTCCACTCCTTTTGCAATCATGTTAATGCGAGTAATATCTTTTCTGACCGATATTTAGTTACGTATGCTGGTTCCTATGCATGTATCTATTCGTCTCTTCTGTGTGCAGGTGTTCGTCCACGGAGATCGTGGAAGAATTGTGATCTGCCAGGGTCGAAGGACGGGGGCATCTTCTTCTTCAGATCTAGCGTTGGAATCCAGGTAGGCTCTTATCCCAAGTCTTTCATTTCGTAACTAGGAGCTTGCGTCATAGCATTGTTTGTTTGTTGCTAGACCCCTGCTGGGCTAGTAGGGATCGCCTCTGTCCGCAGAGGGGATTTACCTCCTCAACAGCAGTACATCAAAAA